>JALMGF010000002.1:113308665-113908665 GCA_023333645.1 Sceloporus occidentalis | reverse complement strand
GAAATATAAAATTGATTTAAGCCGATACAAGAAACACTATTTATTCCAGGAAAACCCACTATCTTGCCTCAGGGAACTGTTCTTAAAATAGCTTCTTCAAGAGAGCAAGTAGGGAAAATTTTGAAAGAAGTCAATGGCGGGATACAGACGGGCAAAAAGGGGTGTGTTCATGACGTCATGAAGGTATAGCCTTCAGACGGCCCTTACCTGAATGCCGCCATGAACACGCCGCCCGCACGCCCCAAGCGGGAAGAAGCGGCATTAAAAAGGTGCTGCTTTTCCCCGCTTCTTTTCTATATACTGCGCAGCTGCGCATCTCCGTCTGTAAGCTGCTGCACCGGTACACCAGAATTGTTACACCGCTAATTTAAGTTGCCCATTTAAAAGCTCCGTGTCTGCTACGTCGCATAATGAGTCGGGGTCCTGGAACATGCGCAGTTTGCACTGAGGCTCTAATTAGAGCATCAGATGACATGCAGATGTGGAAGCTGCAGTACAGCTGCACTCTATTTTAATGCTCGTAACCCTAACCCTAATCCTAACCTTAACCCTAGAGCAACATGTACGCATGCGCTGCTAGAATTGTGGAAAGTTTGGAATTTAAAGTGAACCCCTACACACATTCCTGCTCCATTTTCACCTAACAATAAAAAACCCCTAAAACTTTAAATATTTACATATGTACAAGGGAGGTGATGGGGATGGCAGGGGGACAGCGGTGGCAGCGGCGACAGCTGTGGCTGTGCATTGCAGATTCAGCAAGAGCGTGGGGACCAAAGGAGAGGAGGCATCCATGATGCTGGTGACACTACCAACGTGCAAGCGGACAAGGATGCCAACACCAGCTGATCACCAGCTGGCAGGAGACCACCTTTGTTCTTGGGCAGGGCGAGGGAAAAAGTTTAAAGGGGCCTGGGCACTTTAAATGTGCGCATAGGCTTTCTGCCGCCGGTGCTGAGCGCCGCAGCTGCGCAGCTGCGCATCCGCCAGCCGGCAAAAGAAAAAAAAAGCCCCGTTTTTGGCCGCCCATGCAGAAGCTGCCTCTCTCTTTGCAGCATACTCCGAGGTGGCAGTATGGAAACTGCGGGTCAGAAACGGCCCCAGGTGAGGCGTCTTCACTGCCCCCCATGTGGAAGCCCCATACACCTGAGCCACGCCCCCGGGGCGGGCGGTCTGGAGGCTCCGTATTCAGCAGAATACACCTCCAAGATGTCTTCCCCTGCCCGTCTGTACCCCGCCAATGTTTCCCTGGAGAAGGGGTGTCACAATTTGGGACCAGGAATATTTGATTATGTTTCCTGAATCTGCGTGAGTTTCTTTTACCTAATCATTTCATGTGCGAGATCCTTCTTACTATTCCCATTGATATTTCCACCATTCCCCAAAGTGGCAGTGCAGAAGTGGGGCATTTATTTACAAAACAGAATATGCCAAGATTTCCCTAATTGTTAGTTCACATTAGAGCCTAGGTGTACATTATTATGTCTTCAAAATGCTGGTAGGCTTTCTATTATTATGGATGCTATAGGGCTGTTTCTCAGAAGACAGGATTGTTCCACATCCTTCTCTGTTGTGCACAACTGGTTAATTGCACAATCTGTTATGCATTGGATCAACACTGTCTCCTTCCTTTCTTCTACACATCTGTGACAACAGCTATTCAAAGAAAACCAATTTCTTTGTTTGGGACAAATGCAAAGCTGCAGATGTGCATTTTTTTTGCTTCAGAAATAGAAACCCAAAGAAATATACTGAATGCTTGCAATGTCCCTCAGTATATATATATATATATACTTCAGTCCCCACAGTTTCTCAAAAAGGGATGCACAAGCAAATGGGCCCTTGGTTTAGTGAATTGATAAGGATTTCATGAACGAGCTCAGGGTTTACATCCTGAGCCCTATGATGGCCCAGGATTTAACAGCAGAGTACAGCTGAAATGTGTGACAAGACTAGGAAGAAGGAGGTTTGTAAATATCTCTAAACATTCCCCTGCCAAGGAAAGTTTAAACCAGAACTCAAAAATCACTTTAAAGTAACTAGTTGAAGTTACTGTTCAGGTACAGGAAGTAATTCATTACAATTATAGGGACCCAAACAGACAAGCTGAAATAAAGCTGATTCGGATCACTTTGGAGGTATAATGTGATACTAAATCACATCAGTAATATAAGTGTACATGAAAGTAGGAGGAGAAGAAGAAATATTCAATATTGTACCATGTGATGTTCCTCCTCTTTCATTTAATGAGGCCACAACTCCATAAAAATGTTACACTTGCAATGTAAAAGGGGTGAAGTTATCCTTTGTTAATATATTATCATAATGTAATACAATTATAAGGATGGGTGTAGTGTAGTGGTTTGATCATTGAACTATGACTCAAATCCCTGCTCAGCCATAGAAACCCACTGGATGACTTTGGGCAATTCATACTCTCTCCGCTTCAGAAGAAAGCAAAGACAACCCCCTCTGAACAAATCTTGCACGAAAACCCCATGATAGTTTAACCTCAGGGTTCCCATGATTCAGAAATAACTTGAAGGCACATAACAACAGCACCAATGCATTGGGAAAAGAAATTAATTACAAGTAGTTAATTACTTTACCACTCTGGTTGAATCTATGGCCTGTTTCCTGTTGTCTAGGTGTAATTATTTACACCCACTAGTTTAAGGTGAAAAGTCACACACCTGTGCCAAATAGAAAGAGGGAAAGGGAAGTGAGTTTAGGAGCCCAGAAATCATTTCTGTTGTTTCACATAGGATTAAACTAAGTTGAATTCTGAAACACTGACTTTCCATTTTTTTTAATCATTGGTTTTAAAAGAGGAGAATCATATTTGCATATATGAAATTAGTTTATATGATTACTTGAACCACATATGTAATAATTGCAATTGAACATCCACAGCCACTCTAAACATCCCCATTACTTGGCTAATGTTTTTGTATTATATTCAATACCTACCTCATTAAAGCTTCATAATCAAACTCATTTTGAGCCACAGGTTTTAAAACAGCATTTAAGATATGAAAGGAACAAGCTTTGCCTGATCATCATTCCTTTGAAGTGCACTGAATTATGCAAAGGGGGGAAATATATATTTTTAAACTGTCTGTCCTGCTGTACAGAGGTTTTTTTAAAAAATGGATTAGCTATATTCCATGGCAATCCTGTTTGCTTACACAGTAAGACCTGCTCTATGCAGTTTTATGTATGCAATCCCCAAGAACGGGCTTGTGTAATTGGTTTAAAGCAAATCCAGGGCTATGTTACTGACAGATGCTTTGTTAAACAGAAACATTGAAGCAAGGCAACCAATGAGTGAGGAGTCTGAGACAGTACAAAACTGCTTTGGCAAATTAGATTCGATATATTTTATTGCAATCCATAACCCAGTCTGAGCAGATTGTACAGTCTTGCATGTGAGCAAAGTTTAGCAAGTCAATAATACATAGCTGTCAGATTAAAGTAGCTTGCCCTGGAAAAAGGGAAGAGACAGGTATAAGTCACCAGAAACAGAGATTGATATTTTAATGCCATCTTTGTGAAATGAAATAGGAAGGTTTTTTTGTGTTGATTAATAACTGTTAAGGCGCAGCTGGGACAAACAGAAGAGATGTTGTTAAACCTCTTCTTTGAACTATACTGCTCTCTAATGCATGCATGGGAACTCTATGACTGAATGATCTTTCACACTAAAAATAATCCTCATACAAAAGGAGATGCTAAGCAGAAAGATTCCAGCCTAGCCGTGCATCTCATATATTCATTTTCTAAGTGCATGAATACTCCCATCAGTGTTTGTGTGCATGTACACACACACATATAAAATTATGTGACACACACATTTTCTGGATGGACCTGTACCATCCAGATACAAAGCTGACCATTCTCCTCTTACACAAAGGATGCAATCCTTACTGTGTACTAGGAAAATGATATCCTGTCTTTCTCCTGACGTGGAACCCAATTCCCACAATACCATTTGGATGGGCTCATGTATTCATATTCCTTATTTGATGACTGTAAGCAGTAATAGTTGATGAACCATGCATGCATATTCATGGTCTAGAACCAGAAAGCATAACGGCACAGCATAACTCTCTGTAAAACTCAGGAAAAGCAGTTCTTAAAACTAAATGTAAAAAGATATAGAACATAATGCTAGAGTGTGAAGTGTGATAACTAAAGAACATGCAGAAAATAACTACCAAGTATATAATAATCTTAATCAAATGTATTGTATTATTTTAGAAAGAATTTGATACACACACATGTAAAAAGTAACAGACAATATTAAGTACAGCTAACTTAACCCTAAAGTCACCAGATCCCATCTGATTTTAAAAGCTAAGCAGGGTCTGACTTGATTAGTACTTGGATGGGAGACAACTGAATACCAGGTGCTGTAAGCTATATTTCAGAGGATGGAACTAGCAAAATTACCTCTGCATATTCCTTGCCTAAGAAAACCCTAGGGAATTCATGTGGTTGCCATAGGTTGACAGGGTATTTGAAGAAACATAAATGTACAAAATCAGCGGTGTCACTAGGGGTGTGCGGGTGTGCAGGTGTGTGGATCACACCAGGTGACACCCTGCTGGGTACACATCCCTTCCTCCTGTGTGTCAGTTTACTCGAGTGTAAAATTGCTCACAGCAGGGAGGGTTTGCTCTGGGCACCTTCCCTCCTTCCTGAATGCCATTTTACTTCTGAGTTGGCTCCTTCCCAAGTGACATTTTATTCCTGAGTAAACACATATGAGAGAAGTGACCAGTGGGGTCCCACAAGGCTCTGTCCTAGGCCAAGTGCTATTCAACATCTTTATCAATGACTTAGATGAAAGAATAGGGGGGGGGGGTGCTTATCAAATGTGCAGATGACACCAAATTAGGAGGAATATGAATACCCCAGAGGACAGGATCAAAATTCAAGATAAATTTAATAGTTTACGAAGCAGGGCCAAAGGTAACAAAATGAATTTCAGTACAGAGAAATATAAAGTACAGCACTTAAGGCAAAAAATATGAAATGCATAGATATAGGATAGGGGACACCTGGCTTAAGGAGACTACATGTGAAAGGGATCTAGGAATCCAAGCAGACCACATGTTGAACATGAGTCAACAGCATGATGCGGCAACTAAAAAAGCCAATGCTATTTTAGGCTACATCAATAAAAGTATAGCGTCTAGATCAAGGGACGTAATATTGCCACTGTATTCTGGTTTGGTCAGGCCTCACCTGGAATACTATGTTCAGTTCTGGGCATCACAATTCAAAAAGGATGTTGACAAACTGGAGCATGTCCAGAGGAGGGCCAACAAAATGGTGAAGGGTCTGGAAACTATGCCCTATGAGGAACGACTTAGGGAGCTGGGGATGTTTAGCCTGGAGAAAAGAAGGTTAAGAGGTGATATGATAGCCCTGTTTAAATACTGAAGGGAGGGAGGGAGCTGACTTGTTTTCTCCTGTTCTAGAGACTAGGACCCGGAGCAATGGATGCAAGCTCCAGGAAAAGAGATTCCACCTCAACATTAGGAAGAACTTCCTGACAGTAAGGGCTGTTCGACAGTGGAATAAACTCTCTCGCAGTGTAGTGGAGTCTCCCTCCTCGGAGGTCTTTAAGCAGACACTGGATAACCATCTGTCGGGGATGCTTTGACTGAGAGTTCCTGCATGGGAAGGGGGGTGGATTGGATGGCCCTTGCGGTCTCTTCCAACTCTATGATTCTATGAAAAGAGATTTCACCTCAACATTAGGAGGAACTTCCTGACAGTAAGTGCTGTTCGATAATAGAACACACTCCCTTGGTTTGTAATGGAGTCTCCTTCTTTGGAGGTCTTTAAACAGAGGCTAGACAGCCATCTGTTGGGGATGCTTTGATTATGAGTTCCTGCACAGTGGGGGGTTGAACTGGATGGCCCTAGTGGTCTCTTACAATTCTATGATTCTATGATTCTAAGTAAACTATACTTAATATTGTCAGTTACTTTTTGAATGTGTGTATAGAAATTCTTTATAAAAATTATATATGTTTGACAATTTATTTAAGTTTATTCGATACTCGGCAGCTATTTTCTGCATGTTCTTTAGTTTGTTCAGTACACTCTCTTGCATTATATTCCTTATACTTCAACATTTAGTATTAAGAACTGCTTTCCCTACATTTTACTGGTGTAGCATTCTTTTTGGAGACCCTCTGTAGTTTTTGTGTAAAAACATAATTAATAATAATAATAATAATAATAATAGATTTTATTTTTATCCCGCTTTTCCGCGATGATCAAAGCGGCATACAGATTAAAATTTCAACATAAAAATACATACATATCGATAAAAACAATGTAAAAAATATCACATTAAAAGCTATTACACAGCCAGCTTGGTTGAATTGATCCAAAAACATTGCAAAAATTATTTGTCAATGTATTTAAACTATCATTGGAGAGCCTACTGGGTGATCCTATCTCCACTTCTTCTATGATGTATAAGAAAACCTTCATTCTCCTGACCAGTTATCTGGCAAAGAAGCACACCCAGGTATATTGCACCTGGCAGAAAAGTGTCCATCCCTGAAGAAGAGTGAATGTTTCCAGTCACAGCTCCACACTTGATCATTGTGTAGAAAAATGAAAGCATGCTCCTGGGTGTCCTTGTGCATGGATGGTGATGATGAATGGAAAGATACAGGATAATGGTTTTTCACAACTGTATTCAAAGTACATATACCAGCATAAGTGAGAATTTTGTTGGCATATGCCACCAATAAGATCCTGGCTCACATCATTTATTTATTGGATACACATCCTCTCTTTCTCCCAACATGAAGTCTCAAGGTAGCTTGCAATAAGATGTCAATAGACTGATCTGCCTTTAAATCAACACTCAGTACAGATATCCACATGCATTCTATAAGGAACTAACAGTAGAAGTGTGTGTGTGTGTGTGTGTGTGTGTGTGTGTGTGTGTGTGTGTGTGTTAGAGAGAGAGAGAGAGAGAGAGTAAATGGGTAACAGACTGAGTGTTTTCCACCAAAACAACGGAAGACTGGCCTTTATACACCATGACTTTGGCTGTTTTTATAAAACCTGCAGGATTTCTCCTTTGCTTCCAGCTATGCTAATTCCTTCAGCAATGCTCACTTCCAAGAGTACAGTTGATGTAAAATTAATTTATTTGCTCTGCAATATTGTACTTTATGCTTACACCTGTGTCATAATTCCATTTTGGTTTTGCCTTTATTCTAGAGAGATCAGTCTCAGCCATGTTTTGCAATGCTCCTTCATTGTTCAATCTCTGGTCTTGTGTTATCTGCAGAGAATTCTCCCACTTCTTGCAGAGGGCACTGTACTTCACGTCTTTCCTCCCTCTCACTGCCTTTGTCTCTTCTTGAGTCCTTGAGCATTTTCTGATGAACAGGAGGTTGATGCTCAAAATTCCCTGGAGGTATCTATACGCTTGAACTTGAGCTGCACTTTGTCTGACCTGGAACAGACATGGGTCAGGAAAACTCATAGGAAATAGCAGGCAGTTTCATTCCCTTGACTGCATAGAAACAAATGCTCTTTGCACTTTGGGTTGTAGCTCAAGAGACTTTTCACACACTACACAGTTTTAGGTGTACACCTAAGGTTTTTTTTTAAATGTACATCTGCAAACATAAAGTGAAAATATGAGAGAATGTTGTTTGTTCATACAACAAATACACTTTTTAGAAATCAGACATTTTGCTGCACCTGTGGGTTTTTTTATTGTTTTATTTTCCTTCCACCCTGCCTTTCCACTAAAGGGAAAACAGTGTTCAGAGCAGCTATCTACATCATTAAAAACAAACTGAACAATGAAACCATTAAAATATCACTGCAAATCAATAAAATTAGTTATCAATTAATATTAAAACAAATTTAAAAGGGGGTTTGAGGCAACGTAAACTGTCTGCATTCTCACCTTGAAAGCAATGAGAGTAATTTCCACTATTTCAGAACAACATATGAGAAAACCCTTTCCTACATGTTAGTCATGTTGGCCTCTATATTTGAAGGTATTCCTATCTCTCACCCTATACTTCATTTTCTCTGTTGAAGAGTTACTAGATTTCAATCAACTTATGAAGAAGGGAACTTATAGATTCTTATCAGCGGCATCCATTAACAAATGATTAAATTGTTAATAAGAAAGGGCTGTTTTACTGATAATTACGATAACACTTCCATGATGAAAATGAAAGTGTTACACGTTAATAGCACCAGGCATGATCCCACCATGGCGCTCCTGTCACAGTTTAGTGACATTTGAGCTGATGGGAGCCCTTGTGTTTGATAAACTCCATAGTGACAAGAGGTGAAATGGCAGGCTTCAGTTCTGGAGTCCCAACTGTCAGGTGACAGGAAACTGGGTGATGTTCCAGGAGGGGGAAAGACTCAAAACCCCAAGAGAGAATGTGTATATAAGAAATTGCACTGAATGCTCTGTGTGGTGGTGTTTGTATATGAGAGTCTGGCGAAGTCTGTATTGTAAATATTGAAACCAGAAGATTAAAGTCCGCTTTGTGAAAACTCGACTGTTCAGCAATTCTTTATCTGGCCAACAGCTTCTGCATGGGAGGATTTTTCCTATGCAACCTGCATGAGAGCTACACAGCAGAGACTTTCCAGTGGTGTTCCTGTTCCATGTGCATGTCTTCTACATGTTTGATCCTGATTCTACATGCCTCAACAATATAATAGTGTAGGGCCATGACATTTTAAAACTACAAATCCACTCTAGAGTACATTAAAGATTGGTTGTTATTATATGACATTTTCAATTATGAATAAACAAGCAAACCCTTTTTGGGGTGACTTATTTTGGGGGAGTAGTGTTGGGGATGGGAGGTATGGACTCTATACACCTTGGATTGTAGCCCCCTGACTGAATTTGGACTGTTGAATGAGAGCCTTCATAGAAAAATGTTTCCTTATTCCTGTCATATGGAAAATGAAGCAGAAACAGAAGTCAGAAGCAGTGGCTGTGATCTCTCTCCATAACCTAACCAGGGACTTTATAAGTCTTTAGTCATGACCTTCAGTGTTTCCTAATGTAAGAGAAATTCAAGTCTGACTGGTCATGCATTCAGAGGAGCTAAATTAATCTATCAAGCTTCAAGGTGAAAATTGAAGTGGCAAGTATGAGTGGAATGACTTTTCCAATAATACGGTCTTCAGCACCTTCTGGGTTTTATGTCTACTTGTTCAAATGAAATTTAAAAAGCCTTAATCCCACAATAGAGTAAAAAAAAAAATGTAACTGGCAATTAAAGTATATGTGTACTCCCTGCTCTGATTCCCAACCACCCCACATTCCAGATGGGAATAACTGCTTTTTGTTTTCAGACCCAGCTGCAATGGTGTCAGGCGAGGGATTTCTGTTGACTTTACCAGAGCCATAGTTGTGTCCTAAAAAGAATGCATTTTTAAAGGACATTCCAAGTGTAGTTGCAAATAATTTATAGAATATCAATGTCAGAGACTAATGATTGTACACTGGTAACAGAGAATATAAAATTTGACTTTTAAAATGTGTTTCTAATTCCATCTTGGAAGCTAACCATTTTGTACTTGTGATAATCAGTGCCCTGAAAGACAAAAGAAATACTGTGGTTGCCCTTGAACTGCCTTGGGTGTGTACAGTATATGCAAGAGGAAGAAAACTGCTAATGCCTACTCAGTTAGCCTTATATAGTTTGCTGAAAACTGGTCAAATAACCTCAGGGATGTGTAAACTAGATATTTTATCCTTCCAAACTGAGCAACTTTTATGGACACTAGTTTCAGATCAGTTCCATGAACTCTGATTTCCTCCCCAAATTCTAGATGGCAATAACTGCCTTATGCTTCAGACATATACATATACCTGTGCTTCAGGTATAAAGTGAAATGGAAGCTGCTCTCAAAGCAGTTTGGAAAATAATAATAATAATAATAATAATAATAATAATAACAAAAATACACCAGAAAGAGATGACATAGCAGTAGAGCTGTTTCAAGCTATAGAAACAGAATAGAATAAAATTCTAACTAAAATTTGCCAACAAATATGGCAGAAAAAAACCTATAATCCACAGAATAAAAGTGTTCAGTTTTGGACACCCAAAAGGGGTCATCACAGATTGTGGTAAACATCAGATCATTGCACCTGTTTCCCATGAAAGCAAAGATGCCATTATATGGACAAAATTTAGAGAAATTAAAGTATTTTCAGTTGTAAGAAAGTCAGATATGCACAGCACATAGAATACAGAGTGACTGGTGAAAGAGAGGTGGAAACTGAAGGAAGAAACACCAGTTTTTAGATATGCAGAATTCAATGTAGTATACTAGAAAATAAGAAGGACATATGAAAGTTAAGGAAGTGTAAAAGCAGGGTCATAGTTGAATATTAAAATAAAAATGATAACCACAGAAGGTGTATGGACTGTATTAATGGATGATGAAGACAATGAAATATGATTTTTAATAAATCAGCCAGTTATTAATCAAAATGGAGATGGCAGTTGAGAAATCAGAAGATGAGTCAGATTTGAAGGAAATAGATAATATTTTCATGTATAAAGCTGTATTTCATTCAATCCCACAGTTCAGAACATCCATGTCATAGTATTTCTGATTTCACAATTGTGAAGAAAGATGGAAAACGAGGAAAGCTAAGAGAGAGAAGAAAAATCACCTGTGCATTGACCATAAACTGTCCAAAAGACCACTGGGTCTGAGAGCAAATCAAACTTCAGTTCTCATTAGAAGCCAAATTACCAAACTGAGGCTGCCGTACTTTGGGCACATTACAAAATTATTTGATTGACTGGAAAATTCAATAATGCTTGCAAAAGTTGATGCTAGGAAAAGTGGGATGATAGCACTATAAATGGGTAATGTGTGCTTTATCACACTAGGGGAAAAACAGAAGAAACTAGAGAAAACCAGGAAATGTCATGTGATAAACATCAGGCATTTTCTGATTTTCTCTAATATAACTCTCATTTAAATCCTGTTTACCTCCTAGTGTGATAAAGCATTCTATCTGGGATAAGCCCATAGGACTTTGCTTTACTGCTGAAATAATCCTTGTGCCCTGTTTGGTCCCATAATAGCCCTAAGAAAATACATGTCAGAAAGTAATGCCAAGTAAGATCCCAATGGCTCCCAAAGAGAAACATTTGTTCCATAGTATTTGTCATGCAAGGGGTCTTCATACTTCAGCTATATTAGTGTTGCCGAGGGCCATAAGCTTGCTAACCATCATCATATTTAGTAGATTATAAAATTGTTTATTTGAATGTTCCGGCTACTTTCCAAAAGAGCCCAGGTGAAGGACAGAAAAGACAGAAGTAGAGTGAAGCCCACACCAAAACCTGCCACTGATAAAAGTGTCTCCCTTTCCTCTTAAAATATACATTTTGTCATCTCAGTATTTAAGCTAAAAATGTGGGGGAATTGTTTATGGTTCTTTCCATTATACCTTCTGAAAGATACTCAATGAATCTTTGCTGCATTATCAGAACACAAGATCAAGGATAAGAATACTCATAAAGCCATATAAGCAATGAATAAATATTCAATAATGAAAAAAGTTGGCTGATAGATGCTAGGTATTAATTATTGGAACACTCATCAATGCACTAATGTTGGGCTTTGATGTAAACATGTTTCAGTTTAAGAGCACCATTAGAAGGTTTTTCAAGGGCAGCCATTCATGCAAAGGGAAGGAAAGCTAATGACAAGGTACAGCTAGAAGATGTAAATAAGAATGAATCTGGCATAACTTGCCCTATTGGGAGAAGGGTAAATTGGTGCATTGAGAAGATTATTTATTAATTCCATTTCTGCACCATCCAACAACTTTAGTTTGCAAAGCTGAGCTAACACTATAAAATATAAACGGATAAAACATAGTCCAGAATCCAACATTAGTAGCAGTAGTAGCAACAGCAGCAACAATCATAATAAAAATATATTTTTTAAAAAACCAATAGAATAAAATCAGATTAAACCATTGGTTTTAACATAATTTTTGATAATCTTAGGGTCTGGGCATTATATATAGGAAAATATTATTTTTCAGGCAACAAGGCACCAACCTACATATAGCTTTAAAGATTAATAGCATATCAATATCTGAAAGTTTATGCAGATTACATAACACTGGCATAATAAAAAAAAAGCATGAAAAATGTTGTTGTTGGGCTGTAACCTCTACCAGACCTAACCAGCAATTGAACAATAACTGGTGGACCACATCTTGCCAATCCCTAATGTAATATGTTGGTTAACACCCATTGTGTTATACAGTGGTACCCCGGGATACGAATTGACCACGTTACGAAATTTCCGGGGTACGAAAAAGTTAGATTTAAAAAAACTGTTCCGGGTAACGAAAGATTTTTCGGGTTACGAAATTAATTTCGGCGCGAAATTCAAATCGGAAGCGCGGCTAGCGGCTTTCCAGCGGCTTTCCAGCGCCTTTTCGGGTTGCGAAATGTATCGGGTTACGAACGGCGCCGCGGAACGAATTAATTTCGTAACCCGAGGTAGCACTGTATTCAACTAGCTGAAGCTTCCATATTGAACTATGCACTATATTCAACTAGTTCTCAGGACCACCGAAATATTACTGTTTCTGACAGTTGCTTCAGCACAGTTTTTTCCTTCACCAACTAAAACTAAAGTTTCATAATTCAAATAAATGGTACACTTTATTCTACAGCCCACTCCCAAATAGATCTACTTGTAGACTGAGTGAAAAAAGCGTGGTGTAGTTTTATCGTTCCAAACCATCATGGGCACAAAATGCTGTTTCAAAGCACTGAAATTCTGGACCATGCCAACAACTATCAGGTCCAAATGCACAAGGAAGCCATTGAAATCCATAAACACTTGGACTTCAACAGGAAAGAAGAAACCCTTAAAGTAAACTAAGGCGGGTTACAGACCGCCATTTCGGACATCCTCAGGATGTCCCAGTTTGAAAAAGGGGCGTCTCTTCTAGACGCCCCTACTCCTATTACGGACAGAGTCCGTAACAAATGACAGCAGCTGTTCCACATGGCCGCCGCCATTTTGACGTAACGGACGCTCTGCATCCGCACATCGCACCCTGGAAATGACGCCACGAGTATGCGACTAGCGCCTCACAGTGTCTTTTTCGGGGAGCAAGAAGGAGTGCAATTTTCACACTCCTTTGCTGTGTCTGGGAACTGCACTGTTTGGCTGCTGAGGTTCCCGGATGCAGCAACCAGCGGCAGCAGCAGACCGCCGCTTTTCGGCGGTCTGTAATGCGCCAAAGTTTGACTACTAGTCCTGCAAGATAGCAAAATCAGCACTCACATTGAATCTATTGGATTCGCCTATGTATTGCATCACCAATCAATATTTTATTTAATAGGTCTATCCCTGTTGGGACTAGCTAACAGCATCCCAAATTTTGGTGGATGGGGACAGATGTTGCAAAGAGACTAAAAATATATGTTTCTGCAGAACTCATCTAATTGCTTTGGAGAAAGGTTGTTTTGGTTATTTCTACTTAGAATCTAAGTCAGAGCCTGTTGGAGTTCTCATAAGTTTCTTACAACCCTATTGTGGGGGGAAATGGCTATACTTTAAAAAAACAAACAGTTTTGGAAGACTGGGTAACATTTTCAGCCACAGTAAGACTCTGTCAAGGGATAGAAGTTGTCACGCTGCAAGCAGTTAGGTTGTGTCAGTCACCTTTAAAGTTGATTTGGTGAGGGGCTGAACTGACCTTATCTATTTCATTGTTATGTTATATTCTGCCTTTCTCCCAGCATGGGACCCAAAGCAATCTGCAACAAGATTAAAAGAAGATACATCTAAAACCAAATGATAAAAAAGTTGTAAAAGAAATTGCTTTCATTGTGGAACACCAATAATTTAAATCAGTACAAAGCTTTTTAAAACACACACATGCATGTGCACACAGCAACAAGATTAAAATGTCATCAACATTAGAAGACCCTTCTCATAGTTTGTTGTTCTTAATTGCTAACAAGTCAGCTTCTGTGAATGAGAAACATCCATGTCACCTTACCACCAACAGCCCTGCTCAGGTCTTGCAGACTCAGGACTATGGCTTCCTTGATTGAATCTATCCATCTGGAACAGTGCCCTTGACCTGGCAACCATCTGCTCCCATACAAAATTGTTCAGTGAGTTACTGAGAAATCAGCATTTCACACATAACCTCCCCTTTCTACAGGTGTGAACAACATCTGGTGAATTTGTTTCCACCTTTTACTATATCAAGGAAAAGAGAAAATGGATAATCCTTGAGGCTGACCTTTAAATATCATCTGAAGCACAGATGAATCCAGATATATACCACATTACCACACTACTTTCTTATAGTGATGCTATTCCACTTTTACTGCTCTGGCTGCCTCCTGTTGCATTCTGAGGCTTGTAGTTCAGTGAGATTCTAAATGCCCCTCCTTAAACTACAAATCCCAGAATGCAACAGGAGGCAGCCATATGAGTTAAAGCAGAATAGCAGCACTATAAGAGTGCAGTGATCTAATCTAGATAGTGACTGAGCAAAATATGACTGTGATAGTATTAAGATAAGGCTGTCAGATATCCAGGACTAAACTGGAGAAAAGGAATTGTTAGTCTTGTTCTGGTGTCCAAGACAACAAATATCCTTAAGATATATCATTACAGATGCAAAAGAGGAATGATATTAAAACCAAAGAACAGTTGAAAATAATGTTGTAATGTCTTCTCTTACAAGTTGTCATTATGTCTCTTCTCCTTGACAGGACTTATTAGCAGTAGTAGGAATAGTAGTAGTATTCTACAAGGAAAGAACAGTTATGTGAATTGCCCATCTTTCTCCCTATTAGCCTCCCACTCTCTATGACCTCAAAAGATGCAGCATTATATTTTTGAAATACTGATTTGCACATTATATGGAAATGGTGACAGTAGATTATTATTCTTTCTAATGTGACTACAGGAACCAGGCACTTCACATAAAAGAAAGAAATGATATAGTCCTCACTAAGAGATCAGACACTTAAAGGGGGGTGGGGAGCAAAAAAGTAGCAGAGACAGTTTATTTTGAGAATAAGCTTTTACCTAGACAGGGACAAATCAGTCTACTTACAGTCTGTGTCACTTTTACCTTTTTAAAAAACTTGTGCATCTTATCCAACTACATTTTGTAAAGAAGGGAATCTGCAAACATGCACACATAATTTAAATGGGTGTTTGGATAAATATTTCCAAATATATTTTCTCCCAAAATATGCATTTTCAAATGTTTATTAAATTGAAATCTCTACTGCAATATTTAGTGTGAAAATGTGAAAGTTGGCAGATAACTACCTTCCAGTTTGCAGGAGTATGAATTGGTCAGTCCATATTAGAATTAACAAAGACTGAATTCTTCAAGCATCATTATTTCTGACTGACATTTCAAATCAGATCTATGGATCGAAATTCTTCTTATTATTATTAACCTTTATTTATGAAGCGCTGTTAATTTACACAGTGCTGTACATTCAATCTTTTTAATTAGACAGTTCCCTGCCCTCGGGCTTACAATCTAAAAAGACATGACACCAAAGGAGAAGGGAGTGGTGGAGGGAAAGGGTAAGAGGTCCAGCATTCCCTCTCTACCTCCGAGGCCTGGACCAAGGCAGATGGACTGGAGGGAGGGCTTGGCTTCATAATGAATGGTTAATCTTCTTCCAGGGAAAATACATACTCTCAAGTAGGATAATACATATACAGTACATAGCAATACAGGAAATGGTTCGATATCAATTTCTCTACTCTTTTTGTTAATGCTCTTATTGGCTATACTGTTAAATGTCACTAAAATAATATTGTTTGCCCTCCCCATACGCGGAGGATCCATTCCAGACCCCCGGCGTATGGCGAAAACAGCATATGCTCAAGCCCCATAAGAAATAATGGGGCATGTGCTTGTGGCGGCACGCAGGGCACACAGTGCGAGTATGCGCCCCATTATTTCTGCCTGGGCTTGCCTTCTGCATGAGCTCAAAGCTGCAGAAGGCAAGCCCACCTATAAGGAGAGCCAACTGTGGCTTGATAGGTAACAGAGTCTTACATATTCCTTAATTTTCTGTAAAGGTAAAAGTAAAGGTAGTCCCTTGACATTGATGTCTAGTTGTAACTGACTGTAGGGGGTGGTGCTCATCTCTGTTACTAAGCAGAAGAGCCAGAGCTGTCCAATGACAACTCCAGCATAACTGCACCAAACGCTGTTACCTTCCCACTAAAATGGTACCTATTTATCTATTTGCATTTACATGCTTTCAAACTACTAGGGTGGCAGAAGCTGGGACTAGTGATAGAAGCTCACCCCATCATGCAGCACTTGGGCCTCAAGCTGCCAACCTTCCAATCTTCTGATAATCAGAATTGGCATCTTAACCATTAAGCCACTGCATCCCTTTTTAATCTTCTGTACCATAGAAGAAAATGAGCATCTTACATGAGTCTTGACTGTTTTGTACTTGCATATTAGGATGAATAACTATAATAATTTTATCCTTGCTGTGGGGAATGATTAATATTCCTCTACAGTATTCTTCTGGTATTCAAACATTTCCTGGTACTCAAATAAGTGTTGCAGGGGAATTATTCTACATATACATATGCGTGTGTATGTTTGTAGAAAACTTGTGCATGCAGAACAGTGGTGTCTCTTAGCAGTTCTTGAATTCTCTGCTTAATGAGTGTGCATACATGCAAATATCCATTTTACATCTCTTGAGACTATCCACAAAAATGACCATATATTGTCTCAGAAATTTAGGTATATTCAAGTTTAGAAATGTGCTTCAGTGGTGCAGAAGGGATGACACATTTGAGGTGAGGGGACTATAAATCTGAATCTTTGGTCAATGACGAAATGCATTCAAAAACCTGTAACTAGAAATATGAGTACAAAGTACTTACATATTGAAAAATGTAAATAGAAAATCTATGCAAATATCCATGTGGAGAGGGGGGAAAGTCTTGTTATCCAATATGGAATAGGGCTTTAATAGTAATGTAATTCTAAGACATGCAATGAAGGGAATGCTGACAGATTTTCATATTGACCCAACATGTTCATCTTCTACCCTGCAGGCTTTAAGACCACACCAAAACAACTAATCAAACTATCTCAACAATGTGAAAAGGCCATCTTCATCTGAGTTTGGTAGATGAAAATCAGCAGTAATGGATAAACTGGCAGGGACACCAGGTCTTGCAAACTGATTTGTAGCAGGTAAGTTTCAAATATTTCATCTCTTCTTGGTGCTCTGTGATGTGAAACCGATGTGCTCCAGGACAAAAAGGCAAAGCAACAGATGTGAATCCCCTTGAAGGTTTCTCTGATGTCAGTGAGCATCAGCAAGTCATGCCTTTTGAATATATAACCAGATGTTTCAGTTAGTGCAATGTTTCCCCCCTGGTGAGGCCTGTCTCTTTAGAGATACATGCTTTTTGGTCTGTTGAGACACACAAGATCTGTTTGTCTCTGTCAGGGCACCTGCCTTTCAATGACATGCTTCTTGCCTGCCCTAGGTGCATTACAACACAAGCCCCTCACTTCAGTCTAGAAATTACAAGGCAAAATATGTGTGTGTCTAGATGGAATGAAGATCAGTGTCAGCCAATGTTACTTAAAATTGTGGCATTTCATCTCACTTTGAGGTTAATGTGTGGCTGGGTGTAGCAACTTGAGGAGGGAAGGGAGGGATGGAGAGAGGGGAAGAGAGCAATTTAGGAATGGAAATAATAGTTGAAAATATTTGAAAAAGAGTAAAAAATATGTTTTTTGAATTCCATGAAACATCTTGGGTGGCATGTTCACAATTTATTCTTGCAAAATTTGTATAGAAGACAGCATATTATCATCAGGAAACAGCATATTCTGATCAGAAAACAATATTCCTGCATAGTTTGTCATTCAGAACATGGTGTTTCTGTGCCAAACAGCAACATGCAAAATTTCTGCAAAATAAGTCCCAAATAGAGAATAGGCTTTGAAACCACAATGGTTTTCAAAGACTTCCTTGAAATGGTAAGAAAATTGCTAAAATCACTCATGGCTTCCATTGAAAAGTAGTGAAGAATTGCATCCCTAGTCAAGATCTGAGGGTGCTATTGCCATTGTTACTCTGTCTCTGTCTTTCAGGGCACAGCTATGTGGCCTTCATAGATGCCTGTGCCCAGGTTTTTATTTAAATGTGTGTGTGGGGGGGGGGGGGGCTGTCCAGTGTTTTAAAATATAGACTGTAAAGAATTTCGGAGCCTAGACTCTCTGTCAAGTGAAGATTTATTATTATTATTATTATTTATTTATTATTATTATTATTATTATTAGCTGATGCATGGGGGGATTCCACTTCTTCACAGATCTCTACAAATGCTACTAGTAAATGTTCTTCTTACTAGCCTTCAGAGATAAAGATTTAGAATTGGAAGAAGTGAAGGGTTTTTTTCCTGAAGAGTACCAACAATTAATTGTATTAACAAATCTTCCCTTGACAGCAGTGGACCTTGTTCCTTCCTCCTTGGAAGTATAAATGGTGATTATGCCATGAAAATCATGCATTCACAATTATCCCAGAAATATCCTGTGAAACTTGCACAATCACGATAAAGGTTTTCACATGATATCCCGATGAAAAGTGATTAAAGTGCCATTATCCTGGGAAAAACAAAGCAATAAACAGCAACATCCTGGATCCAAGCCATGTAGGGCTTTAACACTTTGAAATCTGCCTGAACATGGATTATCAGTCAGTGGAGTTGTTTCAGTGAGGGGGATGTATGACCCCTATAAGCTGCACCAGTCAGCAAACTGGCTGCAGGAATGTGGGCCCACTGGAGTTTCCAAAAAATTAACAAAATCAGTCTAGATACGGTGTGTTACAGTCATTCAAATGAAATGTAATCAATGCATGTATCACCATGACTATAGCCATACTTGTCATCTCAAGAAATAGACACACACAGATTTTAGATGTACAAACAAACCCCTGGCCACAACTAAAACCTGGGTATTCAAAACCAGGCCTGAGTACAAGAGAAAATGCAAGCAAAAAACATATGTTTTCAGGGGGGATGTAACTCCATCCAACACAAGCTGAGTTCCTATTCCTTGATCTGCCTTCCAACTGACCCAGAGTCAAGGCTAAGTTTCAATAAATTTGACCTAATCCAGTCAAGTAGACAATCCCAATTGGAATTGGAAGGAAAGGGGAAATAGAGTTAGATATCACCAGCATACTGGTGACAACCAATCCCCAAATTCAGGATAACCTCTCCCAGTGTTTTCATGAATTGATAAATAAGTTTGGAAGACAAAACTTCCCAGCACCACCTTTAGAATTTGCCACTTGAAGGAAGACCAGAAACATTGAAGAATAGTGTCCCCAAGTCCCATCCCAGAGAGGTGGCTTAGAAGGATGGTATCCAAAGCCACTGAAAGTTCCTTGAATTGGTCAATCACCATGGTGACCAAAGTTGTCTCTGTCCCACATCCAGAACTGAAGACAGATTGAAAAGGATCTAGATCATCCATTTCATCCAGGAATCCCTGGAGCTGGAAGGCCACCTCACGCTCCAGAACCTTGCCCCCAAATGGAATATTGGAGGTGGGCTACTAGTTATCCAGTGTAGTTTGATTCAGGGAGGGTTGTTTTTATTTTTGTTTTTTAGTAGGAGTCTCATACCACCTTCTTTTAGGCAAGACAGAACTCTGCCTTTCATCAGTGAGGCATTCACTACTCCTGTTATTCACTCAGCCAGTCCCCTCAGGCTGCTTTTATAAGCAAGGATGGGCAAGGGTCCAATACATATGTGGTATCCTCATCTCTCCAAGAATCCTATTTCTAGATGGTTGTTTTTCTTCTTGAAATTAGTGAATTGATTCAGCTCACTTCCACTAAATTCTATTTTTCCTGAATTTCTTGTGGTGGTGGTGATGGTAGTTTATTCTGTGACTACAACTATTCTGCTTGTACCATAGTTCATTTGGTCAAATTTGCACTGATGTTAAACATCTATATAATGCATTGTGACCTCACTGACAGGCTTAGCATAGAGGACTCCAAGGATCCATTGGATCAATAACCCATAAAATTAAAACTATATTCACTGCATATTATAAGAGCTCTTTGGGAAGTATCAGAGGCTATTGTAAAAATAATCTACATGCCTAAATGTGTGCTTAATTGAGTATGCCTCAGAATCCCTAACTACACATTCAGTCCATTCAGACTGTGTGTTTATAAAATACAGTGCATTTACTTCAATGATCAACATGGTTGCATGTTTTTTTAAAGAACAGTGTAAGACAAAATCCTCTAATAAGTTGAGGTAGCTAGTATTAGTGACCAGAAAAGACAACAATAACAGAATTATGATCCAGGGATGAGTGTTTGGCATCCTTGACATTCCACAATCCTCTCCAGAACTAGAGAAACCAGTCAACCAAAGCATAGTTGGTCTCCAGTTGCACTATCTTTGCATTAGCTGGCTGAACTCCTAACATGAACATTGTTTAATACTTAATTTCAAGTTTGTGTATATGCAGTGGGATAGACTGTATCAGGAAGATGCCTGCCTCTAGTTCACAGGTCATTTTGCAAACTGATAAATCTTTAATCATATTTACCAGTGTGCTTCCTTTATGGGTCTTTGCAGAACAAGGAAGAACAAACCAAGTAAAAATGCTGAATTCTGTATAGAGTAGTGTTGACCTGAACAATGTTCCTATGAAGTCCAGGATATATCACTAGGAGAATCAAGCAATGAGAAGCAAGAGGCTTGATTGCTGTCTAGTGGCTTCCTTGTTAATGCGGTTGTTAATTTACTTTTAAGATTAAGCCAAATGTTTAAATTTCAGAATAAAACCAGGAGTGACATGTGAAACACCAAATACAACTGAGCCGTGCACCAAAACAGGATCACATTCCTCTAAATCCATCAGGCCAAGCTGAACATTCCCAGTCTAAGGAAATGCAATGACGTGAAGCCAGAAACATTAGCTCCACTGATTGATAGGCGGAGGCTCTCGATTTGAAGGGACATTGGACAAAGGATCCTTTAGTGTGCCTTCTAACTTTCCTGTGCATTCTGATGGGAATATCTGACTGTGATGCCATGGCTCCAATATCATGGTTTCATGTGTCTACATTTTAATTTCCAGGAATGCCTCACAGTAATGATAGACCAAAATGTTATGGAACATTAAAAGAAATGTCAGATCTAGCCAATGTATAAGACCAAGGGGGAGAGAGTATTTTGGAAGGCAGGAGTTCATCTTGGACATACTGTCGGTCCTTCTTATACACAGAGTTTTTTATACACAGATTCAAGCATCCATGATTAGAAAATATTCCAAAAAAGTATAAATTTCAAATATCAAACCTTGATTTTACATTTTTTATAAGGGACACCATTTTGAAATGTCATTATATTTAATGAGACTTGAGCATACACAGATTTTTGTTATCCATGGGGGATCTTGGAGCCAAACCCCAGTGTATAACAAGGGTCCACTGTAATAGCCAAATGGATACAGAGATAATAAGGCAAACAGTGCAAAGACCCACAGTGGGAGGGGAAAAATTTCCATCGGTAGCAAGGGGGAATGTCTCATGATCTTAGTTATTTCTACAAAAATGCACATAGCATGGGAAATAAACAAGATGAGCTTGAACTCAAACCAAATATGATATAATAAGCATCACTGAAACTTGGTGAGATGAGTCTTATGACTGGAATGTAGTAATAGAAGGGTATAATCTTTTAAAGAGAATTAAGACAAACAGGAAAGGAGAAGGTAGTAGCATTATCTGTCAGGGATGTCTGCACCTGTGAAAAGATCCAGGACATAAATCCTGGAAGTCAGGTAGAGGGCATCTGGATAAAAATCAAAGGGGAAAGAACAGTGGCGTTCCCAGCCATGGTGTCACCTGTTGTGGGGCGTGAGGCTTCCAGGAGGAGAAGTGTATGAAGATGGGGCCAAAAGAGCAGCCAGTAAGAAGAAAAGCCCTCCCTTCAGCCACCATCTTGGGGGGAGAGAGGCAGGCAAGCTCCAACTGCCTGCCAGTAAGAAGAAAAGCCCTCCCTTCAGCCACCATCTTGAGGGGAGAGAGGCAGGCAAGCTCCAACTGCCTGCCTGAAAGAAGAAAAGCCCTCCCTTCAGCCACCATCTTGGGGGGAGAGAGGCAGGCAAGCTCCAACTGCCTGCCTGAAAGAAGAAAAAGCCCTCCTTCCGACCACCATCTTGAGGGGGAGAGAGGCCTGGCCTGAAAGACTAAGAGCCCTCCTTCCGACAACCATCTTGAGGGGGAGAGAGGCCTGTTATGTTTTTGTTTTTTTTTACTTTGTATTGTACTTCCTGTTGTACACCGCTTTGATCTAATTTGGAAAAGCGGTATATAAATAAACATTATTATTATTATTATTATTATTATTATTATTATTATTATTTCCTACAAGCCTTCCAAGCCCATGGAGGACTGCCTTCTGAGTCCTCCATGGGCGTGGAAGGCAGCCTTTCCCTCTCTCCCCCGCCACACACATGCCTTCCAAGTCCATGGAGTTCTTGGAAGGCAGTCTTCTCCCCCCCCTCCATGCTTTTTGAGTCCATGGAGGACACGGAGGACAACCTTTTTCTCCCCCACCATGGAAAGAACACAGCCTTTTTCTCCCTCCTGCTGCCTTCTGTGTCTACGGAGGACTCAGAAGGCAGTCTTTTTCTCTCCCCCTCCCACCATGCCTTCTGAGTCCATGCTGGACTTGGAAGGCAGCCTTTCCCCCTCCTTCATGCCTTCTGAGTTCATGCTGGACTTGGAAAACAGTCCTTTTCTCTCTCCCTCCCCATGTCTTCCAAGCTGGACTAGGAAGGCAACTGGGGTAAGCGGAGAGGAAGCCCTGGACAGAACATCCAGGAAGGATGCACATGCACCCTGCCTGCTCCAGGGGAGGGCCCAACTTATAATTTTTCTTTTCAAAAAATCACATGTGGTTGTTTTGCATACGAAATAGTGTTTTCTATGTATTTCAACACAGCAAAATTATTTTCTACAAAGAAAATGATATTTTATGCATAGAAAATTTGTTTTTTATGCAAAACAACCATGTGCACATTTTGCACATAATACATCCCAAATGGCAAATAGGATTTTAGAATGTCATGGCTTCAAATATATGTTCACAATGAGAAGACAACTAATAAAAATAGGGTTTGCTTCTTCCGGGAAGTAAATTAGTAAAGAATTGCATCCCTAGATAGATCTAGGAGTAATTACTGGAGAACATCAAATATTAAGCTCTTACTATGCTGTGAGTGCATTTTTACAAGTTCTTTAGAAATCTGAATCAAACCATCTTACTATTAAGTTCAAAAATACATTTGTTCCCAATGTAGATTACAGCATACCTGCCATCCTTATAGCTGTTAAAGATGGGAAGTCAATCAAAGAGGGAGAAAGTGGTAGAAACTCTAATTTAGAATCACTGATATGATTAAAAGCACAGGGACTCAAACCCTGGTTCATAAGACCTAAGTAGTCAAAACTCTTGGCCTGTATGGACAAATGCCTTCCTTTTTTTCTCAGCCTTATTCAGTTTTTCAAAACTCGAGTTCTTCCTATCCATGTTATAGATAAGTTTGCAAATTTTAGCAAGTTCTTATTAAAAAATGAATCAAGTGAAATCATCTTCCATCCTTGAAACTACATAATTCCTCTCTAAGCCATCATCAAGAATGATGAAGAACAAGATAATAGGAAGTAGATTCCATGGTGTGTCAGTAACTGGTGAACTGAGCTTCAATCCATTTCATTTTTGGAATATAAATATTGGTTAAAATATAACTCCTCGATTAAATAATGAAACAGATTCCCCACTGTGTGATTCTGACAGACTTTCTCCTGAAGCTAGGGTACTCACATGAGGATGCTGCAAAAAGCTTTCTCCTACCGTTCGTTCTCCCTCCCTCCCTCCCTCCCTCCCTCCCTCTCTCTCTGAATAATTCTGCAATATTCCATATTCATTTTCATTCCTTCAGTATGGATTGTTCCCACATTTCCCCCCATTTGTGTTTAAATTATGTTCCAATGCTGGAATGATTTCATTTAAATGCCTTATACATATTACTCAGATATAAAGACATTTTCATCTCAGGTGGTAATATCACTCTCTTTAGAAGTCTCATAAGGAGTGAAAGAAAAATAATAAAGAGATTCCAGCTCAACATCTCTTTCTCTGTATAAAGGTTTTCATTTAAGAAATCCATCATATTAATACTCTCTTATATTTATCTATTCTTTACTCTGTCAATTACCAATATGGTGACATTTGAAGGCTAAATATAACCTACTTGTGATTAAATTTAGTCTGGGTATCTAAAAAGAACCGTGACCCTATAATAAAAAAAATTAGAAGATTCTCTTCTTTTGTGATGTGCAAGATTAAGTCCTCAAATGCTAAATATCAGTGGGAAATTGTCAGAAATAAACAACAAAAAAGGACAAAAGGATTATAAAAATGATTTTTAAAACAATTTCTGAGCTGAAGTTTTGTGGGATTCAAGGTTCACTTTTTCAGTGAAATGTAACTTTTAATCAAATCAATACTAACTCCCCTCCCAAGGATGTTTCTACACATAACCATTCCAAACCCCCTTTCAATCATTATGTCCACTTATTTTAATAGATAACATGCTGATTTACACTAGTGTGTGCCCTTAGAAATCAAATGTTTTATGCACATATCTTGTATTTGAACATGTACTGAATTTAGGAGTAGCTGTGTTGCCCATATAACAAAGTGCAATATCAGCCAAAACAATGATACCTTTATTGAGACAACCAAAATGCATAATATACACGTTGCAAGCTTTCAAAGCTCCACTGATTTCTTCATTAGGCCAACGTGTTAAAAATCACACAGGAGACAGGGAAAGAAAGGTGATGATGTTAGTCATAGGCCTGCATTTTGTCAAGATGGCTGTTGTCCTCAGTTCAGATGGTATGGAGGTATATTCATGCAAGATTTCTGGCCATGCGAGTACTGGGAGAATCCTAAGGTCCAGGAAATAAACGTTAAATTCATTTATACATAATATACATCATAAAAACAAGTAATGTTTGATCACTGTTGAACATACTCAGGTCATTACGTGTTCGTGCACTGATTACTGAATTCCACACATGATAATCCTTCATCTGTAATAATTAGAGCATAGATCTTACTTTACAGATTACATTACAGATTTCCATAGAAGAATTTAGTTTGGTCCCACCAAAACCACAAGCTCACTTGGTGAGGACACAAGAGAGAACCTTCTCAGTGGCTGCTCCCACCCACCAGAACTCCCTTCTGTGTGAAGCTAGGATGGCCCCTTCCCTGCTTTCCTTTCACTGGCTGGCGAAGACATCTTTGTTTAAGCAGATTTTTAACGGTTAAGCAGAGAAAGTTATAACAACTACTACTACGAGAACAGCTCATTGCAGCTCTTCCCCTTATGCCATACGTGCCCCCTCCCCAGTTTCCTGATTTTATACATGAATAATGGGTTGTTGTCCCTCCCCCAGTTTGATTCTATCCTTGCTGGGTGGCTGATAGGTCCAGAGGAACACTTGGTGATGAAGGTGATTACTACTATTGTCCTTGACATCTGTGACTTTGCATGCCTCATAATAAAGGCAGTCCTGATGCATACCTATAGATGCCAGTAGCCAAGATACTTATCACATTCTAATATGAACAAGAAAGAATCACCAATCTCACAGTTATAGCACTACATCATTATAGCACTTTGATACTTCTTTTTAACTGCCATAGGCTCCAACTCATGGAAGCCTTGGGTCTGTAGCCTGGTGAGGCACTAGGATTCTCAGACAAAGGATTTTAAATATTTTATTAAAATATTCACTCCATATGATGCAGTTTGGATTCCAGAGGATGGGGCGATGAGATTAAAGTGGTACCTAACAGCTATAATTGTTGAGTGTGACAGAGTCCCAGGATAGAGCCTAGTAGATCAAGGGACAGCCCTGTGTAGGCATGATCAAACTGGACCATCAGTTGCTGGATCAAAACATGAAGATGTTTAGCTTTGATCTCTGTGGTGTCTTTGAGGGTACATTTTTAACTAAATTAGAAGTGGACAACTGTACTGAGTGCAGAGACCATTTTTTCCTCATCAATCAACATCTCCAATGGACAAAACTGGCATGTTGGTTGCACATGACACCACATCACTTCTAGTTCCTTTTGTGACCAGTCTGTGCTCAAAACAGAATTTTTTTCCTATAGATTATAGGGAGAGATGAGCATGAGAGAAGGCCAACTACCATGCATTTGAGTGTGTTATGTGTGTATTTGGTGGATTTCAGCCAGCAAAATTTCAGTCTAAGGATTTGGGAGGGAGGTGTCATAAAGCTTTGTAACCTGAAAAAGAATGTCTCAGGGGCTATAAGTATCCCACAGACTGCATTTTCTCCACCTTGATATAAATGAATGGTCAACCTTGGGGATAAAATGCAGTACCACAACATGTGTACATCTCCATCCTTAATGAGAAATATTTTGGTAGCTATATGACTTTAGATATTGTTGTTTTTGCTGTATAAAATTTTTGAGTAAACAAGCCCTTCCTTAAGGAAAATTTGGCATAAAGATTTATTTGGATTCTTAAAGTGCCATGAACGCTTCAGATGAAATGTCTTACTTTCTTATTTCTGATAAATTTCAAGTATTGTAATTCAGCTCTTTCTAGGGAAAAACTAAAACATAACATAGAAGAATCTCCCTGCTAGTCTACATACTGCTTTATTGGGATTCAATAATAAACAAATTAGGAGCAAGATTAAAATGTTATTTGTAGAAAGTGAGGATTTACTGCCCTAAATTATGTGACAATTAATGTGGAAGGGAGCTATTCTGTCATGCATTAGAATTCAACTGTAATAAGAAAGAATTCAGAGAGTTTCAGAGCTATGTGTGAAGAATAAAGCAAGAAAAAAGAAAGTCATAAATGATAAAAATTTGGAGATGGAGGAATTATGGTTTTAATCTTCCATATTCAAACATACAGGTCAAGTTTGCTTGTGGGGATGAACCAGTATACTGATGATAGTAGCCAAACAGCTGTGGTTTGTTTACTGTGGTGTTAACCTTGCAGGAGCTGGCTTTTTGGCTTGTTCTTTTTCTCTGACCCTGTTCTGACTTGTAAGGTGGTACATGACTCCTTTATCATTCTGCAAACATTTCATTTTGATTCTTTAAAAAATCAGAATAGAAACAGAAACTCTTTCCCAATTGTGCTTTGTATTACCCAGCTTAGCAAATATATAGCAAACCTAGCCCTGAAGAAATTATCAAAATTTTGGCTAAAGACAGTACCAAACAATTGTTGAATTTTATTTTGTCAAAAGGGGTGGAACAAGCATATTTTCTCTTTCTCAAAGTCATTTAGAGAAGCCTACCAACATGCACCACGTAAGATAGACTAACCAACTTATGGCTGCATAATTCCTCCTCTGTTGCATTTAAAGACACTTGCAGTGCTATTTTATTCATGCCTATCAGAAGTCATTCCTAGTGTTTTTGACATTCACTAGTTTCTCTTATATGTCTTATTTATGTCCCTTTCAAGATTAAGGAGAAAGGATTAGTAAAGAATCAGTTTCTTTGTGCTCTGTTTCTTTGAAAGAGGTGTGGGAGAGGCTTGCCTCAAAACATTGTTCAGCCTGTTATCCCCAGGTCTATTGGCAGAGGTTTCTGGGGCAGGGAGTGATTCAGGAACTCTTTTGTTCTTCCCTCTGGGGTCTGGGTTTCTACAGAAAAATGGAGCAATCCCAATGACTTTCTGACATTTGGAGGTATGACTCACTGACTGTGCTTCTCTAGAGTTATTAGAAACACTAGGGATTCAGAGGTTATTGGGGTTTTATTTTCTTTCTACCACCTCTTTCTCAAAATGTTTTTCTTGTATAAAAATATTTCACCTTTAAATTCAGTGCACTTGAGCAGAGAAGAAGGTGTTTGTAGGGGAAAGAAAACATCAGTTGAGCTGAAACAGGTAAAATATTCTATCACTAATTCTAGATTTCCCTCGGGGAAATAAGATTCCACTGAATAATTTTTCAAAAAGGTAAATTTCTACTAACAGTGAACTGAAATGTCAGGAAATCAGTTTAATTCCCTACAAGAACAGCAACGCTTGGATCCTTTGTTTCTTTCTACTGACACAGGTGTCCTATGAGCAGAGTTCTAGTGATGAGATATTCTTATTGGTACACCTCTTTGTAACATTCCTGTTCTACAGCTTTTTGAATCAGGAACAAAGTTTTGCCTGGCTGTGTACCTACTAATGCTCCCTATGACAGCAAGGAGTCTAGTGACAAGATCCCTTATGTGTGCTCTCCCTTTTCAACACTCCAAATGGCTTGTTCACTCTGTTCCATAAGAAGGAACAGTACATGTCACTGGCGGGTTACAGACCACCTCTTTGAGGCGGGCTGTACCCGCCCCTTTCCCCACCGGATCGGGGCCTGAGCTGTCAGAACGGCAGCCGCTGAGGCCCCGATCCGCTGCTTTTCAGGCTGCGGGGAAGCAGCAAAAGGCCGCTTCCCCGCAGCCTGAAAAGGGGTGTCCTTGGGGCTTCAAGCCCCAAGGACACCCCGCAGCGGCGGGGAGGGGGAGAAAGGGGCCGCTTGGCCCCTTTCTCCCTTGCTTTGCTGGGCGCAGCCGTCTGAAGGCTGCACCCAGCGAAGCAAAGCGGCGCTGCGGACCAGGAAGGAGCTCCGAAACGGAGCTCCTTCCTGGTCCACGGAAAGGGCGCCCTAGGCGCCCTGCCGCGGATTGAGAACTTCACGTCCGCGCCGCCCCATCTAGCGGCGGCGCGGCCGTCACGTCCTCACGGTGGTGGCCGTATGGAAGGGCCGCTGCCGTTTAGTGCGTGACGAGCACGCACTAGGGTTAGGGCGGTGCCGAAGCACTGCCCTTTTGTAACCCTAGTACGTGCTCGTCACGCACTAAAGTGCCGGTGTGTAACCGGCCACTGTCTAGTTGCTCACTAGCACTCTGTTTGGCAAGGAAGTAAGTGGTAACAATTGTAAAAAAAGGAGAAACAACAGCAACTGGCAACTATACAGATGAGAAGGTAAATTCATAGAGCATGGGGAAGTGATGGTTGCTTTCCCCAAGAGGCCTCTGCAATTTGAAGTTGATACTGCCTTGTGACTCCCAATTTGCTTTGAAAACCTAGGAGATCCCATGGAGATGAATGTTGGAAATGGGGGTGAAAGGGAGTTGGCAAAAGTTGTCTTCTACCAGCAGGACCATCCTCTAGAATGCAAGTCCTTCCACTCCTGGAAGAGAACTGAGAATCCTGGCTCATCTTTCTAAACCTCGGAATGAGAGAATCTCTCAGGTTCTGCTCCATCCCATGGCACTCCACTATATTCTGTTATTCCACTAGAATACAAACTAATAATAAACAGAAGAACAATTTAACCAATGGTTTTCTGAAGTGTCAAAAAAAAAAAAACCCTATGAGGACAAGAATCCTAGATAGGTGATAATCTATGCAGTTTGGGAATTATTCTGTACAAAAAGTTTATGTTGGGTCCTCATGGTATTTTCTACAGGAATTCTACAAGAAGGTTTCTGCAGGAAACTAGCAATTTTCCTACAAGAAACCTGTTTCTGTGCAGACAATGCTTTCTGTGAAAAAGAAAATTACATCCATTTTTAAAATCACACAATAGTCCCCCCAAAATTAATAGAGTTCAAAAATTTCAGTTTTCAATTCATTTATTTATTTTGCAGCAAACAGGAAGATGCCAGCCACAGATGCTGGTGAAACGTTAGGAAGAAACTCTTCTAGAATATGGCCACACAGCCTGAAAAAAAACCACCAAAAAACTATGTAAAATATTTGTTTTTCTTTCTAAGAATGAAATTTGCATATATCCCTAATGCCAAATTATCTATGAATGGCCAGAATTCACCAAGACAGTTATAAATATGTATCCCTAGGTTTGTATTCATGATCCCTATGTATTCTCTTGTTTAGCAGATATGTAGGGACTGTGATAATCCCCAAGCTCCACTTATAGGACAACAGTCATTGCAATTAGTACAGGCCTATTCTCTTGTCAATCAGGAAGCAGCTGACTGACAGTATCACACTTGTTGTGATGGGGGATTGTGATAGGGACCCTGTTTCTGGCTGTCACACAAGAGACTGCACACACAGGAGACAGTGGGAACATCAGTTGTCCACTTCCTAATCAACAGGAGCACAGATCCCCATCGATCATAGCAGCTGCTGCCCAGTAAGCAGGGATTGGGAAGTTCAGACTGGGAGACATTATCTAGCAATGTAACTAAGGTGGTGATTAGTGAATTCCAGCCAACTTGTTTAAGCTTTGTGTTTGTTTTACTGCATTCACAATTCTGAAATCCTGTGTCCAACCTCATCTACTCTTCTTCCTCTTCCAATTACCCCAGTGCTTTCACTGAAGTTTATTTCTATTGTATTTTTGGCATATTAAATCACAAGGTTTTTAATGAGATGATGATGGTGGTGATGGTGATGGAAATGTCACGAGCCATTTTGGGAAATTCTGTCAAAAAGCAAGTTTTTAATATGTGTGTGTGTGTATTAAAAGAAACCATGTAAAAATAAACTTATTTTCAGTGGGAAAAGATGGATCTTTCTTTGGACCATAAAACAAAATGGAGTCCTGGGTGATTTATACTTAATTGGAACAAGTTCAGCTTCTCAGAACAACAAGGTATCAGAAGCAATGTAGTTACTTGCTTTAACGACAAAGGTGATGTAAAAGCATACTGCAAGCACCTGAGAGATTGAAGTTTGTATAAATAAAGAATAAATCAAGTTCTGAAGGTTAATGCACCCTTTCAATAAGCTGAGAGAGTCTGGGTGATCTCTTCTCTTTGGATTTGCTGGGATGGTGACATCTCACCATTACAATGATGGATAAGCAGATGAAGGGAGTAATCATCCATGTAAATTTGTCTGACATCAACATGAAGTGAGAAAGAAGAGGCAAAGCAAGCTTCTGAATCCAATCAAAACCAAATAAGATGCCAACGTAAGTCCATTTTTCAATACCAAAGCATTAAGAATTTAAACTGTAAATGTTACACATATAACAAACTTTCCCCCAGTAAAGAAGAGGGGGAGGTTTGTGACTGTGCTTTTGCTACATGTGTGGATGATACAAGGATTTTTCAAGTGTTTCAAACTCTGCCAGCCTTTCTATCCCCACTCCTCTAATTAAATTAGTGGAAAAGGAACTAGTTTACAGGGGGAATTAAATAAAAAAAAACATTTCAGGGAAATACTTGAGGATTTGCTGTCTTATTATAGTGCCTGTGGTATGTGTTTGATTGTCCTGCCTTTCATTGTACAATAGGCTCTATAATGGTCTACTGCCTCTTGGAAAGTTACTTTTAGGAAGAAGGGTGGTGGAGTCAAGCAGACTGGCAAAATGAAGTGATCTGGAGCTGCTCCAGCTGTGATCACTAAAGAACCACAGCAACTGGACACCATGGTCCTGAGGCCAGCCACTGTCGCAGTCCCAAGTGAACCACCAGCAAGGACTGGCTTTTTGCCACTCCTTTTGCAGCCAGGTTTGGGCCGCATTAGGTGGCCTCGGCATGGCTTCTGGGTAGCTTGGGCCTCCCAAAGTTGTCAGAAGGCATTTTATTTTGCCCATCTCTTTTGGGCCTATAAAGCTGATAAACTATCCATAACTGATATGTAGAGTTATTTATATGTGGCTTCAGCATAGCATGATAGCCATTCATCTAATAGTAAGTTCCCTGGTTCTGAGTTTTCCAGGCTTCCTGGACTTTAATTAAAGGTCAGAGGAATAAATCTTGAGATAATTTTATTTCTTTTATTTATATCCCATCAAGGGAGCAAAGGTGGCTTACAAAGTTGAAAATAACAGTTTAGCTAGAAATATATTATTATAAAAGCTGAAACCAACATCAGTACTATTTAACATACATAGTTAAAATGAGTTTTAAAATACATTTAAATATTTATTAAAAACATGACAAAAATAGGTTATGACCTATTCTTTGAACACTACTCTGCCATATGATTAAAATCAGTCAAAGAATAGGTTATAAGCTGACAGTGGAAAAAGAGAAGAGAGGGAGGTAACTGAACCTCCCATTGGAGGGAGTTCCGTAATCTAAGAGCAGCCACTGAGAAGATCCGTTCCCCTGTCCTCACCAACTATGTCTGTGAAAGTGGTGAGACCTAGAGAAATCCCTCCCTTGAAGATCCCAGAACACAGGCTGGCTCCTATGGAAAGGTATAGTCTTTTAGGCCTGGTACACACAGGCCAAAAGCGGCATGGCGCCGCCGATACTAGGATTCGGGAGTGTGCAGCAAACTCACGCTCCCGAACCCTAGTACATATGGGTGGCACCATCTTGGCATAGCGTGCATCCGTGATGTGTCTTGTGCGATGTGTCCAAATGGCACGTCACACAAGACACATCACAGCAATGCCCCAGGGCACAAATGGTGCCTTGGTGGCGTCGCTGGAAAGGAGCTCCATTTTGTAGTTCCTTTTTCCAGCAGATCATTGTGGTGTCCATACGGTTGCTGCTGCAATGATCCGGAGGAGAAAGGGACGGCCTCTGGCCACCCCTTTCTCCTAATCTGTACCGGCCTTAGATAGTCTGAACATAGGTTGTTTTATATTTTAGAGGTCATAACCAACAATTTTAATTCTGTATGTAAAAGGACTGGGAACAAGATAACTCCTCCCACAAGGCTTCTTCAGATCAGGAAGCATAGACACCCAAGAGAATTGATAAATTAATATGTTACAAACCTTTTAAAAAACCAGCAGCCTCAGCTATCACACAGTAATATTGTATTCTCAAAACCATGACCAAAAGAAATTAAATCTAAAACTTCTCTGCAAATCAGGCAAAAAACAAAAACAAACCCTGAAGCCTCTCTTGTGGGTAAAGAATTTTGGGGTGAAGCTTTGGAGGGAAGATATTGGTGAAACGCTAGTTAAATTTTAATTCTGATAATTTATACAAGACAGAGAAATGTCCTTGTAGCAAACTGAGCAGTTACCTTGCTCCACTTGTTGAATGCAGTTTTGGGAATGTTATCCAAAGAATTCTGAAAGAAGCAAAAAAAGCAAACGAAAACCATGTGCAACTGAAAAAAAAATCTGAGTGAGGTTTCATTATACATGCCCATGCCTGGGACCCACAGCTCATAGTTACAGTGCCCATTGATAATTCTCTAGATGTCTTATGTCTCACAGCCAGAACTGGATGTTCAGTTTGGAGTTCAGAGCTGGCAAAAAATCCTCCAGTCAATTGTCCAAAATCATTTAAAACAAAAGGGAAGCAGCTTGGCTGAGATTCCTTCCCCCAATATGTTAATGTGCTAATTAGAGTAGACCTTTCCTGCCTTCATTCAGAATGATAAAGTCTGCATAGAGTGTAGCTCAGTTTATATAAGCTACTCATAATATAACACAAACTTGGGGAGGGGGAGGTTGTCATTTTGCTGCAGTACCTTGGTTACTTCAATAGCATGAAACATCTTTCCAGAAGGACCTCAACAAGTTCCAACAGCAAGTGCTAACAGCATTCTCATGATTCTTTCATACAGTATGCATTCATGATGGAGGTCAAAAAGGTTTGAGTATTTTCATACAATATACAGCCACGATGTAGGTCAACAAGGGTTGGTATGTAGTGAAGAGACCATGTAACTCTGCTGCTGGCTACTTTTTTGCATGCCTGAGTATGAGCCTTATCTCATTTCAAAAGAAAGATGAAAGATAGTGAGACAGAAGCTGCTTCTGGCTTATCTTTTCACATGTATAAAGCACTTCTGTGTGACTGCTGAGGGAGATGAAGGTAAACACATGGCTTTTGCCCTGCTGGAAAAATCTTGTTCTTCTTTGCACATTCTGTGCATTTTAAAGATTGTATATTTTGTTTGCATGCGCCCTTCACCCCAGTGTCCAAAGCTGGGGTGGTTAACATGGGGCTGTCCAGATAATCTTGAACTAAAAATCCCAGGATCCCACAGTGCTAACATTCCACAGCCCAGACCTAGAGCATATAGTGAATATAGTGGTTCTGTCCTTCCTATATGAATTGTTCATATCTTTAAATCTTTTTTCACATGTGGCTGCAGCAGCCTGACAATGTGCAGATACCAGCATAAATTGCATCTGCCCCTGCAGTCAGGGAATGTGGAGTCATTATAAATATAGAACAGAGTTCCTATAGCTGTAATAGTTAGCATTACCAGGTCTATAAAGACATACTGTAAAGTTATGTCAAGGAGTACCATAGTTTTTCTCCACCTCCTGAAACTCATGTTTTAGCAGTTGCAGGCTCCTCTTTCCAACATCACTTTTCCCCGGCCAGTAGAAAGTGGTCTAGGATGGTAGTGCAGAAGTGTCCACCTCTATTTTTGTAGTTGGACTCAAGCAGTATGAGACTGAAGGTGTGGTGCCCAATGGAGTTGGCCACTTTGCCACTGCTGTCCTGCCCTGCTTTTGACTTCCCAATATATAGCCATTTTTTGGGGGGGGGGGAGTTATCAGCTAAAAAGTGGGTTGAGGTATAAGGGGGGAGGTGGATCACATTTCCACCTGACGGAACTTTATGGGACCTCTTCCTGTTTCAGGACCTGCTAGCTACTGAAGTTACAAGAGCCCCATCCCATATTCCATTTGACAATCCTAGGACCCATGCAGCCAAAATAAATCTACCATGGAGAATCCATCACACATCCCAATGTATAGTACACTAAAGAATCACAATGGTAGCCTCCCATGATGCAATAGATCAATGACCAAGACAATTTCCCAGAATACAAATGAGTACTGTTTTAATTTATTTGTCAAAGTGCAAGCTGTTTTTAATAGATATTTTTGCCTCTTACTACTGTATTTAAAATTCGATTAGGAGGAAGAACCATGCCAGTAACATGCTGAGATTTATATATAGAATTTGAATTGACTCATGAGATGTTTTACAAAGAAAACAAATATGTATGAAAATCCATTCAGTGAAAGACAATGCATCCATTACAGGAATGCCATATCAACACTAGCATTCTGTATGTTTCACATATAAATCACACCCACTTGGATACCAGTGATACATTGTGACTTAAGTACTTTGACCTCAGAACAATTAGGATATCACTTCACATGGACACACTTGGCATCTCGTATTTGAAATGCAATTTGAATGTTGATACCAATCTGTCACATTTAAAAGTTGGTATAAAATGAGCTGAGCTGAGCTGAGGTATTGCCACAGACAAATTTTTAGTTGGTACTGCAGCCTTTCTCCACATATGTTTGCTGTTGTGTACAGAACATCTCCTTTGTACATGCAAACTCCACTTCTACCATACATTGCAGAAATGTTCCATGTTTACGATTTCCTTGAGCTCCCTAGTTTATACAACATGGTGTCAAGTGTGTTTGGTTTCTATAAGATGGCTGTGTGCCATCTTAATTAGGAATAAACAAGAAATTAATTTAAAGTAAGGCATGTTTCCACAAAATGTATACTACTCATCACCTTCGACTCTATTAAGAAATGCATGCTTACACGTTTTAGTTTCCTAACATTGGAGGGAAATTGTGGATATCAACTTTTTATTTTATTTTATTTTTTCACATTAAACAGAAGCAATTATACACAAATGAGAATGTGCATGTTTCAAATGGAAACAGATACACTTTAGTTAATGGAGCAAATCTATAAAATTCATACATTGGGGAAAGGTTGTACAAAAAACTATGTTGAAATGGGGGCGCGTTACAGACTGCTGCATTGCGGCGGTCTGCTGCCGCCGCCGCTTACAACATCCGGGAGCCGCAGCGGCCAAACCATGGGGCTCCTGGACGCTCCAAGGAAGGAGCGTGGAAATCGTGCTCCTTCCTGGGCCCTGGAAGTGGCGCCGCAAAGCGCAAGGCGCGCTTTCGTGGCATCACTTCCGCTGTGACACGTCTGGACGCTATGCATCCAAGATGTCAAAATGGCAGCGGCCGAGTGGAACGGCCGCCGCCATTTGTTACGGACACAGTCCGAAACAGGAGTAGGGACGTCTAGAAGGGACGCCCCTTTTTTAAACTGGGACGTCCTAAGGACATCCCAAATGGCGGTCTGTAACCCGCCATAGTCACCATATTTGATGGAGGAGGGTACATTTTATCAGAGCATGGAAGTCTAGAGAGGTTTACTTTTGTCTATAAACCCTCTGTCGAAAAACAGATGATATAGTAAATATTTGTGAAAGTCTTTACAGAAATATACTTCCTCATACACACACACACACACACACACACACACACACATCTATTGGCCAATTCTAAAGGGTTCTGGAACCAATGGAAAACAATGTTACAACAATCACAAGACTGTAACAACCATGTTAGATCAAAACAAAGGCCTATCTAGTCCAACTTGTGTATCATGGTTTTATTGTGGTTTTAATGTTTGTAATTTTATATTGTTTTTATGTGAAGGGATCTTGGGTCCCTTCTAGGAGAAAGGCATTATAAAAGTAAACAAACAAACATTTTGTTCACACAACAGCCAATTGGCAGCGAAAAAGAGATCCTGACAAAAGGATGTGAGCACAATTGCACTCTCCAGCTAATGTTCCCCAGTAACTGATAAATAGAGGCATACTGCTTCTGATACTGGAAGTGATAAATTGCCATCTTGACTAGCAGTCATTGATGGCTCCATCCTCCATGAATTTATTCAGTCCTCTTTTAAAGACATCCAACTTGGCAGCCATAATTGCATCTAGTGATAGTGAATTTCACAGCTGTCTGAAGAAGTACTTACCTTTATTTGTCCTGAATCTCCTGCCATTTAACATCAGTGGATATCCCTTGGGTTCTAGTATTATGGAAATGAGAGAAAACTCTTTCCAAATCTAATTAATCCATACCACACATCATTTTTTATATCTCTATTTTTCTCCCCCTTTTTTTGTAAAACAAAAAGCACTGAATGTTGTAATCTTTCCTCATAATGAAGGATCCATAAGATCCAGTTGTTTTATCACCTCATTTGTAAGAGATCCTGACAATAGAAATCCTGGGCTGATCTGTGAATGTGCTAGCATTCAATCCGAAGGGGAAGCGGGAGATATAAATAAAAATTTATTATTATTATTATTATTATTATTATTAGGGGCCTCTACTTCCCAAACTGGCGCTAAATGTGGTCCTTGCGGTGAAAAATTTTGCATGTCCCAGTTCACACCATTGTGCATTTCTCCATTTCTCCACAGAGCTTTTCTATGTCAGTAGTAAATATGCTGGACACTAGTGGTCTGTATTTTTACAAATATTTCAGAACAGATTCAAGATGAAAAGAGACTACACAGAGAACTTCCATCACCGGTTGCACTTTTAATCTTCAAAGGATGTGCAAATATTAAAATGCAAACCATCATTACTTTTTTTTTTACTTTCAGTTCTATGAATATTGCTCTTTCAAAGGACATTGAAATTTAGTGTAACTGGGAGAGTCCAATGACATGAGAGCTCAGAGAACAGAAAAGAAGGGCAAGAATCTTTTCAAAATACGCAGTGCAGCTTGACTCTGAGGCTGGAATCCTTATATACAATAAGTTGAGAAATTTATGCCCCAAAATTGACCCTAAAATCCTAAGTCGACTTATATATAGGTCAAGACACAAATACTAGTTAGAGAGCTCCTGAAACAAGCATTGCCTGATGCCCCACTGTTACTTTTCATGCCTTGAGACAAGTGTGTGTGTGTGTGTGTGTGTGTGTGAAAGTTTCCCAGTCCACTTCTGTCCCTTCCAGTCCAATTTGAAAGCCGCCTCTTCTCATCAAAAAACTCCCCTTTTTGCTCCACATCTGTCCCTTCCCAGTCCTATCTGAAAGCCTTCTCTTCCCATCAAAGAAACACTACTTTTAGTTCCACTCCCTGCCCCTTTCCAAACTGATTTGAAAACCTCCTCTTCCTATCAAAGAAACACCCCTTTTAGCTCTACTTCTGTCCCTTCCCAATCTGATGTTAAAGCCTTTTCTTGCCATCAAAGAAAAACTCCATTCGCTGACCAACTCAGGAAATAACAAGACCAGACACAGGGAACTGGGTTATAAAATGGGAATCATTGACCTGTTACAGACTGCCAAAATAAAGCTGCTTCGGATCTCTTTGGAGGTATGCTGTTTAAATGATGCATGCATCCTAAGAATCCGGAAGCTGCACCAAAGCTGCACTCCAGTGCTTAGGAATGGAGTGTGGCTTTGGCGCGACCTCCGGACTCTTAGGACCCATGCATCATTTAAACAGCATACCTCGAAAGAGACCCGAAGCAGCTTTATTTTGGCAGTCTGTAACAGGCCTTTATTTAATTCAACCTATTAACCTTATTTCTAATGTTTCATCTAAGAAGAAAGAGGGTCAAGCACTGGCATAGCCAAATTTTAAGAGCGAAACATTAAAGATTCCTGGTCTGGATGGATAAATTTATAGTTTTTAATTTGTGTATTGTGAAGTTCCTTCCATCCTAAGCATGAAGAAATTTGCAAATGTTGGCAACATCTTATCAAAAGGAAGCTGAAACAAATTTTTCGCCCACTCACAGAAGTCAGGGTAGAGAGAGTATAGATCTGTTTTTTTAAAGTTCTTTGGCCCTTCATATTTGAAGAAATAAAGGATAAGCAAATTAATCTATTGCGGAATAACCAGAAGTCTGATATTCCTTATTCTGAACAAATTTTGCATGTGGTCTTTTTTGCACAGAAAATGTTGTTTTCTGCATGCCAAAATTTTGCACAGAAGACATCCCAAAATGTGAATAATCTTTAAAAACTCTGCTTTCTCACAGTGGGGGGGGGGGGGGGATGCTAAAATGAGCTATTACTCCCAACAAATTAAAAAATAACTGTCTTCCTCAAGTGAAACTCGAGAAAGTGCTATGCAACAGAAACAGACTGAATCACCCGTTCTTACATGAAATCTGGGTAAATAAATTATATTGAACTTTGTGTCACACAAATTAAATTTCACTACTTTAAATGCACATTAAGGGTAGAACTTGAGGTTACAATTTGATGCAAGGTTGCAATTGAAAGCAGCATACCTGTGTCAGTTTTGCCCTTGTGTGCCTGGAACATCTAAAAACATCACTTATATTGGGACATTATGTTGCTTGTTTCCTTGGTGACAGCCACCAATCATATAGAATTGGACTAGGGATTATATATATATTGATGATGGCACTATATAGCTAGACACATTCAAATTTTGTATGAGAGAAGTAAACACTTTACTATGGTGCTGCAAATCTTGTGACATCTGATTTTGTCATCATATATGGACAAGGAAGGTAAAGGAAATGGACTCGCAAATGTCCACTTGTTGAGAAGATGTTTTGAATAAAAATCTAATCAAGATGGGAATTGTATCCTTTCTCTCACATTATGTTGGTTGAAGATTAAGTGTGAAATAAAAAACTCCCAAGTAGATCAGTGTTTAAATAAGGCCAAGATTTTAATGACATTATTCATTTTCAGTATTTTTGACCATTATTTTCAATTCTTCAGTTTTCAATTCTGTTCTTCAATTCTTTTTCATTTGATTCCTGCATAGAGAAAAAAAGGACAAGAAATCCTATATGTGTGTCTGCACTCTACACTACACACACAGGATTTCTTGTCCTTTTTTCTCTACACACACACTATTTACGCACAATTCTAAATAAACACTGGACTGACTATGTGACAAATGTAGCTGTCCTTGAGCAAGCAGGGACCACCAGCACTGAGGCCATGCTATTGAGGACTCAGCTGCGCTGGGCAGGACACGTTTCTAGGATGAAGGAACATTGCCTTCCAAAAATAGTATTCTATGGTGAACTTGCCATGAGTCAGCGTAAGAGGGGCGCTCCAAAGAAGAGATATAAGGACTCCCTGAAACAACATCTCAGGCTCGGCCAAATTGATCACCAACAATGGTCCGCCCTGGCCTCGCACTGGGAGGCATGGAGATGCACTATCCACATTGCTGCAGCCTTCTTTGAAAGCTCACACCGAACGAATCTCGAAGAGAAATGACAACACAGAAAGAACCACAACCCGGAAACATCACCAAAGGAGACTTTCTGCTGTGCCTTCTGCAACCGGACTTGTTTATCTCGGATTGGCCTTTTTAGTCATTAACGCGCTTGTAGAAAGTGCGGGATGAGTCCTTCCTGAATCTTCGTTCACAAAATAAAGCCAGAGAGAGAGATATCGTAATATGAAATGCACATAAAAACAAAATAAATATGTTTTCCTTTTGCAACTATATTGGCTGCTCAAGTTTAATCTCTTATTTGATTTGTAGAAGTGTTTTCATTCCATTCTCACCTACATTTTCTGTTGAACATAAACTTACTCAACAACCTATTCTTACATTTGTTTCCTTCACACACACACCCTCTCTCTCTCTCACACACACACAGAAAGAGAGAGAGGTGTGTGTGTGTATGTGTACTATATGGAGAAGCTTGCTGACTAATTTCTTTCACTGTGTTTATACCTTTACTCAGCTATTTTTAAAGCCCTGTATTTCACACTAAAGGGTTTTAATTTTTTCCCCTTTCTACTCTGTCCCCCTCTTGATTAGTTACATTTGCTTTGGTCTGGATATTTCCATTTGTTTCTTCTTTCTCTCTAAGGGTTATGAATTCTGCTGCCTAAAGGATATATTCATTTTGATCACAAAACTACGCTTGACTTCAGCAGCAGTGTATCCTGCCTGGAACTCATCATGGATTTTGTGGGGGGTGGGGAGGATGACCAGATGCAGTTGAATATGGTGGATAAATCACTTTACTTTGGAGATTATCAGACAGCAGTAAAGTAGCTTACTCCCATCCTAAAGGAGAAGATTATTACACCCCCAAGTGCTTATCCCAGTCTTTTGCCATCCAAAAAGAGTAACTGAGCCATCATTGCATATTAATAGGAACCCCTGTTATTACCCAATGATGGTTCTATTGGTCTTTCTGGATGGCAGAAGGATAGGATAAGTGCACAGGGGTATGATAATCTTCCTCCTGATCATGCTATTAGCATGCTTTAAGGACAGGAGTTTGCTGTCATCAGATAATCTCCTTTCATTTCTTTTCTTTTTTTAAAAAAACATAAACATTTAAACCTATTCATTTTCATCTGAGTTTGGAATTACAGTAGTTGTCATTAATGCTAATACAGTGGACCCTTGTGATATGGTGGTGTTTGGTTCCAAGACACCCCCCCCCCCCATGAATAACAAAATCCATGGATGCTCAAGTCCCATGAAATATAATGACATAGCAAAATGGTGTCCCATATGAAAAATGGAAAACCAAGGTTTGATATTTGCAATTTATACTTTTTCTGGAACATTTTCAAACCGTGGATGTTTGAATCCATGTATAAAAAATCCATGTATAAAAAGGGCTGACTGTACCGTTTTATTGAATTGTGTATATGCGTGTGTGAGTGTGTATCCTTCCCTGTAGCTAAAAATCTTAGGGCAATGTCCAATAAAATCAATGTTACAAGTATAAAACAATGTAAATTATAACATGATTTTAATGTGTTAAAACATACTAAACAATTCAATGAATTAAAAGATTCAATATATTTAACAAATTAAAATAACACAAATAATTTTAAATAGTTCTAAATTAATTGAAATTATGCACAAGTGCAGATTTGTATAAAACTAATGAGGCTGCAGAAGCTTTAGTAAACAACTTTAATTTTACTTGGCACCAGAATGACAGTGTGGCCCCAGTTGGGCTTCTTAAGAGGGGGTTATACCAAAAAATGGGATTCTGCATCTCCTACATCTTCCCATAGTTGGCTGATGGGACACACAGGCAGGCTTACCAGCTGACCTCAGACCTGTGTATATAGGGAGAGGTGCTCCTTCAAGTATGGAGGTCTCAGAATGTTTAGGGCTTAAATAATTTCCAGAACTTTGACTTCAGACTAGAAATGTATTGACAACCAGCAATATTTCTTTAAAAACAGTGTTACACAGTTTCTGTATGATATTCTGGTCAGCAGTTTTGCTCCGACATTTCGCACTAGATACAGTTTCTGAGTCTTCTCCAGGATAGCTCTACATAGAGTGCACTGTAGTAATCTAACAGAGAAGTTACTAGTGTATGGACTACTGTGGCTAAGATGTCCTTGTTCAAGCAAGGCTGTAGCTGGTGGACCACTTGAAAGCACTATGGCCCACATTTATCTGTACCTCCAGTGACAAAGATGGATCCAAGAATATTCCTAAATTACTCACCTACCACACAGGGGGAATGCAAAGACATCTGAGGAAGTAGCTGGAGGCCACTCCTTCTGGGCTGACTGCTTTCGGCTTAAGTATCAAAGATGCTGCAAGATCCCTTTACATACTGATTTTCCAGTCTAAAATGGCTATGTAGATTACCACATGAAGCTTCCCTCTAATATAGTAGTAGACTTTTAAACAATAAACAAACAAAAAAACCACTTCTTTTTGCATAACCACACAATTGTGACTTGACAACAGGTTGGAGATGAATTTTATTGCTCACTTTTCCATTCAGGATTCAGGAATCACTTATCAGCTATGTGAGATTGAACACCCTCATGCATGTGTGGTATTGCTTGGTGGAAAATCAGTCCAACAAACCATGTTTTTCTAGAGCTCCATTTTCCCTATGGGGAAAAAAGCTCCCCCTAGTGAAGCAAATTTTTATTTTTATTTTACTTCCCTAGATGGTTTGAATATTTTTTACATCATGGAAATGCATTTTGGTATATTGTTAACTTTACAGCTTTTAAAGGATGGGGGAGGAGGCTTAGGGAAGGCTGCCACTTTTGAAAATTGAACTAAATACGTCTCTTCTCAAGACTGGAAGTAGAATTACTATGGATGTTCAGGGATAGAAAGGGGGAGAGAAGGAAATAGAGCCCACTCACACCAAGTGGGATCATCAATTGCTGAATTATCCTGGGATGACCTATCACACAATAGTAGGTTAACAGCTATTCATGGAATTTTCCCATCCATTAAATGTTGTAGCCTAAGCCACAAGGCTGCACAGTGGAAACCCGCCATTACTGTGAAATTCCTGCTTCTACCCCACTATTTAAGAGCTGTGTGATAATCTCCATAGTCTTTGAATTTCTACCATCTAGGATAGGTTATTTGCTAAACTCCTGGACATGAAAACCAATGATCCCCAGACCTTACATCTTATTGGAAATCAGCTTCTATTTATTGGCTCTCCTCCAGTCCATTACGGCATCTGGGCACTGTACAATGACATTTTCATGTATTCCCACAGCCTATCATATGGGCACCAAGGAACATTTAAGTGGGCCTCATAGTGCAGTCATCAAGTGGTGAACATACATATCTATATGTAAACAAGACAAAGTTACTGAAAAAAAATCAACATGAGTGTATGCTAGAGTTCCTGTGGGCTCATAGTTCTGAGAAGATGGCAGTATGCTTTGATACAAATCCTTAGCTCTTAAAAGAACTGCAGTTCCCAGGATGCCTTGATTGGAGACAGAGATGGGCAGATTTAGGAGCACATTGTACATGTGCTTTAGTTATTAACTACTAGTAACAGCCAGGCTAAAGATAAGGAAGAAATCCCCTGTGTGATTTGTAGATAAAGAATTTGTGGATTAAGAAATAAATCTTATATGTGGTTTTGTGGATAAGGATGAAATCCTCTGTGTCATTCTGTGCAAAAAATATGTTGCCAAGACAGACAAGGCTTTGACAACATGTACTTCATTCTTTTCCCCATGAAAGGGCTTTTGAAACTCCTCCTCCTTCTTCTCCTCCTTCTCCTTTTCCTTTTGTATGAGTCATTTGAGAAGCCTTCCTTATAGGCCAAAATTGGAACCTACAGTCTGTTCTTTCCTAACTCCTATTCACAGTGACACAGTTGTCAAAACAGTGCTTTTATGTGTTGGCAGCAATCCTAATATTTTCTGTGTCAATCATAAGTTTATTGCATGACATCGTTGCAGAGCCTTCCACATGCACACAAAAGAATTTCCCAGAAAATCATATATTGCACTGTGAAGGTAATGATAGTCAGCAAAATTTTGCTCCACAGTGCATACACGCCTCTTCAGTTTTATGTGTCTTTTTTATATAGTGAGTGGGTGACTAGCTTGACTTTATTATTCATGAGGAAAGATAGAGCATGCATTCTTATAGCAGCACCTCAGAATAATTGGTTTCATCCTCCGGTTGTAATTTCAACCCCTGCCCCCCACCTCTACAGATATCAGAAAATAGAATATAACTGGTTCTTTCTAGAGGCTATATCCAACAGAATTGAGAAATACCATCAAATTAGGTGACTGATACCTTATCTCACATCTATGGAATCTATTAACTGGTTGAAATTGTTGATGGGGGTGGACGAATCCTCTACCAAACTTGTGTGCAAAGGATAACTAATACAGCTTCAGACCACAGGCAAGTAGCTATCCTTTTATTTCAGCCAATATTAACATGGTATAGAAACAGTTGCAAATATCTTCAAACCATCACCCCCTTTAGCATTCTTTTTTTTTTCATAGAGTTGTTGCCAAAATTTGTTGCATCCACCATATTTTACTTTCATTTAAAACAAATGTTATTGACAATGTCATTTGGGCAGAAGGTTGTCTCAGCAAGGTGATTTTCTATTATTATTTTTTACTTTCTCCTATGTTTAAATGTGATTTTTGTTTGTTTGTTTGTTTGTTTTTGCTATTTCTGATTTAAACCAAGAAACTGAACTGGATTTCTCACCCATCTTTAGAAGTGGGTAAATCTGTCAGTTCGATTTTCTATCAATTTTATATTTAGCCAATTTGTATAAATTTTGGTCAAAATGAAATAAAGTGATATTCCCACTCATTCCTAGTTAGAAGGAAAACCAAAGATGATTGCACATTTTCTGTACCCAGATCTTTCCCAGGAACAGTTATAAGCTTTTTCATGTAGGCTGCAAAGATCAAAATCTTACCCAAGCTGCGAACTCATTGTGTGCTCTTGGCTCAAAAAACAATCTCTCCATCCCTAATACAGAGGAAATAATACTTATTTAGTTTGCAAAATTATTGCAAGGATTACTGAAATAAAGTATGTGAAGCACTGTGAATACATGGGGAAGAAAGCTATGAAAATTAATGTTGAATGTTTTAAGTTCAAATTTACTCCAATGTGCTTTCAGATGATTTGGACACTTTAAAAAAGTGAAACTTTCAGGTTACCTCATAATCATATAAAATTAATTTGCAATGTCTTCTTGACAACACTATATGGAGAGGCTGAACATGTGTATCCCTTGTTCAGGGGCTTACAGAGTCTTGCTATCTTGCCTTATCACATTTTTCAAGTTTTGCAACCTGGTTCTTTCTCTCTCCAGTGAACAGTACCATAAAATTTTATAGCTGACTCACCCTTCTTACCACTAACACAAATCCTGCATATAGTCTTCATTTCTCCTTATTAGCTCTGGATTGTCTCCCTTTTCAAATTGTCCTGAAAGTTGAATGCTAAGAGAAAAACCTATAAGTGTAACAGTGTTCAAATGTATGCACATAGACGTATGCCTCTGAAAGTCTGATGTTTCTATTTCATTTTCTTTTATTTCTCTAGGAATAAGTATGGATATTTTAGCATTTAAGGAAGTCAAATGCTACCACAACAATGTTATTTCTGGCTGTTTCTTGAACCTTAATTAAAAGACACTGCATATTTTTAAGGTATTGTTGTCACTACTAACCTTTATAAAGAGCAGTGCACTGGTTTTACTGGTCTGGGGGAATAAAGCTCTTCTAGGCACTATCTCTCTGCTGGACATTCCAGGCTGAAGGTTTGAAAAATGAGCAAGTAACCAAAATGATTCTAAGTAAAAATGAGTTAGAAGGACAAATTAATTTTGCAGCAGAAAAACAATTATTTCTTTATTTAAAGGCAGAAAAAGATAACAGGAGAAACCAACAGAACAGTCTATACTCACACAAACTGTTTCTCAAAGTAAAAAAGGCATGAAAACAACATGGAAGCTAAAAGCGCTTCTGCTAACCAAACTAAAGTAGCTAGAGCTAAGCTTAAGGTACTACAGGCTAAAACATGCACATAGATTTTCCCACCCTTTCATGTGAAGAAGATCACTGGAGATTAGAGCAGTAGAATCAGGGAGGAAGATCTAAGGAGATTGTCGCATACAAAATCAGCATCGGGATAGACACATGTTGCAACCATCAGTGACGGATCTTATTGCACTGCCCAATGCCCAGGCAGTAGGCAGCCCATATCTAAGCTGTGCTTCTCCAGCAACTTTTCAAAAACAAGATTTTCCATTCCTGAAAAGCTGATAGAGAAGCCCAGGTTGGATACAGGCTGCCTGCTGCTTGGGAAATGGGCAGTGCAATAAGATCCGTCACTGATGGTTACAACCCGTGTCTATCCTGATGCTGATTTTGTGTGCGATCATTTCCTGAGAGGGGGAAAGGTCAGAAAGAGAGGCTCAAGAGAGAGATTTTCCTTGTGTGTCTCTGTTTTCTAGGTCTTTCTAACTCAGGAACTGGTATCCTAAGAGTGAAGGGAACTCATCTGGGTGGAGCAAAACATGACCTCAACATGTACTTGCAAAAGGGCAGATGTGAAGTGCTCTTCAGATTCTGATAATGGCTCTTAAGTAGGCTGAGCAATAGAGGCAATGGACTGCGTACACCAGAGAAAAAACCAACCAGTGTATTTACCCTCTTTGAAATTCAGGTAGCGTGGCCAACCTCTTTGAAGGCTGCAGGATACCTCACAATAGGGGGTAAACCAGTCTGAGCCAGTTAAGTGTTAAGCACCAATTGTTCACAATCAATTAAACCACTTTCTTTATCAGCAGGTGTGAAGAATGACAGAATGTTTGCAGTTTCTCTTTAGAACAAGGCATGATCTTTGGACAAGGTCCCAGGCCACCATCTGCCCTAGCTTGTCCATTATGAATTCTTCAGATTCTGGCAATAGGTTGCTTCCGGCCGTGTGCATCCAAGTATAATATTCACATTTGTTGAGCATATATGTAACACTTCTTGTCAATCCTCTTATTTTTTAAAAGTTTTTCTCTAAACATTTAATGTATGCTGAATCCAGTGGCAGTTGGTCACTTCCATGTCAAAGAGTTTCTACATCCACTCTTGGTTTTAGTCCAATTTTCTTCAAAAGTTATCCAACTGGCTAAAGTTATTAGTGGAACAGGGTTCAGGACCTTAGGCAGGTCCTTTAAAAATCAGACTAAATTCCAAAGTAGATTCACCAATCCACACATTACATAGATGGGAAGGCCGCTAGATGCCAGTTATTAAAACTAAAGTATTAGGTAAGTACTAGGACCTGCCATGGTGCAGCAGCTTGAAGGCTGGACTCAGGTTCCCAAAGACCAGGGTTCAAATCCCCATGGAAGCCCACTGGATGATCTTGAGCAAGTCACATTTTCTCAGCTTTAGAGGAAGGAAATGGCAAAACCTCACTGAATAAAACTTGTCAAGAAACCTTAGTATGGGCTAGCCTTAAATTGGAGCCAGCTTGAAGCTACATAACTACAATAAGGTTGGTATAATTTAAGTAAGACCCGAGACACACCGGCCAAAAGCTGTGCGCTGGCACCAAAACTAGGGTTTTAGAGCATGTGGCAACCACACAGTCCACATGGCTACCGCCACAATGATGCCACCACCATGCAGCATCTGCACATCGTGGCACATTGTGTACATCAAGAGTGCACCAATGGCGCACTCATGATGTAAGCAACGTACCACAAAAAGAACCCAGAAGAATCAGGTTCTTTTTACTGTGGAGGGACGGCGTGTGGTTTGGCGGCTGTGGCTTCCTTCCGTCGTTAAAACGGGCAACTCCAGCCTGCCGTTTCGGGGTGGTCTGTACTGCCCCTAAGTTATGTATTTAAATATATTGCCTCTAAAGCAGTGGTTCTCAAATGTTTGGGTAGGACCCCTGGGCAGGGAGAGAGAGTTGCTCAAAGGAGGTACGAGACTTGGGGGCTCTGATCTCTCCTCCCCTCCTCTTCCCAGACTTTTCTATGTGTAAAATTTACAGATGCACTGGGTTAAATATTGAATTTACTTAAATAAAATTTACTTAAATATTTTATAACAAAATGTTAAAATATGAATATACATAAATGTACAAATGAAAATAAACACACTAAAGAAACAAAATATTCTTATTTATATACTACGTCAGGTGGGAGGCATGACATCTGCATGTAGATGTAAAGGGGAGTCCCAAGAGTTAAAAAGTTTGAGTACATTTGTCCATTCAAGGGTCTTGATAGTCCTTGTGATGATGCAGCCACAGAGCTATATATCAAGAAGTTGCCTGCTTAACAAAGTGATACAGAGATGCTTGTCTGCACAGTGCACGAATTCAGTGGCATCCCTGAATCAGCTAGGCAACTGTGCAACTTCCTGGCATTATGGTCTGCCAAGAGTGTGTGGGAAGACAGAGAACTGTCCCACATTGCCTTAGCAACCAGACAGCTTCCTGATTTTTCTGGCTCTAGTATGATTTGTTTTTTTGGGGGGGGGGATGCTGTGATCATGTTTTTGGACAAAGAGACACTAATGGAATAGGATAAGGGAGTGGATGCTGGAGCTGTGCTATACAATAGGTGGGAGAACAGAATTCCCAAATTCTCACCCTGCAGGCAAACCTGCAAAAACAAATGATTCATATTTGACCAATTTTAATGCTCAGCTTTACCCACAGTGTCAACCAGACTCCAGGAGTGGGATGCACAACAGGACTGGTTGTGTCAGGGAGGACTGTAAGTCCTCTTCAAACATTGTTCCTCAGGTTGGGAAGCTGGGAGTGAAGGAAGTCATTTGACAGACATTCAGTGATATTGTTTCAGCACATTATGTTCCGAGCTTATTCATGGTTAAAATAACACTTTAGCAGTTTTCTTGCTGTTTGACTGGTGAGTTTGATGATGGCAGGTTGCTTTGGCTTTAGTTTCCTTTTGTTGCTTTCTACTGCAGATTGGGGGTAGAATTCCTTGAAATAAATTTGTAACATGGTTTGTATTTAAATTCTTTGCACATTAGTTATACTTTGTAAACAATAAAACATAATCTGGAACTCCAAAACCTCAAATGTAGGAGACATTTGAAAGCTATGGACTGGAGAACATTCTCAACATGTCTACGGCTGAACAGCAAGTCTTTCTGACACCAGTGTTTATACTAAAACTGAATATGAATTTGGACATCTAACTTATATCTATACTCAGAATAAATGAAATAACCTTCACAATAAATCCACATTTATACTTATAAATAAACGTGCACATTGAAAAAAGGTTGAACATCAAGAGGTTCCTCAACAAAAACAGTTTAGGCTCTTTCTTATTTTCGCCTTTCAATCACTAATTGTTCAAGAAGAATCTCAAAAGGCAGAAAAGCCAATTTATCTGTGTTGCTGTGGCAATATTTTAGAATGGATGATGTTCAGTGTGACTGCATTCATTTCCCTCCTCTCTTTTTCCCTCTTGTCTTTTTCACAAGAGACATCAGTTCTAGTACACCTGTTGTTGCCATAGAAACGTGAAAACACTAATCTGATATGATGGTTGCTCCCGACTCTGGATAGTTATACCTTGTTAGTGGTGTCTTCTTTTGGGTTTCTGGAACATGAGAGGGGTCTTCTATTCCAACAAAACACTTGAGGAACTGAACACGAACATGCAGGTAACATAAAGGAGAAATCATGATCATGAAAAGTGTTTAAAGGGAATGGATCAACAAATATTAATCTTTTTATTTAGAATATGTTGCTGTAGCTCATTGGCTCAGAGTCAGAGTGATCTCCTTCCAGTGATCTTGTGTGCATACCAACATATGTACACAAAAAGCCACAGATCCAGAGAACATCACTAAGTAGCAGTGAGCAGCGGGTTGCATTATTTTTGTTTTACTTTATATGTTGTCTAAACAGTCTTCCAAGGGCGCTTTGTAATAACTACAAAGATCTTGCCACATACAAGTATTGTCTTGAATGTCATTCAGGAAGAAAGGCAGGGTATAAATACATAAATACATATGTACATACATACAGCCATAGATAGATAGATAGATAGATAGATAGATAGATAGATAGACGCATTTATTTAGAATGTATCTACACAACACAGCTATAACTATTGGATACCACTTTAACTGCTGTGGTTCAGTCCTATCCTATCCTGCGATTTTTAATTTATTTAGACACTGCTAAGGAGATTCGGTGCTGTTTTTCAGGGATGTGGATTCGAGTTCTCTTTCAATCAGAATCTCATCTTTCCATAGCTAAGTACATACTATCCTCACTCTGTATTAAATTGTGATATCTGAAAAATCTTCAGTAAAATGAATACATATTTAAATACATTTCTTTAAAAAAAATCTGTGGCTGACATCCTGTTTAATATTTATTAGATTGTAAGCCGGATGTAAAGAGCCAATGTGGTGTAGTGGTTTGAGCAGTGGACTATACTCTCTCAGCCTCAGAAGAAGGCAAAGGCAAAGGTCTTGGGCAAGTTATATTCACTCAGTCTCAGAAGGCAAACAACAAATATTGCCAAGACAAACTCATGATAATAGTGCCTTAGGGTCACCATAAATTGGAAATAACTTGAGGGCACACAGCACCAACAATGACCCACCTCCCAAAAAAACCCTACCTCCTTAGCCAGGCAGGCCACAAGTAAAGGGTTTCAAAGATTCTGCAGAGCAGAGTGCTGGGAAATGGTGACTATAATGCTCTTTAGAGGTATGTTGGGAGGATACAATCAGCAACAGATGATACAACAGTGTAGCTCCATTATTGAATAATACAAGGTCTTGGCTGTATGAATTTTATACTTATTTGTATTTTATATTTATTTCAGATGAACACAATTTTGCAAGCATTGCCTCACTTAATAAAATGTTTGTGTGTGTATTTCCCAAGTATACTGCTTTCTACAGGCCATATTTTAAATATTACATTTTTGTGTGCAATTTATCGAATGTGCACATTGTTTGGCATGCTTTCCTTTGTAAATGGCATCACAAACCTTTACAAAGTATGGGTTTCTACTTGTTGAGAGTATGCTATTTTGTATTGTGTGTTCTGCTTCAAGAAGCACAGATTTGCCAAGTTCTTACAAATTTCTCACCCAATCCCAGAAGGGAAAGAAATGTGGGAAACCAACAGGGGGAACGTAATCCAGAATACCAGGTGCTGTATGTTATATTTTAGAGGAAGAAACTAGTAAACCCACCTCTGAATATTCCTTGCCAGAGAAAACCCTATGAAATTAATGAGGTTACCATAAGTTGACAGCAACTTGAAGGCACACAAGGGTATTTGCACTCCAGGCAGAGTCTCAGGCGCGTTACAGACCACCCGTTTGGGGCGGCCTGTAGGCGCTTGTTTCCCCGCCGGATCGGGGCCTCAGCTGCCAGAACGGCAGCCTTCAAGGCCCCGATCCGCTGCTTTCCAGGCCCCTTTCTCCTTTGCATCACTGGCGCAGCCGTCTAAAGGCTGCGCCAGCGACGCAAACTGCAAAAGGAGCTCCATTTTGGAGCTCCTTCGTGCGCTGCAGAAAGGGCACTCTATGCACCCTCGCATGGCACAAAGACATCACGTCTGCGCCGCCCCGTTTGGAGGTGGCGCATTCGTGAAGTCGTAATGGCGGCCCCCATGTGGAACGGGCACTGCCATTTTGTACGTCCTGGGGACGTATTAGGGTTAGGTGCGTGCGTAAGGCACGCACTTTCCCTAAACCTAGTACGTCCCCAGGACATACTTTACGCCCGTCTGTAATGGGCCTCAGCTAAGGTCTTTTATTCCTCCTGACTCAGGTTTTATGTAATTGCTGAAGAACCTTGTACCTTTAAATTTTAAACCTTCCAGAACATTCATAGACTGTCAAAACTACAAAAACTGGGTGAGGGGAAATGAACTCTGCCTGTTATTGGAAAGAAGCCCATTTCTTGTTTTGAATATTGCTTTTATTTTTTAATACTACATAGTGCAAGTGGGCTCTGTGACATACTTAAAAGGTTAACGACTACTCCTGGGACTCTTTTCGATGACATAGTTATAGTTCTATGGTTCCACTTTAACTGCCATGGCAACATCCTATGTAATCTTGACATTTGCAGTTTAGGGAGAATTCTTAGCCTGAGAGGTCTAGTCCCTCTCACCACTACAAACCTCTGGATTCCATAGAATGTTGCCATGGTGGTTAATGTGGAATCATAGTGCTGTAATTCTGTAGCATGAAATGAGCCCTTTCTAGGTTGTCAGGGGGAATTAAAAAAAAATAGGGTCTGCAATTCTCCCAACTTAAGTGGCACTTCTGACTGGGACACCAGCATTTCATGGCCTACTTTTTATAACTTGCGAATACATATATTGCCCATATAAAAGAAAAAAGTCAATGATTTCTTAGGTCCTTACATTTGGGTCTTGGTGTAGCAATTTCAGCCATACCAGTTTCCAGCTCAAGGAATTCCTTCTTGCTTTCTTAGAGGCTGTGCTGACCGGCCATTTGGGCCAGCCTGGAGGCACATTTGGCATGTGGCATCCATATCATGCACACCCCAAATCTGCCCCCATGGCGGCATGATGCCACGCGCCTATCCACATGACATACAGCATCACGACACTCCTCTGGTGCTGTGTTTACAAGATGCAGCACCAAAGGAATACCTTAAGGCCATGGGGCCACAGCTATTGCACCCTGGAAAATCCAAATCAGGGCCACAATGTGCAGTTGCCATGGCCCCAATCCAGCACAGCTGGAGGCGGCTGCAGGCCACTCCTTAGGGGTGGTCTGTACAGCCTCTTAGTCTTTTTTAATATTTGGTTTCATCACTGTTGTTGTTAAAGACCATCATGTCAACTTCAATTAATGGCACCTCTATGAATGAGATATATCCAAATCATCCTGTTATCAATAGTCCTCTTCAGGTCTTGCAAACTCAAGTCTTTTACCTATCTTGGTTGCTACTGTAACTCAGTGTTTTATCACACTTTTTGCAGTCCAAAAAAGTAACTTTTCCAAGCTCTGCCAAAACGTGTCACAAAAACATTTTAAAAATTATTTTTGACCTTTTCTTTCACTTTTAGAAGTGAGAAACCTATTTAACAAAAGTTCCATGATGAAAAAATGTATCACTCATTACTCATCTAATTAAATATCATGCTCTCTAGTTTGTATTACATTAACACCCATCTCAATTTGCATATGGCCAAATACATTTAAACTTCTGTTTGATATGCCATTATGCATATGCTTTCTTTCATGATTTACAGTTCATTTATTTTATTCCTCCCCTTCTTTCACTTCTGTCTGAAAGTTATTGCAGCATTGTACACACCAATTCTTTGGTAACTGTCCACCTGAAATATTATTTATTAAAACCATCTACAACACAGAAGAACATTTGAGTTTATAAAAACACAAAAAATCAACTAAATCATCCTGGTCTATGATGAGTCAATGTTTAGCTCTGCTGCACTTTCCAGAGTGTGCCTACACAAGGGAAGAAAAAGACTAGACTCACCTCAAACCTGGTGCAAGCAGTTCAAAAGAAGTATGGCCATTTCTGCAGCAAAGTCACTTCTTTTAGTCTTTAATGCAATTTAAGAAAACTTGCAAGCTATTCTGGAGCTTCCAGAAAACTCCAGGATTTACCCTGGTGTTTTTGAAGTGTGAACAAGTGGATCAGGATGATCCAGATGTTCACATTTCACAATCACCCAACAGGACATATTGATATTAGCAGGTGTTTCCATTTTCTGTCCCCCTTACTGGTCATCACTGGAAAGCCCCCACAAGCTGTTGCTACCTCACCGGCCAAACAGCTCCCTGGCAGAGCTTTACTGGCAACTTCTGGTGAGATCAGAACAGAGCACCCATTCTTGTGATCAACAAGTAGAGGGAATAGTAACCAGGGTGCTGGTTTGCCAGCAAAACAGAATCAGCAACAGCCCCAAAGACAATAGGGAATTGGTGCCAACGCACTCTTAGCCTGACCAGCTGTCTAGACAGCAAGGTAGGTTTGCTTCGCTTTTATGCTGGTACATGTGCCACTCACATAGTGAATAATTCTGGAGTAGAATATTTCAGTTGATGTAGACAGGCTCCTAGTTTCTCCCCTAAAGTGAAGAGTTTCCTTCTATCTATCCCATAAGACCTGGTAGTACGACTTGCCTGTATGAGGCAAAAAAATCCCAAACTGCCCCCCCCCCCACTCACACACATTCCCCCTCCCCCCAATTCTGGTGTGATCAGGACAAATGATACTGGCCCTATCACCAGCAAACACAGAGTATGCTGCCTTAAAATGAATTTTAAAACTCTAATTTTCCTTTAAATTTCCAGGAAATGCCAGTGTTTCCTGTGTGTAAACAATGGCTCTGCCCAGGTTTGGGAGTGGGGATGCAGGAAGAGTTCATTGGAAAGCACTGGCACCTCCATTTACCAATGTCTGGGCCAGTTCCTCACCTGAACAATGGTTGTAAAGGTTTTTGTCTGCTCTTCACTGGTGTTGTTGGCATGCTTTGAGGTCAGAATGAGGCACCAGATGCCTCACAAGTGGGTAAAACCTTTCTGTAAATGTTGTGGGCAGGGAATTGGCCCAGACATTGGTAAATGGCATCACCTGCACCTGCCAGGCAATGAAATGTCCTGGCTCTGGAAGCTGATGGGAAGAATGGCAGTAGTGGCAGACCACAGCACCATCCACAAGGCCATGTGTAAACATGCTAAGAAAACAGGTCTGATGGATGCTCCAGGCTGTGTGTGGGGCAAAACATATGTAAAGTCCATTCGGGCTGTCATAGAATCATAGAATCATAGAATCGTAGGGTTGGAAGAGACCACTAGGGCCATCCAGTCCAACCCCCTGCCATGCAGGAAATCCAAATCAAAGCATCCCTGACAGATGGCCATCCAGCCTCTGTTTAAAGACCTCCAAGGAAGGAGACTCTATCACCTTCCGAGGAAGTGCATTCCACTGTCGAACAGCCCTTACTGTCAGGGCTGTGTGTCCCCCAAGTGTAGACAACCCCTAAGACAACAGCCAGCAATAACCACCTCTTCAAATAGTTACAATGTGCTGATACTTTTGTGCACAAGTTTTTCATAATGTGGTTTCACCAATGGCTCATGTTCTTAGTGGAGATGTAAGATATTTCACATATCATTTTGCAGTAAGCCTTCTGGTCATATACTCTGACCACAGAGACCTCTGGGTGATTCTAAGAAGGCATGTCTGCTGTATGTCAGACCAAAATGTCCATCAGGCATTGGTTGGACTTGCTCTGAGAAGCTTCCTTTCTATGTCTAGCCTGTTCTTGGCCTGCCATCATTTGCTATGTGAATAACAATGCTAGGGTGGTGAGCTGAATATGCTTCAATTCACTACACCAAAATAAGATGTTCATCTTAGCCTTTAGTTGTCTCTTTTGGAAATACAGGAGAGTGTGAACGCAGAGAAGTGAAGGCCCTGGAAAACTACCAATGGGGACAATATTTCCTCATTTTTCCAAAACCTACCTCCTCCCACCCACCCACTCACCCACTGAGATTTTTGTTATTGTTGTTGAAAGATTTGTAGAACTCTTTCATTTAGAATGATGAACAAAATGTTTAAATTTTCAATTCGTTTTTATATGATGCCTTTTGCTCCTTCTTTCAGTCATGTATTGTATTTAAATCATCATCACCACCACCACCACCACCATGATGCCAGGACCCATAGGATAAAGGGATAAATTCCTTGTGTCCCCCATCAAAATGATATTTGGTTCCCAGAAGACTGATATTGCACTCAAAACTCTGAGGCAATGCTAATTCCAGTTGTGGCAAATTATCAAAGGCTGTCAGTCACACTTTCTTTTTTTTTAAGGCCTCTCTTTAGTGACTTCTGCTTTGAATAATTTTCTTTTATGAAAAACAGACATGCCTAGACCATAGGCCATTAGACCAATAGACGTGCATAGACATGCATAGTGACCTTAAGAATTCATCCCTCCATTGTTAGTGCTTCAGTCTGTTTCCATGTTTGAAGAAATAATATTCTATATATGTGCTTTGACTTATAGCAGAAATAGAAGGTAGCCTCCAAGCTGATCTAAGCAGAAGCATTTTTGACTTGCTGAATCAAGTTCCAAACCAAATCCCATGGCTGTTGCCAATCCTTAATACAAGGAATGATTAAGATTAAGGCAGATATATTACAAGCAATAACATATAGAGGCTCAGTGTATGAGCAACATTCAGCTTTTCTGCAAAGATGGTAATATAGAAGTTGGCCTCTAGAAGTCAAATTGACCTTCCAAGAGATCCAAAACAATGCCAGTTCAAGATAATTATTGTTCTAGAACTGCCTACCTTGGGAATTGAGTTATCAGGACAGCAGATGCATGCAATTCTACTGCTGCTCTTCATGTTGGGTTGATATTGACATGCCAATATACATGTGTGTTAGCATCCCTGATGGAGCTAAATGCTGCTCAAAGTGCACAGGTTTTCCAAAAAGTACTTGTGGTAATATATCTACCTAAGCACTCAATTACTGACAACATTCTTGTATTCTACTTTAATTTGATAGCAGCCCTTTTGACAGATCCTTATGCTTAATTGCACTGAGTCCTCTGCTGCCTTTGCCCTTCTGTTCTGTGTCTTGATCCCGCCCAAGGCTCAACACCTGACACTTTTTGCCTGGCAATAATTCAATTGACTTGACATCTAGATCCTGACTCCTATATTAATTTCATTTCCACAGCATTACATTTGGGCCTGTTTGACCAGCCTCAAGTGGCCAATCTGAGGTTCTTATTCCCTGATCTTTCAGACAGCTGCAGTTTTTAATGTCAGAAGTAATAGTAATAAATAATAAGTTAGGCGGCCTTTGAATGTTAAAAGTGTTTCTTCCTTTGTATCTTGATTATAAGTAGAAATGTAGAAAGCAGATCCAGTATGGTGTGGTTTAAGTAATGGACTAGTACTCTGGGAGACCAAAATTCAAATCCCTGCTTAGCCACAGAAACTCACTTGAGACCTGGAGCAAATCACAGTCTCTCAGCCTTAGAAGAAAGCAAAAGTAGCTGAAGAAGTGGAATAAAATCCATGAAAGCTCATGATGAAGTGACTTAACTAGTCTTTAAGATGCAACCAGATTCCTTCTCCCCCTACCCACACCCTTTTCTTTTCTAGTGAATTTATGAATCAGATAAGATTTGAAATAAAACTTACCATCAGTTTGCTATTTAGTTTCTCAGGCAGTATTCTATACCATCCTTCCAAGGGCTGGTTCATATGCCTGAGTGCTGAAAAAAAAAGTGATAGCTTGTATATATGGATTAAGACAATAATTAGAAAGTTAGTATCATGCAAATTACAATGTAGTTCAATCCGTCCAGTTTCAGTCATCAAGTGTAGCCACATACATTTGACATGCTCTTTATTTCCTACACTTGCAGGTATTAATAGTACCTGCTGATCATGATCTTGCAAATGTACCTTTTTGGTCTTGATCTTGCATGTGTGACTACTGGATCTGGGCCAGTTACACATCCCTGATCAAATAATAAGTTTTAGCATGTATTTACATGAGAAATATTTATAACAGTTACAAAACTCCAAAAGTTGTTGTTTAGTGACATAATTATAGTTTTAAAAAGCAACTTTTTAATTTATTCTTCTACAGAGGTAACCAACATTGTAACTTCTTTTAGTTTTTTTTTTTTTTTTTAAGAAAATGAAAATCTACTGTTTTGTAACTGAAAACACGCCTAAGAGTGAATAATCCACACTCACCTTGCAACTATACTAGTAAGTGAAATAGTTAACAATGCACTTGGAATAGAGTGGTCTCTCATTATACTTGACTGGAATTCTGAAATGCAAAATACTTCAAAATTCAAAATTGTCCACATGGGTGGCTGAGATAGTGACACCTTTGCTTTCTGATGGTTCAATGTGCACAAACCTTATTTCATGCACAAAATTATTAAAAATATTGTGTATAAAATTACCTTCAGACTATGTGTATAACATGTACACAAACATAAATGAATTTAATATTTAAACTTGGGTCCCATTTCCAAGATATATGAAATAATTATGTATATGGAAATATTCCAAAATAATAATTTTTAAAAACCCTGAAATCCAAAACACTTCTGGTCCCAAGCATTTTGGATAAGCGAGATTCAGCATGAACAACAATCATAATGTAACATAGGTGGGGTGCAGACCACCAAAAAGAGGCGCCTCCTCGGCGCCTCTCTTTGCTGCACAGAAGCGCCGCCGCCTACAAATGGTGCTGCACAGCAAAGAAGGAGCTGCAAAAAAGTGGCTCCTTTTTTGGTGCTGCAAAGCACCAGAGAAAGCTCCATTATGTCGCAGATATGCAGCACCATTTGTAGGTGGTGCAGCTGCAATGTAATCATGCACACACAGTTTGTATGGTGCTGCACAGCTGCGGTGCACTGACGTGCTAGGGTTGCGGGGCATGTGCACGCGCCACCCCGAGGCAACCCAAGCACGTTGTGGACATGCTGCAAAGGGCTCCTCTATACAGGGCCATAGTTATGACTTACTTATTGCAAAAGAAATTAGAGTTAAATGTATTATTTGTAACTAATTACTTCCAAGATCTAGTCCATATAGCTGAAGATCTGTCCTACCATTTTCTAAAGTGTGGTACATACCGCCATAAAGTGGCATACCAGCACTGATTCTAGGGTTAGGGATCGTGCGGCACCTGCACAGTCCCTAACCCTAGAACGCATGGGAGGAGTAATAATGGCGGTGCCCTGTGTACATGGGCACCGCCATTGTTCCGTAAGCACTGTGTGGTATCTGCACGTTGCCGCGCGGCGCTTACATAATGAGTGTGCCAGTGGCGCACTTGTTACGCCGCCCCTGCGGCTTAAAAAGAACCCGCTTTTCTTGGGTTCTTTTTCCTCTGGAGGGAAAGCGCATGGTGTGGTGGCTGCGGCTTTTCTGTGGAGGAAAAAAGGCCGCCGCTAGGCCAGACTTACAAAGAGGTATGTATCAGGCCAAAATTATCAATATAAACTAACTTGTTCTACATATCCCAGATTAATGAATTTACTGGAACTTAGTTATCACTCTGTTTTAGCCTCTTGCAATTATGCCAATTCTATTTTCCCCATAGCAAGTCCAAGAAGTGTTAAAATGAGTGTTTTGTATTTTGAGAAAAAATGTATTTAGAAATGCATATTTTGAGGGGGGAAACATACAAAAATACATATTGAAATGTTATTTAAATTTTCATTTTTGTGCAGATTTTAAAAATGTAGATTGATGTAAGAATGGGAGGGAAAAGACTCATGAGTTAGCATATTTTAAAGGGCACACAGTGGAAATAAATTTGCCCATCGGTAGAATTATAAAGTTCGATTTTGGAAGGCCAAATGAAGGAAAATACCTTGAAACATATGGCACACTGCCTGACTTAGTAAAACTGAGCTCTTAGCAAAACTTCAAAACTTTGCATGAAATAATTCCAACTCCTATTTTAAGTTGTAGGTTAAAGCTTTCAAATGAGGTCTTTGAATAATAATGTAGGACCCAAAGGAAGTAAATGGGAAGAACTTAAAATGCTTTAGGGGCTTGTAGAGAGCAAAGCCACAGCTGTTACCAACACCAGATAAAAAGAAGCTAAATTCTACATATCACCATATGGGAACACACACACATATCTCTATGTAGCTCCAGTAGCTCCAAGACAAAATATGAGGTGTGCATATGTGCAGAAATGGGTAAAAACTCTTAAAGGGGTCAGGGACTCTAATAATGTGCACTACACATACCAGTTTGTACAGTTTTAGCACAGTTAGCACACATCTACACACTGATATTTGGGACCATCAGTGTTTTGGGTTGCAGATTTGCTAGGCTTTGATAATGAGGGGAAAAATATTGCTGCAACTTCAATAGCAACCCCATAGTTGTGAATTTTTAGGAGTTAAAAGGGTTAAAATCAGCATTGCGTATTATTTAGTTTACCAAGTTTGTTGCAGATGCTGCATGTCAGATTAGGTTGTCAAGTTTAAAAGAAAAGATTAAAGATACACAGTTTGAGCTGAAATGAATTTGCACCTGCTCCCCAAATCATAGAGTTATCTTGTGTGAATTTTGAATACTTTGAATGTTGGGTGAATATTTATAAAGAATTGTATAATGTGGTGTATGTTGCTGGAGGGACACATCCCTCTCCTCCTGCAGTTCTACCTCCCCAAATGTCCTCTGGTCCTCTGCAACAGGTGGCGTTGCAGTGAAGAGATGAGGGCAGAAATGGGAAATCAATTCACCCAGCACTGCATGACTTGTTTTCTGAATATATTTAATTGTTGACATATAATACTGAGTGCATGAGAGCACCAGGGGGTTTACATTTTTCTTTAAAACAAAACAAAACAAAACAAAAAAGTTTTAAGGCCCAACTGTCCCTATGTGAACCTGCCAGAAATTTACAGTTATTTGAGCAGGTCCTACATCTGATGTATTCCTACTTACTGAAGGGCCAAGGCACATGCCTTCTGTGCTATGCTATCCCAGTATAAAGAATGTTCTCTCTAAGGCCATTCACCCAGAACCAACTATTTTGAGTAGCTTCTCCAAGTACATTAGGTATCCTGACTTATATAACATAAAATCATAGAATCATAGGCAGGGTTCAGACTGCCCAAAAACTGCAATCTGCCTGTGCCTTGTTTTGCTGTGCAAGGAAGCTGCAGCAGACAAACCGCGCGGCTTCCTTGCGCAGCAAAAAGCGGGTTCTTTTTGCGGTGCAATTATGATGCCACAGTGCGCCAATGGCACACTTGGGATGTCACAATGGTGTCATGACATGCGGACGCTAAGCATCCGTTACATCAAAATGGTGGCACCCTGTACAGATCTGTACAGGGCACCACCATTTTGACACCCTCGTCCCATGCAAGGGGTGTCTGGAAGCGCTGCCCCTCACATGTGATGATGGCACTCCATTGCACCCATCTGTAGAGCGCCATAGAGTGAGAAGAGAGCACAAGGGCCTTCTATTCCAACCATCTGCTATGAAGGAATATACAACTAACGCACTCCAGAGAAATGGTCATCCAATCTTGTTTAAATGTCTTTAAAGAAGGAGAGACTACCACCCTCACAGGCAATCTAATATGTAGTAAAGGTAGAAGAGTTTTAAGATGGAAGTCATTTTTGCTGTTTTTTTCATGCTGAAAACAGTGGCTTAGATTGGGCCTAGTGTGATCTTTCACATGACAATTGTACAGTTCAGACAGGCAGATTATTGGCCAGAGCAGACAGAAAGGAAAAAACGGCTCGATCCTGCTTTTTTCCAAAAGTGGATGGAAACTCTGCTGTTTAAAGACTGCCATATGAAGAAAGATCATCTGAGAAGAATGTCTTCTACATTATAACTTATCTGAGTATATTAGGAATCCTGACTTATATAACATAAAATCATTAAACATGGTCCACTCCCAAGGCGGGCCAAATGCACATGGCCAAGCAGCACCACTGGGTAATTTATCTTTTTTCCTCCACACCATCTATGAACACTGTTGCACAAACACACCAGCTGTGACTTCCAAGTACCTCCCATGTCTATCCAGATGCCATTCCACTGCATTGCTTCCCCTTTGATAGGGGACACAGTTGCACATGTGATGCCCCACCAGTACAGAGCATCAGTGCATCAATGTGTGATTGGCAAATTAGGCACAGCTTTTAAATATTTCTACCTGCGTGTAGAGCATTACTTGGTCCTGAACAATTAGGCCTTGTGTCCCCATCTCATTTCTGTCACATTCAAATTGTATGTGATATTTGCATTAAAGCTGTGCCCAGTTTTACAGCCCATAATGTAGTGTCTGTATTATGCCTCTCAGTACATGAGGGGAGATCTCACATTTCTTTTCAAGTGCAACAGAAGCATCACATCCTTTCAAGGTCTTCTAGCACATGCTAAGTGCTTAAGATGAAGTTGTCTTTCACATGGCACTGGGCTTTGCAGAAAGGCTTTCTTAATATTTCCTATCAACACCTGGCACAAAGAGAGAAAGAGTTACTCAGCACAGGCTTTGGGAAAAAATCAGAAATGTTGAAAATCAATTCACACAGCATCAGTCTTTTGACAAAGCCTGGCAGTAAAGAACAACAAAAAGTATTTACTTTTTGTATTTACTTTCCAGAATTTGCAAATTTCTTCATAAATTTGATGTGCATAATCTGAGTCAAAAACTTCTCATGTATGAAAGAATCAAGCTGATGGAAATATCCATCCAGGGCTATGAGTCCCTAGCTATAAAGATCTGGCTTTGAACCCTTGTATATTTCACAGTAAGTGTGGTGATAAATTAAAGCCCCCTGCTACTGGGAAGCTTCTTATCTTTAATTAGCTTTATGGTTGGAAGATACATTTTAAACCTCTCTACACCAGTAATTTTGCAGCACTTGTAGCTTTTAAATAACATTTATTGAATTTGATCAAATCCATTTGATATTTAGAGAATCTGGCCCAAGAATTCTACTCAACTCATTATTTTTTCCAGACTCTATTTCCCACAAATTCTATGGAAATAAATTCCAGAAATAGAATATGGGAGAAACATATGTATCCATCCCTAACAGGCATGAATTGAAAGAGAGAAGGGTGGACAAATTTAGGGATGCAATACTTCAATAGATTTCTTCTCAAAGGTAGCAATGAGTACTTTCAGCAGTTTTCCACCTGCTGTGAGAAAGTCTTTGAAAGTTTTCAAAGGCTATTTGTAATTATGGACACATGCACAAAATTTGCATGTAGTTGTTTTGCACAGAAAACAGCATTTTCTGTCCAATAAACAGCATTTTATAAATTGAAAATAAAATTTCAATGAAGAAATATTACTTCCTGAACACAAAATGCTATTTTCTATGAATATCAACCATGTGCACATTTTACACAAATAAAGCTTTACAATTTTGCTATGCAAAAAATAACATTTTTGCACCAGTATTAACTTTTCCATGGACCCAAACAGACTGGCCAAAATAAAGCTACTTCAGGTCACTTTGGAGGTATGCTGTTTGAATGCTGCATGCATCCTAAGAGGCTGGAAGCTATGTCTAACCTAAGGACCTGAGCACAGCTCTGACCTCTTAAGATGCATGTGTCATTTAAATAGCATACCTCCAAAGTGACCTGAAGCAGCTTTATTTTGGCCTGTCTGTTTGGGCCCTTTAATATGTCTGTTCATGCCCCATGTTGATGTATTATTTACTGTGCATGAAATGTTGTTTCTGTCAAAAGGTTAAAGTCAGCACACTGGGAAATGCTTAGATGTCTGTGGCCGGTTACAGACCGGCACTTGGGACGTCCGCAGGACGTCCCATTTTAAAAAAGGAGCGTCTCTTCTAGACGCCCCTGGCTCTAATACGGACTCTGTCTGTACAATATGGCGCCGGCCGTTCCACACGACCAGCGCCATCTTTACGTATCGGACGCTGTGCGTCCAAACGTGTCACAGTGCCTGTGACGTCGCGAGTGCGCCAGCGGCACCTCGCGACGTCATTAGGGCGCCGCAGAAAGAAGCTCCATTTTGGAGCTTCTTTTTTGCTCTGCAAGGGAGCCGCGCGGTGTGGCTGCGACGGCCCCCCTTATGGAGCAAACGGCGGCGGCGGCAGACTGCCTCAAAGTGGCGGTCTATAACCCGCCTGTGTGTCTGACCATGAGCATCCAGCACTGGGAAGGACAAGGCTGATCATACACAGCTGATGCTCATAGGCTCAAGGACACTCTGGTGCCTGTGTGCACTAAACCTGGATGATGAAATATGTGTCTGGATTGCACAGGAGGACACTTTACAGTGTGTAACAGGAAGTGATTGAGTTTGGGAGACCTCATGGTCTGAAGGCTATATAAACTCAAGTTCCAGTAATTGCTCGTGGGTTGTAGTAGGAGTTGGCATTCGTGTGATCTGTATTATAGCATTGGTGATTTGGATAGCACTCTGTAAATAAAGATAGCACTTTGGGAGATTTGGCTTGTCTGGTTGTTAATCAGCTGAAGCCTGGCATCGGTTGCTGAGAGTCCCCGGAGATTCCTGCATTCCTTCAGTTCCTGGAAGACATCCAGTTGCTGTTATCTCTACTGAGGGCTGTGAACCACATTTCTGAATTTGCCAGTTATACTCTGCTATATGCCAGTATTGGTTATATGGCTCAGATGAGTTGCTGACAGTTTCCTGTCCAGAAAATGTTGTTTTCTCACCAAAACAACCATATGCAAATTTTGCATGGAACATGTCCTCAAGCGAGAGGAGTCTTATCAGTCCATGTTTCTTTTCATCAGATTTCCTTCACACTGAAAAATTTGAGTATTTTAAAATATTATTTCCATTGCTAAAAGAATGTGAGTTCAATGGTCCTGTAGAAGTTAAGAATTGCTAATAAACCAAAATGGGTGATGGGGCTGAATCAGAGAAAGTGGCCCTAGATTCCAGCATTTTGTGGTAACATAGGAACTAGAAAGGCCTGGGAAGTATTCTCTCAGGAATTTGGGTTTTGCAGGAGCTATTTTTTCTATCTAGTCTTTACCCATAAGAAAAAAAATAACACTTCATTGTCACAGGAAGCATCTTTTATAGACCTAGATCACAATCATTTTTATCAGGCTTACTTTAGCATTATCTTCACAAGTCAAACTCTTTAAAGCAGGGTAAAAGCTCTCTCTCCATACCCTTCAGCTTTTACACTGATAGATGGATATTAATATCCGCTTCTGCATTTAGAGCCTGATGGAACTTCATTCAGTTAAAAAGACACTGTCCCATTTTCTTAAATGAATTTTGGATCCCTCTCCCACCACACATTTTTCTTCCTTTTTGGCACAGATGTTTTCATCTATTACTAGCTAAAGGCCTGTCACATTTGACAGGTAAGGTATAAAAGGCAAGTAAGGCTTCTGCTTTTGCTGCCATCTGCATAGCATTTCTTCAGCAATTTCTACTCTGACATCCCATGTTGTCATATGAAGACCAAGTGGAGGGGGGCAATGGCATCACTAGGGTTGGCATCACCAGGTGCAGTAACTTGTGGTGTCACCCTCCCAATTGACCTCCTCCCATACAACTCCATACAGAATTCTAAGTAATATTTGTGTACTAACATTATTCATACATCATAATTCCCATATATCACTGAATATAATGGCAATAGTTGTGACATAAACAACAAAAAAATTAAAATTATATCTTTAAATTACAATATCATGGGTACAGGTGAAATGTATTTACATGAACATAGTTTCAGGTGGTTAAAGTACAAATTTGATAAGGTGTGATTGTTTAACACAATTTAAAAATAATAAAAAGTACATGTTTAAATTATCATTTTAAACCACATCCCATTGCAGGAGAAAGGTGGGATATAAATCCTGGAAATAAATAAAACTAATTTTAAATTTTAATTTGTTAAAAAAAACCTGGGGCCTCTCCTTTCTCTTCCTACTGAGCCTTGCCCCGCTCACATCATCTATTCAGTGTTTTAAAGGAACACAGGTGAATGCCACAACCAATTTTTTGACAGAAGGCAGTTGTTTGGGGATCAGTGGTGTCACCTACACACAGACACACTTAGGGGTATCATCTGGTGCAGCCTACACACATCCATGTACTCATGATACCCCTGGAGATGGCAGGCTTACTTTCCCATCTAGATTTCAAACTGCAGTCACAAATAAAACAATATCTAGACCTTGTAGAAGAGTTATAGACTGTTACCATAACCAATATTAGCAGCAGCATTTTGAAAACCTGCAGGGGAATGAGGAAGAGTATGACATTTTTATTGTGTCCTTCCTCCATTAAAAAGCAAGTTCAGAGGTTCTTTGTGCAATCATGCCTTTGTGCAAAGTATAGAATTACTAAGGGCCCTTTCACACTACAGAATTAGAGATTTATGACTTCTCTTTAACTGTACTGGTTCCAAACTGTGATTTGCAATTTATGGAGGAGCATTTAAATTTACAGCCAGAGCTCTCTAGTGCTCACCAAACAAGCCTAGGGTTCTATAGAATGGAATCATGGCTATTAAACTGGAATCATAGTGTTCAATTTGTGTTGTGTGAAATGCCCCCGGATCAGACTATCCCAGGCCTTGAGATTTCAATGGCAAAACCTGAGACAGAGGACCTTATTACACTAGCAAAATCCCGCTGAGAAATGGGATTTAAATTAGGAAAAAACTGCAAATGTGGGAAGTTTATCAGATGATGTTCCTGCAAACCGGAAATATCGCGAAGTTAAAGCAAAGGCAAAAGGGACAAAAATGGCAGCTTTTTACTTTTGGGATGTTTCAAAAGTAAAAAGTTGCTGTTTCTGTCCCTTTTCCCTTGACTTTAACTTCGCGTTATTTCACATTTGTAGGAACGTTGTCTGATAAACTCCCTCCATTTGCAGTGTTTTCTAATTTAAATATACTTTAAATCCCATTTCTCAGAGGGATTTTGCTAATGTGATAAGGTCCTTAGGAAAGTTGTCACAGGAGGCAGGCCCTAATGATGTTACAAGAGTGATTTAACAAGGGACAGCCTCTGGCTTGCTTTCCCCCCACTTCTCAGCATGTGTCAACCTATCAACCAATACTCCTTCTTGATCTAATCTTACACTGATGGTCTCATAGCTGAACATACACTGCAGTAGAAAACCATGGTGACACATACTAGGCTTGACAGAGGTGACTAGTTCTGCCCATCAACCCCCCCCCTCCCAATTCACACAAATGTTGCTATGGAACACAGTCTACATAAACAAGGAAATATCCAGATTTTACACACACACACACACACACACACACACACACACACACACACGTCGAAATGCATAATACCCAAAGTACAGACATATTAGAACATAACAAATTACATAATTTGTTGCCTTTTCATGTTACCCAGAATAGTCCATCCGAGGCAGCTGCTTCATTCTGTCTAATTCTATAGCCCTTTCTTTAGTGGCTCTTCCACTAAATATTTCCCCTTTTTCTGTATTTGGCATACAGTCAGAAAATTATCTTAATTATAAAATAAAAGATAATATGCCTGGGAAGTATGAAATTCAGTGCAGAAAACTACCTGAAGAGGTAGTTAAGGTGTAGTTTTCAAAGCATTTGGTTATAAATTAACAAAATCTGTGACTATGTTTCTATCCAGTCAAAACAAAGCATCAACCTTTCCCTCTATTTACTTAGGTTTTTTGAAGTCAAAATTCAAGGATATTATTCTATTATTGGAAATATATGTTTTGTATTTTAAAGGTTTTGAGGTTCAAAGCTGCAGTTTTAAATTAGAACTGTGATAAGGGATGATAGCACTACACAATTTACCTGGTCATTACAAAGAGAGAGGGAGACTGCTGTCTTCCCAAGAGGAATTATCCAGATGGGAGCTTGCTTTATAGGGCTGGAGTCTTGAAGGGAAAGGGAAAGGCATGCCATGTTTGTGTAGCAGATTTGGGGTCTTATGAAAAGGTAACAAATAGTTACTGTAAAATACTTGACTATAAGTTGACTGCACACGTAAGTCGAGGAAAGGTTTTAGGGCTAAAATCATAGATTTTGGCATGACCTGTGGATAAGTCAAGAGTAAAACTTAGAGGCATGTAACAAAAGGATGTAAAAGACAAAAACAAAAGATAAGCACTACTTCTCCCCTCCTTCTCTCTCTCTTGATTTCTCCTGACCACCAAACACCACTACCCTGGTGCTGAAGGAGAAGGTTTGGACATCTGATTGAGAAGAGAACAGAAGTGGGGGAAAGTGGGGTGTTCCATGGTAGGAAAGATCCAGAGGAGGAGATGGAGGGAGATTGAAGTTTTAAACATCTGATTGAGAAGGGAAGAAAAATGGAGGGAAAATGAGCTGTTTCCTGGTCAGAAAGATCCAGAGGAGGAGGAGGAGAAAATGTTTCAACATCTGATTGAGAAGGGAATTGCCTCTTTCACACACAAATGCATACTCTCGGCCTCAGCGGCTCTTTCCGAAATCACTGCCGAGGCAGAGAGAGTAGGGCATCAGAATGAAGATTCTATAAGGAGCTTTCTAAACAGTGATACTGTATTCTCCTGTATATCAGTCAACCCAGGATTTTAGGGTCAATTTTTGGGCATAAACTTTTCAACTTATATTTGAGTATACAGTATATGGTATTTCATTTATTGTTTCTGTAGTTTTATTGTCAGAGATATTTGTGTGATTTTTCCCCACCTCAAGAGTCAAGATAATTTACTTATCCACAATTGCATGCATTTTGCTGCTCTACCTTCAGCAGGTATAATTTGCTCTAGTCTCACTTATTATGCTTATGTACAACTTTTCTTCTGTACAAATATCTGGAAAATGAGTCTTGGAAAGAAAGTGAATAGGAACTGCATATTATTCAGTTCTTAACTTGGGAGGGATGCATGGATGAGGTTCAAGGGTGCAATTTTTCCCCCTTCAGTTACCTTCCTGTTATTTTAAAAATTGTGTTTAAGTACATTTTTCTGGAAAGAGTCTACAGCGAGTCTATGACCCCCCAAAAGTTAAGAATCACTGCCATTCTGAGATAACCTCTCCTACACAAGTAGTAGGGATTCCTGATATTCTTAGATGTGACACTGTTTGGTGTGTCACATCACCTTTCTCCAGTCTACAATAATGCTAACAGACCTTGCAGGGTTGTTGCTCTAAGGGCTACTGAGAAAAGGTTTGTGAAGGGCTTTTTGAATATTTCGGAAGGTTTTTTTTTTTTAAATGTAGAAATACAGTGCAATCCCTTTTCCTTTGATATTTATGTTTTGCCAAGTATTTATGACCTTAGTGTCAGTGCAAAAATTTTGGCCCACTTTCTATCCCCTATAGAGTTTTCAGTGAGATTTCCACAAGGTCAGCAATATATAATAGTTCCACAGAAAGGGACAAGGAGAGCCTGTAGCTCTTATTTATAGACCAGAACTGCAGGATGCAGGGGGAATGACCTATGGGGGGATATAACGCTAGAAGACAGGGATGTGTGAATCTTCTCTTTCACCACACTGTGAAATATACTATTGAAATGACATCTTCATCCAGCCCGCCTTGTGAGCACAGCCATATGTACTTTTCTTTACTACATCACTCTCTTTTCTTCCTTTCCATTTCCAGTGAATAAAAATGTTGCTTGAGTATCCAGAAGTACTTCAAAAACAGTGTTGTCAATATCTTTGCTTTGTCCTTTTACAGCAGCCTGAGATGCAGAAATAAATATGCAGGTAAAGTTTTCCCATTATTTTGTCAGGGCCACACAAACCTTCCCTTGCTTATTTTTTGCCTATTCTAAAGGCAAACTGAAAAATCCCTTTGTGCCCTCCCCTGCTCCTGCTGACAATGAAATGGTTTCATGATTGAGAGCAATGAGTGCTTAACTGTCTTGTTTACCTCCATGGAATGGAGATCTACCAAATTGACTCACAATGGTACACCCAGGAGGAGTATGCCTGCAAGATATATCCTCCCCAGCATAACATCTTTACTAAGGACTGAAACAACATGCAGAGGCTGAATGGCCATCAGTCGGGGATGCTTTGACTGAGATTTTCTGCATGCCATGGTGTTGGACTGGATAGCCCTTGTGGTCTCTTTCAACTCTACGAATCTATGATTCTATGATTCCATGAATCTGACGAACATCTCCAATCCCCCCCCCCCCAATGTTTGGTTTGCAACATCTTGCCTGATGAAGAAGCCCATGGAGCTTTGAAAACTTGCAACAAGTATATTGTGCATTTTGGTTTACCAATAAAGGTATCACTGATTGATTTTTGTTTGTATTTGTTAAATGGACAACACAGCTAGCCCTGCATGTTTTCTGTATTATGAGAAACTGCATTGTAGCTGCAACGGGGGAACCATGTAGAGTAGCCTGTGGACTGGGACCGTCAACCAAGGTAAAATAATTTTTTTCTTCTTAAATTTGGACTGAATTTGCATGGTTTACCTCTACGCCACCAAAATGTTCCTAATGCAAAAACATGGAGACTTCTTGAGGAAGCCATTGTTCTCTGCCTACAAAGAGGCCTATGACCTCACTTGAATGGAGACATATTGGATTGCAAAAGAGGGATCCTTGTTAAGATCTAAATGGACTTTAAATTTCCTGGACTTTGAAAATGTCCCTATTGCTGCATGGCCAGAAGGAGGAGGGGTCTGCCTGCAAAAGATATCCTCCCCATCATAACATCTTTACTAAGGACTGAAAGAACATGTAGACATCTGACTAACATCTCCAATTTTATTTTCCCCTCCTGTTTGGTTTGTAACATCTTGCCTGATGAAGAAGCCCATGAAGCTTTGAAAGCTTGCAACAAGTATATTGTGCATTTCGATTGGCCAGTAAAGGTATCACTGATTGATTTTTTGACTGTATTTGGTACACCCCATTATGAGGTATCCTGTAGCCTTCAGAGTCATTGGGCAACCTTTCCAGATTTTAAAGAAGGTAAATAGGTATACTGATTTTTATTTTTTATTTTTTTAGTGTATGCAACCCCACTCAGACCACTTATGGGCCATTACCAGAACCTAAAGGGTCATTATCATCTCTGCCTTTTTGCATCCTTAGGACTGGATTGTGACTTTGGTGCAGCTTCCGGACTCTTAGGATGCATGCATCATTTAAACTGTATACCTCCAAAGTGACTCGAAGCAGCTTTATTTTGGCCTGTATGTATGGGGCCTATGTCACTGGAATGTCACTTACCAGAATCTTCTATACTGCTTGTGAGGGCCAGGAGTAGTGTAGCACATGGAGCTGTAACACAATAGCAGGGCCTTTTTGTGGCAGGACCATGACTATACAATGTCCTTCCATTAGCCATCTTGTCCCCACACTCTTGTGTCTCAGTACAAGTAAAAATTTTCATAAATGTTCAGAGGATATGCAAGTATCTAAATAGTGCTAAAACAGCTTCACTGGGACTCAGTGCATTCCTGAAGCAACTTTGGCCCTGTACAGACCATCACTTTGTGCCGGCCTGTGGGCAGAGTCAGGGCATAGTATCCTGATGTTGGATGCCATGACTCCACCCCCAGGGCATCATGATGCTGTGTGCCATTCTAGATGGTGTATGGCATCGTGCTGCACCTTCGGCACTTCATCCAGGTGATGCAGCACTAAAGGGGCATCATACAGCCACACTGCTGAGGCTATGGCACCATTTGGAGGGTACAAAAAGGAGCCGCTTTTTGTGACTCCTTTTTGCACCCTCCAGAGGCCAGATCCAGGGCCTCAGCATGAGGTTGCTGTGGCCCTGATCCGGCCGAAGAAGGGGCAGCTGCATGCCATCTCTTAGTCAGGGCTGATTCAAAGGCAGTAAACAAGAATAACAAACCTGGTTAGCAAGCATCTTGGTGTGGTCTTGTGTTGATCTCCACAGCCTCTTAAAAAGCTACTTCTCTCAGCTTCTTTTAAAATACACAAGATTTTATTTCCTTTATTGGCTAGATTCCAGATTCCAAAATTATTCTCTCCACTACCACTCATGGAAGTATAAAATGTCAAATAGGTAGTAACCACTAACATTTAAAGGGAATGAATTAAGCACTTTTGTCTTATTTATAGATACAGTAATACCTATGCCAGATCCATCATGGTATAGCGGTTTGAGCATTGGACTACAACTATGGAGACCAGAATTCAAACCCTGGCTCAGCCATGTAAACCCACTGACTGACCTTGGGAAAGTCACATTCTTTCAGCCTCAGAGGATTGCAATGGCAAACCCCCTCTGAAGAAACTTGCCAAGAAAACCACATGATAGGTTCAACTTTGGGTCACTACAATTCAGAAATGACTTGAAGGCACACAAAGTCATGACTTCATGATCATCCAATAGAACATGAACTAAATATTTACAAAATCACATTTGCTACTTGCCATATATATGTCTCTTCTCAAGAGTAAATGTTGTTGCCAGTCTGATTCAGAGGGTAAGGAGTTTCTCCTCACTCAGTTTCTCAAAATGATAGAACTTTTCCCTGGAAAGGCTAAATTTCCAAACACCTTGTCAGGAGAGATCATTTTCAGCTAAATGGAACTGTCAACTGAAATCATATGTTGAGGTCTGCAGACAGTGAAGGTCTAGAATATGGCAGCTGTCATTGGAATTGGATTATACTGCCTCAAACATATTGTTTTGCATCGAGGCAATGCAATATTTTTGAAGTTTTGTGTTCTGTATATATTTTCACATTGACAGTCTCTTGACTTCAGCTCAATAGTCAATTAATCCTGATCAGACATAAGGCACAAACACTTTAAAGCACAGCTTCACATAATATGGTCCAAATCGGGGATGGAGAACCATGAGAGTTTATGGTGCTTTGGACTACAACCTCAATGCCTCATCATTGTGCATGTGTGTAATCTAAAATATTTGGGAGACAAAATGTTTTCCACCCCAAAAAGAAATGGTAAACACATAGACATTAACAGCTGTACACTTCTAGTTCTGCACAATCACTTCAACAAGCAGATAGATTGTCTCAGCAGTGATGTGATCTTTGTGGTTTCTTTCAGTATTTCCCTGACATACAATTCCTCTTCCTTATTTTAGCAACTGCACTTATATTTTTTCAAAGAAAAGTATGAATGACCTTCAGCTAATCAGATATCACTGGAGTTGAGGTGTTTTCTGCTGGAATTGTAGCTAAAGTAACATTTGCAGGCATATGCCTATACTAAAGCAGAAACATTAACACACATACCTTTATGAATTCCTCAGAGCAAGCAGCAATTTCATATATATATATATCCACTTTAATAGCTCTGTGCTTTTCTTGATAGCCTTCAGAAAGTTCCAGATTGGAGGAATTTCATACCATTTCCAGTTTGGGTTCTGCATATACAGTTAACAGGATGATGTGGTGAGGTTTTAAAATTCAGCATAGCCATAATTTTGTTTGGTTCACTAACCAGATCAGCAGTTCCTGCATCATCATCATCATCATCATCATCATCATCATCATCATCATCATCATCACCATCAACCTTTATTTATAAAGCGCTGTAAATTTTCACTATGTGAAAAGGAACAAATTTATATTTTGGTATTTTCACTTCTCAGAATGTTGTCATGCCTAAACATAGCAACAAAAAGTAAACTCAGGAACAATTCACATAGAAAGACTATATCTGTGGAGGGGCCAGCATGGCATAGTGATTTGAGTACTGGACTATGACTCTGGACCCCATGGAGCTCACTGGGTGACCTTTGGCAAGTCACATTCTCTCAGTCTCAGGGGAAGGCAATGGCAAACCTCCTCTGAACAAATCTTATCAATAAAACCCAATGATAGGTTTGCCTTAGGGTCACCATAAATCAGAAATGACTTGCAGGCACACAATACAATAGCAAACATAGAAAAAAGTGATTGCCTAGAAGGAAACTGGTATCAAGCATGGGTGAACTGGTCAAAAATGCATAGAATATCATATGTTAAGAGAAATAAGCCCAAAGTGCATTCTAAGTTTTACCCATATTAAAATGTTGAAGATGAGTACCAAGTGTGCAAATTTGGAACAGAAAAGGTAAGCTTAGAAAAATAAGAAGTTGAAAGAAACTGAAATTGACACATTGACTCATTATTTATTGTATAGTTTTATGATCCAGATTGCATATCAGTGTCTCATGATGCACTCCCTCAGGGATAAAATATTTCATTCAGAAAATCAACATATGAGATAGAAGACTCAGCTGAACTTTTCATTCAAAAGTTCACTTTCTAGGATTTCTATTTATATGGATTTTTATTCTGTGAAGCCCATTTAAATGGGAGAATTATTCAGGTGTTTAAACTAAATGTGTGGAAATTTGTCAGTCTAATTTTCCTCATGTTTCAGAATCTTACTACTACACTTGTTGCATCCCAGGTCTCCATCAGCTGCTTCTGCTGCTGCTGCTGTTCCTGGTGGTGAATCCCTTCCTGAACAAAAATGTAAACCTATTTCTGTGGATATTTTTGTATCTATTTTTCTACTGCTTGAATTTTGCATATTTCTTCCAATTAACTAAAGAGTTTTGTCTAATTGTTTTCATCCCCCCCACCCCCAAATCATGCACACTATTTCAAATATATGTGGTTTTGTGCACATTTCCCTTTCCAAAACACATTATAAGCTTAAGAAATGTCCAGATTTTTAAGGTGCCTCAGGATATTTTCATAGGGAAACCTGAATCCAGCAAATTTCTTTTCAATCCTTAATTCAGACCAGCCGCAGTCTTTAGTAACGCCACTTCTTCCTGCTGCTAATGTTTACTCCTAAACCCCAGCAATCCTGAATCTGGATTGACGTTGTTCTTCCTTTATTTTCATATTGCTAGACTCCTTATTTCCCGCTCGACAGAGCAAACACTCGAGTTACAGAAACGTGCTACTGGCATTGCTTCAGCTATAATTTGAAATATTCTCTGACAATGCTGGATATGCAAACAGAGATCTTATGTAATTGGGGGCGGGAGGAAAAAGAAGGGAGGTATCACAATGTCTTTAAAGAGAAAATCAAGATACCTGCTTGCTACAGTAAATGGGCATTTGTGCTTTCCCACCCCACCCCATTAGCCTGGTTATGGAATTGATATTCTGTCTTTACAAACTTAGATAGCAGGCATCCCTCCCCTGTCTGAAATGAACTGTCACTCACTTTGCCACCTGTACTAGCCTGACATAATGCTAACTGGCAGCTTGCTAACATTCTAAATTGCCACTGCACTCTTTAATTCAACGCTGGAATTCTCACTCAGAGTCTGTAACTCAGCAGCATTCAACCCCAGCTGCCAGACAGCTTGGCAATACAGTGTACAGTAGCCTGCTAAGCAAGGTGGAATTTATTACTGCATGTAGATTTCAGTAGGACAAATCAAGTGAAGAAAGAACAATGCATGTCTTTGTAAACAGGGGACATTGTCCACAGTTCAGAAGTAGAGCTGAGAAGATTGACCAGTGAGGATGCTGGAGAACAGAAATGGCTACTAGGAGAATTAAGATGAGGTCTTGTAGAACATAATCTTTGTTGATGGGTCAGAACCTGCAAATGGGGCGTTCTTTATACTTAAGGTGCCTTTGAATGAATTATACTATCACACAAACACACAAAACACACCTTTTCTGTAAGAGTCATTCGAAAGTGAAAGAAAACAATAAATATGGAGTAGGAGCCAACATGGCATCATGCTTTGAGTGTTGTACTAGGATTCTGGAGACCAGGGTTCAATTCCCAGCTCAGTTCAGTCATGAAAACCAAAGGATGACCTTGGGCAAGTCACACACTCTCAGCCTCAGGGGAAAGCAATGACAAGCCTCTTCTGAATAAAACTTTCCAAGAAAACCCCATGATAGGCTTGCCATAGGGTCACCATAAATCAGAAATGACTTGAAGGCACCAACAACTACAACAACAACAACAACTAGAGACAAAAAAGAGAAAAACAGAAATGGATGAAGAAGGACCAGGCCAGCAGTTGCGCCAAAGCCACGCTCCAGTACTTAGGATTGGAGTGTGCCTTTGGTGTGACTTCTAACTCTGAAGTGACCTGAAGCAGCTTTATTTTTGGCCTGTCTGTATGGGCTCGAAATACAAATATAAGAAAGGTTTAACACAAATAACCATACTGAGCCAGGAGATTATAGTATCCTAAAAAAAGTAACATTTTGAAGTTCTGCTATGCTAATGAGATGATCATATATCTCTCCTTGTACCCCCTGCCCAAAATTAAAATAAATCAAATTCTGTCTGCTAAAGATAGGTGTTTCATCTTTTTTGTAAGTCCCAATTATAACAGAAACATTATGTTGGAAGGGACCTTGGAAAATTATCTAGGGCCCGGTACATACCTGTGGTTTTGTCTGGAGCGGCAGAGGCTTTTTTTCCTGTGGAGGGAAGCCACAGCCACCAAACTGTTTGGCTTCCCTTTGCAGGAAAAAGAACCCGCAAAAAGCGGATTCTTTTTCTGCCATGTCAGTTATGTCCAAGTGCGCCAGTGGCGCACTCATGACTTAACTGACATGACGCGACCTGCGGACGTTATGTGCTATACATGCCGACGTTATGCTGCTCCCAGTACAGGCTATGATTAGGGACCGTGTGGTTGCTGTGTGGTCCCTTAATCCTAGCACGGCGTGAGCATGGCACTTCAGCGCCGTCTGTACCACACCTAGGCTAGCTCCTGCTCAATGCATTAGTACATAATACAGCTGCATTCATTATCTCCTTTAATGCCTTCAGGAGTAGAGAACCCACTATAACAGTGAAAGATTATTCTACTGTCAAATAGTTCTTACCATAAGGAAGTTTCTCCTATTGTTTCTCATATTGTTGTTCTGATAGTTCTAAATCTATCTAAATATTAACATGTTCTCCTCATAGATTCCTCCACTAGCTACCATATTGGGATAGAGCTCATTACAAGCTTTTGGTCCCGGTATTTAAGGTCATTTACCTAAACCTCCCCCCAGTATCTGACAGTTCAGCTAGCCTGGTATGTGCCATTTAGTAACATAAGATCTACACTCATCCCTCCATATTTGAGGCTTTGATATTTGCAGATTTGATTAGTCCCAGGTTTAATTAATATGTTCGTTATAGGAATCTCTAGGTCCTCCAGTGCAACTCCATGGTCAACTAAAAGTTCCTAGAGAGATTCCTAGAGAGAATACTATACTAGGCATTTGTAGCTCCTCCAGTGCAGTTCTATGCTCAGTGTCTGTTGGATGTTGACCACAGAGTTGCACTGGAGGATTTAGAGATTTCTAGAGGTGTATTCTCAAGTAAAAACATGGTGTTTTTGTTATTTGCGGTTTTTCCATATTCATGGGGGCCTTGTGCCCCTAACCCCAGTTAATATGGAGGGACAAGTGTACATGTAAAGGACTAGGAGATTCCATCAATGCGTACAGCTCTGTCAAGTCTATGAGCTTTCAGCATATGGCTCCACATTTGTGGAATAGCCTTCCTTGGTACCCCTGGCTGGAGGACAATCTTACCCATTTTTGTAAAAGATTGAAGACCTTCTTTAATGACATGTATTAAGTTGCTGAGTGTGCCTAAGGTTGCTGAGAGGAGTAGCAACTAGGTGGTGAGGCTTTTTGTGTTTTATTGGCCTGTTACAGACTGCCAAAATAAAGCTGCTTCGGGTCTCTTTGGAGGTATGCTATTTAAATGATGCATGGGTCCTAAGAGTCCGGAGGTCGCGCCAAAGCCACACTCCATTCCTAAGCACTGGAGTGCAGCTTTGGTGCAGCTTCCGGATTCTTCAGATGTATGCATCATTTAAACAGCATACCTCCAAAGAGACCCGAAGCAGCTTTATTTTGGCAGTCTATAACAGGCCATTGTTTCATTCTAATGTACACCAAATCCCTGCTAGGACAGATGTGGGTTGTAACCATCATTGACAGAACTTACAGCAGTGACCCATTCCTGGGCAGTAGTCAGCCTATATCAAATCCAGGCTTCTCCTGCAGCTTTTCTAGGACAGGATTTTCTGGGTTGGATATGGGCTGCTTACTGCCTGGACATGGGGAAGTGTAATAAGATCCATCAGTGATGGTTACAACCCGAATCTATCCTGGTGGGATTTGGCATGTGATAATCTCCTATTAAGTCTGATGCTCCACCCTATGGTGAAAGGGGTATCATAAATTAACATTGTTGTTGTCGTTGTTGTTGTTTATCTGAAATCTACTTCCCAGCAATTTCCATGCATTGTAGAAATTCATCCTTGTATGATAGAATCTGAAAAATGAAGGTAAGGTTCTCCTTGCTGCTAGATGGCATGTTTTTGCCAAGTTTTTCTTCCTTTGAAAATTTGAAAATTAATTTTTTTCTGTGTGTGTTTACCCAAGTGGACAATATTGGAAAAAGTGATAACTATTGCTTTGTTGGCTGCCAAAACTAGGTATCATCTGTTCTTTTAAGTATCCTTCCAGTTTCAGAAAATCTATAGATTGGATAAGTGTGCCTCTATATCCTCATCCAATTCACATGGGAAAAGGCTAAACAGCAAAGAGCCTAGAACACTTCACTGAAGACCTCTATCCAAATTGTTTCAGGGCCACCAAGAAGTATAAATTGTTCCAAAAGGCTATAATAGAAATCTTACTGACGTCAAGGTACAGTATGTCTATGGCATTCTCATAATCTGTCAAACTCTATTTTTTTAAAAAAAGGAGATAAAGGTCTGTCATGGTTTATGCTTTATAAATGATGCTGCAGCAATTCAACACCCAGGGAAGCATTTAGCAGGATATAAAGGATTCTGAAACTGTCACTTTATGATTTCTTTTTCTGTTTGTTTCTATTATACCTAGGATCAAAGACTTAACTATTGGTTCATCAGTGATTTCTCTTTTAGGTGACATTTAGAAAAGCATTTATATAAATTGCAAATCTCTCTCTCTCTCTGTGTGTGTGTGTGTGTGTGTGTGTGTTCTACACAGTACTGACCCATTACAGTTCATGGCAAAGATATGAGTTACTTAATTCTGTGCTGTTATACTTTCTGCACATTATTTGTTCATAAAGTGGCCTATGGATATAAGCTTCAATTGCATGACCTCTGTACCAGAAAAAATAGGAACAACACTTTATGACTTTGAATTGTATGTGCTTATTGCCACTATGTGCACATTTAACTAATGAATAAAGATTGGGAATATAGAGGGAGTGCAAGGCCATTCCAAAGCAGTAAAAAGTCCCCAGCTTCTTGAGTTGCATAGCACCAAAGTCAGCCATATTATTTTGATACAGTAGACAAAAAATCCTCCATAAACCTCTCCCCATCTCAAAGCTGCCATCTGAGGTTGTAGTCTGACTTTACCTAGTAGAACCAACACCAAAGTGAAGGACCCACTGAAATGATGATGATACTCTCATATGTGTATGCAAAAAGAATCTCTTGACAAATCAATGTGGTGTTTATCTGTCACTCTATACACAGCTCTTCAAAAAGAAATGCTCACGTTTCATAAATTATCTCTCAGGTTTCAATAAATTGCTCTGTTTATTCCAGCTGAGAAAATTCGATAATAGGTAAAATAAGTAGGTAGACATGCCATTGTACTGCTTTGTCGGTATATGTGTGTGTGTGAATTTTAAGAAGGTATTGTTTTCATCTCCATGGTGTTTATTGGCATAATAGCAAGTATACATTTTCACTACACCTAATGTAATAATCAGTGCAGGTAATTGTTTTGTCAGTCTTAAGGTAGCAGGTATACTGTCAAATCAATCTCCCATTTTCTCTCTCTCTCCCTCTCTCTCTCTCTCTCTCTCTCTCCATTTCCTTCCTCGAAACAAAAACACAGCCATCAAGGATTGGTATCCTTGTGCAATAAAACTGATGTTTAATTATTGTCAAGCCTCACTAACTTTACTACTGATTTAAAATGGATGTTTTCAGTGTAGGTAGAAATAAATAACACAGTTTATTCATACCAAGTTGAAAAATAATCTCTTGAGAACAAGGATAAAACTTTCACAAAACATTTGGTAAATGCCGCCTTCATTATCAGGCTTACACAAAGGTGTCTCTATCAGAAATAACAGATGAGCTGATATAGCTGTGTCTGGACTGTACCACCTCTGAACTGGAGGCCATGAAATGTGTTAGAATGCTCTCCTATATGTTTTGTGGTTGTATGCTGGGAAAATTCTTATATTAATGAGTATGCTACTCTAACACTCTTCTATTGGAAGTCTAGTTCTCAGAAAGGGGGAGTAAATTGATTGATTATGTCAGTGGTTAAGGACCCTTCAGCTATTGAGTCATGCTTACTGTAGCGAAAAAACAGAATAGCCTGGGATAGCAAAAGACAAACACAAGCCAGCTGATGTCAACCAATACGATACTGGCTGGAGAAGGTTGAAAAATTCCATCATGGCAGATGGAATTTCAGATAGGGTTTAGACTCCAGAGAGCTGGGGTCCTGCTGAGTCCAGAGAGAGACATTTTGTTGGGTGGAACTGAGATTAAAGTTCAGAGCTGAGGGGCTTATAAGCGAATAGATACTCCAACTGAACTAGAAAATAAAAATCAGGAATTGGAAGAAAGATTGCAAGAAGAGACAGACAAATAAAAGAAATTCGAGAAGAAGGAGCAATTTGGGAACAAAAAAATGAGAGAGAGCCCTCTGAAAAAAAAAGAGGGCTACCAGAAATAGAAGATGGGAATCTAAATTACTATTTAATACCAGCAATAGCAGAATTTATAGGAGGAGACGAAGAAAATATGAATTTTGGGAGAGATAAAAAGTTTCACATCAATTTTTGTATTGCAAAATAAAACAAAGCAAAAACTGCCCAGAGATAACTTTATATATTTTGTCAGAACACAAATAAGAGACTTAATATTACAACCGCATTTTGAAAGAAGATTGATGGAAGAAGAAATTGAGTTACAACTTTTTAAGGACATTCCAGGTCCATTTTTGAAGAAAAGAAAAGAAAAGAAAATCCCTTCGTAACAAAATAGCTGAGAGAGTGTGGAATAATGTACAAATGGGAAAACCCAGAAGGGATTTTGTTCAGATATCAACAAAAGAAAGTTAAAAGAAATTCAGTTCAAAGAGCAAAGGAATTCTTTGAAAAATAAAGCAAAGATCTGGGAGTCATAAAAAGAAAAATGAAATAAGGTTCCTGAGAAATCAAATATTATGTAAAGAATATGCTTCACTAGGGGACAAAAGGGAAAAAAAGTTATAGTTTCCTATTTGAATTGACTTTTTTTAGAATCAGAATTAGATTGGCAAACAAAAAAGACAATAATGGTAGGAATATATGCACCAACAGAAAAAAAAAGATAAATTCTTCCAAAAATTAATAAAAAATTGCAAAATAACATTTTAGTAACTCGCTGCATAACTAATTATATTGCTTTTTACTTTAGTATTACTTTTTATCTGAAAGGGCTATATCTTTTTTTAAAAGCTTGGAGAAGAGATGGTTAAGAGGTGATATGATAACCATGTTTAAAAGCTTGAAAGGATGTCATATTGAAGAAGGAGCAGGGTTATTTTCTGCTGCTACAGAGACTAAGGAGATTATCCCACTTGCAAAAATCCCAACTGCTCCCCAATGGGATACAGTCAGTTTGCAGGTTGTTACTGGGTTTCCCTTGTAATTTGGCACCAATTCCACCAGGTGACTGCAACCTTTCTGTATCCCAGGTCCCAGGCATGCTTTGGATACCATTTTCCAAGACGGGAAGCTCCTGTTTTGGAAAAGCAGCCTCTGAAGTACACCTGGGACCCAGGATGCAGCCAGGTTGCACTCACCTGGTTGAATCAGCAGCAAATTATGAGCAATAATACTCAGTAGCAACATACAACTCGACTGTATCACATTGGGGAGAAGTTAGGTTTTTAGTAAATGCAATAATCTCCTAGGATATGAAGCAATGGATTCAAACTATAGGAAAAGAGATCCCACTTAAAAATTTGGAAGAATTTCCTGATAGTAAGAACTGTTGGAGTTGGACACCATGCCTCAGAGTATGGTGGAGTTTGCTTCTTTGAGGATTTTTTAAACAGAAGCTGGAAGTGCTTTGATTGTGTATTTCTTCAAAGCGTTGGACTGGATGGCTCTTGTGATCTCGTTCAGCTTTATAATTCTGAGTCTATGGTTCTATGCACCTGACCCATGAGAATTTCTCTGTAATATTTTTCTCCTTTAAAAAATAAAATTTTCAAAAAGATTTATTGTCTGTCAAATTGAATTAGAATGGCTGGAGAAAATGTTCAAGAAATTTTCATCACAGTATGACTCAGAATGCTTATTATGAACATAACAAAGAACGGGCAATTCAAATGTTGTAATTAAAATATTTCAACTAAAAATTAATTACCAAAACACATTAGGTAGGATTATGATCTTCTAACAGAGGCTTGTAAAGAAGGCATCAGGAAAAGGTAGCTGCCCTCAGAAACAGTAGGGAGCATGCTTCCACCTTACAAATGAAGCACAAGCATCACAAAACCAAATCCAAATCCCTTCATGTCCTTTTCTGCTGTTAGTGCACATTTATGTAGCCCTAAGAGATAAATGACACACAATATATTTAAGAAGGTATACTTTTTAAAACTGAGTGTCATTTAAATCAGGATTGTTTTCACATGCAGTTAACTGTGTGAGGTCCTTATATGAAATACGACCATCAAATATAGGTGAATATTGCTCCCAGTCAATTTTTAATTTCACCATGGTCCAAACTGAGAGCTAAAAGTGGAGAATGTAACTGACATCCATGGAATTTGTTGGGATCTTTCAGCCCTTCTGGTAGAAGTAAAGTTTGGAATGAAACAGCTGGGGAAAAGTTTTACGTCTCCTTCATCCAATCATAGTAATTCCAGGAGAGGGATGGACATGTTTACTTGAGCATAAAAAAGAAAAGAAAATGATGTTAAACTGCACAGTACATATTCAAGGGAGCAGGTAGTCTAACCTTTACAGGACTTATTTCCAGGTCCTTGTGTTTAAGGTTGCAGACACAGTCAGAAGCTCTGGTATGCATTCCATATTTATACTCCAGGGATCAGGCAAAATAAAGAGAAATGTCATAGCAGTTGCAGACAATCACTAATTTCCAATTTGCCAACAAAGGCATTACAACTTTGGAGAAGGACTGCTTTCTTTTGCTTTGTTTTTTTAAGCAATTGATTTCTTTTCTATTGTCAATTTTCAATTAATTACTTAACGACGGTGGTTAAGATGGAAAAGCTGAATGTGTTGCTATAGTTGTTATCATTGCTAATTGCAATGCACAAACTACTGATGCCAATATAGATTCCAAGGCTTGATGAGCCTGAATTATTGTTATTTTTAAATTCACATCTAGGTATGTACATATGTGCCTACTCTGTTACCAAACCCAGTAGTGTATGTATTAAATTTATTATTATTGTTATTATTATTATTATTATTATTATTGTATTTCTTCATATGCCACCTTTCTCCTAGATTGGGATGTAGCTCACAAAAGAATCAGCTAAAAACAATACAATTAAAATAACATGTTGAAAACAATATAAAATAATATAAAAATATACAAAAGTTAAAAATAAAGCATGTCCCCTTCCCATAGGAAGCCTCCCTGCAAGCAATTACTTATTAAAAGTCTACTTAGATTGTATGCCATAGGCAGGTTTGCTCTTTTATATTTATTGTTTTTATGTTCAGCGCTGTGCAAATCTACAGCGCTATATAAATAATAATAATAATAATAATAATAATAATAATAATAATAATAAAAAAAAAACAGAAAAGTATTTGCTGGCAGACTAAAGGTAACCCAGCCTAGCTTCCTGTGGATGGGAGTTCCAGAAGATAGGAAATACAGATGACCAGCTTATCATAGAGTAGGGCAAGGTTGAGGAATCAAGCAGTCTACTCAATGCTGTTAAACTGCAACACCTATCAATACTACCAAGAATAATCAATACTAAATGATGCAGGGATTTGTACTCTAACTATATGTGGTACCTCATCTGTACTGCAAAAAACAATCCATTTTGGTACTATTTTAACTACTTATGGTGCCACAGATAACTGCAGGTCCCAGAACCCCATAGCGCTCAGCCAGGGCAGTGAAAGTGGTGTTAAACTGGATTATTTCTGCAGTGTGGATGCAGTCTTCAAGCCATATGCTTCCCACCCCTTTGGTACTGTTTTCTACTATATACTTGCTCGTCTTTATTGCTGCATCCATGATGTAAAAATGCTGTCCCCTGCCTCCTGCCATTTTGTCTGGGTAAATATTGAGATACTGGCCAGGATTCCTCACACTTCCCTGTGATATCTACATTGGTGGAGAAAGATGTCAAGGAGGAGAGGTTGGGGAAAAAGAGATAGGAATGTTGTGATAATGAGTGATTTCTATTACTTTCACATTGAATATGAAAATGTTCATTCTCATAATGAGCAAAAAAAGTAAGAAGAATGATTGTACATGGGAACAGTTAGTTATGTGTATGACAAGAGGTAGAAGGAACTTCTTCATTTAATACTAAGCATTTTCCAGAATCTGGCTGGAAATGTAAATGTTGCTTAGTTCAGCATCCATGTGACTGAATCAATACCTTATAAAAATCCTCAAAGACTCCAACTTTTTATTCTAGAATAGCAAATTTCTCAAAAGTGCTTCATTAATTACTCTTTTGTATCACCCACTAACCAAACTAGGTTTAAGGGACAGTTATTTAATGGGACATTGAAAATGGAGAGCTCAGAATATCGGATCCCTCTGTGTAGCTGTGATGATTCCTTGAGAGCAATGCCCTGTGCGTGGCCCTTACTCCCAGGGAGTCCCTTAAAAAGAACTATTTTTCCGCTGCCACCACCCAGTGAATTGTCAATTTTTCAAGCACACACTGGGACGTGCTTGAAAGAGAAATCTAGTTTCCTTCTGTACTAGCCCAGAGCAATCAGTAGCCGAGTCTAGACACGTGTACAGGAGCAAAGAGATAGCAGATGCTTTTAAAAAGAAAGAGTTTATTTTAAAGAAATAATATAGAATAGAAAGGTATCACTCATGCCAGGCCTCCTTGCCTTGCTGGTCAGAAAACGCAGTTACAAAGATATTCATTTCAGGCAAGCTATTAGATAAACATAACAAAAAGACCTAGACGTACTGACTAACACTGTTCCTGAACTACTCACACAATGATGGGATTTGTAGTCCTTGTGGAGTTCTTGGAATCAGGGAGCTGGCTCCTTGCCAACTCTACCTGCATTCCTGAGCCGGTCCTCCGGCTGCTCAGAGGACAAAGACAAGCCTCTGGTTTCCCCAAGCAAAGCCAAGATGGAGAACGAAGGACACATGGTCCTACAGGGGTATTTTAAAGCCCTCTCTTGGAATCTTTTGAAACTGCCGCTCTGGCACTGGTGATTGGCCAAGTGAGCCTTACGTCAGCTATGATGCCACAGCTCATTAGCATGTGATGTCATCTCTCATTAGCATGTACCTCCTCCCAGATTAACCCTTTGTAGTTCAGGAGAAGTCCTCAGGTGACTGGGAGACCAGTCATCACAGTAGCATAGAAGTTATTTGAAACTGCCAATAAGAGAGATAAGAGATCCAGATGGGACATTATGGCCTATTACAGACTGCCAAAATAAAGCTGCTTCGGTTCTCTTTCGAGGTATACTATTTAAATGATGCATGGGTCCTAAGAGTCCGGAGGTCGTGCGAAAGCCACACTCCATTCCTAAGCACTGGAGTGCAGCTTTGGTGCAGCTTCTGGATTCTTAGGATGCATGCATCATTTAAACAGCATACCTCCAAAGAGACGCGAAGCAGCTTTATTTTGGCAGTCTATAATAGGCCTATGTTATTTGTATCTCAAGTTCTGGATTTTATTTTGCAGAACCAGACAATACATCTGTCTCAGCATGTGCCACATCTTTTCCCAGTCTAGATCCATCTTAAGATAAAAGAAAGTGTGCATCACAGACTTAAAGGCCAACAAGGAAGTTCAAGAAATTGTCAACCATTCCCTTTCAGAAGATATGGCCAGATGACTGGAACCTTTGACAATTCCACTGTAGTTTTGAGAGCCACTTGTATGGTTAAATAACTTTTAGTGTAGCCATGATAGACTGAAAGCCTTTCCTTCAAAATTGAAAGTTTTGCTCAAACTGAGCAAAGAGCATCAAAACAAATGTAAACTGAAGGTAAGCCAAGCAAAAAAGGGGATTGAAGATCACACTGTTAACAGCAAAAACAAGTATTTATTTAGTTAAGTGCACAAGGAGGAATCAAATACCTAGGGAGGTAGTAGGATGGTTGGACATCAAAGAACTGGAAGGAGCACAAAAGGACTATGGGAACACAGGAGGAAGAAAAGAGCACTGCAAACACGCTATATCTGTCTTAACTGTTGTAGAAAATGGGGAAATTTCCACATATGAATTATTGTTTTAAGGAGAGCATCTGAGGAATCCTGTCAGAAGTAACAAGGTTTTACAGCTAATTGTCAAATTTCAAAACTAAAAGTCACTGAGGACAAGTGGCACTTATCCAAGAGTTCTGAATAAAATCGAAATGTAAAATGGCTGAACTTCTAACAAAAATATGCACATCATTAAAATCAGCCTCCCTACCCAAGGACTGGATAGTTGCCAATGTCATACCATTATAAAAAAAAGGCCCAGGGGGGATCTGAAAATTACAAAGCTGTCTGCCTAACTTATACATAAATTGGTAGAAAGCATTATTAGAGAACTGTTCAATATAAAACAAAACAAAACAAAATAAAGTTTGCTGAGAACTAATCATCCAGGCTCCATCAAACACTTGGAATTCTTGCAGTACCAATGAGTTTATAAATGAAGCAGTCTGAATTTCCAGAAGAAGGAGGAGGAGGGGGAGATGGAGATGGAGAGCAGCAGTAGTTTTTAACTGTAAGGGTTAAACTAGATGTTATAGGGAAAGCATTTGCCCTGGAACAAAATGATTAATCAATTTCCCCTTCTACAATGGAAATTCTACATGTCTCAGAGGTAATATGCCTCAGGAGTCAGACTTGGAAAATTAAACCCATGTTTATCTTCCAAGGACCAATAATGAAACAAAGCACACCAAATGCAAGATATGCAGGTGAGGAAAATAATGTGCTTGAGAAATAGTCCCCATTTATCTCTTGAAGGGTTACCTATGCAATAAAATAAAATAAAATAAAATAAAATAAAATAAAATAAAATAAAATAAAAGCATTGTCTAGTTCAATCTAAGTCTCAGGCATTGTTTCTGCAGAAACTGATTTTATTTTGGAAATCCTTATGAGGTTTTGTTCATGCCAAAGTATTTTTTTTTTAAAAAAATGTTTTTTATTCACAACATGAACATACAAACATACTACCAATATCACATGCATAAATATAAAATAACATAAAAAAAATTCTCTAGCAGAAAGAGATCATAGATAAAAAAAACCCAGTTGGAGTTTTAATGTAAAAATATCAGTAAAGAAAGTGGAAATAGAATACAAGATAAAGATACAAAGTATTTCTTAGGAACTCCTGGCATTACCAAAGATGTTTCATTCCTGCCTCCCAGGTCAATTTAAATTAACCCAGTATTTTTGGAAATGAAATGTTATCTCTACTTGGCTATGCATTTATATTATCAATGCCCCGCCACTATTAAACACAGCTACTGTTTCCAGGACAGGTTCAATTGCAATCAAGTAATGGAAAGAGGAATATCTGTACTCTAAAGAAAAAGATCCTAATACTTAACTTGTGCAACATTGCTAATGCACTTTACAGCTTTAAGAATGGAATAATATTAAAGAAAAACAATGAAAATTAGTTCTGGAATCATGGATAAGATTGGATGTAACACATGATCATGGGAGAGGGAGAAGGAAGAACACAACTGAGAGGGAAATGGCGGAATTCAGACATGACCTAAATGGTGCAGCCACTTTGAGAGAAGACCTTTGATGGTCTTCATGATTAGAGACCAGGATAATTGGGGCTTGACTGATTAGCCAAGCCAGGGACATGTGATAGCGGATGGAGCACAGTGGCTTTGTATGCTGGTTGCCCTCTATAAAGCCATTCCTTTTCTTTGGAACACAAGATAAGGGACTTATTGGCTTCATTGATCCTGTTTTCTTTTGTCACTGGTTTTGATTATTGCTGGGGCTTTATTAGTGCACTGTGTGGTTATTGTTTGCCTAAGTGTAATACACATATACCTTTCTCCTTTAATTAATTTCTTACCTTCCCCTCCCCTCCAGGGTTTCTAATTCTTTCTTTGTTTATTAATTTTCTTATCCCCCCTCACTTTTTTTTCCCTTTGCCCTGTGTTTGGCTTGGCTACTCTTCTGTCTCCTTATTGACTAACAAACTTGGAATTTCTAGTTTTCCTTATGGCTGTGGGGTCCCTCTGACTTGAGAGATTGGGATTTGTAGTTTTCCTTCTGGCTGTGGGGTCCCTCTGACTTGAGAGACTGGGATATGTAGTTTTCCTTCTGGCTGTGGGGTCCATCTGACTTGAGAGATTGGGATTTGTAGTTTTCCTTCTGGCTGTGGGGTTTCTCTGACTTATGAGCATGGGATTTGTAGTTTTCCTTTTGGCTGTGGGGTCTCTGATTTACCAGCATGGGATTTGTAGTTTTCCTTTTGGAAACCATGAGCATGGGAGAGGGAAAAGGAAGAACACAACTGAGAGGGGAATGGCAGAAAACAAGGATAGTTGAATAAAAAATTCTGAATGCAAATCTGGGAATATGAAGGTAAAATCAAAACAGAACCACAAGACTGGACACTTTTGGAACTTCCAGAGACTTTCCCATTCTGGATGAGCCCTGACTTGGCTGGCATTACAAAATAAACTGAGGAAAGGGATCTTGAGGTTGGAGCAGACAATTTGCTGGAAATATTAACTCAAATGCAATGGCATGGGGACAGGTAAGCTAAGGAAAGGGACTGAAATTGAGACTGCCTTTGTTTAAATAAATAGTGAGCCTATTTTTGGAATATTGCGTACCAGGCTGAAATTTCATGAAAGATATAATGGTGCTGCAAAAAGCACCAATATAAGAAACAAAAATTATTTGGGTTGGAACTTCTTTTCTATGTCTTCAGGGTAAATCACTGGGGTTTTTAGTAGTGGTTTGTAGGGTGGGGTTGAGGGAAAGAAAATAGGGGTGAGAAGGGGTAAAGGTTATGAAATGAAAAAGGAGACACATAGGGTTGATAGAAATTTCCCTCTCTTTTGCAGGTACCATTTTTTTAAACATATAAGGCGACTTTTAACATGGGGGGGGGGGCAGATTTATGAAGTGAAGTTCAGTGGCTCTTGGGAAAAAATTATCCAATGGAAGTCCTCAGTTCAGATATAGTATGCTTTGGAGTACCAGATGCTGACACATACAGTGAAGGGAATGCAGCTCTTGGTTGTTCATGTGCTTCCCAAGACAATCTAGTTAGCCACTGTCGGAAATAAGATATTGGTCTGAATGCACTTTGGGTATGATCCGGTAACACTTTTCTTACCTAAGCATTAAAATGCAAGGCCACTTGAGAGCATTAAAAGGCTCCATGCCATCTGAAAGGAAATGTTATTGTTCATAGTGCTGAACTTGTGTGGAGTTGAGATTCAGCACCTTGGACAGCATCTATAGCCTTCACTGGAAACCCAACAGCATTTCACAGAGCCCTTGCCATGGAGCCATTCAAGGGCCCTGCTGTGGGGAAAGATCCAGTCCACCATTCTGTACCTGCAGTGGCCAACTAATTGCCTCTGGAAAATCCATAACAGAGAGAGCATGAGTACAACATGAGTATCTGTCTCTTCAGCACACAGGCACACTCTTATTTCCTATAGGTGTGCCTGGTATACAAGATGTGCACTGGTAGCAAGATGCATGCTGTGACTGGTGTAAACAGTGGCATTATTGTTAATATTAGTAACCACTCACTTTCCTTCTGCCTAGTGCTACATTTACACATACGCTAAGGAAGCTATAATTTAGGACCTCTGATTGTGAGTGGCTTCTGAATGAATACACACACACACACACACCTCAATTTAATGTTTCTGTCCATGTCCTCCTTTCTGTTAGAACAGTGATTCCCAAACTTTGGTCCTCTAGGTGTTTTGGACTTCAGCTCCAGAAGCCCCAGCCAGTTTAGCCAACAGTAAGGAATTTGGGCAGCTGAAGGCCAAAGCATTTGGAGGACCAAAGTTTGGGAACGAATGTATTGGAATAAAACAGTTATTACATCCAAATTCCACAAACAGAGATAACCTTTATATGACCACCCAAAATGCACAAAAAATATGTCACGAGCTTTCAAAGCTTGACTGCCTTCTTCATCAGCCCAGGAAATAAAAAAGTAACAAAATTAGGTTCTATTCACAAGACAATAAGAGATGCTGATGTGGCTTCCTCCTGTATGATTTCGAGCACCTTTGCCTGATGAAGAATCCAATGGAGCTTCACTAAAGCGTGAGACATGTTATCTTGTGCATTTTGGTTGGTCCACTTAATGTATTGTCGTTTGGTGGCTTTGGGATGGTATTGTACTTTGCTGCATGGCCAACAGACTATCCCTGAATATGTTTCCTGGACATTTATTATTATTATTATTATTATTATTATTATTATGCTTTATTTGTATTGTAGATTTAAACATTTGACAATGCTACGGTGCTGTTTAAAATTGCTAGAAGCCTCAGCATGTCTTAATCCACCCTGCATCTTTACAAGGACCCCAATGATGCAGGTCAGTAATGCCATCTCGATGTTGCAGCCCAGAAGATGCAGTTTGCCCTCCTTATCCGCGGATTCAAGCATCCACAGCTTGAAAATACCCCCCCCCCAAAAAAAAAGAGTATAAATTCCAAATAGCACACCTTGATTTTCCTTTTTATATATGGGACACTATTTTGCTCTGTCATTATATTTAATGGACTTGAGCATCCATGGCTTTTGTTATTCTGGAACCAAACCCTAGTGGAGAACAAGGACCCAGTGTATTCTGAGAGTAATGGGAGTGCTAAGCACTGAGCATGGGAAGAGGAAGAAAATAGGATCACGATGATTTTATTTATTTATTTATTTATTTATTTATTTATTTATTTATATTATTCTGAGGATGATGATTATGATGATTATGATGATGATGATGATGATGATGATGATGGGGAGGGCATTCATGAGGTTTACAGGGGGTCATCCGGAGTGTATGCCAGGCAATAGTGGGGGAATTGGCTCCTTTCCCTTGGCTTCCCAGCTTGGTCCGAGTTCTTGCAACCCCTAGCCTTCTGGCTTCATGAACGTGTGAATGGATGAAGGCAGCAAAAGGTTGCCCAAACCGGAGGCTGAATGACAACCAGGAGCCAGAAGAGAGAAGCTCATCCAGACCAGCCAAGATCTAGGGGGATCGCCTCTCCTCCCTGATCGGGTGGGATCCTGTCTCCAGCTTTGTGCTCAAGAGGAAACCACCCTTGTGGGGAAGAGAGGAGGCTTCCTGGACAAGCCAAAGGACACCCCCCCATCCTCCATGTACTGCAATAGGAAGAAGACAGGATCACTTGAAGGGAGGGAGGGAAAAAAGCAGCAAAAGGGACTTGGGTCGCTGCTCCTTGTCTCAGTGCCTGCCCCCCCCCCCCCCATCCTCCTCCTCCTCAGAAAAATAAACATCCTTGTGATCCTATTTTCTTCCTCTTCCCATGCTCAGTGCCTAGCATCCCCATCACGATCAGAATAAATCACCACCACCACCACCATCGTGATCCTATGTTCCTTCTCTTCCCAGGCTCAGTATATGGCACTTCTGTTTCTATCAGAATAAGTAATAAAATAATAATAATAACCGTGATCCCATTTTCCTCCTTTTCCCATGTTCATGGCCTGGCATCCCCAACACTATCAGGATAATAATAAATAATAGCCATTGTGATCCTCCTCTTCCCAGGCTCAGTGTCTGGCACTCTTATTACTATCAGAATAAATAATAATAATAACAACAACAACAACAACCTGGGAAGGCTGGAAAGAGGAGAAACATAGGATCACAATGGTTATTATTATTTATTATTATTATCCTGATAGTGTTCTGGATGCCAGGCTATGAAGATGGGAAGAGGAGGAAAATGGGATCACGGTTGTTATTATTATTATTATTATTATTATTAGTCTGGCACTCTTATTACTATCAGAGTAAATAATAATAACAACAACAACCATGATCTCATTTTCCTCATCTTCCCATGTTCATGGCCTGGCATCCCTAACACTATCAGGATGATAAATCATCATCATCATCATCATCATCATCATCATCATCATCATCGTGATCCTATCTTCTTCCTCTTCCCAGGCTCTCTAGGCGATCGCCCCCTTCCTTTTCTTCCACGCCCCTTTCCTCCGCTTAATGCAACGTTTGGTACTCTGCTCCCTCCTTTTTGACGATGATGACGATGATGATGATGATGATTTTGTGCCATCTTCCCCATCTGGATCTGGGCATCCTAAGGCTTTGCTGCTGGTGCTGCTGGTGTTTTCCGGTCCTTTCCAGCCTCCTCACTCGTTCTCCTTCCCCTCTGCCTTCGGATTGGTCTCTCCCTTGGAAAAAAGGGCCGTCCAAAAGGCTTGGCTGCAGGGCTGCCGGAGAAACAGGTGCAGCCGGCTGCTCGGTGGCTTCGGCGTCGGGAGCGCGCGCCTGGGTCGGCGTCGGGAGCGCGCGTGAGCAGGGGGAGAGAGAGAGAGAGAGAGAGAGAGAGAGAGAGAAGAGGGAGGGGGCGAGCGAGGCAGCCCTGGAATGTGCGCTGCTCCCTCCATCCATCGCTCCCTCCATCTCTCCATCCCTGGGCTGCTTCTGGGGGGAAAGGAGAAGGGGACCCTCCCTGTCCCCTAAACCAGGAGGTTATTATTATACGCTGTGGCAGGTTTTTTCCCCTTCTTTCTCCATCCTTGCTTTTTGTCGGGAGGAATGGCTCTCCTGATCCCGGCTGCTGAATGCGGATCTTGGAGCTGAAAAGGAGGGAGGGGAAGCAATAAATAAATAAATAAAAATTGAAAGAGAGAGAGAGGAAGAGGAGGAAGGAGAGGAGACAGCGGAGACAGCCTCGTCGTCCGAGGAGGTGGATTTGCTGGCTTTCTTGGTGGAAGAAGGAAAGACAAGGGGGCTGCTGCTGCTGCTGCTGCTGCTTCTTTTTTTTGCTTTCCCCCCCTCCATTTTTTTTGAGGGGGGTTTATCCATCAAAGAGGGGGAAAAAAGAAGATCGAAGGGTTTTGTCTTTCTTCCTTTCCTGTTGGTGTTGGGGGCTTTTCCTCTGGAGGAGGAGGAGGAGGAGGATGGCTGGGGCGTTGGGGCTGCTTCAGCCGGGCTCCTGTGGATGCGGCGTCGGAGTCGTCGTCGCCTCTGGATGAGGGCTGAGCCCCTGGGGAGGGGGCCATGTCCTTCTGGTGACTGAGGGGCCGCTGCTTCCCCTCGGAGATCCCCTTCCCCTTCCCTTTCCCAACCCTCCTCCCCCTGCCCCGCATGCCCCTCTCTCCCTGCCCCCCGATGCCTTTGCTTTCCCCCGGGGGAGGAGGAGGAGGATGAGCGACGGGGGGCCCTCGACGACGGCTGCCGCTGCTGCTGCTGCTGCTCTTGCCGCGGAGGAAGGGGCTTCTTCTTCTTCTTCCCCGGGGGCTGCCAGGGCTGCTGGGGCCGGCGGCGGCGATGGGGCCCCCGAGGCGGGCCCCCGGGAGCTGCGCTGCAGCGACTGCATCGTCTGGAACCGGCAGCAGACCTGGCTCTGCGTGGTGCCCCTCTTCATCGGCTTCGTGGGCCTGGGGCTGAGCCTGATGCTCCTCAAGTGGATCCTGGTGGGCGCCGTCCAGGAGTACGTGCCCACCGAGCTGATGGATTCCAAGGGCATCGAGCAGGACCCCTTCTTCCTCTCCAAGCAGCCCACCACGCCGCCCAAGACCCTGGCGCCCACCACCACCACCACCACCACCACCCCGAGGACGCCCCACCGGATCGGCACCCGCCTCACCGCCCTCCCCAAGGCGCCCACCCGCTTCCCTGGCACCCGGGGACCCATCCGGGCAGGACCGGCCAAGGCCTCCCTCCCCGAGGGGCCCTTCAGCCCCACCGCCACCAGCCCGGCGCCCGGCACCCCTCCCGGCCCCCTCTGGCCCACTGCGGCATACACTACCTCCTCCTCCCCCTCCTCCTCCTCCAAGACCTATCTCCAGGACTCGGCCCCCTCCTGGACCCTCTCGCCCTTCCAGCAAGAGGCCGCCACCGCCCCCGGCCCCGCCGCCCCCACCGCCCGGCCGCCCGAGGCCAACACCAGCCCCAAAGACCGTGAGTCCGGGACAAACTGCTTCGGCCGGCGGGGGGGGGGGGAGGGAGGGAGGGGGAGGATTGCCATGGCTGTTCGTTTATTTCTTGGGGGTGGGTGGGGAGGGGTCCTGTCCTGGCTGTGGGCGTCCAGTTTGTGAGGACACCCTGACAAAGTGTCTCTCTGTCTCTCCTTTGGGTACCTGAACACAACGCCATGAGTCAGACCAGATTAGGTGCTTGGAAGTTGCTTTGGTTGCTGTCTAGTGTCCACTCCTATCCCTTCAGGCAAAAACCCCTTCTTTTCCTTCCTTCCTTCTCTCCCTTCCCTTCCCCCTCCCTCTCTCCTTCTCCTCCCCTCCTCTTCCTTCCTTCCCTCCCTCCCTCCCTCCCTTCTTTCCATCCATCCATCCATCCATCCTTCCTTCCTTCCTTCCTTCCTTCCTTCCTTCCTTCCTTCTCCCCTTACCTTCCCCTTCCTCTCCCCTCTCCTCCCTTCACTCCCTCCCTTCTTTCCTTCCTTCCATCCTTCCTCTCCCCTCCCTTCCCCCTTCCTCTCCCCTTCTCCTCCCCTCCCCTTCCTTCCTTCTCCCTTTTGGGTGCTTTGTGTTCTGGTGATGGAGGTGCAACCCTCATAGCAGCCACTGGAGGTGGAGTTCATTCACCAGAGAAGAAAGAGAAAGGCAACAACCCACAGCCCAGATCTCCCCCACCTTCTTCCCCCCCATACCTCCCTGCCCTCAATCCAATAAGAATAATACCCCCCCCCCCACACACACACACATACATAAAACAAAACAAAAAAAAATGAACCATGAGAGGTAGATGACTGGATCAGGTGGAAAGGAAGGTTGGATGGTCTCCTCATGAGGTGCTGCTTGGGCTGCCTGAGCTGGGTGGGTATTTTGTGGGGGGAGGGAGGGTGGTCATGCTGACCTTGGTGCCTTGGTGTCTTTCATGGAGAGTGAAAACTATGGAGAACCAGTATGGTGTGGACTGGAGCCTTGGTTGGCTGTATTGGGGAGGGGGTTGAGTTTGAGAGAAGGGTGTGTGCTTGGTGGCGTGGTTGTTATCTACACTTCCCATTGAAGCTGCCCCCTTTCTAGAGCCCTTCCAAACCCACCTCTGACCCACACAGAAGCCCCTTCCATTGGGTCACCCAATAATGGATGGAGCAGAGCAATGCACTTCCTGGACAGCTATGCTGGGAAGTGGCCTTTCCACCTCTCTTTCCTCCTCCAACCTCATCAAATGGAGAGCATCAATGGAATGAGAATATTCCCAGGAATGGAAATGGATGGGTGGGGATCCTTCTGGGGATGGGGGAGATCAGGAATCTGTATCCAGCACTGATGCTCATACCCTTTACAAAGTCTGCTCTCACCCCTCCACTTTTCACTGGAGAATGTGTTAGATGGAGTGCAATCTCTGCTGAAGGTTATCTAGGACAAACATCATCTCTCTGCTAGGGCTAAGGCAACTTCTGAGATGCTGATATTTAAGGGTGTGTGTGTGTTTGCAGGGGAAGACCCTGTATGGTTGCAACTTGGTTACCACCACCCACCTAGTTGGATACACAGTGTAGGGAGCTGCTTTTCTCACTTTGGGAAATGTACATCCAATTGAATGGTGGATCTGAAGCGATTGCCTTGCCCTGCTGCACCTCCTCCCTTTTGCTGATCTGTTGGCTTTGCGGATTGAAGCAGTTTGTTCTTAAACAGTCACTGCTTGCTACTCTGGAATGAAGAACACTGCCTAGAAGCTGATGGATGTGGTGCTGTGGGGAAAGGAGCCAACACAGTTGGGGTTTGTGGAGGAGGGAAGAAAGAGTGAGATAGAGAGAAGGAGTAGGCACCCACTTGGGGAGTCAATCACAAAGGGAGGGTGCAAGTCTCATTACAACATCAATGGTGATGCTCAGGAAGAGGTGATGTTTTCAGTACAAGTGAGAAAACCTGTAAATTGTATTTGATGCCTGTCCTTTTTTTGTGATCAAGGGAATGTGGGAGACCCTCCCCATAACATGATTTTTCCCCCAGAGGATGAAGCTGTGGCTGCAGTGTGTTAACACCTTCCCCGCTCCCCTCCTGAGCTATCTGAATTCCCCCTCTGCTTCTCATTCTCTACCCTTCTTGCTTTTGAAGCTCCTCCAGAGCAGAAACCTACTCTTATTTCCCGATTGCACAGGCTGTTTTGCACTAGTGGCTCTAAATGCTTGTACCCAGGAAAGGTGGGCAGTTGTGATGTTGCGAAATGTGGAGGTTCTACAGTGCCTGCAACAGCAGCCCATTTCCCTCTCCTCATCCCATCTCTCTCCGCTCATTGGTAAAAAGGCTGAGAAATCCGCTATGATTTTCTAACCTCCCAGTGCTGAGTTCTTAGATTATGGAAACTGCTTAATCCATAACTGTCACCAGGCAGGTTTTGCTCCACACCCTCCTCAATGAATTCTATCTCTGCAAGTCTCTTTTTTCTTTCCTCCCCACAGTCTCCCTGCCAAGCACACACCATGACACATGTGTGATCAAAGGCTCTTTATACTTGGAGGCAATCCTGGGTCCAGATCTTGCTAATACAACTACTTAAATCAGAGGTTAGATCATGATGCTCCCTCTTCTCTGTCACTTTCAACTCCCCACACCAGCTTTGCTGAAACACAAAATGCATGCAGTGCAAATCCACCCGAAATTGACCCTGTTTGAGCACATTGATAGGCCGTGATTATCATTAACGGGAGATTAAATAGATTACATAAAAAGGGGGGATTGGAATTTGTAGGGCATGTGGAATTCCTCTCTCTCTTTCCCCGCCCAACTGCCGAGCAGCACAATTTTCTGATACAGATAATCTTTCTCTCAGGTTACAGTGGGAGCAGACCAAAAGAAAGATTGTCATCTTTTATTTGCGGATGAATGACATGGGGGTACTCAACCTCCTGACCTGCATATCCCACTCACATTGATCCTTGGTATCATTTTTTAAAGCTCTTTGTGGGAAACAGGGGGGAGATAAAAGGAATAAACATTTTAAAATCCTTTTCGGTAACCAGACACAGCTGCCTATTTCTGCTCATCCAGTGACTCTTGCTATTATATAAAAGAAAAGAAAAGAAAAGAAAGTAATACAAGAAAAACCAAGTCATTTTAGCAATATTGAATGAATATGAGCATGTCAAGGCTAGATTCACCATCTAAGCAGGTTCCTATGTGATAATCTGGGTTTGGAAAAGACACACATATAAAACAGAAAGAAATAGTTCTAGTTAGCAACGTTCTGCAAAGTGGCAGGGATCATGAATCTGCAGTACTTCAGTTCCCAAGATACTCTGAAGCCATGACAATTCAAAGTGGTATAAAATTAGAAGAGGTTTTGAAGTGTGGACAAGATAGTGTCTATATATGTTTCTTTTATGGGTGGAAGAATCTGGTATGGACCCATACAAGGTGATGTTTCAGAGTTTGGTTTGCATTGCAAAGTTTCATTTCACAGAAGAGTGGGCAATCTTTGGCCTTCCAAAAATTTTGGACTTCAGCTACCACTCCCAATATGTCCAGTGAAAAGGTAGGCCAAAATACTTGGAAGGTTGAAAGCTCCCCACCCCTGCTGTAAAAGTCATTCAGGCATCTGCTTTTTAACATTAGCAAACACAACCAATGTGTAACAGGCCTCCCTGGAGATCATTCACGGTTCATTGACACTGCACAATCATAGCAACAATCTACTTGAACTGACATGGCTGCACTCTGCAGAATTCTGAACTTGGCAGTTTAAAGAGGGATATTTAGAATTAACCAGAGAGCTGTTGGGTCTCACAGTCTAGAAACCCCAGGATTTTATAGGGTTCAACCATTACAGTGAAAGTAGGATCAGATCAGAACAGAACAGAATAGAATAGAATAGAACAGAACATTCTTGTGCAGCTCATAGATTGCAGCATAGTTGCCCAAAGTGGGGCACCTGTCACCATAAGTTTGACAGGGAAGTCTTCTCTTTATGTGTAAGTGATGAGGAATCCAGAACAGAGGAGCAGTGGACTGTCTTGGCTTTCCTACAGAGCTGCAACCTTGTCCACGTGTGTGATACAGCCATCAACAACAAAACTATGGGAGAAAAGTGATAAATGAACATCCCACAGAGTACAACAGTAGCAGCAGTAGTGTTGGCATTGATTTGAACAGGACCATAATATTTTATCCAAGTTCTTGAATTGTCAATTATTTTTATAACATTGTGATCATGTTATCCTCTTCTGAGGCTTAGAAGGCCAATCGGTTAAGCCAAGTAGATTCTCACTAGACTCTTATAGCGTCACACAATAATCTACATTTATCAATTGGACTCTGCTGTTGGGACAGGTAAATAGTGAAGACAATCTGTCACAGCCTGCAACCTTTACAGCTTCTGAACTAGTAGAAATGATATGACAGCCTGACAATTTTGGTGTCAGTTTGTAATATAAGGGGACATCAGGCCCAAAGTATTGGGTTGCCTGTGGTAAAGGATGAGATAGTACCTACCCCTTCCCATCCCAGTATTTCCAAGTATAAAAGCTGAAGTTTTAAATTCTGTCAATACAGGCAATAGGGCATTGTTTTCCAATACTTTGAGGTAGAGGGTACTTTAGAGAGTGCGAAGAAGACTGTGTGGCATATGCAGCTCTGTTTATTCTGTGCCTTTCAACATCTGCCACCTGAATTAGCTGCTACATGGTGCCTCCTTCTGGGGTCAATTCACCTATGTGAAAGGAAGGGCTTGAGACTGAAAATCTGCCCCAGCTGTAGAACTAGCAGCTTATAGCACTAGAAAACAGTGTTGTTCACCAGAATAGATTCTGGTGTGTTTTCATCCTCTGTATAGCAGAAGGAAGAGAAATTCAAAATATGGGATTTGCATCATATGAATCAACTGACTGAAAAGGAGGGCACATGCCAGCCTCAAACCTTCTTCTATAATGGTGAATCTAAAATTAAGTCCCATCACCCCAACCCAGAAGTATGCCTATCAAAGAATGAAAACATTGTGATCATTCACATTACCAGATCAACATGCCTTGTTGCACATTCAGAACTGATCATTGGTTTTAATGTAACCCTTCTGGCCAGTGCTTGTCACCATGTTCAATAAATTTCTCTGTATTTCTTGAGATGTACTGTAGTCATTTTCCAAATTCCTGCCTGTATTATTTAGTTGAAAGAGATTGTTATCTACTTTCCGTTGCCTGTAATATTACTTGCAGTTGATATAATGTAGTATTTAATCTGCTAATGATACAGTTTGATCAGACACAAACAAAACAGTCGATCAACCTGGAAAAGGAATTGGTTGATTGCCTTAATTTTCCCCCTTTCAGTATATTTAGTTCTACAGAGATTTTGTTGCTATGTAAAGCTGAAATATTATACTTATACTAGGTCTCTTGCAAGAATTCATCAGCGTAGCAAAACAGCTTTTTCTTGCACAAATATATGGCCTAGCAAAGAAACAAAGAGCAGACAGGGCTGGTTCACATAATGCAGAAGAACCAGCAGAGTGATGTTCCAGAAATTGTAATCAATATTCTTTTGCGAAATGTAACAGCAAGCTCTTTCTGTGAGCATGAGCTGCTACCCAGGGTTGCTTTAATTTCCCTTTAGTTCTCATTCAGAAATTTAAAGCTTACTTACTGTGATCAATAATGTGCAACTAGTAAAGGCCCATCATTAAGAAGATAGACAGACTATAGAGCCCCTGTGGGTGGTTTGCTGAGGGCTCTCCCCTGTATAAAGCTCTGCCTCACATAGGGTCCCTCTTAGTGCAGGCTGAGCCATGGCTGGGGTGGAGGGACCATATGCAATGATTTACCACTAGTATTCCCACTAAACAGTAAATGGGTTTTCCATTTACTTTATGGGAGAAGTGTAAGGGTATTTTAGAGGTGTTACTGATGTGGGCAAAATTCACACTTGATTTCTGGTCTTGGAAAGGCCAGTTTCTGGGGCAGAGGTCTAGGCCTTTTTGCAACTATGTCCTGGTTTGAAAGTCATTTACTTTCCCCTACAGAATTCAAAGAGGAATACCAGGACTTGAGACAGTCAGCATTTCCATGAGGCCATCCCTTTGCCTGTACATTCCTGTTGGCCGTCCCTCTTTCTTAGGTGATGACAGAGTGTGTGATGGAATCTCCAAAATATTGATTAAGATGCCATATTGGACTTTGATGAACAGCATGACAAAAACCTGGAAACTTTATTTATAAATAGCAACAACCATGAAGTCTTTCAAAACATCTGGGTGGGGGTTAATGGGAATGATTAAGGCCTCCTTACAACAAGGAAGGAGTACAACATACTGAAAAGGAGCAGTTGTAAGGCCCTTATAGTTTTTTAAAAAAGCATCCCTGAGTTGGATAATTATCACTCAGTCCCCAACATTAAATTTCTTGACAAATCACCAGTTTGGGGTGGCCTCTGAGCTCCAGAGTTTCCAGAATAAGACTTTTAGTTCAGGTCTGATTAGGGAATGAAAAGGTATGCCACTGTTGTTTCTCTAGGAGATTGCTTTTGATACCATTGATCATGGTTCCTTTTTTAGATGCTTCAATGGGACAGGATTTGGAGGCATTGTTGAATCCCTCACTAGGATTTGGGAGATTCCCTTTTGATACCTTGTCCTCTGCCCTGTGGTTTCTCAGGATTTTGTAATGTCTCCCATGTTATTTTTTACATATACCTCAAACTACTGGGGGAGCTTTTCCAGGGTGTTTGGGTTTGATGCCACCCCTATGCTGATGATATCCAACACTATTTTCCCCCCTACCTAAACAAGAAGCTTCAAACATGACAGAGATGCTTCTGGTCAATTGAAAGGGAAATCAAGAAAGAGGAATTCAGCATGTTCTGGCAGATGTTACATTCCTCTAAAGATGCAGGTCAGTCTATTGGAGTGCATTTATTCAGTTAAAGTTAGTGTCTCAGCTGTGTCCATTCCTGATCTGGTGACCTGTATTTTGCATGTACAGTATTGTTCGATGCATATATTTTGGATTACTGTAATGGGATCCATACAAGACTGCTTTTGAAGAATGTTGAAAACTTTAGCTAGTCCAAAAAACTGCAGCGAGACTATTGATTTGGGCTGGTTACAGGAAGCACACAACACTTTCCTAACAATGTTATAGACCTCTTTTGGAGCAAAGCTCTGTATGTCTTGAGTCCAGCTAACTGAAGGACTGTATCCTCCCATACGAATCTGCCTGAATTTTAGTATCTTTGGGGGAGAACCTTCTTTCAGTCCTACAAACCTTAGAGGCATATCTGGTGGCAACATGGCCATATCAGTGATTACTTGCAAGCTCTGTATCTCTCTTACTAGAGAGACTACATTGGATCCCTCATTCTTATCCTTCCATCAGCTGGTGAGAACCTTTTCATACCAACAGGCTTTTGAGAACTGACTGCTTTATAAAGAAATTGTGTGTGTGTGTGTGTGTGTGTGTACACTATTGTTCCTCTTTCAATGAAGATGTTTTTGAATTCTATAGATATATCTGTTATATAGGTAGTATAAACTCATTATAAAACTATTTTATATGCTTTATTTGTGTTTTTCATGATAATTATGTTTTCTGTTTCTCATTCTGCTAAAAACAGTAAATTACATAATTATGACTTTTTATAAAGATAGAAAATATTTTTGTCTGTTGTTTGCTGTTGTTAACTGCTCTCAAGTCCAGTCCGGTTCATGGCAACCCTGTGGATAAGACATCTCCAAGCCCCCTTATCCAGTGTTCTGCTTAGGTCCTGTGGATTCAGGTCTGTGGCCTCCCTGATTGAGGCTATTCATCTGGCTTGTGGTTTTCCTCTCTTTCTACTACCCTCTACTTTTTCCAGAATTATTGTATTTTTCAGTGAGTCATGCCTTCTCATGATGTGGCCAAAGTACGACAGCCTCAACTTGATCATTGTAGGCCTGAAGCTACTTTGGAGCATGGTGATCACATGATGCATGCCTCCAAGCTACTCAGAAGCCACTGCCAAGTTGCTCCAACCCACAAAAGCCACCCTGAAAAGGAATGGTAAAACTGCTCCTTTTCAGAAGCTGCTTTAAAACAGCGATGATGGGTCAATTTAGGGCTGTGATGATGGGTCAATTTAGGGCTGTGCATGTGCAGTTGCCATGGCTCCAGGTTGGCCCCAATCCACTCTTTTTGAGAGGTATGTTTCACCCCTTGGTCTTCAGGCTTGATCTGTTAAAGGACTCACACACACACACACACACACACACACACATCATATCTCCATGGTATCCTCAGCAATCTTCGCCAGCACAACATCTCAAATGAGATTATTTTCTTCCTATCTGCCTTTTTCACTATCCTTCTCTCACATCCATATATGATGGTGGGAATACAATGGACTGGACAATTCCAACTTTAGTACTCAGTTGTATATCTTTCTGTTTTGGATCTTGTTTAGTCGCTTCATAGCTGCCCTTCTCTTTCCTAGGCTTTCTTGTGATTTTTTGTCTGCAGTCTCAATTCTGATCAGTGGTTGATCCAAGGTACAGGAAATCTTTCACTGTTTGAATTTCCTCATTATCTAGGTTGAATTTATGCAGATCATCCTTGTTCATTATTTTTGTTTTCTTTGTGTTCAGTGGCAAGCCTACTTTTGTACTTTCTTCTTTGATCTTTCTTAGTAAATGTTTCAGGACTGTGATGTTTTCTGCTACTAGTATGGTGTCATCCATGTAATATAGAGGGATGATATTCCTTCCTTCCCTCTTTAATCCACCTTCTTCTAAGTGCCTCTTTCTTTCCTGAATGCCACTTGCAATTCTGGGATTTCTCTCTCCATATATGATTAAAGTCTATGTTACAGAATTTTGAGCAGAATTTTGCTTCTCTGGAAAAGTAATGCCGTGGTCCTATAGTTGCTATAGTCTTCTGTGTTACCTTTCTTGGGGATTGGAATGCATATTGATCATTTCCAGTCTGTTGGCCACCATTTTGTTTTTCATATTTGTTGGCATATTTTAGTTAGCACTAGAGTTGATTGTATCTGTATAGATTGTATTTTTATCTAGTGTTGTTTTATTTACTTAACATTTATTTTAAATGAGTCAAGCATTCTAAATAATGATGAAAGGGCTGAGAGTGTGTGTTCTCCAACCTTTTCAGACAGAAGCTAATCGTTCTGGAGCCAGTGACATGAAATCTTCCTCGACTTATCATTTAGCAATGTTTTCAGTTCTTGATTATATACAGACCTGAGCCAGGCCATTTGTTTTCTTAGATACTGCATTGGAGCATACAAAGTAATTATGAAAACCTTCTGAAATTCTCATCAGAAATGGCAGGGGGTTGGACTAGCCTTGAAGTCTCTTCCAACTCTAGGATCCTGTGATTCTGTGGTTACATTTTTGCACATATATTTTTATGCAACTTTACACAAACACTCTCACATACATATACACAGACAACATCATTAAATAGCTAACAAATAAAACTTTGAAATCCACAAAAATGTTAGACACACAAAGATACTGTGGTTCGTTAATGTCCACCAAAAATGTACAGTGAAATTCCTTTATAAACAATCAAACAAACAAGCAAAACTATACATATGCCAGCATAAGATGCTACCTTACCAAATCATCAGACTGTCTATATCTGTACAATTTAGTTTCTTTGGCAGTATCTCTCCGAGGTTTAAGTAGAGTTTTCTTACTAACAGAAAAATGCAGTATCTGCTAGTCATGTTCTGAGCAAGTAAGTCCAGGTAGTGCCAGTGTGATGTAGTATAGACAGTGTGGTGTAATGGTTAGAGTATTGGACTAGTACCTGGCAGATCCAGGTTATAGACCTGACTAAGTCATGAAACTTGCTAAGCAACTTTGAGCCCATTGCTGTCTCTCAGCATAACCTATCTCATGTGAAAGTAAAGATGGGAGAGAAGCCATGTATGGTAGTTTGGTGAGTGAGATAAATGAATCAAAAGAAAATGAATTAATAAACAAATTGGAGATTCTAGGATTAAATGTGGAATATTTACAATCATTGTATCAATGAACTGAGCCCTTCCATTATAATGATATTATTATTATTATTATTATTATTATTTATATAGCATTGTTAGCACATCTGAACCTTTCTAGCTTAATGTAAGTCATTTAAAGAGAGCGAGAGAGCAAGAGGCCCTGTCCATGGTGCTAACAATACAAACTGCCGCAGGAAAGGAAAGAAAACAGAAAGGAAAACAGAGAGAGAAACAGTACCAAACAAGTGTAGAAACATTCTGATATTTCATAAAGCAAGAGAAATGGCAAGACTAGCTCATTGAGGACACTTGTGATTTGCTTTAGTTTATTGGACTAAATCTTGATGTTACACTGCAGCAAATGTGGTTTGGTGTATCATGTTCAGGGCCAGGAACTGTAAGATCTGTTTTTCAATCTTAGTGCAATTATGGACTCGCCAGATGGCCTTTGTAAGCTGAGCTAGTAGAAAATAAAGAAATGACAAAACCACTGCTTGATGGAGGAAACCTCAGCTTCAGTGACCCTTCTGTTAGAATAGCAATCATGATGATTTACCTCTCAGGACTCTGACATTTACAAAACAAAACAAAACAAAACAAAAAAAACAAATAAACAAACATGCCATTTTAGTTAGTGAATTCTTCTCTGCCCACACTGCATGTGGAGTGGGGGGGGGGGAGTGTTATTAATTTTTACATATGTGATCATGTGTATGTGCATGACTATGTTGTTTCCCCCTTTCCATTTTAACCCGTACTTCCTTGTTGTTGTTTTGTGCCTTCATGTCATTTCCAATTTATGGTGACCCTAAGGTGAACCTATCATGGGGTTTTCTTGGCAGTTTCCTCCAGAGCGGGTTTGCCATTACTTGATTCTGGGGCTGAGGAAGTATGGCTTGCCCAAGCTCACTGAGTGGGTTTACATGGCAAGCTGGGATTCAAAGCCTGGTCTCCAGAGTCATAGTCCAGTGCTCAAACCACTGTACCATGCTAGCTACTAGTCATTAATAACATACCTTTAATATGGCTGAGTGCGGCATTTGTCAGCCACTCTTTTGCTTTGTGGTACCTTCTAACGTTACAGTACAGAGTAAAAAATTCTAATTGTTGCTACTCTACAGCTCCCATCAGCCCTAACCAGAATAAAATCCATGAAAAAGAATGAGGGCTCTTACAGTCTAACAGCATTTGGAGAGCCACATGATCTCCAAACCAGGTATCACATTCTCTCTTAATATTTTGCTATTAATACTGTGTCTTGTGATAACACTTGGTTCTACCCTAAACGAGTATTTCATCCTTAGCAACTGTCCCTCATTCATACTATGTTGTTTTTCAGATTTGACTCGAATTTGAACAGGGAGGGACTGGTAGTTTTGGTCCTTTAAATATTCTTTAACTGCAAGTCTATCAGCTCTTATTTGCCAAGGGAATGCTGAAGGATATTAGAAGTTATAGTAGAAATACATCTAGAGGGCCCCAATTAAGATCACTGATGGAAATGTGTGTATGCTGAGTGGTATAGACCAAGAAAGTTTACATATTTCAGAGCAGAAAGTGTCTCAAGCAGCTTTCTCCATCTTTGGTAGGAAAAAAAAAATTAACAGTGCACTATACATGCCCATTCAGAATGAAGGCTTATTGAGTTCTATGAGATTTACTCCAAGGGAAGCATGTGTAGGAATGCAGCCTATGTGGTAAAAAAATTTACTACTTTGTCATGGCATCCCAAACTGGCTGCCTGAGACAGTTTTCTCTGTCTAATGATAGAGCTGGCCCTGCTAGCTGAACTTTCATTCCCCAGATTATATATGTATATGAAAAGTGTGAATAAAAATGTTTTTGCCTGTCAGGAAAAGGGAAGCAGGAAGGAGGCCAGCCTAGTCTCCCATAGAAGGCAATTTCCAAGGGTAAGAGCAGCCTGGTTCCTTCTCTCTGAGAAAGTAAAGCCCCCTGCCGTTCATCACCAGCAGCTCTATGTTATGGCTAGAAGCCATCATTGACTGACCACTAACCAGTGAGTTGGATAAATCATCAGAGCCAGTGGTCCCTTTTCTCTCTGACAGCCATAGAGTGACCCCAGAGACCTGCTGCCTGGAATATACCTCCAACATCTCTGTCTTCCAGGAGGTCATGGGGGTGGGGAAGTAGTAAGGCAGCCATTTGGTGCTGTTGGAGTGGAACACGGAGGGTATCCAGCTCCTGTGATGGCTTGGATGAAAGACTTTTCTCTTTGCTCCTGTGTTTGAGCCACTTGGCTTGGCAGCCACAGGAACAACTCCCAAAAAGTCCTTCTTCCTTTCTTGTCAAGTGGCAATTTTCAATCAATCAAATCCTTTATTGCAGTCTACAGACTGAAGGCAACATATACAAAATGTATTGGTTAACAAAAATTATTTCAAAACATAGAACCTATGAGCAACAAGTGGTAATTTTGATTTCTAGGCAGATCAGCTGAAAATTATTATTTTCTATTGTTTTTGTCCCCCCCCCCCCAGTCATTTTTGCCTTATAGCAACCTTAAAGTGGACCTATCATGGGGCTTTCTTGGCAAGTTTCTTTAAAGAGGGTTTGCCATTGCCATTCTCTGAGGCCGAGAGAGTGTGACTTGCCTAAGGTCACCCAGTGTTTTTTGTTGTTGTTTGTTTTGTTTTTGCTCAAGCAAGGAACCGAAGCCTGATCTCCAGACTTGTAGTCCAACACTCAAACCACTACACTATGCTGACCACAGAACTTCAGATTTTGTATAACATGATTGTTTTCTTTGAGATGTACAATGGATGTCAGAAACATTTGACAAATAGTGATACTACCAAGAAAGACAAACACACACACAAACATGTACAACATAATCAGTTCCCAAGTACCTTCTGAACCACTAGGCCCCAGAAAAATTTACCAGCTTCTTTGCCTCATTAACTGTGCTCACATTACAATGCTTCCCCCCAAATATCCTTCAAAGCAAGTCACTTGGACGCTGGCCAGCTTCAGAGATCCACAAGTTGCTTATTTTACTGCTGGGATATTACCAAAGCAAGAAAACAGCTGGTGCAGTACTCAATAGCCTGCCAATGCTTGCTCAGAAAGCCTCTCAGAGCAAGTTGCTGGCACCTTCACAATGGAGGAGGGGAGAGAGCACAGGTGTGCTCAAGTGTGCTCCATACACCTCCACCTGAGACAAATGTCTCATTTGGCATCTTATCCAGTGAGAACCTAGCTGACCTCTCCAAAGCTTTCGGTGCATGAAAGAATTTGCCTCCTTGACTATTATCAGAATGGGCACATTTGCCTTTCTGCTTCATGGTGATACTGGAAATTTTACTCAGTTTAGCCGGCAGGAAAAAAAGGTTATAGAAACTGGTTACTTGAGTTCAGCATCATGAGGCAGAAGCATTGAATGTTTTCTCAGTGTCTTGGGGTTCTTAAATGTTAAGAACATAATCTCTGGGCCTTGAGACTATTCAGAAATGCGACCCAGAGGGTCAGTGCAAATCTCACCTTTGCCATAACCTCATGAGAGTCACTAATCTAACAAACTGGGAGTACATCCCATTGTTTACAGAAAATTACTTCTGAATAAACTATATAAGATTAGGCTCCATGTAGCCAAGCTGTCATACCTCAGGATACCTTACTCAGTTTATACTAAGGTCATATTTATCCCCAAGGGAGAGGAATATTAGACTGAAAATATGTATTTTCTGAGTAGCTTCAGATTTGGACCTTGGTTATTGCTTTTATCAATGAATCATTTTATTTCTGCCCTTTTCAAGATATTAAACAATTGGAAGTTTAAAAACACACTCACTTAAAATAATGTATGTAAATAGCCACTTAATGTCCCCCTTGTTGTCAATGAGATAGTTATTCAGTTTGATATTACTCTAACATGGATCCATCCTTTGAAATCCTGGTATTTGTAGTTTGGTGAGAAGGTGCTTAGAATACTTTGCCACAGAACTCTAATTCTCTAGCTCATGGGAATACATACTGTGCACTAAAGCTATTTAGCAGAAACCCCCAAATACCTTAGCAAACTAGAGATCCAAAGAGTTCATAGGGTAGAACAACAATTTTAAAAGTATTTAAGGAACACAACGATATAATGCAGATACACCTGGAGAGGTTGGATCTATACTGGCCAGAATACTTCAGGCTACCAGGTAATTTCTAACATATGGCAACCCTAAGATGAATGCATTTCCGTGGCTGAGCTGGCATTCAAACCAGAGTTGTAGTCCAATGCTTAAGCCGCAATGCCATGCTGGCTCTCAATTGGCAGCTAGACATTGGGGGGGGGGGGGGGTTCAGAAATATTTGAAGAAATGGTCAAAACCCCATCCATACTTTATTTAGTGTTATGAAATGCTGATTAAACAAAACAAAAAAGTAGTGGAATGATGAATCCCCAAATTATGAATTAGGATTTTTTTTTTGTAGCAGGAAGAAAAATGCTAAAATTACTCATTGGTTCCTTAGAGAGAAAATTTGTGAGGCAACCCTATTGGCAATCTAGCTGGAAGGTAGATTGGGCAGGGGGAAATGTGCCCCACTGACAATGTAGCCACTAGCTGCTACTGCATCCAGTTGTATATCATTGGACTAGGACTCTGGAGGCCATGGTTCAGATCCTGGCTGGCCATGGAATCCCACTGATTGACCCTGGGTGTGTCACACTCAGCCTCAGGGAATGGCAATAACAAACCCCCTCTGAAGAAACTTGCCACCAAACTCCATGGTAGGTTCGTCTTAGGCCATAAATTACTTGAAGACACTCAACACATCTTGGAATGGGGCATGAACTAGGACATGAACTTCCTTCTATCTAGAAAAGGAACTTCCTCCTACAGTAGGAGCATTCCATGCTGCAACATTTTATTTCAGGTCCCAATTGCATTTTACAAAAGGCCCGTGTTGTAGGAAGAGAAGCAAGAGACTGTGCACAGAATACACACAAATACCAAGACATCTTTCCATTCATTTCTTTAAAAAGCAGAGAACCGAGAGTTATCAGTTTTTTGTGCTCCCTTCCCGGCAGAGCTTTTGTGTGCAGCAAGCTTTCTTGTGTTGGATTTCTGCTTGTCATACAGCTATTAATGCAAGAACTCCCACCAGGCAAAGGAAAAAAAATTGGCAACCCAGCTGGAAGGTAATTTCTATAGTCTTGGGGTGGGATATCAAATGTAATATGGCTCCAGTTCCCAAACAAGTGTTGATGGGAAGCCCTTAAGCCTTGCAACTGGGAATTGCCTTGACAACCAACAGAATATATTTGTTTTACTATGTTACTTTGAGACACCTACAATGGCATGTAGAAGCCTCACTGTATGCCAAGTACTGCTTATCTCTTTCAAAAACATCACCCCAATTTGATGGTCTGCTCTACACCTGGGATAGAATGAGGTGATAGAATGGGCTGCACCATGTCAAATAGTAAAAAAGAGGTAGATTTTAAAAAAATCCCCCAATTTTAAGTGCAGACAGAAATTCAGGGTAACAGACAGGGCACAACTCTTTAATCTTTCCCTGTTGTGCATTAGAATTATATGTGTGTCGAGAAAACAACAACAAACTTGAGTAAGGAATTACTCTAAAAGTAATATTCCTCTCTCTTGCAGTATGAGGTAGTGCACTCCATTTTGCTTCCTTATTTTACTCCTGCTTCTCATACATGGATTAGCCTGGAGAGCTGGTAAATGACAACACCTGATGATGCAGCTGAATACAATTTACAGTGCTAGTGTGCTCACACTGCATGAGAGTTGTGTAGCTCTGAATAAAGTGACCCATGCACTGCTTGCTCATTACCTGCCCAGTGGACTTTGATGAATTCATCAGTTCGAGAAGGGCTGGAACATCTGTTGGATTAAGCAGTGTGTCTGCTGTGGTGACCACCAGTTTGTGGAATGGTTGGTGTATGCATTAGGTAGGTCTGATTTATTATTGACTCTCATTGGCTTTCTTTTTGTAAGGAGCCACTAATTTGTATAGGATAGTGGTTGGCTGGGATTTGTGCAAAACCAGTTCAAATGCTGACACAGCTGTGAAACTCAGCTGGTGACCCTAGGCTAGCTGTTGTGTCTTAGTCTGGATTATTTTGCATTTCATTTTGGTAGGAGGAGATAGCGTTGTGTACCATTGTGAACTCACTGAAGGAAAGGTGGGATATAAATGTAACAAATAATCTGGAAATTATGTTTCATGGGGTTTTCTTTTAGAAGCTAGTCACTCTTGCCTCTGATGGGTCTTTATTTTAAATATATATTTTTTTCATTATTGTTAGTCATCTCAAGTGCTTGAAGAATTACTTCATTTTTCAATTATTATGATATGGTTTAGTGGGTTGGGGGGGCAGAAGGGTTCCAAAACACCCACATATACATTCATCAAAAAGAAGTAATCTAGGCTAGAATCCAGATTACATTTGGGAGCAAGTGAATTGATTATTCTGCCAATTGAATAAACATTCACATGACTTTGGACACTTGCTCATGCAGAAGTTTCTAAGTAAATTTATTTTGCAAATTTATATAAATCTCTTGCTAATAATACTTGGCAAGTTGATGCAATTTTAATGTTATGTCTCTCCTCCAATCTATCACCTGAGATGTTCCTTTTTTCTGCCTCATGATAAGACATAGTCTGTGGCTAAAAGCAAGACTTATGTAATACTTTTTAAAAAGCTGATAGCTAAATAAAAGGAGGCTGTGCCTTGGCTCTCGTTGGCTTGTTGTTTCCTGACTATATGAGTTAAAAGAAATCCTTCACAGGGAAGCCCGGTTGTTCTTTGTAATGTTGGTGGCATGTGATCCTCTCAAGATGTGACTGCTACTGTAAACTGATTTTGCTGTACTGAAAGCCGTAAACACTTGTTTTCAAAAGCTCTAGAGACACTGACTTCTCAAGCTACACTTTTAGCTGAATGTGTTCCCCTTTACTCTTTAATTTCAGTGGTGTGAATACTTCTGGATTTCTGGTCCCCTTATGCAAAACAGTTCCCACCTCACTTTGAAACTCTAGAATTTTAGCTGATTATGAGCTGAGGCTTGATTGCTGGTTGTTACCAGATAGAGGGGCTGTAGCACTATGTAAATAGCATACCATTAAATTAGCATTAATAGCAGTGAGCTCCTTTCACAGGCTGGATCATTCTCAGGACTCGTAAAAGCAAAGCAGCTGACCTACGACAGAATTGTTCTCTTGCAGAGACTTCTGTGGTCTCTTTATGGGAACAAGAAAGGTTATTTCTCACTACTTCATTTGGAGGTGATTTAGACACAGGCAGGGTAGCTGGGTGCTGCTGTTTTCTAAGATACAATCAGGATCTTAATGAAATCAATTTGGAATGATTTATATCCTGTAGTACTATGATGTCTCAAAATGACCTTGGATTTTGCTGCACCAGTATTTTCTTCCTCTTTTATGCAAAACTCATGTAATTTATGATCTCTCTCTCAAAAGCCAATTCTCATCAAATGTTAGCAAAGAATCACAACCCAGGATTTGGTTAGATTGATAACTGGAAGGACAGGGGGCAGCTTTAGGCCCCAATGCTGCCCGCTGTTGTGCCTTTCATTTTATTCCACTTAAGCAAAGTGCTGCACTTGAGGACTATTCTTCCAACCTGTCACTGAGTGGCCCCATCCTTTATGACCAAGATCATAACTTGGTGTGCAGCTCTACATGGCATTTCTGTACTCAGACTTGCCCCTCTCGATGACTCTGTGCTGCATGGGAGAGCAATAACAATTTTTATTTCTTACTTGCCTCTCTCCACGGCTTGAGGCATGATGCAGCAGAGATGGACAAACAGATGGGAGGAAAAAGCATGTCATCGGTGCATGGTGTTTAGATGCCACATATCCCGATGACAGCTGGAAGCCAGTTTGAAGCCACCCAGCTGCCCAGATATGGGCAGCTTCAGCACACTACTGGAGCAACTTAAAGTTGGCTTCAAGCCTTGGCAGGGTGGGAAAAAACAGCTTTTCACTAGCTGAAAAGGGGGCAAATCTTATCCATTCCTTTTTTGGCTGGCTTCAAGGTGGATTGGGACCATGGCACTTGTTCACTGTTGGCCCAATCCATCTTCAGAAGGGGTGACTTCAAACTACTCCTTCCTGCCCATCTGTTTTTCCCTAAAACACATAAAACAATATGAACACATTAAATTAAAACACATAGAACACATTAAGTTCATCCAACATAAAATTTAAAATATACCAATTTTAAATTCATAGTTAAAAATCAACTGGATAGGCTTGCTGGAAGAGACAGGTCTTTAATACTGTTTTAAATCCAGACGACATGTTTAGGTGTCAGCTCTCTTCTAGCAGGTCACTCTGGGGTGATCAATGAAAATGTCCTCTGGGTGACAGTTGCCAACCTAGTTCTGGCTGGTTGAATTAAATGTTCCCCAAAGGACCTGAGTGCCCGTGGTGATTATACACAGAGTGTGTGGTCACATATTTGGTGATCCTAGCTAGGTCTGATGGGAGTAAAGAAGCAGTGGGGAGAGAAAGCAGTAAGCACATGTCATGCACATATCACTTCTCCACACTAAAGTCCTCTGTCATGGCTCATTCTACAGTGGTAAATTCTGGAATCTTTTGGTCCAAAATGTAGCCAGTACACACACACACATACACATTTGTATTCAAACACATGGACACACATGTTTTGCAGTATGTCACAATAACATACTGTTGCTTGGAACCTTTGCCTCTACATACACACAATATTGGTTGTCATGACTGCAGTTGAGCTCAGAGGAAGCATGGAAACTTTACAGATGGGGGCTGACATCTTGTTGGTAAGTCCAAGTTCATTCAGCCATTTTTTGATGGTGAATCAATATGTAGACAAATCTAATGGATTCAGTAGGTCTACTCTAGTTAGGATTAAATAGGTTTTAGGCCAGTGTTGTTATCCTTACTAATCAAAACATCCCAGAGTGTTGATCCATGGTTCTATTCTTGCTTTTAAAAATGACATTGGGGGCTATGTTTTTCCCGTGCAAATGTATACTGTCTTTTTTTTAATCATCTGCAACCCAACTGTGGAATCTAAGTGTAATCAAGAAAACCTAACTAAATTTATCAGGAGACACGTTAGATAAGTGTGCACAAGATTGTAAATCTGGCTAGCTTTCATTACGTGTTTAGAAAGCAATTATGTTCTAGCTACACAACCCATGAAATGTAAATGGTTATATATCAATTAATGTTTATGGTGTTACTATTGCAAGGATGCCTTCCTCCACCTTTCCCATACATACTACTTTCTTTAAAAAAACCAGTACTCAAAAAACTAAGTTCCCATTTAATGAGTTTATAAATTGAGATATGAGTTTCAGTTGGTTAATTGTATGCTATATTCTGGGATCTGAATCAGCTTCAAAACAATAATAAGGAACTCTGTGATACTGAAAAGTACAACAACTCTTCTCTCCTGTCAAATAGGTTTATTTATAAATGGGTTGAGCATTACAGCTAAAATAGCTGTAAATTATTTCAGCTTTTGGACATTGAAGCCTTCCAGTAATAGCTGCTAAACAAATAGCAATGACTAATGGATTTCCTAGATGCTGTGTTATGTATGTGTGGTTATTCTTAGTTCCCCTCCGCCCCCTTCGTATATTAAGGAAGCTGGGAGGGGGAGAATTAATGCTGTTTCTAAATACACGTGTGGCTTTGTTACACAGAAATGGGATTTTTGTTTGAATCTTGCTGAGATAAACTGCCCTGAATTGGTATGGTAATTTTTCCTTCATTTAATACTATAAAAGATAAAGGCTTTGCAGGGGCAAGGTTCAGTGGGGCAAGCAACTTAACTGAGTGGATTATCCTTATGAAATTTCAGTGCTACTGGCTTAGGTTGGAGGTGGCTTCATAATTATTGCATTTAGAAGTTATTTTCCTGGGCCTCTCCTGTGAATGGATTTCTCCCCCTTTTCTTTTTCAGCATCACCTTGTGGGTTTATTTTTTTATTTATTTACCTTAGCTAATCTCCTAGCAACACGTGTGCTGCATAATGGTAAAGAAAACATGATGTGAACCATGCTGTGAACTCAACCCACTGTCCCTTGGTAAGAATTTGCTATGAGCTGAGTTTTTTTGTTTAGATAATTTTATTAACAAAGTAGAACAATGGAGAGCAAGAGTTTGGAAAAGTACCCCAGTTAAACAAATTATCTGATTAAAATTGATAATTTAAGACCATTTTAGATGAGTGTTTAAATATAGAAGTAATAATTTAAAAATGCATCATGTTCCAATTAAAAGATCCTCTGAAACAGAAAGTTAATACTGAGGCTGCATCCATACTGCGGAAATAATCCAAGCTGAAACCACTTTAACTGCCATGGCTCAATGCTGTGGAATTTTGGGAACTGTACTTCCTTGTGGCACCAGAACTTGTTGACAGAGAGGGCTAAATGTCTCACGGAGCCCTGGTGGTGCAGTGGTTAAAAGTCAGTACTGCTGCCACTCACTCACACTTACAAAGTTGTGAGTTCGATACCAACCAGGGGCTCCAGGGTTGACTCAGCCTGGCATCCTTCCAAGGTTGCTAAAATGAGTACTCTGCTTGTTGGGGGTGATTAGCTTACACGTTGTAAACTGCTTAGAGAGTGCTTAAGTCCATTGATAAGTGGTATAGAAATGTATTTGCTATTGCTATTGCTAACTACAAATCCCAGAATTCCATAGCACTAAGCCATGGCAGTTAAAGTAGTGTGAGCCTGGATTGTTTCTGGAGTGCAAATGCAGCCAGAAAGGTCTGAGTAAACAGAATAGTCCTTGCTGGCTGGTGGAAAAGAAATAGGGATGTGATAAACTTACCTTTCCATCGAAGGGACTTCAACGGTATGAGAGTGGCTACCAAGAAGGTTCTGCCCCATGTCATCACCAAACATACCTGTAATGGTGGAGGGATTGCGAGGAAACCCTTCCCTGAGGATCCTATAACTTAGATGTGCTTATATAGTAAAAGGTAGAAGTAGTCCTTTGACATGAAAGTCTAGTCGTAATCGACTGTAGGTCCATTACTAAGCCAAAGAGCCAACATTGTCTGAGGACTTCTCTAGTGATCATGATGACCGCACTGAACCCATATAGAGAGATATGGTATTTCAGATAGTATGGACCCAAGCTGTGGTATGAATATACAAACTTTGCAAATACTATATATACTCATGTATAAGTCAAGAAATTTAGGTCAAAGAACTGACCCCAAAAACCTGAGTCAATTTATCCATAGGTCAATGTAAGTACTGTATCTTAACTCTTATTTAAAAGAGGGAACCATCCCCTGGTGAAAGACAAGAGCATGATCTGTCTTGGAAGCACCAACTCCCTCTAGTCTCTCACCCATCCAGACTTAAGAGTGAGCACAAAAAGTTATAGCTATTGGAATTTTGTAAGTTCTTTGACATTGATTCACTTTGCTCTATCTTTTAGATCCTTTGTTACAGGCCCCTAGGTTTTACCCTTGACTTATCCATGGGCCATATCAAAATGTATAGTTTTGTCCCCGAAACATGTCCTTGACATGTACATGAGATCGTCTTATAGTTGAGTATGTACGGTATGTTCATCTGCTCAATAGACGTTATTTTGCTCTCAGAAATAAACAAAATGTGATGGAAATCTAGACTAGTTAAGGAAAAGTGTGGAAGAAACCCTCCAACTTTCCCAGTTCAGAAGGGACAGTCCCAATTATCATCCCATTTTTTTCAGCTGCTCCTAAAATTTCCCAGTTCATAACCCTACCTCCCAGTTTCCCCTCATGCCCTTTGGTCGCTGGGTTGGGGCTGTGACAACCACGTTCCACTTCCCCAACCTGGCTTTTTGCCGGCACAAAAAGAAGCAGCAAAATGCTGCTCCTTTTCAACCTGGCAAAAAACCAACACTTCCGCCATGGCTGCGACATTGTGGTGCTCCTGCGGTATGTGGTGTATAAATGCTGTGCTGCTGGAGTGCTGCAAAGCTTCCCACTATGTGGTCAGGCAGGTGGTGTGATGCCGGCTTGGGGGTTCCATCAGAGTGTGTGGCTTTTAAACACCATGTTCTAATGCTGCTCCAAGCCAGTGCAAAGGAGAGGTCTGATTTTCCCCTGTGTTCAAACTCAAAAGTAGTTGGCATTCAGTTAACTCAGCATGGAGGGAAGACAGCAGGAGGCAGAATCTTGTCCTTCCCAGGTGGCTCAGGTATAAGCAACCTGCTGCAGCTTTGTCTAGCTTGTGTGCTCTTTTTCATTAGTAACTTTTGCCATCTTAACCACACTCTGATGCCACTTGGAGCATATTACATTTTTTCAGCTGTGAAATATTGGAGGTTATGGACTTACAGCTCCCTTTTTAAAAAGGCTGCTTGATTTCCTTTTTGGTTTTCAGCTGCTAGACTCAGAAATATTGAGTACACAGATGTACTATTCTGATCATTCTAATGCATTTAAACTCATGCAGTATTCTTGGCAGCTGTATGTTTTCTGATGTGCTTGTAAAATGGAGGGATTCAACTGTAGATAAAGGCAATGGTATAAATGTTTTAGATAAGGACATTTATTATATAAGTGACCTTTTAAATAAACCAAGGTATTTATAGTATTAAAGAGGGGGGAAATCTTCTAGAATACTTAACAGGCATGCTGTGAATATTCTGTCAGTATAAAAGAAGCTTTGGATTTATCAGAGTGCTTTATTTGTGTATGCGTGTTTTTCTCTTAATGACAATCCTACAAAAAGATAGTGTTAAGATTATATCTAGCTAATTAAAAGTATATTACACTGGGATTATTTCACTGGAGATTGTTTTCTAGAAATCCTTTTTAAATCTTGTTTTCTATTGTTTTTCAACATGCTGAAATTGCATGCAGTTTTAAAATCCATTTAGATTTTTCAGGTGTGATACCTGCTGTTTCATTTTTCCTTCCTTCCTTCCTTCCTTCCTTCCTTCCTTCCTTCCTTCTTTCCTTCCTTCCTTCTTTCCTTCCTTCCTTTTTTCTTTCTGTTGCAGTCAAAGTTATTTAAAGTTCTTTGCAGGGTTATTCTTGATCAAGAAGTTGTGCTTGCACTGACTGAAAAATCTTATCCCTCCCTTTGTGGGGGACTGCCTCTTTATTAGGCCATTTAGAAGCCTTCAGTATTAACAAATCTCATGGAAAGAACATTGTTTATTGTTGTATGCCTTCAAGTGGTTTCCAACTTATGGTGACCCCAAAGCAATCCTATCATAAGGGTTTCTTGTCAAGTTTCTTCATAGTGGATTTGCCATTACCATCCTCTGAGGCTGAGAAAGTGAGACTTGTCCAAGGTCACCCAGTGGGGAATGTTTTTACTTTAGGGAGAATGTGTCTTGTTTCTTCACAAGCCAAAACAGTCCTGGGCTTATTTCAGACACCTTTAATGTTCCTTTAAAATCAGACCTTGTTATCCTGCTCCTCCTCGAAGATGTGACAATGGGTCAGCTCCAGCCTGTGTTTCCAAGCACCGTATTGGAAGTATTGTATTTTACCCATGGCTTCCAAGTCTGCATACCTACCTACTCACCCATCTTTCCCTTTCTCCCACTCACTGTTGTTACTGTGTGCCTTTGTTCAACTATGTCTTCTTTCCCCTCACTTGGCTTCTATTCTCTTGTACAGAAAAAACAGATTGGATCTTGTCTAGTTCTTTCATGGCTGCCTTTCTCAGTCCTAGTTTTCTCTTGGTTTCTTGAATAGAGTTTCCATCCTGATCAATGATTGATCCAAGATATGGGAACTATTCAGCTATTTCAATTTCGTCATTGTCTGTATTGAATTTATGAATATTCTCTGTGGTCATTATTTTTGTTCTCTTAATATTCATCAGTAAGCCTTCCTTAGCACTTTCTTCTTTGATTTTTCTTAGTAATTGTTCCAAGTCTTTGCTATGTTCTTCTAGTAGTATGGTGTCATCTGCATATCTTAGGTTGTCGATACTCCTTCCTCTAATCTTCACTCCTGTTTCCTCCAAGTTTAATACACTTGGTTTTAAACTTGAAGTGGTCCTTTCCCCCTTACTTTCAACACTCTAGTGTTCTGTTCTGGCATTCTGCTGTATCATCTCTGTGCCTGCAACCTACAGTGGTTTCCAGAAAGGAGAGAGAATTGTACCCAGATCTATAGGAGCTGTCAGCTCTTGAGTTTAACAAAAAATGTTTTATTTGAACATTCTTGGATGAATCCTTGTACTATGCTGAGATAACTCAATTTGCAGTGATCCTGTTACTTGCATAATGCCCCAAACTTGGCTGTCTTAATCAGCTCTGACACTACCATCATTTATTTGATCAGAGAACAAATCATGGAAGAGCCCGGTGATCTTCCAGATGAAACACCATGAGAAATTATTTACAAATATGAAAAATATTGCAGAAAATGAGTTATTCCACAAGCTTGATCATTCCACAAGCTTGGAACATATAACACCTTTTAAAAAATGAACTCTATTTTAAAAGCAATAGCAATAGCATGTACATTTCTATACCGCTTATCAATGAACTCAGAACTCGCTAAGCAGTTTGCAGTCTGTAAGCCAATTGCCCCAAACAAGCTGGGTACCCATTTTACCAAGCTGCCAAAGGATGGAAGACTGAGTCAGCCTTGGAGTTTATGGAATCAAAATCACAACCTTGTAAGTGCCAGCATTTAACCACTGTGCCACCAGCTCTCCATCTAAAAGCAACATAATTTTGACAAAGTCTCCTTTGTCCCAACTTATGGGTACACTTTGAGGAAACAGTAATTACTAGAAAATGCAGTCATAAGAAGGCTGTCCCATGTGTTCTTGTACAGTTTTACATGAACACAATTTTTACTATGCCTTTAAGAATGATTGTCCTATAACTCAGTTTGAATTGGTGTTATGAAAACCATCAAAATATCTGCATTATTTATGTGTTTTATTAGAACCCTGAATTCCACCAACTAGACACTTGTGTAAAATATGTAAACACGAACAATTTCAAATTTCTAATTCCAGAATGTTTGGTGTAACAGAACTTACTGATGCTTGCAGAACATCTTTTTCTGGTTATCCTCTTTTGTTTTCTTTTTAAAATACGTATATTTTAGCAGTATATTTAAACTGAGAAGGGATTCATTTCAGAAATCCTTTCCTATCTATTCCTGCAAGTCAACTAGAGATGAACTAGTAGAACCAGAACCATCTCCTGCCCACTGTTGGTGTATTGTTTTGCCGAGGGGCTTGCAGTATAAAGCAAATCCTAGTTAGCTGCATTTTCAAGTAGGTGGTGGATGACACATTGGAAGTAGGAACTGTGACACAACGTGAGGAGTTGGTTAAGATACTCACTCAGCTATAAATTGCTCCTCACATACTGTATCTGCAGGCGGCGTGGGAGAAGAAGAAAAAAGTCAAATTCCACACAGTCTTATTGCAAGTCACTGTCACATTTTGAGTTATATTACTATATTTTACATACTTTCTAGGCATATCATTAGTTCAGTTGAGCAGTGTGTGTGTTCACTGTCTATGCACATTCATGGATGATTTAATTAAGGAGCACTTCCTTATTACAGAAGTCTGTTGGAGAAAATTAACTCAAAATTCTCTGGGAACTTGCAGTTGAACATTTGTCTCAAGTGAATTGTATTTTTCTTTTTCTTTTTCTTTTCTTTTCTTAAAGGGAAGCATCCAAGATGACATAATGGAAAAAATTAATTTTGTTTTCTGTTCAGACATGTGTGACCTATAGCAGGAAGTATCATTGAGAATACAGAATGTACATGATGAAGTATCAGAAACTTTAACTGAGTTTTAAGATATAGTCTGTTGATTTCATCTAGCTGTTATTATTTAGCTGTGGTGAGAAATTGGGGTGAACATGAGTATACAGTTCATTTCAGATCCTGATTTGGAAAGCAGTCTAAGTCGCATCATTTCAGAGGCCATACAGTTCACTCTGGATCTGAATTTTGATTCAGAAATGCAAAACTCCATGCCTTCCAGTGACTGTTACTAGAAATAAACAACAATAACATTTTTTTCTGATAGTCAGAAATAGATAGCATTGTAAATTATCACATGATGGAATTATCCCTGCCAAATTTCCAACAGATGTATCTGTGTTGAGGGTGGTGGAGTGTTATGCTATCTGTCTTTAAATCTTTCTCACTTTCTTACAAAGAGGTGTAGGCCCGTTACACATGGGCACCCTAGGACGGACTCAGTCCATGCTAGGGTTAGAAAGTTGCGTCTCTTCCAGACACCCCTAACCCTACCACGGACTGAGTCCGTAACAAATGGCGGCGGCCGTTCCACACTGCCGCTACCATCTTGACGTAGCTGACGCTCTGCATCCGCACATTGCGCCCCGGAAGTGACGCCGTGAGTGCGCAACTAATGCCTCGCGGTGTCTATTCCGGGGCCCAGGAAGGAGCACGATTTTCGTGCTCCTTCTCTGCAGCATCCGGGAACCGCGCCGTTTGGCTGCTGCGGTTCCCGGATGTTGCAACCGGCGGCGGCGGCAGACCGCCGCTTCTCGGCGGTCTGTAATGGGCCATAGAATACTTTTTTTAAAAAAATGGCACAACTGGGTGGAAGTTGTAGAGACAGTTTGGCTTTCTGAGGGAATTCCTCTTTCTGAGATGATCAAGTTTCAGATGAATAAGGGAGCATAGGGGTGGGGATGGGTTCGAAGTTCTGAACAAGAAGTTCTGTTTTGGTGTGTGGTCAGTTTCCTTCTAGACTGCAGAACAGAACCTTTCAACTTCTTCTTCTTATGCCTTTGTAGCTGGAACATAAACTTGGATTATGGCTCTATTGAGTCTTCTCAGAAGTCTTATTGTTAGGATTTGGTCAGACTTTTCATTATATCCTTTGACTGCTTTTGCTACATCTCTCCTCACTATTAATGCCACCCCATTTTTTCTTAGATTTACTCATTGCTTGAGTAAAATACTGTGTAATTATCTGACTCAGAATGTTCCATTCTTCTCCACTTAAACTCATTTACCCAAAGTATTGTGATGTTTATGCACTCCATTTCTTGTTTTACTATGTCTAGCTCCCTCTGATTTATGCTTCTTACATTCCATGTTTCTAAAATATGTTTTGTGCTACTTAGGACATTCCATTCATCTCAAAGTAAATCAAAGGCTGGATATCTTTTTGGACTGTGTCCAGTTGCATCATTATCTACAATACTACTTATCCCAGTAGCTTGCTGAATGCCATCTGACTTAGCAGTTTCATCTTCTGGCATTATGTTTCATTTTGGATTGTCTCATCATAGGGTTTTCACAGTAAAATACATTCAAAAGGAATTTACCATACCTCCTTTTGTGCAATACTAACAAGTATTAGCTATGCTGCTATTGCTGTCCTCTCCTTAAAAAGCCCCTGCCAGTGGCTGTTTGGCACATTTAGTTTGGCTCCTCAAAAAAAAAAAAAAAAAAAACAAGCTGTCTGACATGGAAGATTCTACCAGTAGCATCACTGCTATCACCATAGCCTGTCCGCTCATAGTAGCATGTAATCACATCATTGTGGAAAGGTTAGCCAAGGTGTAATTTCATAACTGCAAAAAATTAATAGATAGAATATTCATAAATAGAATATTATCTTTCATAAGAACATATATGTTGGGGGGATATGGCATATGTTCAGGGGGAATCGCATGTCAAGAGGTTATTTTAGGTCTCCAAATTGATGTTTAGGTTCTAGGTTCATGTCATAAGGCCCAAACTTTGAGAGTGATTTTTTTCCCTGTGTATAATTAATGCAACTCAAAAGTAATAATAGTCAATAATATCCTTAATTGGTTCACATTCACCCCATTACTATCTGACCTGATGGAGAGATTTGGAGAACACATAAATTTGAAGACTATTGCATTTTGATTGCTCATAATAAAGTCATTGTGGATTACTGGTTAACCAGTAAACCTACCTTAAAAAATATCTGAAGCTGTCTGCATAATGTCAGATGAGAGTAATATGATACGTGAAGCATAAATAATCCTGATAATCACAATCACTTGTTTAATCTTCCATAATGTTTAGGACAGCTAACCATGTTATCATAAACTGATTCATTTTTACTGTGCACAGAACTGTCAATTACAGAGAAGGAAACACATAGCAACCAACTGTCAGATATGAGAAAGGTGCCCCAGATTGAGGAGGGAAAATTTGGTGCTCCAGACTTTGGACTTTAGCTTGGAGTCTTAAACCAAATCACCTGGAGGCGTGGACATAATTTTGTTGTATTTGACTGGAAAGTCTGTTGAAGCTTGTAAGAAAGTATGTTCTGCATTTTAAGAATCTGCTCATTTGTTATGCTCACAAGGTGTTTAAAAAGGGATGAAATACACATATAACTATGTACACATTTTTAACATGAATAGCTATAATGCACACGACTGAAACATGGTTCACAGACACATTGGTTTAGTGGTTTGAATACTGGACTTTGACTCTGGAGGCCAGGGTTCAAATCCCTGCTCAAGCATAAAAATTCCACTGGGTAACTTTAGGCAAGTCATACCCTCTCAATGGATGGCAATGGAAAATCCCTTCTGAAGAAACGTGCCAAGACAACCTATGATAGGGTAGATATAAGTCAAAAATGATTTAGAGGTACACAAACACCACCAACAACAAAAATGCATGAATTAGGTAAAGTGCTCATGTATGTGCAGATTTGCACCTGGCTGCATGCATGGGTGAGTGTTCAGTTTCACAATGCTGCCATTCAGCACAACCATTGTATAACACGATCAGTGTGCAGATCCAAACGCACTTCTGCCTATTTGTTTAAACTGACTTCTTGCTCTCCTTTCTGATTTGTTTCCATTCAGTGATGCCATCATGCAGGTCAATCCCACTGGATGGGATCCCATGTAATGAAAAGGAAACAGACAGAAACAGTAACTGAGAAAGGAGGGGAGAAATAGCACAGAAGCCAATGATAGGGGTCAGCATAGCTTCAGATAGGACTGACAAGGTATTTTTACTCTCTTCAAAGGACTCTTACCTGAACATCATTCAAACTATTTTGGGCCTGAAAACTGAAACAAGGTTGTATTCATAATGCTAAATCATTTTGACTTCAACTTTTTTGCAGGTCTGAAAGCTGCATGCTCGGTTTTGAAACATTTATCACATTTGGATAGTCGCTTAAAGAACTTGAAGTTTTAGATATAATCTTAAATTTACAGTTCACAGTAATGAAGTAAAGGAGACATGCTTTTAGAAGGTACATGCAGTAATAAAATGGAAAGCACTGCTCATGTGTAAAACTTTACTGTTGATGGAGCTTTTAGCTGCACTAATAAGAAAAGTGATTTTATTCGAAGAAAACAGAAGCTATAAAATGTTAACTCTCTTTTGTTTTTTTCATGTTCTACTGTTTGAACATTGGTGCCTGCCAAAGTAGGCAGATAAATCCTGTAGGTGCAAGAATTTAGTTCTTAATAGGTTCTCTAATACACTCTTCTGACAAGTTAAGAGAAGTAAACCTAAGTCAGACCCAATAAAGATGTCTACTACTCTTTCACATTTTATATTCCTTTCTGTGTGTGTGTGGGGGGGGGGGAGAATGGTGGTGGTGGTCAATGTAACTTCTGGTGTTCTGTACTCACTGCAGATATGTAAAATGAGGTTCACTTTTTAATTATTGGCTATTTCACATAAGGTGTTAAAAGTGAGGTGAAGAACCTCTGGCCCATGGACTTATTTCAGCCTAGGATAGTTCATCTTCTGGCCCTTGGGAGTTACATGGTAGGTGCCCTCTCCAGGCACCCAATGAAGTGGCCTGTGAGCTTTGGAATATTATGCAATGTATTTTACACCTTTTGGTTGGCCTTATAAAAGGTATCACTATACACACCAACAAATTTGTGAGATCTTGCTTTTCTATCACATGGAAATATGTGAACATTTTTTAAAAATGTTTTATTTATTTACACATTTCTGGCTTTTTTAAAATTGTGCTTCTGCATATTTTATAGGTTTCCCAGATTTTAAAATGTATGCATTCTTTTCTGTACCCTTAATTTGTCTGAAACCTTCCATAATTCTTGCAACTTCTTTCTTCCTGCGGCATGTTTTGAGAGATGCAACCAGGCTGCTTTTGTCAAGATTGTAGAAGCCAGTGAAATTCCTTTTCATTCCTAGTCAGATACTACCTTTTTCTGGTCACTGAACCAAATAGATAGATATTCTCCTCAGAAAAGGAATATTGTATAAACCCACATGGAAAGGAATTTATATTTCATTGCATTTTTCGGTATCTTTTCATTTCTACTACCCATACAGGTCAGGGCGATATACAAAATGCATGAGATGAAAATAATACAGTACAAGTGCATTCGGATTGAAGGAACTGTCTTTTCCAGCATGTGCTTCCATGAACTTTAAGACTGCTAGACCAAGCCTTCTTGTGGTTTTCATCTGTTGACACTTTAAAGTTTCTAAGGCATTTTTCATGTTTGGTGCTTTCTCTCTGGGACCATAACAAGGAAGCTCAAATTGGTCCCTTTTTATATTTTTTCTTTGGCAGTTGGGGATATTTTTGTTCTCTGGGGCTTACTAGTGTGCTGCTTTTCTGATAACTGGGCTGCAATCTTTTTGTCCAGTGTATCAGTGTTGGTGGTGCTGTACTGACTGTTGTCTTTGTCAGAAAAGGAGGCTGCTCTTCTGGGTCCTGAGCTGTTCAAGAACTGGCAGGGTAATTTTCTGTGCTGATGCATATGGTTTTCTCTTTCTACCATCCAGTTGCTGTAGTCTTCTGGAAAATGTGCCTTACACTTACTTATGGGAGTATTATGCCAATCTAAGGGCCTAAACACACAAAATAAAGCTTTGGGTCACTGTGGAGGTATGCTGTTTAAATGACGTAGGCATCCAAAGAGGCCATAAGCTGTGCCAAAGCTGCACTCCAGTCCTTAGGACTGGAGCATGGCTTTGGTGTCGCTTCTGGCCTCTTCGGAGGCATGCATCATTTAAACAGCATACCCCCAAAGTGACCCAAAGCAACTTTATTTTGGCCTGTCTGTTCGGGCCCTAAGTCACCAGATGAATTCTAGTTTCTGCCTTCTATTCTCCTAACAGCGTGTCCCTGTTGGTGCTCTTGGACATCTCAGCGGCTTTCGATACCATAGACCATGGTATCCTTCTGGAGCGCCTGGCAGAGGTGGGAATCAGGGGCACTGCGCTCCAGTGGTTCCGGTCCTACCTCTCTGGGAGGTTCCAGATGGTGCAGCTGGGAGACGTGTGCTCCGATAAGAGGGCCCTCATAACTGGGGTCCCTCAAGGAGCCATTCTGTCTCCCATGCTTTTTAACATTTACATGAAACCGCTGGGAGAGATCATCCGGAGACATGGGGCGCGGGGTTATCAGTACGCTGATGACACCCAAATAGTCTTCTCTATGTCTCCGACTGATGCAGTGACTGAGGATGGCGTCTCTCCTCTCGTGGCCTGTCTGGAATCAGTAATGGGCTGGATGAGGGAAAACCGACTCAGACTGAATCCAGAGAAAACGGAGGTACTTGTGATAGGTTCCCCTGGTCCAGGAATGGCGGTGGTTCCACCTGTCCTGAACGGGATCACGCTTCCTGTGAAGGACTCCGTGCGCAGTCTGGGGGTGCTTCTTGACTCGTCGCTTCACCTGACAGCTCAGGTGAATGCGACGGTCAAGAGCACCTGTTATCAGCTTCGGCTCATTCGCCAGCTGCGCCCATACCTGGCCCAGAGGGACCTTGTAACTGTGGTACATGCTCTGGTAACCTCGAGACTGGATTTCTGCAATGCACTCTACATGGGGCAACCCTTATACCAAACCCGGAAGCTACAAATGGTACAGAATATGGCAGCCAGGCTGATCACTGGTACTTCCAGGGCCAGCCATATTACACCGGTGCTAAAAGACCTGCATTGGCTGCCTATTCGCTTCCGAGCACAGTATAAGGTGTTGGTGATTACCTATAAAGCCCTAAATGGCTTGGGCCCAGGATACCTGAAGGACCGCCTCTCCCCATACATTCCACCCCGCACCCACAGAACTTCTGGGCAGCAACTACTTAGGGTCCCAGGGGCTAGGCTGACCTCTACAACGAGGAAGACATATTCCATCGCCACCCCGGCCCTATGGAACACGTTGCCCACAGAGCTCCGCTCGGCCACCTCCCTGGCTCAATTCAGAAGGGACTTAAAAACCTTCTTATTCCATGCTGCATTCCCCGATTGAAGTTCCAGCTGGCCTCCCTTCCTCCTTGTTGGCAAGAAGGTTGGCTAACGGGGTTTTTTAATTTGTTTGTATTGGTGTATTCGTGTATATATTTTATGGTATTTGATGTATTGTTTGACTTTATGCTGTTCACCGCCCTGATCTTTGGAAGGGCGGTATACAAATAAATTTTTTATTTATTTATTATTTTATTTAATTTGTTCATAGGTGTTATTTATAGCATGCTCTTGTCATGGAATTGTATTAAAACTTGTTGTAATCTACCTTGAGCACTTCAGACACACTGAAAAGCTGACACATGTGCTTTATTTAAAATTTCTCAATTAAGAAACATGCAAATCCTTTTCAAAATAATAAACAGCGAGAAACAGCTATTAACAGCAGATAACCAACCTTTCATTTTTGCATTTTACTCACCTGTTGTCCATGCAAAAATGAGATCCATAAGTTTCCACAAAGTGCTAAAAGATGGGGTCACTGATCATGTAATCAGGAAAATAGTTCTAAAAGTTGCTACCTGGAATTCTCTGAGGTGCATATCTAGTGCTCCTGTGGTGTTCCTAAGAGACAGAGTTATATTTCAGTTAGGGATATACATTGTGAAGCCATAATGTGGATTGAAACCCAAATAACATCTACAAAAACTTTACTGTTACAATTCTGTTCATGGTACATGCAAATAGTTAGCTGAAAACATCTGTAAACACCATGCAAATTTGATTAGGAGTAGTGTTGTCATTTAAATAGTGTTTAACAGCTAAACTGCCTTTATAATTCTTTACATTTAAACATTTAAGGATCTATGAGAACTGACAATATAATAAACAAAAGTGATCATGCCTTGTTTGAAAATATTAAAGATCATATTCTCCTTTTGGGGAGGGAGCATGTTCACAAAATAGCCTGATAGTGAACATTCTAGTAATCATTTGTTAGTGTACTCTTTAAATCAATTGAATCTTAAAGCACTTAGTTATTTTTGTCTGCCTTTATATCTGGATGTATATCCAACCTTTAACACTCACATTTTAAGGCAGGAAGCACCAACATCACACACAAAAACAACAATAAAATAACAACAGGTAGTGTTGGATCATTAAAAGAAAAAAACCCATAAGAAAGGCTGTTTTGGCCCCTGGTGTCTCATAGGTAATAAAGAGTGTTTGAAGCACATGCCTGAAGAGGCAGTTCAATAGCTTGGGCATCACCTCTAAGAAGGTAGGTTCATGTCGAGAAAAATACTCTTGTAGACAACACCGTTATTGATTTAGTTGGCCACCACCATTTATCAGTTTCATTTAAAATGATCAAAAAAGAAGAGTGCTTCTAAATAAGTATCAAACATCCCCCAGCACTTACCTTTACCTCACTCAGGAATGAACTGGAGGTGGTTGAAGTTGTGAGAGAATGCGGGGAGTCATAGTCTAACACAACTGGAGGCCTGTTATGATACCCATCCCCACCACAGGTGGACAAACACAGCCATATAAACACATTTAATTTATATAAAATAATATAAGATATAATTGTGCAAGATAAATAATCAATGTTGACTGCAAGCACTCACCAACCACCTCCCACTCTCATCTTCCCTGGTCATCAATATCCACATTGGCTGTGGATGATGGGAGTCCTTCTCATTACCTTCTCTCTCTCTTTCATTTTTAAAACTCCCACATTCTTGCTACTGCTGCCCTTTCTGCAACAATAAGAACTAGAGATGTGCTTCCAAACAGAGTGCAGAGTGTTCAGATTTAGTACTGTAGAAAAATTGTAGTAAAGCTTTGCTCTTTCCTGTTGTACAGGAGATGACATCAAAAATCATGAGTCCTCTCCAATATCTGAGCATTTAGAAATACTCTTCACTAAAATGATGTACAATATCTATCTATCTATCTATCTTACATACATTTGTTAACTTTTTTAAAGAGGTTCTTACCTGTGATAATGGAAAAGTAGAAAGAAGTGTACTTGTTAACGCTACAATAGGCACTATGAAGAGAAGGCAAGATAGATATGTAACTATTTCAGTATAATTACTGCTGTGGAACAAGCCAGTGGAGCAAGAAAAAGGCTGTTTGAAGAAAGGTACCTGGTACAGAAATAATGGGCTCATGATAAATCCTATATAATAACAGAGAGCTTATTCTCCCAGTACTTATCTTGATGTAGGCAACTCAGCACCAACTACATGAAAGAAGCTGGTATCACCCAGACTTGAAGAAACCCCAACATTTTTGGGATGTAAAATTATAAAAAACACTACGAGGGAGAGAAATAAGTCTCTGAACAAGCCAATGAATGTTCTTATTGTTGACGTACACCTGACATTTGTTTACAGTTACTTCAACATTTCATTTTTGAGAGCCCTGGTAAAACAGACCCATTCTGCACCACTGGGTAGAGCTGCTTTTGGCAGTCTATTACCCAAAGCAGATGGGCCAAATAAAGCAGTTTCTGGATGCTTCGGGTGCATGGCGTTTATACAACACACACCTCTGAAGTGGACAGAAGCTACTCTGAGGCTGTGAAAGTGCATCACAGGAACAGCCAGCAAGAATTTATTTCTATTCCACTCTTTATATTTTGTTCAGTCACAGACATACTTATATGTACACTGTATGTGTGTAGGAGAGGTGTGTGTGTGAGAGAGAGAGAGAGAGAGAACTAAACACACACACACTTGTGTGCTTTACATCAATAGCATAAGGACTTAAAGTGGTGACCAATGAACAAGTGCTATCTGTGAGTCTTTGCTGAGTTTCCATAAAACAAAGAAATAATAGTAGCATGTGGTAACCAATGGGCACCAACATGGTACCATTCTCTGGCACATGGGAAGGGGAATTATGGGGACCTGCATTAGATAGCTTGAGATGCACTACTTTATAGTTTAATTTTTCATTACCAACTGCTACCCTTTGATTCTGAGAACTGAAATCCAAATTATTTAGAAGTGCCAGATTGAGGAAGACTAGTAATCTGTATGTAATGTTTCTTTTTAAATGCTAAGACTTTTTTTTTTAATTTGCAAAAGGCAATCTTGAGGAACAGGAATATTGCATAAATCAATTTTTACATATGCTAAAGCTTATCAGCTACTATAGAATAATAATGTGAAACTGATGCTAACTTTAATTTAACTGCATGCATGGCTATCCAGTTTGTTTTATGTGCATATGATGTAGTTCTAGAAGCTAGTTACTAGTGATACTCCTGATCAAAAGTGAAATATGAATGTAATGATATTTGATTATGTGCATTTATGTTATGTGTAGCTCATGCTGTTAATGACAGTTGGGCACAGAGTCTTAATAGCAGGTGGAGATGAGTAGAATTAATAAATGTACACATATCGTATATACGCAACAATAAGTTGATCTTATGTATACGCCAAGAGCAGGTTTTGGGGTCAAAATTATGGATTTTGTCATGACCCATGGATAAGTCAAGGGTAAAACTTAGTGGCTCCTTCAATGTGTATATGTGTGTGCATAGCAAAAGAGACTCTAACTGAGGCTTTTTGGTTCAGCACTTTAACTTTGCTTTCACTTTGTACAAGGTGGAAGAGGGATTCTGTTTAACAGCAATTAATCACCCAGGACTCTTTCTGCTTGTCTCAAGAGAAAAAGAAAGTATCTCTCTACCTCATGGGGAAATCTGAAAGAGCTGCTATCACATTAATGACCCATAAATAAGTTGACTTGGTATTTTGGGGTCAATTTTGGGCCTAATTTTTTACACTTATAGACAAGTATATACAGTAGTCTCTAAGTTGAGCAACATAATAGTTTGATTTCATTTCACCATGCTGGCAAAAACTAAAATAATAAACACACATGCACGTGTGTGCATGTGCACACACACTACAATTTGTGAAGTAGAAGAAACAAAATATGAAAAAGCTGATATACTCAAGGCAGTCACAGTTTGCAGATGGGATCTAGGAAGGAGGTATCATTGGAAAATTAGCAGTTTGCTTTTTGAGCCATTCACTGCTGACAGCTAATGGATGATCATCTTTGACTGCTCTTTCTAGAGTTGAGTGCAGCTGGAGAGAAATCGATAAGAGAGTAAACTTAATTTTCCATATCCATTAATTTTGACTTCAACAGATGTGTTTGGGATGCCGTAGTCACCTTCTTAATTTGTTGTCCCTGTATACCATGATCCAGGCAACCTCAATTAGCAAAACTGATTAGCACTTTAATTCTTTGCCAGGAGTTCCCCCAACCTCTGACTGTCCGAACGTGGCTGCCACTGTTCAAGAATTGTGACTTAAGATAGCAGGGCTGCCAGAGAAATGAAATTACTGAGACTGTGTTGTGTTGAAACAGCTCCTAAAATATTGAAATTGAATGTTCCTCTTCTCTACACCTGTAAGAATTATGCCTCCTTCTTTTAATCAGTAAGTACCTTTAAAGAGACAGGAGTAGCCATGCACACACACACACAAATATACATTCCAGGGGCAACTTTTCTTGTAGTAATTAATTCCTATAAAGACCTCAGCATAGTAATTGTTCCTATTGGCTTTAGGTTTGTTCATTGTTCTAAATTTTCAGCCTATTCTTTTTATCTTCTTTTTCTCTTGGAAAACATATCTATATAGTGGAGAGTGAATGACAGATAAATAAATTGTATTGCTCTTAGTTCAAAGTAGAGGACTATAGCCAAAGATGTAGTCAGTTATTCTATATCAATGTGTGATGTAACTTCTCTTTACCTTCCTATCTTCTCCACTCACTCCTACCCTGTTCCCATCTCTTCATCCAATCATTCATCTGAACTGTTTAGACTTTCCTGCTGCAAACCTATACATCTTGGGTATCGTGCTTTCTTTTTTTAGGCTTCAGGCCATATTTTCCTAGATGCCCCTTGACTCTTCTACCTCAGGGGGTGAGGTGGGGGCGGGGAGAAGAAATTTTCAGATATGGTTTGACTATAACTCTGTTCAGCATTGGCTAGCTAAGGCTGATGGGAACTGAAGTCCAACAACAAAATGTGAAGGCTCACATATTCTCCTGATGTGTACTTCATCTTTCTAAGGACTTTTTGCCTTCTCTTGTGTAACATTATAAAATTATACATTTCTATCTGCAAGAGTGAAATTTCCTAAGATTTCCATCCTTTGTGAAACACCACAAGGGCTATTTTTTGTGGTGCTGCTGCTCATGCGAAATCACAACACATTGCTTTACCTTTAAAATCTTAATTTCTTTATTTGGGCCTTCCAGGCTGCAAACCAATGCTTTTTCTACTTCTTGTCTATCACATTCCTCTTGGGTTGCATTTTATTGTGTTCAAAGTGCTCTACTCCTCCCCTCCCCTGCCCAGATAAATAGCTGATGACATTTATTTATGGAAAGTTATTAGCATTTATTATTTATATAGCATAGGGATTGATCTTCTCCATTCATATATTCAAGGTCAAAGCATGTTCTTGCATCTCTCTGTTTTCTGGCTCCCATTATCAGCGAGAGCTCAGTGAGTGAATCATTCATTTCTTTTGTCTGTTGCTCTACCTTCTCCGCCTCCTCCTGCCATTCCAGGAAAGGATTCCACCTTGTTCCGTTCTGTGGCTCATAGCCAGGATAAAGTGCAGAAAATGAATGGAGGGATGAAAGAAGAGAGAAAGGAGGTTGGCAAGGCTTCTGAGCCGAAAACCTTTAAAACAGCAGTAATAGAAAAGAGCATTTGAGAAAGCAGTCATTTGGTGTGTTGGCTGAATACCACTGTAAGAGATAAAGCTTTGGAGAAAATGCAACGGACAACAGTTTTGTAAAGCAGACAAATTATTGCGCTAGAAAGGTATTGCACAGAGACCATAAAGTAATCCATTTTACACTATGTGAAAATAATTCATGTTATACCCTCTTTAAAAATACATATATATTCATTTTATTTTTTGCCTTGAGTAACAGTCTTGAAATGCTCCAGTTCATATAGCCAAATATAAGCTTTTAGCCTGGTTGTCTGTCACAAGGGATATTTCATGTGTATCTGGGTCTGTGAATGCACAGCATTGTTTCAGTTTGTTTCAAAGACCTAACTCCCATGTTTGAATATAGAATAGACTCATTGGAATCAACGGGACATAAGTTAGCTTTGACTAACAAAATCCTTTTCACTCCGGTAGGCCTGTTCTGGGTAAGGCTAATGTGTGATTTAGCCCAAAGGAAGGCACTTAAGTATGGAAAATGTAGCATCCTTGGTTACTACAATATGTGAGCATTGCTGGTGAACTTCAGTCTGACTCAGCAGTTTCATCTCTTTTTGCAGAAAACTGAGTAGAATTCTGGAGGCTGATGCTATCCAGATCTATTCTAAAGGAAGCCTTATTTTTCATACCTTGCTACCCTTATTACTCATACCTTGCAACCTGACTCTTCAAAATCATGTGCAACACTATCATAACCGACTGGTAATATTGGAACCCTGTGGATACCTTGGAATAGAGATGGAACAACCTGTCAGTCCCACCTCACTTTCTCTCTTGTTTTCATATCAAAACCTTGAGATGTTTGCTCATATCTTAAGTTCAGAACTTTGAGATTTCCTTCACATTATTTATATTATTCAGAAATTTCAAAGAAACTAATAAAAAAAACCTTTAAAACATGCATTACGGATACAAACATTTTTTTAATGGGCACATTACTTATTATGTATGTTTTGTTCTATCCACATCTGGCATTTGTACACATTTTTGTAAGCAATTTTAATAATAGAATGCATTTTTAAAGTTATTTTCACTAACAGAAGCATTTCTGTAACTACTTTACCTTTAATTGTGCATCTTTGTAGACATGGTCTGCCCAGTGAACTCCATTGTATCACTCAGAGAAATGTGTATTTTGAAGTATACCTTAGTTTGTGTAGTTGTTTGTGCAGAATTAGATCAGTTTGCATTAAAATGTGAACAAAGTACAGGGGAGGGGCCTGTTCCTTATCTTCTTGCTACCTGATAAGTGGACAGACCAGGAGGGAGAAAGGGAAAGAGACTATATATTATAATGATAACACAAACAGAGTTTACTAAATATCTCCGTGCAGCCCCTTTTATCTTGTTTTGAACAAATATGATTTGTAAACAGCAATTTGCAATGTAGATCCATGCAGTGCTAAGACTGTATTAGATGATCATGCCAAGAGGCTTATTGCTGCACTTAAGTGTTCACAATTGTGCAATGTGCATTATTTGCCAAGTTGTATTTTACTGTAGGCAATTATGTTGGTGCTTAGAAATGCAACTACATTTAGCTTTCAAAACAGAAGAACGGAAATGGGCAGTGGGAAGCTGAGGTCTGATTTGGCTTAACTTCTGATCACACAGAAGTATATTTATGCTAGCACACGGCAGGAATTGTGAGGCCCTCCAGATTGAAAAGAGATTCCCAGCAGTCTTGACTAGCATAGAGAATGGTGAGGAATTCTGGGACTTGTGGCTGCACATTTCCCACCCATGGATAAACACTTCAATCTTATTAAGTCTTGCTTACCCCCCTTTCCCCCCGCCCCCCGATTCGTATGGGTGTTTCACTTCAATAAAAATTTCCAGATTCACCATCAGATTTCTGTCTATGTAAAATTAACTGGCAAAGAGAAATTCAAATCAATTTTCCTTTTGCAATCTGTATAAAGGCAGGAGTAAGTAACCTAGCAATTTTATACCACAGTCCTCATAATCCCCACCTTTGGCTGTTGGAGCTTATGAGAGTTGTAATCGAAACACTGAAGATTCCAGTTTCCCAGTTCCTCTTGTAGACACAAACACTCTGCTCTTCTATTTTAGAAGGAGGGGAAAACATAGCTTTTAATGTATAAGAGCAGCACATTCTTCTCGTTGATATGGTCCATGACAAACTAGTTCACAAATGAATGTAGAGTACTCTTTCAGACTACTTCAAAACCATCTAGAGTAGATCCATTCACACCAATGGGATTTAAGTTAGAATTTGCACTCACTTCAGTGGGTCTACTCTAGGTAGGATTAATGCTGGTGTTAGCCCAATCTTGCCTATATAGTACAGTTTATTCATGACAACCAAATACAGGTTATAGCCATCAATCTTGTCTATATGTTTTGGGGCATTGCTAATGGTTTCTTAGTGGAATGCCAATAACCAGGTTCCTGATTTAATGATCTGCAGTCCTCATTTAAGATACAAATTTCTTCTATTACAGTTTCATTTTTTAATTCCCCCCCCCCCAAAAAAAAAACCCTTATTAATATGTACAATGTGTTGATATAAGTAGCTTTCAACTGCCAATCCAAGTTTTGGAAGGCTCTCCTGTCAAGATAATTCCCAAAGCCTGTGTGCTGCCACTTCATGAGCAGTAAATTGAAACTCTTCCTGTATTATAGCTCATATCGAATGACACCATTATACACAGGAACAATATTGGGCAGTAAAGCACTTATCCCAACTGTGCCTATCTGGTACAATGTTGTCATCTTATAAATTATTCCATCAGGCTATATTGGTACTCTGCTCCAGTTATGACTCTTCCATCCCATTCACAGAAATACTAAATGAATGATTATGACCATGATCTGTGTTCCTGTCAATATTAGTTATGAAAATTGACTCACAAATGAACAGAAGATACGTATCTGACAGCTGATGACAAATTGCCTTGCCCTTAACTCTCCTGGTCCTGATCTTGGTTCCATTTTCTGTAAATCTATTAAGAATAGATTGTAGTGGTGGTAAGAGACATCATGATGACACTGTATAAGACTGAGATCTTGAATGACATTTTCTGCTTGCTCACTCAACTGAGGTCCCATTAAGGCCAATATGCACTTTATATAACCCATTTCCATAGCATTTATTAAACTCTTCTGTTGTTTGCTGGTCTCCCCACCCCCCCACCCCAAGTCAACCTTTTGGCCATTTGAAGAATAGAGTTTGAAGTCTATTATCAGCCAATTTTCACCTTACCCTGCAGAAGGTATCTGTTCAGAATTGTGTTAAGTAGTGCCTCTTTGTCTTGATTCTTTAAAAAGTAACAACATGATAAAGGAAGAGTGAGGTCACTGGTGTTCAACAGTTTGAAGTGTTGGCTTGTGTTAGATTTGTGATCTCCCTTCTAGTGCAACCATGGTAACAGTATGAGAAGGGATCTTGTAACAACTTTGAGACTTAACTGTGGGGAAGAAGTTGTATCAGCCCCCCTCCCGCCCCTGTTGCTTCCATAATTAAATGATTAGTTCTCCTCAAGACAGCACAGAGCTTCGTCTGGGAACTGTAGTTTTGTGAGACATATAGCCTTCTCTGTCAGAGAGCTCTAGTGCCATGATAAACTACTGTTCTCAGGATTCCCTCACACTGAGCCAGAGCAGTTAAATCAGTCTCACACTGGATTATTTCTGCAATGTGTTTTGGACCTTCGTTTTGGTTAATATGAAGAATGGAAGCAAAGAAGAGAATTATTTTGGCTATGTGCTGGCTCAAGATTCTGGGAGTTGTAGTCCAAAAGGTAACTTTTCTTTACCACGTCTTCTTCAACCTTTCTTTGTAATAAAATTTTATATAGTTTAGATGTTAGTTTCCGCTTGCCCTTTAGTAGTATATTATACAATTCATTTTTTTCCATTTCGAGGCCTTCTATTTCAACATCCAATATAAATCTATTTAAAAGTTGTGTATAGATGAACCAATGTCTTTGTGTCTCCATAGATCTTATTTCCTCTATCGCTTTCAAGCTTAACTTATTCTCATTATTTTTTGTTAACAGATCCTCATATCTTAGCCAAACAGAGATCTGTGATCTGAAAAAAAGCACCTCATGCGGAGAGATCCAACCAGTGATTTTTCTGTAAAAGAGTTGTTTTGCTTTTAACCATTTCATCAAAATAGCTTTCCGAATGGAGTGATGTTCAAAATGTTTGTTGATTTTATGTTTTTCATACCACAGGTACACATGCCAGCCAAAGTGGGCATTGAATCCCTCCAGAGCAAGCAATTTATCATCGTTTAGCTTTATCCATTCTCTTGCTCAGATTAATTATTTAGCTTGATAGTAGAATTGGAGGTCAGGCAGGCTACAGCCACCATTTTCATAGGTATCAATTAAAGTTTTCCATTTTATGCGTGTTTTTTTCCCCAGCCCATACAAACTTCCTTATTTCTTTGTTCCATTCTTCTAGTATTTTTAAGTTGCAAATGATTGGAACATTAGTAAAGAGATAATTGAGTTTTGGCAGAACCAACATTTTAACAGCTGCCATTCTTCCAGAAAAGGATAGGTTTAATTTAGCCCATTTCAGAAGATCTTGTTTAATTTTTTTTCCAACTGTTCTTATAATTGTTCTCGAAGAGTTCCATGTTTCTGTTGCTAATCCATATCCCTAAATATTTGGTCTTCTTTACTATTCTACATTTCATATGATTTTGTATTTCCTTTTCTTCAGCAGAGGAAACATTTTTAGTTACTATCACTGATTTCTGTGTGTTTATTTTAAATCCAGATGCTGTTCCAAAGTTATTTAATTGTGTTAATAACTTCATGTATACAAACAGAGGGATCTTCTAGAAACAATGACAAGATCATCTGCATAGGCCTTAAGTTTATACAGTGGAACCTCGCCATACGCGGGGGATCCGTTCTGGATCCCGCCGCGTATGGCAATTTCCGCCTATGCTCGAGCCCCATTGTAAACAACGGGGCTCGTGCACGGCGGCGTGGAGGTGCGCGGGGCGCAACAGGCGCACGCGCCCATTCAACTGAATGGAACGCGCCGCCCCTTCCTCCCCGCGTGCACCCAGCGGCTTGAGCGCGTACGCTCAAAGCCGCTTATAAAAAGTCCGTGTATGCGGAGGCGCCACTGTATTCTAATTTCTTAACTTTTACCCCGGTAATTTCTGTGTTTTTCCTTATTCTGTTGTTAAGATCTTCGAAGACAGTTATAAATAACAAAGGAGATAGGGGACAGCCCTGCCTTGTCCCTTTTTGTATATTAAACTTCTGGGTTCTTTCTCCATTTATAATAAGCCTTGCGGTTTGTGTACTATAGATGTTTTGTATCCAACCAAGATATGACGAGATCCGTCAAATTACCAATCTAGAGAGCTTTTAAAAAGCCATTAAGACGGATCTCTTCCAGCAGGCCTTCCTGGAATAACATACTCGCCCACGAACAAGACTTCCCATCTAGTGAACTCTGCCCAGGATGATTATTTTTTGATTAGTTGGTTTTTAATGTGTAGTTTTTAATCTTGTTTAATCTTGTTTTAAGGGGGTACTATGTATATATGGTTGTATTTTAACTTCTCAGCCATTTTTGTGGACCCTATTGCTCCTCACTGCCAAAATCACTGACAAAGCAAAAAAAAATCTCATTGTCTTCCTCTCCCTTCCAGAAGAGAAGGGAACTCTCTGCTTTGCACATGGACAGGGCTCAGTGGTATAGGAAGGCATTCTATAATTTTCCTGCACCAAGGAGAACTACTAAGGCTGCTACTGAACATGAGATGTAGATGATCTTTGACTTGGTGGAAGGAGGTATGAGCTACCGGACAGTCATGCCTGCCATTTCAGTTCCATAAGTATGGGATATTTCCTAGCTTAGGTTTCACTGGATGTTACCCAAAATGATTGCTTGTGCTGTATAATCACAGGCCAACCCAAAAGTGGAAAACAAAGCTGAACAGGGGAAATGCTCAAGAGGAGCAGGTGCATGGGCAAGAAGATACAGATTGGCTATAGGAAATGGAGGACTCCAGCCTAGCACCTGTTTACACATCCCAGATTATCTGGCCAGGCAGAGAGAAAGAAAAAAAAAAGCTAATATAAAAGCAGAGAACCACGTTATCTCATAGTGGGAGGGTAAATCAATAGGAGGCCTAACAAAGTAAAGAGATAAAGTACTAAGGCTTTCTTCTTAATATTTCTCTGACTTCATCACCTGTTGGCTTTTGGTTATGGTGACCTTGGCAAGGATTATTGAGGTGTATTTTGCCAGTTCCTTCCTCTCAAATACAACCTACAGCACTTGGCATTCATTGGTGGTGTCCCATCCAAGTACTATGCTGGGCTGATCCTGCTTAGTTTTAAAGGTCAAACAGGAGCTGGTACATTTAAGGTATTTCGGTGTCAGAACGAATAAAAATCAATACCTATCTTTTATCATTGGTTCTTCCTTATAACTTTAGTCTCCTTTGGGTGAGCCCTCTTCTCGGCTGAATTGAAGATCATAGTGGGTTACTAGCAGTGCATGCCCCTTAGATTAAACATTTCTTCTGGCCACCATGAAGAACTTATTTGTCTTTAGAGAGTCAGCATGCTAAAACAGAGGAAGAAGAGAAGGAAATGGAGGGAACTTCCAAAGTGTTACTTACAACTTTGTGGCACATGTTTTGGAGAGGTGAGACTGGGAAGTAGAACCAGGCTGTTCTAACAAAAGGTTGTATTGAACAATAGCAAACATTCAATGTATGTACATACTTGCATACACAACCTAACCTACCAGGTAATAATTCCAAAAATATCAAAACAGGAGGGTAGAATAGATTTTGTCTCTTGTGTGTGAAAGAACCTGAAGAGGCATTTTCAACTCTTCCATTTATTAGGTGACAATTGTAGTGAAAACAGTTTTGGAAACACTTGGATTTGGACAACAGCATATACTCCAATTCTCCTGATTTGGTAGGGACAGTCTCAATTCATCCTTTGTTGTCCAATATTTTCAGCTGCTTTTAAAATGTCCTCTCGCCTCTTCCCATTTTCCTCATTTGTCCTCAAGTTATTTCAGTTGCTACAAACTGAGTTAAAAGGGCAAAAGCAATAGGCACTCTACTAACCTAGTAAGGCAAGGATGAGAGGTCAGAATCATGTCTTTCCCAGTAGGGCCAGGCAAAAGCAAACTATTGCAGACCCTCCTAGTTTGTGCATTTTTCCTCATTAATAAGTTTTGCCAACCTGAATACACTATTGTTGCTTGGTGATATATGCCCCAGTTTTAATCTGTGAAATGTTAGAAGGGATGCAGCAGTGATAAATATGTTATTTTCTGGAGAATTCAGGAGTAAAACCTTTTCCTGCACTTTTGTTTGGGGAATTGATGCTTTCAAATTGAAGTTCTCTTAATGTCAACTCATAAAATTAATTTTGGATTAATTGTGTGGTAAATGTGTGAATGAGGTTGTTCACTGTTATTGCAAATTTTAAAGTGGTTTAATACTAATGGTTTATCCCTAGGGTAATCATGAGGAAAAAGCCTTTTGATTCTCCCCACAGCATCTCAAAATAGTATTACCACAAATTTTTTTGGGGGGGTTGGGAGAACTTTGATAGGCACAATGATATAAAAGGGATAAATAGATGACCTAACAATATCCTAAGAATTTGAATGTGAAATATTTCTGCCTCTATCCAAGCCACGCTAAGGATCAGGAGTGATTCTGTCACTAGCTGTTGCTGTATATATTGCTAATAAAATCATTTTTCTTTGTCTTCTAGACTTCTTGCCTCTTCTTTGTTAATACTGGCCCTTTGCGACTTAACACAAGACAACACTAGAAATACAAAATGATAGCAAGATTGCACTTTAAAAGGCATGCTGAGCATCAGTGCCAAAAAAAATCTCTTCCGAATTATTATTAGGATGCTACAAGCGATCAGCCTGTCAGATAGGAAAAGATGAGAAATGTACAAAAAGCACTGAGAATGAATAATGTCTACAAGTTGAATTGTGGTTATATTATTACAAGATATGTAGGCCTCATTTTGTACCTGTAACAAAAATATCCTGCTATCATCTCTGTGCATAAATTACTTAACATGTCAGATCTCCATGGAAAGTGAAATGCAATAGAATTATATTTTGCCCACATTCTAATTATCTGTTATTAATATACATGGAATGGTACAAACTATTATGATTACATTTTTTAAAAAGAAATCTTACAGTATGTGCATTTGTTTGTAGGTAAGTAAATAAAAGGAGAAGATCCTTTTTAAAAATAGAATTGAGGTTTAAATGTTTGTTGGAGCCCATTAATTAAGAACAGTATTAAGTAACTTTGAAAAGGGCCACTATAGCTCTGCAGTGGGTAGAAGGTGTGTGTTACTATTAATTGCTCATCACAAACTTTGGGTGGTGATAACTGCAGATCTTGCTGCTAAAAGATCTAGTTGGAAATAGCTAGATGGAGAACCTGAATCATATGGACAAATTCTGTGGACACGATGAACCTAACCAACCTCAGTTGGTGATGTCAACAACCAAAGAAGCTGCTTGGGAAGGCAGCCTTGAGTCTCCACCAGTGGTGGACATGTCCTCCCCCCAAAAAAATATGTGTGACCATGCAAACCCCTTCCGTAAATCATTCCAGCACTGAATAGAAATGGATTATACTAAGGAGACCACTGATAAATAATGATACATGATCATGGTAAGGCAAGTCCTGTTATACAGAAACCATTCCTTATTTAAGCATTTTCTTGAGTTGATTCTTACCTTTCGGAACAGTGGTGATGAGAAGACAAACTACTCTACCCAGGAGCAAGTAGAAAGCTTTGCATTTTTAGAGGGCAGCCCTTTAAATTGTTGGTAAATTATACTGAAATGGAAACCTGCTAAGAATGCAGAATCAAAATCTACATTCACTGCCTCAAATGCATTGAAAAGAAAATATTGGATTTTCAAAGAAACAAATGCATAAAACCAGGCTCCTAGTGTTTGTAAAAGCTATGTCCAACCCTACAGCTGCTGCTTCTTGTTTGTCATTTAGTCATTTTTAACTTATGACAACCCTAAGGTGACCCTATCATGGGATTTGACATGAGATTAGCAAACAATTGGACTCCTGCTTGACATTGGACTAATGCGAGTCAGCACCAAATTTTGGTAGTATAGTCATCCATCCATATTTGCTGGTTAAGCATTCATAGATTTGATTATTCACAGATTGCTGTGTTTGCCATTGCTTCTGCTGCTGTTCTGTGCCACTTTTAAGAGGGATTTTGATAGCACAAGTGTTACTGGAAGGAAATCACACACGAAGGGCTGGCTGCACATACATTTGCTCACTCATTCACTCACTTGCATGGACAGGTGGAGGAAAGGGGATGGAATGGGGGAGCATTAAGAGGGAGGATACCTGCATTGCCTTGCTCAGCTAGGTGGGTGGGGGAAAGAAGATGCAACAGGGAATACAGGAAAGGATGCACACACATTCTCTTGCTCACTCACATAGACAGGAGGGGGAAGGGGATGTGATGAGTGTCCCCTTTCTTTTCCCACCTGGCAAAGGAAAATCTAGGTGACCAGGTCCAACCACCATGCCAGTGCAGGTATTTTTATATATGTTTAACTTGGTGTGTGTGTGGGGGGGTAAGAGATATTCATAGCTCTCCCACTTTTGTGGGGGTCCTGTGCCCCTTACTCCCACACAAATCCCCATCTCTAATCATGACAAAAGTTGAGCTGATGGTTTTAAAATATCTTTGAGAAGCCACATGTAAATCTGTGGCCCTGGTGTTTCTAACTCCTGGCTTACAACATTTTTATAATGTCCAATTAATTTTGTCTAAATGCAATGAGATTTTATTGAAATAGAATTTACTAAACCACAATAAAAACAACAAATAGGAATCTGGACAAACAACTACTAACTAAAATACAGTAAGATGGATCCAGACACGGTCATACATAGTGCAGGGTCATTGCAATAAAGGAATTGTGTTAGTCATTATAAACATCTTTGTCTTTTTCTTTTAAAGCATTATACTTGCTAGTAGAGTTAAAGGTAGGATAGAGGTTAGCAGGCTTTGGACATGTCCAGTCTCTCAAAACATGAACAGCAAGAGTATGTTTGTCATCCCTAAGATTTTGACATTGATGATAGCAAACTGTATTAGTAGGCATGTGTCTGAATTGGTCAGAACTGCCTTTACATTAGTGGTGCTTAAGAAAGTGGCATTTGCTTCCTGCCTCTTTAGTGAGTGATAAAATATGCTGTGATCTACCCAGGCTGAAACATGTCTAGTGATAACTAAAGACAAACATCAGCAATGTCATTTCTCTTGATTGTTGCTTTCATTTAAATGAATGATGGAACTGAGATGTATTATATCATTAGCAGCCGCGTTGCCTATTGCTATTATTGCCACTTTTCTTCCTGCCGGAAAAGACTTGGACACTTCCTCAGTAGCTTCAAATGATGATTTCATTTTTTAAACTTAATGATTTCCAATGCTCCTGTTCTGAATCCTCATCAATTCTTCTCAGCTTTTCATGTTTCTTTTGCTAGACCAAAGGCTCTTCCATATGTCAGCAGGCTGTGGTATTTAAACAAAACGGAGTTGGTTTTGAGATGTGATATCACACAGACTCTTATGATCTCAAAATAGGTAATATGGATTTGGTATCTTAGCAATATGTGGATAGGCTAATGATTAGGAGGACAAAAGGGAGTGGTGAAATTGCTGCAGACCTTGATGCAAATTGGCCTCCTGCATACTGGGAAGAAAGTGAACAGAGAGGGGAAAAAGCATTTATTTTGTTTATTGACCTGAGCAATATTTCCATATGAGCTTTTTAAGTGTTTGCAAATGGAAAAAAAAAATAAGAGAATTGTACAGTTTGTTCAAGCACTTTAGGGGTGTTAAGTGATTCAACCATTCATACTGAAGAGCTAGTATTTAACATTCATAGTTTCTTTGTGATGTAGGATCCTCTAAAAAAAACTCTTTCTTCTCCCCCTCCCCCCTTTTCCAATGTCTATGGCCCAAGACAGCAATTTAAAATGGAATTTTCAGATAACCATGAGCATGCACAAATTGTCTTCCAGGAAAGCGGCAAGAAAACTCATATTAACTGGAAAAGTGTATCTTACTACAGCACGCACATGCCATACATGGACTTGCCATTGAGATACATGTATGGCAAGCCCAGGAGGACAAAATGGTGTGTGCACTGGAGGTGTGGAACATGGCACCGCGCACAGGAGCATGCCTCCATAGGAATCAATAGGATTTCAGCATACACATTTTTTTCCATATGCAGGAGGTTGGTCCGGAATTGATCCCCCATGTATAGGAAGGGCCCACTATACTATGCAGACAGTTGATATTCTACAAATAACCTGCGAAAGCCCAACCCTACTACTAGGCAGAGTGAAACATTTGCTTCAAGAAAAAGGTCTGGGGGTGTTTTGAAGGGTCTGTACATTATTATTAAAATTGTTTTGCTGTAAGGGATTAGCTTAGCAGTTCAGCGTATCCCAGGCCCTGAGGGTTCAGGGCCAAAACCTAGGGAATGACCCCTTGCACTGTGTCAATGAGATGAGCCCTGGCAATGTTACAAGGGAGATGTCACAAGGGGAGCCCCTGGTAATGTCATTAAGCAGGATATCATAAGCATTAATCCAGTAACATAAAGCATGCCATGCATTTTTTTTTTAAAAACAACAACAACACAAAACTAAGAGCCGTATCACACGAGAGAAAATGGAAATGGAGTCAGAGAGCAGCAGCTTTCTCAGTGCCTTACTACATGATGTCGTAGCACTTCAGTTCTTTTTCCACAGCAGACAGTTGTAAAAGAATGTCTTTTTTCAAATGGATTTTTCCAGCTAGAAAAAAGACACATTTTAAAAACCATCTCCCATAGGAGGAGAACTGAAGCACTATAGCGTTATGTGGTAAGACATGGAGAAAGCTGCTACACTCTGGCTTTGTTTCTGCTTTCTTTTCTTGTGTGATAAGGCTGCAAGTCTTAACAAATGTATATGTATGTACACTTTTCAAGGCCCTCATCCTGAGATTCCTTGCCTTCACATTGAGTATTGTGAAGATCCTCAGGGAGGAAGATCTAGCCCTGACACCAGGGTAGGATTGAAAGAAGCACTATTGCCGTGGTTCTCAACCTTCCTAATGCCACAACCCTTTAATACAGTTCCTCATGTTGTGGTGACCACCAGCCATAAAATTAGTGGTGTCTCAGTTGGTAAGACCATCAAAAATATGTGCTTTCTGATGGTCTTAGGCGATCCTTGTAAAAGGGTTGTTCGAACCCCAAAGGGATCGCGACCCACAGGTTGAGAACTACTGCACTAGTGGGATTATCTTTGCCAGATGCTAAAATAACTGGTTTGATTTTGGAGACTTCGGTTTGAGGATCTGAGTCATCGTGAATGCACAGTTTGCTCCACCTCAGGCACCAAAATGTTTGGAATTGGTTCTGAACTTTAAAAGGTATGTATTGAAAAATGTGTGGGCTTACTTGCAAATTTGATTTATGCTATTCCCATAGGGCATGACTGATAAAATTGAGCAAGGCTGGCAACTTATTTTCTTCCCTAACAACTTCAGGGGCTTCATGGACTGCCAGAAATAGGAAGAGGGATAGAAGTGACCAGATACTCAGTTCTGGGTGGTTTTGTTTTTTTTTTGTGGGGGGGGGAGGTTTATCTTGGAGTTAAACCATGTAGAGAGATCCTGCAATCTAGTTAAAAGATAAATTGTCACTCCTGGCATTTTCCAGATGAAACAGGAAACCCACTTGGGGGGGGGGGGGGCTCCTTAAAGGATCTATTCATATCTTGAAAGATAAGACATGCCTTATTTTCACAGTACAGGCATCCCCATCCCCACCATATCTTTCTGAAAAAGAGAATCTGGAGAGATGTTACTGGCTGCATGTAACCCCAGGGCTACAGTTGTCCACCCCTGATATAAAAGCTCCTGAGCTTTTAACTTTGTACTGGCTAAGGACCAACATTTAACAATATATTTAGTGTCTGTGTGAGCAGTCCTGTCTTGTCCATGAGTACATGCTCCTGTGGACAAATGCACTGTGTCACCAACAGAGCATCAATTCCCATGATGGCTGGAAAAGTGATGATTTTAAATTAAACTAAACCAAGCGGATCTAAACTATCTCCCTGGTAGTGTTTTGCCACTGAAACCATAGATTGAGCTAAGTGGTGCTTGCTTTGTTGCTGTTGGCTGCAATTCTTTATCCTTGTCCTTAAGCGTAAGCCCCATTGAACTTATCATTTGGTTCTAAGCAGAGTTGTGTATGTTGCACTGTTTTGTGTATTGTGATTTTGGTTCATTTGTATTTTTATTTAGCTCAAACAGATGATACCTGCCCCACTCTCTCAGACTGTACCAAACAAGATTGTAAATGGGTAACTGAAAGTTTGCAAACTCAGAATGGGGGAAAACAGAGAGAAGTAGGTTGCCCTGATGTTTTCTTTAATATGCTATTTTTCTATAAGCACTGAGGTTTTCTTCCCTAATAGATAAGTACTCAGATATTCAGTTCTCTGTCTACCTGGATGATTGGTACAACTCAAGAGATTTATCATCTGATTTTTCTGATCGTAAAAACTGGTTTCAGAAAGGAACAATTAGAATATATATTGTTGCTGAGCTCTTTAGAAGAGCATAAAATTTATGGATTTTATCAAACATATGCTGAAACTCTTTTCCTTAGGCAATGCACATTTATAATATTTTTTTCCTTGGGAGGGGTGTTGATGGAATAAAATATCTGTTTGAAAAGTGATATTTATATAAGAAATGCCATGTTATCAAACTTTAACAAGGTAAAGGTAAACAAACAAACAAACAATAATTTTTGAGCCATACAGACTTCAGTCTGAGCGAATAGCTCTTCTTCCCCCCGTCGTGATTATACACAGAGACAATAGTACTTGCTGGCAAAGCACATAAAACAGTATAAATGTCAGAATTATAGTGTTCATTATCCTCATTTGCAGGATGTCTGAGCTCTTAAAAATCTGCAATAGCTTCAGTTTGACAATGTTCATAACAAGAAAGAGAAGTTCCATAGAACCACATTTTTTTTTTTTGGCTGCATACTATTGAAATTACTATGCAAGGATGGGATGATGGTCAACTGACTGTTAAAATATTGATAACTGAATAGTTATTATTTGTGCAGGACAAAGTATTCTGTGTAGTTAAGATTATGTCTAAACACAAGAAGAGCTCTGCCATGGTCAGTAAGAGGCTTCTTGGATAGACCTTGGGACCATGTGACCTTCCTGTTGAACTTCACTTCTCATTAGCACTCATTAAGCTGGTCCATGATGGGGCATGATGAGGAGAGAAGTTCATTATGGTGAGCTAATGGTTTCTCACCCTTGTTAAGGAAACCTAGAACTATACCATTAGGGCAATAACCTCCTATCATCTGATACTTAATCATCAAATCTGGATGTTCCAATTACCTTTCATATTACTAATCTTGAGCATATATAAGTCAAAAAAGTCATATAAATTAATGGTCGTTCCCTGCCCCCGCCAACCCCCCCCCCCGCCAACCCATGGCAGTGACTATATATTGTGTAATGGCATACTTCCTTTTATCTGATTTGAGTTTGCATCTTAATTTGGTTATATGCTGTCTAATGAGAGAGGGAGGAAAATATTTAAATCCATTCCTACCATACTATTAAAACTGAGAACTTTATAATATGTCACTTGTAATTATAAATGGAAAGAATGCTCACAAGTGCCATAGAAGTTGACTGTTTTCTCAGTCGGGTGGCTTCTTAAGGAAGACTGACTTGACATACCAAGACATCCCATTGAGAAAATGGTCAACAACTACTTTCCTGAGTGTTGGAAAGGAAAATCTTAGTATGATAATCTAAGTTCAGGTGAAAAATGGATATGGAATTTTGCACAAAAAGTGGCGAAAAAAACATGTTCCCTGTGCACAAAAACAGCATTTTCTGCACAGAAAACAAAACAAACAAATTTCCTACATAGAAAGTAGCATTTTTCTGGGCAGGAATGTTGTTTTCTGTGCAGAAGATGGTGATTTATTGTACAAAAATCTTGTCTTCCACACCGAAAATGCTGTTTCCTGCCCAAAAAAATGCCATGCAAAACACCCATGTATATTTTATTTCATACAGAAGAAGTCTGCAACTGCAAATTGACTTTGAAAGCTTCATAGTTTTCATTTATTGTCTTTCTGCAAGGTGAAAATTCTTCATTCTTGTCTGTGAGACTGAAATGTATGAAGATTTCCATGCCTGTTCCCTTACTTTTTGCAGGTAGAAAGCTGAGGATGAGAGGCAATGGCTTCCTTAGGAATACCTAAACTGTTAATGGTGGTAGGTGAGATTTCACCTTTCATTCACAGCTGCCTTGTTTTTTTAAGTCACTAAAAAACTAAAAGTCACTTGAAGAATTGTTTCTAGATAATGTGTACACCGCCTTTGAAAATCCAACCTTAAAGAGTAATGATAATGTTTCCATTTATCAGTGTTCATTTGTGGAAATACATTTTCACCAACATAATATGTGCCCTCCTAATACTGTTTCTGTTTATATCTCATAATGATAAAAATTCACAGAGATTTGATTTCTCTTTTATTATTTTTGCATGTTAAGAATATTTGCAGCTCCCCCCTCCCTCCGGGTTTGGTGCTTGTATTTAAATTGCCTTTTAAGCTGGTATCTTGAAACCTTGTATAGAAACAATAAAAAGCCATAGAACTGTGTACCTCCTGAAGTATGACTTTTTCTTTATTTGCAAACATTAAAAGGCCACTACTTCCCCTTATGATCATTGCATCTATTGTGAGCAATTACTGTTTAGTGGAAAAGTCAGATAAGGGCTCTTCTTCTTTACTTCTCCATAGGAGTAATTACCTCTCTAGATATAATCAGTGCTAAAGGTGGTGAAGTGCATAATAATTTCACCAGCAGCACTGTAGTTTCTGGTTCTCTTGCAACTGAACATGTAAAATCACAGCTCAATTGTATTTGCACAATATTCAACAGGAGAAACCTGGGTGGTTTTCAGTGTTGCTCTACAACTGTAAAATGATAATATAATCTTTCAGTTTTTAAATACTTTATTTTGTTTGATTAGAGCAGTAGCCAGATGCCACCTTTCCAAAATGTTAGTTCTGTGAGGCAGCAACTTTCAAAGAGTCAGGGGTCACACCTGCTCCTTCCTTAACCTTGAAGGTTCACACCAATCGATGTATGGGAAAAAATCTGGACAATCCTGTATAATGTTTTATGTTTTTAACGGGTAAGTTTTCAGTTTTCCTCCAGTGAAAAACATGGTTTGCAAAAGGGGGGGGGGGGGACGGGACTCCAGAGCAATATTTTATTTTATTTTTGAAATGACAGTGGGTTCATGAACCAAGCCTTCATGGATGGGAAAGATCCACTGTAGTGACTGTCATTTAAAAATATTTATTTTATTTTTTTAAAAAAGAAATTTCACAGATATTTTCCTGTTACCTCTACTGAGGGCAGTACAGCAGGGGAATATTCAAAGGAGTAGTCCAGAGTCCAGTCCAAACGTCACACAATACTAGTGAGAGGAGAAAATGGCTGTAGGTTAGAGTGATGCCTAAATATAATCAGTAGGATGAAGCAAACAAATGGGAGGTCTGCAAATATGCAAACTAGTAATGTTTGCAGCCCTCCTGTTTGTTGGAGTATACTAGCAAGCCACATGTAGGTATGTACTAGTTGCTAACTTTACAACCTCTCCCTTCCAAACAACAACAAAAAGAATGAAAACCAGAACTGTACATATTCAGGGATATGTCACCTTATGTTCGTGCATGCCGGGTGTTTGTTTGTTTGTTGCGGAGGATGCAATTCCTTCTTCCCTATGCAATTAATAATGCCCTCTCAACTTACTGTTATGCCGCTGCAGCCCCACCCCACCCCCAACTATTCCATGGCTAATGGATGAGAGGGGCCAGAGAAGTATCTGTGGGTGTTCCCACAGCTGGAAACAAAATGATTATAATGCTCATTGACACTTCTGGAATCCCTAGTGGGCCTAAGCAGGTGATGCAAACATTTTGCATCTGATGCAAGGACATAGTCAGCCATTCCTCTGATTGCCTCCTCCACCACAATTCTCCACCAGACACAGCTATAGCTATTGGGGGTTGAATTCCATATGCTATGCTAAACTGTGCTAGTAAGGATTCTGGTCATAGTGTGGCAGGACATCCAATTTTGTGATCAATAAAGCCTGCAAAATTGCCCCCAATCCTACAGAGACATACACAACACTCAAATACAAGAGAGAACACTGAAATTCAATATGCACTTCTGCACGTAGTGGGAGCTGACCTCTTTATTAGAGCAACACACTAGAGGGCCTCTATTGCTACAGATAAGTCACTACTGAAAATTTAATAATTTCCAATATTGTAATATTTTCAACGTTATAGTCACACATGCTGCTAGCCTAAACATTAAGATTGTGACTGTTTCTTTCTCAATAACATACTTTATTTTGTTTGTTACAAATTTGTGGTTTACATGTTAACTTTTTCCTTAATTCTCTGATAGTGGAAACAAACATACATGTGTTTAAGTAGCTTTACATTACAGTAGTTTGTCACTCTCTCATAAGTGTAGGGTATGTTCACATTTTCCCCTTTCCCTTGTAACCACTTACTTTGATGAGGGCACCAGGAGGATGGCTTTGGCTGATTGCCTTAGCCTATAAGAAGGAAACACTCCTTAAAGTAATCTGCTTCATTCCCCAGATGGGTAGAGGTGTGTGTATGTTTGGAGACAGAGGGTTCAAACAAGAAATTTGTATTAGAAACATAGTAGCATTGGGATCCACACACAGAACTTTTGTCTATGATAAAGTACTGGCATAATTTGATTGCATTGACGAGCCTAAGTAAGCAGTTTAGTGGTCCTGTTTCTAACTAATTGTGGTTTCTAACCACATACCCAGACCTGCTTATAATGTGTTGTGGCAGTCCAGAATATGAAAAATATGTCACAGAATTATCTCTGACCAGAAAGGACAACAGACACCTCAAGCTAATGGTAGCCTTTCTTAGAGCTCTTATGGCTCTTGTGATCATCTGGCTCCAATGCATTTTGAACAGACTGTACCAACTGTGCTCCATAATGATTTCTAATAACAACATTATCATTAAGCTATACTATTCTTCAGATAAGCTATCCTTTAGGTCAGTTGTTTGACAAAACATATTTCTACTCCTTGGACAACTCTATAGAGAATGGAATGCCTCCTAAGAATAAACAAGTTCACCTGAATCAGAGGGAGATAGCAGAGTAAATTCTACCTTCTACAACAGTAGGAGGAAAACTAGCACCTTTCAAATATCTGTTTTGGTATCCAAAAGCATTGGTGGAATTCTCCTTCCCTGGATGTCTTCAAAAAGAGCTAGACAGCTACCTGCTGGGGATGCTGTATCTGGAGATCATGCACCAAGCAGAAGGTTAGATTCAGTGATCCAAGAGGCTCTTTCCAACTCTATCATTCTGTGATTCTACATATACATATACTGAAATGTTGTTCCCATCTACTACTATCAGGAATGTGGTATTTTATGTTGGTTGTACAATTTGGCCAACCACTATAAGAGGGAGCCATCAGGCAGACCCAGCAACATCAAGGTCTGCCTGAAGGAAGAGGCCCCTCCCTCCTCAACTGTCATCTCGGCCTCAGAGGGAGCCATCAGGCAGACCCAGCAACATCAAGGTCTGCCTGAAGGAAGAGGCCCCTCCCTCTTCAACTGTCATCTCGGCCTCAGAGGGAGCCATCAGGCAGACCCAGCAACATCGGGGACTGCCTGAAGGAAGAGGCCCCTCCCTCTTCAACTGTCATCTCGGCCTCAGAGGGAGCCATCAGGCAGACCCAGCAACATCAAGGTCTGCCTGAAGGAAGAGGCCCCTCCCTCTTCAACTGTCATCTCGGCCTCAGAGGGAGCCATCAGGCAGACCCAGCAACATCGGGGACTGCCTGAAGGAAGAGGCCCCTCCCTCTTCAACTGTCATCTCGGCCTCAGAGGGAGCCATCAGGCAGACCCAGCAACATCGGGGACTGCCTGAGAGCTGGTGGAGGACTACTTCTGCCGCTGCCCCCCCCCATGTCACCTGGGAAGAAGCTCCCCAGAACTGCGGAGGACTATCTTGCCGCTGTGGTGGCTTTTTACCAGGGGGGAGGGGTCAGTGAGAGAGGGGTGTTTTTATGTATTCTTAATTGTTTTATTGATATTTGCTGTGAACCGCCCTGATCTATGGAAGGGCGGTATAAAAATAAAAAAATTATTATTATTATTATTATTATTATTATTATTATTATTATTATTAACCATTTTCCAGAATATGGTCGAGTCCTTATCTCTAGCTGCTTTTATTAACTCCATCCACGAGTCTTTTTGGGCTTGTGCTTTTTTATATACATATACATATATGATTACACAGAGCACTCATCATTTAGTGTTTCATAGTGATAATTAAAATATCAGTGTTTGATGCCTGATTGCACATTACCTTAGTTTATATAGCAGTGATATGTAATCTTCATTGTGCCCTGTGTCTCCTTTGAAACTATTTTTAAAACACACACACACACACACACCTCAGTATAGCAGTGATTTTAATCTCACAGCCTCGAGATCAACAGAGATGAAAACTATGGGCTTTTCCTGGTTTGTGCTAGAATAGACATTTGTTTACTATGTTCAAATGCCATGTCTTTTAAGTTCCAAAATGCTATACAAATTTGGAAGCTATTGCAGTAGCTTGATGTCAGTATGAATAGAAAACCCAAATCTGCAAAGTTGGTTCTACAGAATAGTGAAACTGTTAAGTTGGCAGAGCTTCTAAAGATATTTTAAAATGTGTTTAGCTACGGTTACAGTATCAAGACCCCAAAGCAGTTACCATCACAGTTAGAATGTTTTAGAAAGTAACAGTTTACTTTGACATTTCTCAAAGGTAACTGAACATTTTATTTAGTGAAAATGAGAATTCTGCAAGAACAACTAAGAAGTGAGGTTTCTTGCCCATACACACTATAACTATAAAAGTAACCAAAACAGTACAGATATATCTCAGAAAGGAGTGACAGTAATGCCCAGTATGGGAAGGGATCTAGTAGCACCTTTGAGATTAGCTGTGAGAAATTTGTAGCATAAGCTTTGTAGCCTGGGGCGGGTTACAGACCGTCCATTTGGGGCGGGCTGTACCCGCCCCTTTCCCCGGTGTATCGGGGCCTCAGCGGCCAGAATGGCAGCCGCTGAGGCCCCGATCCGCCGCTTTTCAGGCTGTGGGGAAGCGGCAAAACACCGATTCCCCACAGCCTGAAAAGGGGTATCCCTGGGGCTTCAAGCCCCAAGGACACCCCGCAGTGGCGAGGAGGAGGAGAAAGGGGCCACTTGGCCCCTTTCTCCTTTGGTCCGCTGGGAGCAGCCGTGTGAAGGCTGCACCCAGCGGACCAAACCAGGAAGGAGCTCTGAAATGGAGCTCCTTCCTGCTCCGCGCTAAGGGCACACTAGACGCCCTGGCATGGAGTGAGGACGTCACTTCTGCGCCGACCCGTATAGAGGTGGCGCGGTCATGACGTCCTCATGGCGGTGGCCGTGTGGAACGGCTGCCACCATTTTGTGCACGCTCCGCGCGTCCTAGGGTTGGGGACATCCGGAAAGGACGCCTCTTTTTAACCCTAGCACGCGCGGAGCGTGTACTAAAGTGCCCATTTGTAACGGGCCTGGATCTGCTTCATCAGACATGTTCAGTGAAGTGCCTATGGACAAATATTTATACAATGGAATGCTTGGAGTGTGTGTGTGCGTGTAGAAATGGAAAAGCTGTGAGCATGGTGTTGAGGTGACAAGGTCAGATTTTAAAGATAGTCAGTGGTCATAAAGGGTGGGTGGGGGACAAAGGTGGCAAAAGGATTTTACCTATAGACAAGATGATTAGATAAACATGTGAAGAATATGTGTGTTCTTGGTATGTTATATGTTACTGGCTTCAAACCAGAAAACAAATGTAACAAATTGGACACGAAAACCTACTTGTGACTAGTATGTTAACTAGTGGAGGAGAAATGAGAGGCCCCAGGGTTTTCATTAAAAAATTAAATTTTCAAATTTTTATTTTTATTTCTTTTTTAAAATATTTTTCTTTTTTTTTTAATTCACATTTTGCGAAATTTTCACTTCAAGCACATGAAGTTATGTATATGTAAACACATTTATTCTGTGTGTACACTTCTGTGTGTAATTTAAAGATATAAATTTAATTTTGCTAGTTGTTTATGTCACAACCATTACCATTACCATTAGTACAAAAAACATTACTAAGGCTTCTGTATGGTTGTGGTATGGGAGGAGGTCAGTGGGGGAGATGACACCATGAGTTAATGCACTGGGTGACACCAAACCTAGGGATGCCACTGCCCAAATCATCTATTTCTCTTTCCAATCTCCTGTTGAGGTTTTTTGTTTATTTGTTTGTTCATGATCTTTGCAGACTGATACAGACAACACAGCTATATCTTTGAAAACTGCCCATAATGTCACAGTTTAAACGTCATTTAGTCATGTCTTAATTATTACAAGGAATTAATTACAAGTGGAAATGTGAAAATCTCTCTGTTTTGTTGCATTATTCTGAATATTATTTGCATTTAAATTTCCTCTTTTAATATAAGGTTGCAATTCATTGTGTTTTTTTCCCCCACATGGAAATTTGTGCACATTTAAAAACATTCGTCCCTCCAGAGCAACTGCGACAACTTGCTACTTCCGTTGTCCTGCAAGTGGAGGGAGAGACCAAAGAACAGAAAAGGCTCGCTATGAGTTCGAGTGAACTTGAAGGAGCATAACGACAAAGCAAGATGTAAATTTTAAAATGAAAGATTAAATGTTCAGTTTAACACACACATATGTTATACATTATACCAAACATCCACGCATGTATTCAGGAAATGTCATCAAAGATCTAATGGCATCACCCATAATATTAGACGACTTTCATGTGCTCATCCTCGAATGTGATTTATGCCATACTGTGTCAGCAATGCCTTTCAGCACTCTACATTGGGCAAACAGGCCAGTTTTTGTGCCATGAATGAACATAAATCAGAAATTAGGAAACACAAAAACCAATGGCAGAACATTTCAGTCTCCCTGGGCATTCCATCTCAGACCTCAGAACAGTTGTCCTTGAACAAAAGAACTACAATGGACAAACTACACACATTTCAACACTAACGAACCACCCATTACCTGTTCATCACATCACTCTCTTCTTTCCTACGCTCATCTTTTCTCCACACTTCAGTATAGTTTCCTCTGTATTTGTTCACCAACAACCATTGTTAAAACTGGACTTGCCACTTCATTTCTGTACACAAAGGATTTCGAATTTGAAGTGACATTCTCACACACTAATGACAAATATAGGTCTGTCCCTGACTTTCCATTCCATCAAATGCATCTGTAGACTTCAGGCTTTGAAAGCTGATACTGCCAATTTTTTTTTTTCCTTTCAGTTAATCCCAAAGGTGCTACAAGATCTCTCTGCATATTGATTTTACGGAATAAGATGGTTATAACGTTGAACCCTTTTATGTGTTCTATTGTTGTCAACTGCCCTGAAGTGAATCTCAACTCATGTTGACCTTGTGGATTAGACATCTCCAAGATCTCCTATCCTATACTGCTTTGCTTAGGTCCTGTAGATTCATACCTGTGGCCTCTCTGGTTGAGCAAGCCATCTGGTGTGCAGTCTTCCTCTTTTTCTAGTTCCCTCTACCTTTCCCAGAATTAATATCTTTTTAATGGGTAATTCTTTCTCATGATGTGGCCAGAGTGTAACAGCCTCAATTTGATCATCTTGGCCTCCATGGAGAGTTCAGGTTTGACCTGTACTAACTCATTTGTTTGCCTTTTCGGCAGTCTACAAGTATCCTCAGCACTCTTCTTCAGCACCTGAAATATCTGAAATCAGTTGATTTTTCTCCTATCTGTCTTCTACATTGTCTAGCTATTTGCTATTACCTAAATGCTAGTTTTGCTGAATAGCAAAGCATGTCTGTTTCTCATCTATATGAGTGATCTGTCAGAACTGTTTTGTCTTGAGGGTTGCATGATTCCCCCCCCCCCCCCATCTTTTCCCACAGAAAATTGTACTCGTTGTTTGAAGGTATGCATTCTACTCATTTTTTCTAATGTATGTTTCCCCCATATTTATGAATATTCTTCACATATTCCCATGTTTAATTCTGCATATTTTCATAGCTTTTGTGCACATCAGGGGTAGGCAACCTGCGGCCCGCGGGCCGGATGCGGCCCGGCGAGGCCTTGGGACCAGCCCCAGCCCGGTCCTGCCGCCGATTGCTGCCGGGGCCTTTGGCGTCTCGCGCAAGGGGTATGGTGGGGCAATTGTCTATAGAAGCCTCAGAAACATGCATTTATCTTAACTTTTTTAAAAAAATCAGCAAATTTTTTCACGTGTCCTCCATTTTTTATGTAAAAAGTGCCCTCCATTTGAAAACTTTGTCCTACATTTGTCCTGGTTTATTTATTTATTTAATTTTTAAAAAATTATTTAATTATTTGTTTTTTGGCTTCGGCCCCCCAGTTGTCTGAGGGAAAGCAACCCGGCCCCCGGCTCAAAAGGGTTGCCTACCCCTGGTGCACATTTTCCATTCTGGAATGTATCCTATAAATTTCTAAAAGAAGGCAGGCACCACTCGATTGTGAAGCTCAGCAGATGCAAAACTGATATTTCTGTATCAGGGTGGGAGTCATGTGGCCCTCCATATGTTGTTGAATTTCAGCTCCCAGTGAAGAGGAATTACCCTTCCCTATAAACCCAGGAGAAATTAGAAGACCCTGTCTAGTGAATTAAAGATCCAGCTTTATTTAGGGAAAGAAATAAATTTATGTCTCCCATCATGACATAGCAGAATCTGAAGATAATAGAAGCCCTGAGCCACAAGTTTGTATATTCTAATATAGTTTGCCAAGGTTCTCAAGCCCCCACATGTGCTGGGAAAATTCTACGAAGCTAACAAATGTTATAGAAGTTTTAACTTCTAAGCATCAGTTGGTCTTCTATAGTCTCCTGTGAAACAAACATCAGTTTACTGGCTCTTGGTAAATAATCATTACATAGTCTCTTGGTATCATACGGAACAAAATATGTCATGTAACCTTCAGAGAGTCAGCTTGTTCTTTTGAAAAACTAGGACCAGAATATGTTAATAGTTAGCTTCCCTTTCACCAGTATCTCTCACCATTGGATATGATGGCAAGGAGTGTTGGGAATTGCCTTACAACAACATCTGTTTCCCACCCTGTTCCAAATGGAAAGGTAAACCCAACAAAAATCTTTCCCATCCTTATTAAGCTTACATTGAGCAACTAACAATAATTCATGCATAGCCTTTTTCATGTACCTATCTTACTTACAGCCCTAGGAATACCTTGTTCTTGAAGTTGCCTTGTTAGTTTTAAAACATTTAAAACAATATATGAAGCAAATAATTCACATTCTTTGTGCTCAGCAGGCACTTTGAAGTGCACAGCACCTCCACTTCTTCTATGGTTCAGACTGTTTATGTGATTTGAAACCTAAGTCTCCCAATAGGTATCAGTCTGCTCAGATCAATTGAGATGTTAATGACTTCTAAAATTTGAGAATGTTAGTAAATATATTTGAATGAACAGTAATGATTTTTTCATAAGGAGTAGATTACCATGTGCTAAGCTTGATTCAAATAAACAAAGAAAGAGAAGTAATAATGAGGGAGAACATAAATTCAATAAGTAGAAATAAGTGATGTCTTAATTAAAGTAGCCCACCATCTCTTAGCATTTAGCAAACAACCGTTTAAACTTACATTTAAATAGGTAGATGGTGCTTCAGCTAAATAAAATATCAACAACACAATCCTACCCTTGTTTGTTAAAAAAAAAACAAACCCAAATCCTCCTAATTTCAGTAGGACTTAAGATCTAGTTCTGTGCTTTGGGAGTCAGCAGTTTTACAAAGAATACAAAGGGATCTTAGAGCATCTTTGAGACTAACTGAAAGAAAGATATGTATACAGAGTGTAACTTATACTTGGGTAAAGAGCCATAGGATTTTGCAACACCTCCGTAGCTATTGTTCCTTTAATTCACACATGGGGATGTAAAGAACCCTCTTTCAGTCCCCACATTTATTCACACAAAGTAGAGAGCAACTGTGGTTTGGACTATGACTCTGAAGACCAGAGTTTGAATCTTTGCTTAGCCATGGCAAGCCACTGGATCACCTTGGGCAAGTCATACTCTCTCAGTCTCAGAGAATGGCAATGGCAAACCTCCTCTGAAGAAATCTTGCCAATAAAACCCTATGTTAGGTTCGCCTTAGGGTATCGATGAGTTGGAAATGATTTGAAGACATGCAAGACACACACACCATCTTTGTCAATCATCATTCAGCCAGCACTATCCCAAAAGGCAGCAGCCCTATCAGGCTTCCATGAGATCATTCAATGAGAGCAAAACATAATGCTAACCACTAAGGCTTGGAAGGCAGGGCACATCAGGTATTGGACTGTATCCGCTACCAATATGGCCAGTTGTAATGAATGATGGGTGTTATTGCCAAAGAGTTTTTGGAGGGCCACACCTGTCCCAGCCTAAGTGAAAACAATGAGGGGCATTCTTACCCATGACTTATTATTATGCCTGTAAGAGCAGACATTTTCAAAAGGTGTTGTAGTGAATCCTGGCACTCCTCAGTACTCCTTCACTTTACCTGAGAGATAACTAGCCTGTCATGTGTGGCAACTTGAGTGTCTTGGACACATTCTGGGAAACATTGTCCATTCAGGCTATTGTCGCATCCAACAAGCTTTGCCCTGATCCTGCATGAATTGAGCATGCGCTGCAAAGCACTTCCACAAATTTTCTGCTACTTGACACATGGCAGATTTCCAGAGATTTTTTGGCAGACAAGCTGGTGTGGAAAGCATTTCATGGTTTGAAAACAAATGATTTTAGACCATTGTGTATTCTTTATCTGGACCATAGTGCTGACCTTATACACACAGGTAGTGCAAGATAAGATGAGCAGTGTTTGTCATGTCCATGTCACTTGGTTGCAGATAGATGATCACTTGTCTGAATGTTGCTTTCTCTATTTGTATATAAAAAGGCTACTGCATCAATGTCTTTTCCCTGATATATTAGGGAGTTTACTTATTTCATTGTATTTTTTAAAGAAATGTTTAGTGGTTGCTTTTCTTTTTTGAAGAGACATTCATTGTGACTATTGATGAGGGAGAAAATAATTTCATTTTCAACAGGTCTAATTTTCCCTTCCCAAATGAATAGCTAAACTAGAATTTTTCCAGTTTCGGTAATTGTCTGATTGTTACCATACCATTCTTGAGTCAAAAATGCAGACATTAGAGGAGATAGTGTACAAAACTTTGTACATTAAGGAGAACTGCATAGAGAAGTGCTTGCATTTGTATACACATTTTTCCTAATGCAAAAAAAAAAAAAAAAAAAAAAAAGGAAAAATAAGAAAAAAATTCAGCTATACACATTATGAGGATTTGGATATAAATATGTGTATTTGGGGAAATATTATTGTTTATTTATTTATATTTATTTACAGTATTTATACCCCACCTTTCAGCCCTAAGGGCTCTCAGAGTGGCTTACAATTATTATTTTTAAATTAGATGGTTCCCTGCCCTCAGGCTTACAATTTACAAAGACATGGCACAAAAGGAGAAGAGAATGGTGGTGGGGAAGAGGATCAAGTCCTGTGGTTCTTCTCTCCCTCTGAGCCCTTCACCATGGCAGATGGACTGGAGGTTTCTTCTTGCTCTGGCTTGGCCTGTTGGAGTTGGGCCTGCCTTTTCACTCCCTCCCAGGCCGGATTATGGTAGATGGCATGGAGGGAGGGCTCTTCTTCTCCAGGCTCGACCTGATGGAGTTGGATTAATTTCTCTGTGTACTTTTCATAAAATGCATGGTTTTCTATAAAAATGAAATTGCAACCTGCATGAAAACAGGATAGAATGAACGTTTGTTTCACAAAGTTAGAAAACTGTACAGACCCATTGCGGCTTATATTTTCATGTTATGTCATAAGAATTAATCCTCCATTCTCTTCTCCCAAACTCCATCCCAACTGTTTCTTTGAAAATACCTATGACCAGTATTCTGTGTCAGCTACAGAATACAGAATAGTATCCTGTATATTTTACAGAAAATGCAGTTCTTTCTTTCCTCTAGTATGGGCATTTCTAGTACTCTCCGTACTGTCTATGTTATTTCATAGAAAAAGTCATCTGTCCTTAATGTATTCAAATGAACACCATTTTCAAATTAGACATTTGATTTATTAAAGTAGAAGTCATTTAGATAGACTGCAACTGGAAATGCACTGAAATATAAATCAAATATATGATTGGATTTGTTCAAGTTAAGAGACAAACTGCTGTATAAGCAGAAAATTTGTCTCTGTTAATGAGCAAAGGCTTACATGCACCAGAATCTAGGTCTTTATGATAGATCCAGAATTTCTAGGACAGATAAAGAGGCAAGAACAGTTTTACAGGTCTCTCCTCAAATTCTGACATTCCACATCAGAATTTATTTATTTATATCTTATCTCTCCCCGCCACCCCTGCCACCCCCAAATTGGGATTCAGGGCAGCTATGGGATGCAGAGCAACATCTTCAAGAGCATAATGAAAACTGGAGATTGGAATGAACCTAACAGAAAGTGCTCTGATTGTTTAAACAGTCCAAAATGAGCCTAAATATATCTGCTTTAGCCCAGACTATTCTGAACTGCAGAACTATGGAATCATCTCTAGATCAAAGGACAGGGACAAATTATCCACACATTGGCTAAAACTATCCAGAAAAGTGGCACACCTCCAAATCCCACCTACTGTGAATTATGGGGGCAAATATTAAGGATCTTTCTTGGAGGCAAAACACCAGAGAATCTGGAGAGAATCTTTAAAAAAATGACTACACAATAGTATAGTATTGTGGACCAAGAAATGGTAGTGGTACACACATTCCTAATTATTAGGCGCTGTTTGACTCTGAGTGATGGATTCTCCTCCTTTGGAGGTATTTAAACACGGCTGGATGGCCATATGTGGGGGATGCTTTGATTGTGTTTCCTACGTGGCAGAGTGTTCGACTAAATGGCCCATGTGCTCTCTTCCAACTTCTTGATTCTTTGCTTGGTGTGTTATGTACAGAATGCTGGATTACATTTTGCTGTCCAGAACCAGAAGGGGTACCAACAGCTGTGATGCAATGCTTTTGAAGAGTAATAGGAATAATTAAAACTATTTTAATAACAACATTACAACAAAATTGTACAAGGGAGAAGTTTGAGTTAAAAGAAACATATCCCGGTTATCTTTTTATTTCCTGTGCATATGGCATTTTGTGTTTTGTTTTGTTTCAAATGTGGAGATGGTTTATTCAGACATGAAGTCATCCACCAGTCTGCTTGACATGGTGAACTGTAGTCCTGTGTAGCTTTCATATAATCCAGGTGAGTGAGAATCAAGCTATATAGACAAGTGTTTTACACAGTCAGGTAGCTAGCATTATAAAAGGTATGCTTTCTATTGGAAATAGAAAAAAGTTGTATATGTAAAATGGTTGGGAAAAAGTTGAAAAACAATAATTTTGCAACATCACAACAAAAGACATATTAAAAATATTAGTATTTAGATTTATTTTTGTCATTGTAAGGCTTCAGGAACCACAAATTTCTTTGTTCATAATGAACAAAGGAAAAGCTATAAATAAAGCTGTGTCTTTGCCTGTTGGTGGTTGCTCTCCTACAAATACTTTTTTCCTGTGCCATCAAAATGCAATTTGCAAGAATATTATTTTGTTCTCCATCTTTATTCCACGTCTAACGCAAAATTGAAACAATATCTTACATGCTTTAACACAGTTATGCTATGAGGCAAAGATGAAATCTCTCGATAGATCTAATAGTATGCACCCCTAACCACTGCAGAGTGATGAATTTTATCTTGTCAGTCTGCTTTAACAGTGACTCTGTTTGGATTCAGTAGGTTGTGCATGGGATAGCAACAAACTCTGTTTCCTCTGAGGCATCCTTCCATCATTTTGTGACTGCAGTATTTATCCTCTTGGAAGGGACATACCTTTGCCTCCAGGGACCCAGGGGAAGAATATAATGGTTCCCCTGAGTTCAGCTGCTACTGCCACCTTGTCCATCTGGAAAGGTATTGGGGACAGGGCAGGTAGCAGCAGGTGGCCTCTATGGTCGAAGGCCCAGAAGCAGTGCCAATGCCTGGATGATGGCAGCTATGCCATTGCTTTTGGCTGTTCAGCTGAAACTTCACTTCTTCCTGACTCTTACCTGGACAATTTGTTGTTTCACTGATTTCATTGCAACATGTTATATCCATTCCTGGTAGCTCTGCCACACATAGAAAATAACTCCTTTCCTCATAGCCATAATATGGAGCATATTTGGGCTCTTTAAAGGGTAAGAGGAGACAAGTGTACTGTACAGCATATTGAGAGGTTTGGAAAGCTCTTACATGATTGCAGTAGTTCTGCTGGGCAAAGTTGGGAAATGAGATTTCCATGGAATTCACATGGGGACATTCTTGTTATGTATAGTCATATCAGAAGCAGTCTTAATGTACACTGGGTTTCAACTGGGTTTTGGTCTGCAGTTTAAACAATATATCCATTTTGGCAGCTACCAAAATGCACTTCTCAAAGTGGACTTATGGAAGTCTGCAAGGCTGTAAAATCTTTACCACTGGTGCTGTTGTGCAATATGAAGCCTCTAGATTGTTCAAGTCTGCTATAAATATTGCTGACTGGTTTTCCTGGTCATTATAGAAGTGCCTTTGTCTACTGCAGTTCTTCTCATGCAATCTGATGTGGGGGATTGTAATTTGTTTTCCTGACATGCCAGAGACAGTGCCATGTTTTTGCCCATTGGCTACAAATGTTTCATTCTTTGCTTGAAACTTGCTGTGGACCAGCAGGTGATGCCTTGTAGACCATCATTGGTACATGAACCATTACCTTTTGTAAGACTGGCCTATTGCACCCTTGTTTCCTGACCTTTGCGATTTCTAGCACCTGAGTCCAACTCAGACCTTCAGTTCCAGTGATGACCCCAGAGGTTATAGGCTGAAATATAGATTTTATCAAAATATATGGTTCCTCATCTCTCTCTCACCATATTCTGACATGCCTAGATAATTCAGTGTACACTAACCTGCTATCAGTAGTCCTACTATCAATTTAGGAAACCGTTTTATGAATCCAATGAAAAGAGCTTTGCTTTGTGAAAGCTTAGGTTGCAATAAAATTATTATGTTTATGGTGCCATGGGGTTCTTAATTTTTTTAAAAATTACCCTCCAATGTCACAGCTTTTGCTAGAATGCTATTCCCTGATGAAAAGTTCATTTTAGGATTCGACTGATAGATTCTGAGACTGATAGATTTTATCTTGCTGTTTGTATGTAGATTTTAAAATTTTTTATTGAATTGAATGCCTATTTATGATTATTGTGTTATATTGTTGTATACTTTTGCATATTTTTGAGAAACTGTAAACCGCTTTAATCTGCTGGAAAAGCAGTATAAAATATTATTATTATTATTTTATTATTATTATTTTCCTCTGGAATTTATATTGGATTACAGCTCTTCTGTTTGTACAGAAAATATGCATCCATGTCTTGTATTTATTTGCTAGAGAGTTGCAAAAATTGAAGAAAATCCTAATGTGTTGCATATGAGATTAACAAGTCTATATTTAAAATGTTAAATTCCCCAAAATGCCAAAATATGTTTTCTATAAGATGATATGGAGTAGGAGAATGCTCAAATCCATAGTTAAAATTTTAATACATTTTAGTGCTTAAAAAGAAAGCTCTCAAAAGAAATGCAGGATCTCTCTGTAATAGATTAGTACCAGTAACCAAATGAGATGGGAAAGGTTCAACAGTCTTCTATTTCTTTTGTGCTTTTTAATCTGGCAGTTGCATCTTAACTTGTACTGAATTATTAGTCCAAGTAGGTCAGATATTTCATTAAAAAAAATACTATATCAAACCCTAAAAACCATCCATATGACCGGTGCATAGATGTTTGATCTACTCCACAGTTTTGACACCAGGTCAGCACACCCACAGTAACATTGATTTTGGTGTGAACACGTCTAAAAGTAAATGAAGAGAAATTGTGCAAGGCTAGATGAGATCAAATACCATATTCCAGAATTATTTTTCAAGAACAGCTGAACACATAGCTTATGATAGGTATGGGGAATTTGTAACCTTCCAGAGATTATTTGAGCTCAATTTGCATCACCCCTGTCATTTTTGGTTTTCCTGATGGGAACTGTAGTCAACATTCATCCTAGAAGACCTCATCTTTCTATCTTCTGCCTCAGGGCTCTTGCAAATGTAATATAATGTTGTTCCTCTTGTTGTTGTGTGCCTTCACATCAAGATTTACTTATAGCAATCCTATCCTAGTAGGGTTTTTTGGGGGTGGGGGGATGGAGGGAGATTTGTTCAAAATATGTTTGCCACTGATTTTCTCTAAGAGTGAGATACTATGACTTGCACAGGGTCTCCCCATGTGTTTCCATGGCTAAGTGACGAATCAAACCCTGGTCAACCAAAGTTCTGTTCAAACCACTATATAATTTTGCCGCTTAACACCATGCTGGTTCCTAAGAGTCTGATGACCATTCCCTGGTATGTTGTCCTAGGTAGGGGTGTCCTTCCACCATAGATACTTCATTTAATGATAGTGATTATATTCCTTTCCCTTTGTAAACTTGGGAGGGCTTAATCTTTTGTTGTTGTTGTAGTTTCTAATACAGTGGACCCTTATTATACACTGGCGTTTGGTTCCAAGATCCCCTGTGGATAACAAAATCTGTGGATGCTCAAGTCCCATTAAGTATGACATAGCAAAATGGTGTCCCTTATAAAAAATGGAAAATCAAGATGTGATATTTGGAACATTTTCAAATGGTGGAGGCTTGAATCCATGTATAAAAAATCCATGTATAAGAAGAGCCGACTGTTCTTTTAAATTTTTGAAGCACAGATTCATTCTGTCTCATTTTTGAATCAGTGCCAAAATAAAAATACATCTGTATAAAATCATGCCCACACTTTTCTACACATTGTCTCAAACATATTTATATGGTGTTTCTTTTTCCTGAAGTACACGCATTTACCCCATATGCATTTAAAAATGTATTCTTTGGGAGAACTGCATGTAGTTTTGTATAAATTTCTTCCGAGTATGATTTTGTTCTGTACATTTTTAATGAATGTGGAAAATGAAAAATAATTGCATGCTAGTGTTGGAACTGTTAATTAGATTAACTGATACTGAAATGAATACCAAACGGATTTGTCCCATTATCCTTCTTGTAAATATGCCTATCAATGGCAATCCATTAGGCTAATAGCAGCTAAACAGCTTCATTTATATACTGCTTCATACCACCTAAACAGTCTCTAAGCAGTTTACAACTGGCTGAAGGATTTGGGGAGTAACATAACTTCTCCAAGGTCCGTTTTGGTGTGTTAGCTGAAGATGCCTGATGTCAGTCAGTTCATTCACTGATTGATTGATTGATTAATTGATTTCAATTGTGGTTGCAGCTTTGTGGACAAAGATGTACTGGATCTTCTCAATTATATATGTGTATGTATATGTAGGTGTGTGTATATATATATATATATATATATATATATATATATAGAGAGAGAGAGAGAGAGAGAGAGAGAGTGAGTAAAGAGCTGTGTTGGATTTTGTGGTTATTTGTGAATATTGTTTTAAGTCATTTATATTATATCATTCTTATGTATTAGCTTTTATATGCCAGTTTGCCTAAACAAAAATGATGACTACCTGATATATATTTTTCTTTCTTTCAAACGTCTGTGTCAAAACAATGTTATACCATAGTCTATTGTCTTTGGGCTTTGATATGTACATAAAAACGATGCCCCTGGTTGTTATAAAATGAAGTTGGTCAGGTACAACTCCAGGGAAACATGGCTCAGGATTTTCACTGCTCTTGCTTGCTGGCCTTGATTAAAAAATATTCCTGCATTTTAGAATTGTACTCTGTCATAGCTGCCACTGGTCTCCAGCTGTGAACTAAAAATAGATGACATTTTGTATAGGACACGAGTTGTGCTTTTCTTGGCTGTTTATAACTGGCCAACAAAACAGGGACTTCTCCTCTCTTATATATCTGAAGTTTGTCAGGTTTAGTCTTTGATGGAGCAGATGTAGTGGCTTGTTTTAAAAGTTCATGCTGGCTGAAAATGAAATGTATAAACAATAGTGCAGAAGAAAAGCACACATACCTTCTGTTTAAAGCAAGCAGAAAAGAAAATGAATGTGAATACGGAAAACAACCCATGCAATATTGTATACATCAATCAGTCAGTAAGTTAATTTCCTAATACCAATACCAATAACATGACTTATTTTCCCAGTAACAAAACAAATGCAATTAAAAATCCTCCAATTTTGTTCTTGCATAATTCTATTAAGCAGATTGCAATTGGTGAACCAACCTAACACAGTATTATTATTTCAATCGTTTTTTCAAGTAATATTCCTCTTACATGTAGTGTAACACAAACTGTGCCCTGGCCCATAAACAGTTGTGGCTGCATTCATCTATGGCATTGATGACATTTCTTAGATAAATTTTGTTATTTCTGTTGTTTGACTTGTGTTATACATATAGCACTGTTCATTTCATTATGCTTTAAAATTTCCAAATAGTTCTTCCCTTCCTATTATACGCAGACACCTTTAAAATCTGTGATGTCCACTTCATGAAATCAGCTTTTTCCAGAAAAAATAAAGTTTATGAGGTAATTCAGGTGCCACTCAAAGTCAATTGTTTTTGCTGGTAAAGAACAGTGCAGGGATTGTATGGATCTTCAGAATTGTCTGAAGATACCAACCACGGATCCTGGTGAAAAGTCGGGAATAAACTCTTCTAGAACATGGCCACATAGTCCAAAAAACCCACAAAAAACTATTTTCAAATATGTCTGCATTCTTTGTAGCAGTTCAATAAAATCTGAGTCCAGAAAACTTCCCTAGCTTTATTACTATGTAAGACCTCCTTTTAACCAGAAATACCATTTATTGAACATGAGGCAACCTGAATCATTTGCTGTATTCACCTCCCTGATTGTCTTTCCAGTTATCTGCAATGTTATAGTGAGGATTTTCTCACTGCAAAATGGTGAATCAGAATCCATTAGAATGATCACACAATAAGGATGGTGGCATTTATGTTCCAATTCTGTGAAGAAATGAAAACTGTTTGTTCAGCCTAGGGAGACATCTGTCAGATTTCCTTCTGTCTATGGAAGCTAGTTTTCTTTTTTGGCACACAGACATTGTGTGATGAGTGTACCAAATCATATCTAGTATTTACAGGCCTTTTTTTATTCTTAGCACACTCCAGCCTATATTTCCCCCCACCTTCTTGCCACCATTTCTACAGCAATTACCTGCATGGTTTTCACTCTGAATTAACTGGTTTTTATAGCACAGCTGTGTTCCACAGACACAGTGGAAAGCTATGCATCCCTAGCTATTTTGTTCTTTTTCAATCTATTCTTCCATAGGTGTGTGAAGCTTCTTTCTGAAATCTGACTTCGGACATGGGGAGGAAAAAAAACCTTTTTTGCTCTGGAACCAGGATGACTTTATATTGGACTAATACTGTTGTGTACCAATTGGAGCCAGTGAGCCAGTGTGGCATAGTGGTTTCAGCAAAGGACTATGACTCTGGAGACCAGGGTTCAAATCTTGACTCAGACATGTAAATCACTGAGTGACCCTGGGCAAGTCACAATCTATCAGCCTTAAAGGATGTAAATGACAAACCTCCTCTGAAGAAACTTCTCAAGAAAACCCTATGATAGCTTTTCCTTAGAGTTGGCATAAGTTGGAAATGACTTGAAGTCAGCAGCAGGAACTAGTTGGAAAATAGAGTTCAGTACCTTGGAGAGTTCCTTTAAAACCACTGTTCTTCTAATATGAAAGCCATCACTTTATATTAGGTCAGATAATCACCACTGCAGTTTCTGCTTATGAGACTGCTGCCTAGATATTTTTGATCAGAATGAATCAACATTGACATATGCAAAATACTGACATAGTTTATTGGTCCCTCTAGCTTAGTAACATCTACCTGAATAGGCAACAACTTTGCAAGATCATAGTTAAATATATTTCCCAGACCATCTGTCCACCTTCCCAGTTTTTCATGGGAGATGATATACTGAAGCTGTGTGACCTAGGGTGAGTCACATTGTCTCAGCCCCAGAAAAAGCCAAAGTGGATTCACTTTAGGATCACCATAAATTGGAAATGACTTTAAGGCATACAACAACAGCAGCAGCAACAACAATAGCAACAACAACAACAACAGTTGTTATAGCATAGAATTTGCCATGTGACCTGAGGGCATTGTGTATCTTCCATGTTTCACATGATTGGCAGCAATTGATACAAATGGCAACAATTTACTTGGTGAGTTCTCCTTCTTAATGTAAGATTTAGCTGAATTCTCAGGTTTGGCCTACATATACTTTCTAGTTCCAACTAGAGTAGACCCATAAGTAAATAAAAAGCCAAATGGTAAAAAAACCTTATGTAAACCATATTGACCAAATGGGCTACTTTATATGAGTCTAGTAATAGGTTTCAAGGCCTTTTTCATGTGTCCAGTGTGTCCTTTGGGACCCCCACAGCTCTCCTTTCCATGCATAAAATACTGGCATCCCTCTTCTTTTTTTCAGCTGGGAAAAACAACATATTGTCAAGTGTTTTTTTTAAAAAAGCACTTTATGGACCTGTTGAATTTTATTTCAGGAAGCTCCCTACTCTGAAATAGCTAACTCTCCTTCAGAAATGACAGGAAGGCGACAGCCTTGTCAGAACACTTTTGCCCCACTCCCCCAAACTCTGGAGGGATAAGAAGTCCGGTGCTGCATCCCTTCTGGCTCTACAGCATTGCCATCCCAGATTTAGACCACTGAATTAAATGAAACAATTCTATTTTAGGATTTTTGTATTTTATTAGGTTTTATACCTAATACCTGCAGAACCGCCTCTCCCCATACATTCCGCCTCGCACCCTCAGAACGTCTGGGCAGCAATTACTGAAGGTGCCTGGGGCTAGGTTGGCCTCCACTACACGGAGGTCATTCTCCACAGCTGCCCCAGCCCTTTGGAACATGCTGCCCACCGAGCTCCGCTCGTCTACCACCCTGGCCCAATTCAGGAAGGATTTAAAGACCTTCCTGTTCCAACAGGCATTCCCCGAATAAAATCCTGTGGGCCTCCCTCCTCTTCCGTGGCCAAGAGGTTGGGCTATGGGGCTTTTGTTGGTTACTTTTCTGTATAATTATTGTATTGCATTTTAACTCTTAATGTGTGTATTGATTGTATTTTAATCCATGCTGTAAGCCGCCCTGATTTCTAGAAGGGCGGGATATAAATAAAATTTTTATTATTATTATTATTATAAGAAGGAATGTGTGTGTAGGAAAATTACAAATTAGAGAAACGGTTGTGCATGTAGATATTGTGTGGGTGGATGGAGTCTTGTAGCTTCTTCAGTCAAACCTCATGCAATATAATTGAAATCTTATCTTCCTTTTCTACTGCTAATTTCTGAATGAGAGTTAAGGATATGTGGGTGGAAGTGCAGTATATTCCCATTTATTATATGTATAATTCTGCATGTATACTTATAAAAAAGTGCTTCAAAGAAAACAGTCCTGCATAATGTCCTTTTGAAACCATCACTGCATTTTTTTAATGTATCATTTCAAAAGCTGTTAGGGGATAATGCATCAAATGTATGCAGATGTTACAAGTGATAATCCTGTTCAAAATGGAGCAGGGTTATCTCAGACAATTTTCTGTTTCCCTTTGAAACAACATTTCAGCTTTTGTTGTTGTGTATTATGGCCTATAGTATTTCACTTTATTTGTTATATACTGATTCAAAATCTAGGTGCTTGACAATATTCAAAAATATCTCCTTACATTTCAGTTCTTAAGGCCACAACAAGGTCCAATATTATATGGGTGGAAATTATCTGCTTTTTTTTGATCCACACCCTTCTACCATGGTTTTATGATATATTACACATCAGAGATATAAAATCAGTACAGAAGATGTAAAACACATTCACAAAAGTCAAGTTTGTTCTTTCTGGTATTGCAACATAAGGAAAAGGAACAAAATCTCTTTCATAGATGGATATGAAGACTTCAGTGAAACTCAGTCCTAAAAAACCTCTTTTAAAGGATATTATGGACTAGGCCCAGTGTCACCCCTTTAAAGAGTAGATGAAATGGAATAAATGAGGCTTGTTAGTCAAAACCAGAAATGGAAATCATGCAGATATCCAGATGTTAGGAGAGATTGCAACCCCCAGCATTCCTCACCTTTGGTTAGGGTAATTGGGTAGGATTTCTGGGACTACATTCCAACATCTGGAGCACCATGTGACTCCTGATCAAAGCTAACTAGGGCCCATTAGAGATGGGCCCTTCCGCCGCCCCCGTCACGTGCTAGGAGTTGGCCGAGGACCTAGCGTCCACACCGTAATAATGGCGGCACCCTATACACATAGGCACCGCCATTATTACATGCTGGACGCATAGCGTCCACACGTCCCGCGGCGCATATGATGCTGTGAGTGCGCCATTGGCACCTCGCGGCATCATAACTGCACCGTAAAGAGAAGCGCCATTTTGATGCTTCTTGTTTGCAGCGTGGAGGAGTCGTGTGGTTTGGCTGCTGCGACTCCTCCGCGCTGCAAACGGCAGCGGCGCGAGACCGCCCCTTTTGGGCGGTCTGTAACGTGCCTAAAATTCTGTTGATTTTTATGGGTCTGTTCTAGATCATGCTAACATTGGATTTAGCCATAAATGCTTATTAAAAATGCAGATGGAGATGGAGCACTGAGAAGGAATTAGTATCTTTATGAATGGTGAAGAAGAAGACCAGGGGGGAAAAGATCTCTAAATTATATGAATTAATTTGCATGTGAAACTAAAGGTGAGATTTCTAGGACTAAAACTGCTGATGGCTTCTTATTTCACAAAATGTGGCTGGTAGGGAAGATATTTGTATCAAGGTAAATCGATGAAAATTTAAAATCTTTAGTGTTGAGAGATCAAAAAGGTTAATAATGTCTAAACCAACCATACATTTCACAGTACAGTTATCCGCTTCCTTTAAACTGCTCATTTTTGGATGTTCCACTGTTTTTAACAGATATAAATTAATAGTCAGGTACTGCACTTTCTATCCTATGTTCATTCTTTCTTTTTTTTTTTTTTATTAATTTTTACAGTTTTTATAAAGACAAAACAAAACACAACATAACACAACACAACACCACATAACATAACATAATACAAATTGGCTTGACATAAAAACAGAATACATAGTCTCTCTTAACTCTTACAGTAAAAAAAAAACATGCAACATAAATCTTGCTTCCGGCTATCTGGTTTGACAATTCTTTTATCAAATTATATTTTGTTCTATCTGTTAATGTTTTCCAAGTTACTTCCTTTCACGTAACCTGTCTCTCAACCCATTAAGAATTTATATATATTTATGAATACTATCCTTACTTTATTTGAGAGAACTTGCTTTGCTAATTACATCTTTTTCCTCTGGTAAACTCTTTAACTGCTTATTGCATATAATATGTGGCACATAACAGTCTTAATCCCGCTTTCAATCAAAACAAACTAAATAACTAAAGCCTCTAATATTTCTATTACAGTTTGTCATGGGAAAACATTTTTCCACTCTTTTCTCAGATAGACATAAAAAAGATCCCACTCTCTTTTTATTTGTTCTTCATTCTTCTCTTTCATCCAAGAAGTCATTCTATCCATTTCGGCGGTTTCCAGAACTTTTATAAGCCATTGTTCAGTTGAAGGTGTTAGGTTGGACTTCCAAACTTTAGCAAAAACAATTCTAGCACATGCTAACAAGTAGAAGATTAATTTACCATATGTTCTATCCAATTTTTCGTCTATCATGCCTAGTAAGAAAGTTTCAGGTGCAAAAACAATTGGTATTTTTAAATCTGCAGTGATTACTTTGTATATTCTTAACCAAAATTCTTTTGTTTTCTTACATAACCACCACATATGAAAATATGACCCAACCTTACTTTCACATTTCCAGCAGTGTGGACTGCTATTTTTGAACATATGTGCGATTTTTTGTGGTGACATATGCCACCTGTAAGACATCTTGTAAATATTTTCTTTTATATCTTGGTTAGCAGTGTATTTCACAGATTTCCACATTTTAACCCACATCTCATAATCCAGGCTCTTCCCTATATTTTGGGCCCAGCGTATCATGCTTTCCCTTATTATCTCATCTTCTGTCTCCCAGGTTAAGAACATTTTGTAAAACTTTGTTATCAGTTTTCTTTTTCCTTTGTTTATTATTTCTTCCCATTCTGACCTCTTCCCATTAATACCATATGTCTTTCTATCCATTTTCCATCTCTCTCTAATTTGCATATATAGGTACCAATGACACTCGATTCCTGTTTGTTTCAGATCCTCTTGGGATTTTAAATCAGCTAATTCCTTTTCGACTTTAATTAAATCTCCATATCTTAACCATTTGGACCTCGGTATACTTTCTTTTCCCATTAAGGCCTCGTGTGGGGAGCATATTAAAGGGATATGTCGACACAGATTCGGTTTCAATTTTTCCCAAATATATAACAGTGCTTTACATACTACATGAATGGTACTGTTCTTGTGTACTTTCCGTTTTTCATAAAACAAGTACCCATGAAATCCAAACCTCATGTGAAATCCTTCTAAAGTTAATAATTTGTCATCCTCCAATAACAGCCATTCCGTTAACCACACCATAACAGCCGCAAAGTAGTATATTTTAAGATTTGGTAAACCCAATCCACCTCTTTTTCTCTCATCGCACAATATCTTTGCTTTAATTCTGGCTTTTTTGTTATTCCAAATAAATTTTTGAATTTCTTTTTGCCAGCTTTCTAGGGGTTTAAGGGTGTGTAAGATCGGAATGGTCTGAAATAAAAATAGCATCCTAGGGAGAATGTTCATTTGTACCACAGCTATTTTACCTAAGAGAGAGAATTGAAAATTACCCCATTTTTCCAGATCTTTTTTCACCTCCGCCCATACTTTTTCATAATTGTTGTGAAATAAATCCACATTTTTATTGGTTAGGGTTATGCCTAGGTATTTTACTTTGTTTTCTATCTTGAAACCACTTTTTTCCTCCAATTTAGATTTTTCATCCCTGCCCATATTTTTTGTTATCATTACTGTTTTCTCTTTGTTTACTTTAAGACCTGTCACTTCTTGGAATTCCTCCAAAATTAAAGTAATATTTTTGATACTAGCTAAGGGATCTTCCAATATGTAGACAATGTCGTCCGCGTAGAGACGCATTTTGTATTCATATTTTTTGATTTTCAGACCTTTTATGCTTTTTTCCATCCTTATCCTATTATTGAGGGCTTCCAAAACAAAAATAAAGAGAAGGGGCGACAGGGGACACCCTTGCCTAGTTCCCTTCGAGATTTGAAATGCTTCAGATTTACCTTGATTTATAATCAATCTTGCATTTTGTACACTATAGATTTCTTGAATCCATCTACGATACACAAATCCCACTCCCACCTTATCCATCAACAACAGCATCATATCCCAATTAACATTATCAAAGGCCTTTTCTAGGTCCATGAAAATCAGAGCCAAGCTTTTCTCGTTGTGATGTTCATAATATTCTAATGTGTCAATTATGTGTCTTAAATTCTCCTTTAGTTGGCGATTAGGTAGGAAACCTCCCTGTTCCTCTGGGATCCAATCTCTCAGGACTTTTTTAAATCTCTCCGCCAAAATCATTGCAAAAAGTTTGTAGTCCGTGTTCAACAGGGAGATAGGCCTATAGTTTTTAACTTCTTTTGGGTCCCTGTTTTCTTTTGCCAAAAAGATAATATTGGCTTGTCTCCAAGTTTCTGGATACTTCTGTTGCCCAATGGCGTTTACTGTTTGCTTAAAGGGTACAATGATTTGTTCCTCAAATTTTTTGTAGTATTCCACAGGAAAGCCGTCTGGGCCCGGTGTTTTTCCATTTTTTGCTTTCTTTATTACCTCCACCACCTCAGCGGTTGTAATAGGGCCATTTAACATCTCTTTTTGTTGTGTATCCAAAATTGGCAAGCATGCTTTATTTAAAAAACCGTCTATTTTTTGTTTTGATATCTCTTTGCCTTTATACAGCTGACTATAGAAGTTTACAAATTCTTTCATGATTTCGTCTTGATTTGAGGTAATAAATGAATCTTTAGATCTTATTTCAGATATAATGTTTCTTTCTCTTTGTTTTTTCAGCCTATGTGCTAGCCAACGGCCCGGCTTGTTGGAGTACTCAAAATGTCTTTGTTTCAAATATTTCAGGTTTCTTTGGATCTCCTCATTTTCTTCCCAGTCAATCTGTTTCCTAATCGTTTTAATTTCCTTAGTAATTTTTTTATCAACTGGGTTTTCACCCAGTTCTTTTTCCTTCTGTCTAAGTAAATTGTATAGTTTCTCCATTTTTTCTTTTTTCCTTTTCTTTTCGATGTGATTTTGTTGAATGAAGAAACCTCTCATGAAGGCCTTTGAGGCTTCCCAAACAATCGTTATATCTATCTCCGAGCTTATGTTTTCTTCAAAGAATAGTGTCAGGGTCTTTTTCGCTTTTTCTACTATTTCCTCTTTTTGAAGTAAGCTTTCATTTAATCTCCATGCATACTGGATTGGATTTATTTTTATTAAGATTGTTTGGGGACTGTGATCTGAGATTGACCTGGGTTCATTTGTCATATTTACAACATCTTTACACCACGCTTTGGTTGCAAAAAGCATATCTATCCTGGATAGGGACTTGTGTCTTTCTGAATAGTAAGTGAAGTCTTTTGAGTTCCCATATTTAAATCTCCAGATGTCGTGTAGTGTTTGTTCTTCAATCATGTTTTCAAAAGCATTGGGTAGTTTTCCTTGTGTCTTTTTTATTTTTTTAACAGATTTCCTATCAACGTCAGGATTTACCACACCATTCCAATCCCCCATTATCAATGTCTTTTCATATTTATGGTTGATTAACATTCCATTTAGTTTGTTAAAGAATTGATATTTCTTTTCTAGGGGTGTGTATATACCCACTATTAAGCATTTCTCATTTTGTATTGTTATTTCTATTCCTAAGATTCTACCGTCTTTGTCATCAAATAACTTTTTGGGATTGTATTTATCTTTCGCATAAATGACCACACCATTTTTCTTTTTGAGATTAGTTGAAATGAACTCTTTGCCAAATTTTTTGTTGTTAAGCAATCTAGTGTCCTTTTGTTTTATATGAGTCTCTTGTAGGCAAGCTATTTCTACATTCTGTTTCTTAAGATAATTGAAGATTTTTTTCCGCTTTTGAGGTGAATTCATTCCTCTCACGTTCCATGATATAAGTTTAATTTTTGAACTTTTTAGAGTTGTGGTATCATTTTTAAGAACATTAGAGATATTCCTTTTTGTGGCCATTTTATTTATGTTATTAAAGTTATCAGTTCTTCTGAGGCCTCCCACTTTCTTTCCGCTGCTTCTTGAGAGGTTTTAACTACTTTCGGTTTCTCTAATTCTTCCTCTTTCTTATCTCTTCTCTCTAAGTCTTTACCATATCTTTTAAGAAAGTCCTTCAGTTTCAGTATCGAATTGATTCTGTATATTTCGGCTTTGTATTTAAAAATTAATCCTTCTAATCTGTCCCATCTATATACTATGTTATTACTTCTCAAAAGATTGGCAAGCGGTTTGTATTCGTTTCTTTTCTTCAAGAGTCTCAGTGGTACATCTTTATATATAATCAAATCTTCATCTCCTATCCTTAAATTCCTTTCATAATTTATCTGTATTATCTCATCTCTAACTCTTTTCCTGGTAAAGTAAACTACCACGTCCCTCGGGAGTTTTTTCTGTTTAGCTGTCTTGGAGTTCAATCTATACATTTTACTAATTTCCCGTTCAAAATCATCTAGATCTTCTCCAACATAATCTGCCAAAATTGGGGTTAGATATTCGTATAAATCCTCATTTTCTTTTTCTTTTAAACCTCTAATTTTGATAGAATTTTCACGTTCTTTTAGATCTTGTAGGGCTCTCTCGTCGAGATCGATTTCCTGTCTTTTTTCTATATCCACAACTTTTTTGTTTATTTTTTCTGTTTTGTCGTCAATTCTGGTTATATTCTTCTCCATTTGTTTAATGTCTTCTGTGACTTTACCCAAAGAATCCTTAATTTCCTTTAATTCCGCTCTGATCTCCTGTCGTATTTCTTGCTTTATTTCCTTCCGCATGGCTGCCATATCTCTCTTCATTGCCTTAATATCTTCCTTCATATCATAATATAAAGTTTTTAGTTCCTCCAGAATTGCAATTTGCTCTGAAGTTCTTGGTATTGATTCTAAAGAATCACGCCTCTGTTGACTTAATTCTTTTGCCCTCCTCGTTGTCATTATTTGTTGTTTTTATTCCTGAGTTCCCCCTTCACACTGGTTTTTTTTTTTTTTTGAAAAAAAAAATCAAATTTTTTTTTCTTTTTTTTTTCCTTTTCTCTTCTTCCTTTCTCAAAAAAAATTATTTATTTGTTTTATCTTTTAATGTTTTTTTTAAATTATAAATTATATATTATTGACTAAATGTCCTATAGCAATTTCTGCACAAAAGTTGGTACTGGTCTGTCTAATCTCAGTTGTCTTCTCTACAGCTGTTAACCTATTGTCCTTATATTGTCCTGCTTAATTCCTCCACTCTGCTTCTTGTTGGGCTAAAACAGCTTAAGGAACCAAATGCAGTCTTACAATATTGCTCTTTCCAGTAGCGCTGCTCCTGCGGTCAATAGTATGTTTAATTCTTGTTTGTATAACTTTCTTAAACAATCCCTTAAACAATCCCTTTCTGTCCCTTAACACTGTTACAATGTATATATTCCTGTTTTGTCCTCTGATTCCACCCTGATACCACTCCTCCAGATTTTCTTTCTTCTGAGTGTCTCTTTCATAGATTATCCCTTTATGCTGCCTTGTCGTCCTCCTCGTTGGTCTCCTGAGGAGTAGCCCCAAGACCAATTCTCTGACTTAGACTTTCTTACTATGCCCACTTTTCCTCTTGCTTTGCCTTTCGTCCTCCTTGCTGTCCTTGGTTTTCCTGCCAAGACACCCGCTTTTAACCTTGGTCTCTTCTATCCTCCGAAGTTCCGAGGGCTCCAAGCCTCTACTGTCCTCCAAAGTTCTAAGGACTCCAAGCCTCTACTGTCTTCCAAAGTTCTGAGGGCTCCAAGCCTCTACTGTCCTCCAAATTTCTGAGGACTCCACGCCTCTACTGTCCTCCAAAGTTCTGAGGGCTCCAAGCCTCTACTGTCCTCCTAAGTTCTAAGGGCTCCAAGCCTCTACAGTCCTCCAAAGTTCTGAGGACTCCACTCCTCTACTGTCTTCCGAAATTCTGAAGACTCCACGCCTCTACTGTCCTCCAAAGTTCTAAGGACTCCACGCCTCTACTGTCTTCCAAAGTTCTGAGGGCTCCAAGCCTCTACTGTCCTCCAAAGTTCTAAGGACTCCGAGCCTCTACTGTCCTCCAAAGTTCTAAGGACTCCAAGTCTCTACTGTCCTCCGAAGTTCTGAGGACTCCAAGCCTCTACTGTCCTCCAAAGTTCTGAGGACTCCACGCCTCTACTGTCCTCCAAAGTTCTGAGAGCTCCAAGCCTCTACTGTCCTCCAACGTTCTAAGTACTCCAAGCCTCTACCGTCCTCCAAAGTTCTGAGGGCTCCAAGCCTCTGCTGTCCTCCGAAGTTCTGAGGGCTCCAAGCCTCTACTGTCCTCCAAAGTTCTGAGCAGCTGTTACTCCTCCTTGGTGTAATAGCTGCTTCCAATTGCAAGCAGCTGAGCCTGTTCTCACAATCCGCAAACCGTCCTTGGCTGCCTCTCTTGGATTTTAAGACAAGTAAAAGTTATATTTACGCAAAAATTAGATTGATAGTGTCTGTTTGTTCTTCTCAGCTTTACAGCTTCTTAACAGCACTTTATAGCTCCGGTTCTGAGAAGAACATTGGTGAACAAAAACAAGCTTTAAATGCAGTTCACCCGCCAATTGCAGCTGGGTTTAGCTTTCTCTTGGTGTTTATTTCAAAGGAACTTAGTTATAGATATCTTCTCTTAAATCCAAACACAAATAGCTTCTGTTATTTTCTCAGTTCTTTTTCAAGAAAAAATTAAAAAAAAAAATTGGTGGCAGCTCTTGTGCCAAGAAGGCTCTCTACCTGGCGCCGACTCTTCTTGCCTCCCTCGCTTCTACCTGTTCGGGTCCCGAGAGAGACCGCGGGTGCCCTTGCAAGGCAAAGCATGAAAGGATGACGAAGCCTCTTCACCCTGGCAGTGCCGTGCCAGGGGTTTTTCCCTGCTTTGCGATGTCAATTGCAAGCGGGAAAGCGCCAGCAAGAGAGGACGGTTACTCAGGAGCTCCCCGAGTTTGTGTCCGACGGGCCGCCGTTCCAACCCGGAAGTCCCTATACTCTGGTTTCTCTTCAGATCGTATAAATCTTTCGCCTTTTACTATGTTCATTCTTTCAACCATTCACTGCCTGCTTGTCACACTGTTTTCCTCGCTCTCAGTTGACTCAGCATCATCTAGTGTTCCGTTTTGAATTTGCAAGCTAAAAACACCCCTGGGTTTCAATGTTCAACTGATTCACTTTCACTTTAGTCCCTGTCCTGTCAGATAGGTGGGAGGTTGCTGTACTGTTGTCCCTTGGTATCTGTGGATGCTCAAGTCCCATTGTCCTCAATGGTGGTGCTGCCACACGGCCACACCACTATTGAGGGAAATGGTACTTTGCCACCCCGGCCCCCCTGAAGCCTGCCTTGCCACTCTCATTGCATGAAACTGTCTCCTCTCCCTCCTCCTTTTCCTCCCCTCTACCTCTTTCTCCTCCCTCCTCTTCCTCCTTTTTTGCCCCTCTGCTGCTGCCTCCTCCCTCTTCTTCTTCCTTCTCTTCACCCCACTGCCGCTTCCTCCTTTTCCTCCTCCTCCTCTTCTTCCTCTTTGCTCTGCTGCCACTGCCTCTTTCTACTTTTCCTCCCTCCTCCTCTGCCCCCTTCCCCTCCATGGGCTTGCCATCTGTGGATTCTTGGATCTGCAGGTGGCAAGTGCATGGTTATAGAAGGCTTACTATATGTTATTCACATGTATGGAAGAAGGAAAAATGTGTTTTTCTAGGAAACCATTTGGGTGAGACTAAAGCTGTCCTGGATGTTCTCAGGACTCACTGTATCCTCTTTATATGACACAGGACCAAAACCGCAGATCAGGTCTAGACTTTCTTAACAATTCCTGCAGCCAGTTTGGAGCTTCCTCCCCATAACTCACATTTAAATAAGCATTTGTTGAGGATTTTCGACTCCTCCTTCAGTGATGATGATGACTGCCTTTTCACTTGTGGTCCCTGTGAACTGCACAGTCCTGCACGGCAGGCATGAGTCACCCTGAGGTCAGAACTAGGCACTCAGTATCAATAGCATGGTTGGACACTTCATTCTTACCAATGGTAATGGGTGATGAACAGGGGCCATGTGGGAAGGCAACGTCCAGTCATTCATTGTGAGAGTCTAAACACTGCAGCAGAAGAGAGCAGGTAATGGGTCCAGAATACTCCAGGGGCAGCCAGGAGTATTCTGGCAAGTGTAGCCCCATCCCCAGTGACCAGATTTATTTCAGAGTTCTGTTCCATACCACTGAATTCATATGAAGCCACTCTGAAACCTATTTTTTGTTCTGCATTTTAGCCAAGTAAATGTAGAACCATGTGAGCCAGTATGGTTTCCTGGTTTGAGCACTGGACTACAATGCTGCGGACCAGGATTCAGATACCCACTCAGTCATGGAAACCCACTGGGTGAACTGGAATAAGTCAAAGTTCTCAGCCATCGAGGAAGACAAAGGCAAACCCCCTTCTACAAATTTTGGCAATTTAGGGGTCCCCAGGAGAAAACCCCACAATATGTTTGCTTTTGATTGCCAAAAATTGGCAACCACATGAACGCAAACAACAACAAATGCAGAAATTGTATAAATGTCTAACTGATTTAAGAGGGCTTAATAATTTCGGAAAACAGAGGACAGTTGGCATTCTGAGTGAAAATACCAGAGGCTCTAGATTATTACATTTTTTTAAGACACTAAAACTGGGTGTTTCCCTTACAAACTCCTTTCTCCCCCTCCCTTGAAACAAGGAAAAACATTTTGTCCTCTTCCTTCAACTTTAATCATAGATACTGTATCCGTAGAATTGACTCTATGGGAGTGTATTATGATATGAAGTCATGATTTTTATGGCTTCTTCAAGGAGATGAAAATAGATATAAGACTAAATGTTTCACAAGAAAATCTGACGCTGGTTCCCAATAGAAAATCTGGCACTGGCTCCCAATAAATGTAACAACATTTTTGTTGTTGTGTGCCTTCAAATTGTTTCCAACTTATGGTGACCTTAAGACCAACCTATCATGTTTTGTTTTGGTTTTTGGCAAGTTCCTTCAGAGAGGGTTTGCCATTGCCATCCTCTGAGGCTGAGAAAGTGTGTCTTGCCCAAGGTCACCCAGTGAATTTATATGGTCAAGCCAGGATTCAAGCCCTGTCTTCCTGGGTCTTAGTTCAGTCCTCAAACCACTACACCCTGCTGGCTCTCTACATAATGCAATAGTTTTAGTCCACTTGGCCATGAAGGCAGCAGAGAATGTCATATGTTGTAGAAATGATATCCTCTCATGGTGTGCAGAATGGAATGTTGTTTCTAAGGTCTTGTTGGGGGGGGGGAAGCATCATTCTGTTGATTAATCTCAATGATTGAACAACTATGGATGCAGGGGTTGGTTTTTTAACCAACAGGTGAATGACATACATGTGTAACCGAGTCTATACATCTCTTTTAACTGGAATTCTTGACTTCCACATTACAGGGAGAGATGCATATACAGAGCAAGAGCTGTGTTCGAAATGTTTTGGGTGTTTTATCTTCTTTCCCGCAAAGGAATTGCAGAAGAGAAACAAGATTAACTTGTATTTTAGCTTGTGGGATAGAGCAGTCTCCTGTAATATTATCACTCCCCCACCCCAGATCTATTTTAAACTTCTTTGATTAACTTCCAAGTTATTCCTCAGTCTTTCTCCCTCTCATTTTTCTCTTTCTCTTTGTGCTAGGCCACTTTCATTTTTTAATGCTGTTGAACTGTATAAACTAAAACTTACATTTTCTAATAACTGGTGCTGTCCTCCTTCTGTTTTCACTCCTAGTTATCTTTCAGGAATTTATTTTCAGTTTGAAATCTGAGAAGAACTGGATGCTTTCCAGAGTGATGTGCCAAATGAAATATTTCTTTCTTTGGATTTTGGACGTTTGTGAAATGTACTGGGGTACAGTCAGGAAGTATTTGGCTTTGATGTTAGTGATGTGGTGAATCCACTCTGTCTTAACTATAAAAGATCTATCCAAGGTGCTGAACCCTGTCTCCAATATAGATTCATTCAGACTGGTCCAGAGAGCCATAGAACCAGCAAGGCAGTAGGAAAAGAAAAAAAGAAAAAGAGAGAGAGAGAAAGAAAAACACCTTGCTTCAGTGATGGGTGTAGCTAAAATGAGGTTTCATACTCTTCTGGCTCAGAACTATTCCCAGTCTCCATCAAATGAGAATCCTTAAAGTGAAAACTAAGAGAATGCATATCTTTACTCCGCCCCCCCTTCCATTCAGGCAAGGATGAATAGTCTCTATAGGAGACAGCAGAGATTTCTGTGCAATTATTGAGAAGGGAAACTACACTGCATACAAATATAGTGGTTTTGCTATGCAGAAAATGTATGTCCAATAAAAAAATAGTGTTTTCAGCACAAAGTGTCCTGTTCCTTGCACAGAAAACATATTTTCTTTACAAAACTGTATTATTGTTGACAGAAAAAAATACATTTCTCCGTGGGGGTTTCAGGGTGCTTGGAACCTCATGTTTTGCTGGGAAACAAATATATATATTATTTCCATTGCTGGACAGCTCTGCAAAGCAAATTGCTGACATTGATATACTGGCTTCTGAGTCAGACAAACTCCTGGGGAAGGCCTCCCTGTTCCAGTAGGAAATCTAGGTCCAGCAGCCAAAGTTATCATGAGGCCTAAGATACAAAGGTCTGAAAACTGGTCAGATTCAGCATGCCAGAAGTGGTGGATTTGGAGATATTCAATACAGCTGGGTTAGGTCAGGAAAGATGGGGTGTCAGGTCTGGCCAGTTCAGGGGCATCAGAGGTAACCAGATGAGCTTTGGTTGGCTCAGAAACATTATTCATGGCCAACTCATGAGCATGAGGCATGGTCAGCCCAGAGATGGACCTTGACTCAGTCTCTTTTTTATTGGTCTCCCAGCCTCCAAGTCTGTGTCTGGACACTTCTGAATTCCTGGGATATGACACAATCTGTGTATGCACAATGTGTGTATGCTGGATGGCCATCTCTTAGGAGTGCTTCGTCTCTTCCGGCATGGCAGGTGGTAGGAGTGGATGGCCCATGTGGTCTCATCCATCTCTATGATTCTATTGTCCTGTTGATATAGTGGGAGGGGTGCTGTAGGGTAAAATTGGGCCCTATCCCCACATAGATTTCCACTCCTCTTAAAGCACCTCACAGTATAAAAAGTCAGACTACAGAAAATCAGTATTCTGTGTATGCATGTATGTATGTATGTACGCATGTATGTAAAGATGAGAAAAGTAGTCCTAGGAGAATTATGCCGAAAACTCAGGGCACTGAAATGATAGTCTTTAGCTTTAATTTACCATTCTTTTCTCTCCTCTGCTGTCTTTTTCTCCTTGAAAGGATTCCTCCAGACAAAGCCTTTACAAAACTTTTTCAGACTTTCAGCTACTAACTGTGGGATTGAATAACATTTCCCAGTCTTCATTTATCTTCATATGTTGCCTTTCAGTGTCAACAGTGCCTGACCTTTTCTTGGTGAAGACACCTGTCAAGGATTTTGTCTCTGGACTTGTTTTGTGTGCTGATACTGCACAGATGATCCATCCATTTTTAAATGAGCAAAGCATATAGATGGTAGACTGGCATTTTGAGCCCAGAGCAGTGACTCTTTGTAGCCAAATAAATAATGTTTGCTTTCCCTCATACTTGCAAGTATGCCTTTTATCTTTTCAACAAATGATATTAAGTTCAAAAGGTTCCAGTCTGTGGCACACAAATGGGCTGCACTATCCATTAATATTTCCCTTATTGTACAATCAGGCCCTTAAGCCATGCCTGCAAAAGACATATTATTAACTCATATTCTACATACTGCAGAGTTTAGTGTCTTGCCCTACTTTAGCCTAACTTGCATTTTTTCTCTGGACTTCATGTGTTCATTAAAGACAGCAAGATTTGAATACCATGACAAAAATGTTGTATTTTCAGTTGAAGTAGGTAATGACACAACAATCAGCAGTGAGGATGGGTAAGAAATTGGCTTGATTTGGACTTTATTTATTTATTTATTTGTTTGTTTGTTTGTTAAAAAGTACTTGCCAAAATTCATTTTTTTTCTTTTCATGAATATAATGGAAAGAATTTGAGATGTTTTAAAAAATGAGGGAAAAGGGGACATCAACACATCTATTCATTCCTAAAAGCATGGGTGGGTAACTATGGTAGATCCGGGAACAAGTTTCTAGGAGGAGTAATTAATCCTCTTTTCTTGGCCAGGAAAAGGCCAGTCTGGAGATTCTAGAGGTGTTGAGGTAAAACACCTCAGTAAAATACTCAAAAGCTGTCACAATCCAGGAATACTAGTCTGTGTAATAAACTGTGAGAAGGAGCAGGGCAAGGACTCCAGAGATATTTTTTTAAATAAAAAAGGGGTGGAGGTAGGAACTGTGTGTGGCTACTAGCAGTTCTTGGAAGAGAGATGGAATATAAAAGTAACAAAGTTATGTTGGCTGAGCATATATCACAAAGTCAACAATTGTTCAGTAAGGTCATCTTTCAGTGGAAGGTTATATACCTGAGGCACCAGAATATTTTTCTAAGCATATTTTGAAATGGACAAAAGTATTTTAAAAGTTAAATTTATAGTTATCAGCTATGACAACTGTATGGAACTCTCTGTCATCATAGGTTTTTCTCCTGGATGTTCCATAATTTCACAGTCTTCTGTTTAGTAAATAAATCAAAAGCACTAAACAGGAGGCTGTGTCTGTTTTGGATATAATTTGGATGTTCTCTTGTACATAATGATTTCAGGTCTGAAGAGGGGCACTGATTGAATCACACCTATTTATTCCCAAAAGCTTCAGCTGAACACTCACTTTGAGAAAAATGTGTTCTCATGGGTAGCTTGAAATCTGAAGAAAATTGGGCACCTGCAGCCATCACCTAGCTTAATCTGTCCATCTATTAAGTTTGAGATAATCTTAATTACTGTTTTTGGGATTGTAAAAGGATGGCATGCCTTGTTCTCATCCATAAGAATAAGCAACTGGGGGCTCTTTGATAAGATGGTGAGGAATTCCCTGTCAAAATTAAAAGGGTTTTCACACTTGTGAAAATGGTGTTTGGACAAATTGTATAGCTAAGCTATATTAGCTGTTGCTTTGTTGCACTGATTTTTCGAGAATGAGAGGCATCAGATCTTGGACTCTTTCATGCTACACAAATATAGCACTATGATTCTAACTGCCATGAGAACATGCTATGGAGTCCTGGGGTTGGTAGTTAGGGAGGGACATTGACAGTTCTCAGCCAGAGAGCCCTTCTGGTGCCTCATCAAACTATAAAGCTAAGGATATTGTCTTGGCAGTTAAAGTGGAATTATGGTGCTATAATTGTCCAGTGAGAAAGGACCTCATGCATTTTTGATGACTCATTCAGTCTTTGCTGACTACTCTGCCAGGGAAGTCAGTCTTTGCTTATTAGCTCTCTGCATGGAGGAGCAGATAATGACAATGATTTTTCTCCCTACTCCAGGTGAATATGAAGGCACCTGCCCAATTTTGGATCCCTGGTCATAGTTCAGGACTTTAGAAATTTCATTTGGAGAAAAGAATACAACTTTTTTTTTTCAGAGTAAAAAGCACCATTTGTGTGCAAAAGGTGGTACAGCTGGCCCTTCCATGTTTGCAAACTTGACTTTTGAAGATTTGATTATTTGGGTTTTGGTTAATATTTTGTCTCCAGGAATCTCTAGGTCCTCCAGTGCAACTCTCCCAGAAGTTGACCATAGAGTCACGTTAGAGGACCTAGACATTTCTAGAGAAAGCACTTAATGTCTTGATGGAAATGTTCTCCCTATTCCTCATTTACTACACCCATGGTTTCTGGGGAAAAGTCCAAATGTGCATTCAAGAAACAAATTTTCATACCCATTGAGCATCCCAAAACCTTGTTTTTCCCAGCATGTTTTCAACAACGAGTGCATAGTCAGGTTTTTTTTTTATTCCCAATGAATTTATTAACCACACTTTTGAAGAAACTTCAGGCCTCTTTTTCTATTTCAGTCATCATAGACCAGTGATTCCCAAATTCTGGTCCTCCGTGTGTTTAGGACTTCAGCTCCTAGAAGCTCTAGCCATTTTGGTCAAAGCTGTGGGATTCTAAGACCCAAAGTCCAAAACACCTGGATGACATTGTTATTGCACTTTTCAAAGTCAGCACCCAAATGTAAATTAAAAATCAGGTGTAACATTGAAAGATAAAGGGTTTTTTCCCCATCACAGCCTGTGATTCTTTAAATTAAGGTACCTTTAAATTTGTCCATTTTAGTTTGAAGTTATTTTCTTTCCCCTAAACGAATGGAGCATTGTGTAAGCTATATCAACACTCCATTCTTTTTTTAAAAAATCAATGATTAACAAATAGGACTGAAGCCATGCTGTGGTTCATATAAGGAGAACATGAGAATTTATCTCTCTCTCTCTGTGTTTTGCCTCCTGGCAGGTGCCTAATGGTATGCGTTTTATATTAGAGGTACAGTCTAGCTTTTGAAGTCCAAACACACACTTGGTTGCTAAGACACAAAGCAATGGACAATCCATTGTTTAGCCCACTCAATGCCTTTGTGCCATAAGTAAACATTGCTGCTTTTCCTGGATATCTTAAGGTGCTTGCCTACTGTTTCATGTTTATTCATTTTCCCATGCCACATAGATCCACGTCCTGAGCACTCACTTTCTGTAATGTGCTTCAGAGCATACCAGGAAGAACACAGCTGTGAGTTCTCAATATAGAAATACACACCTCTGGTGCTGCCCTCTAGGTGTCTTATGCATTTTTAATCCTCATGATTTTGGTAGTACATGTGGTCACCATAAATTAACAGGTGACTTGAAGGCACACATACATACACACGCATCTGTAATCTTGAGAAATAATAAAACAAATTTTACAAAACATTTGTCAGTATTATTGAAATGCACATGTAAGGACTATCCATGCCCTCCTTCTTCAGCCTGGACAATGTTTAAAATGTGTGGAGTGGCTGCAAAGAAATACCAGAGATAAAACTGATGCAAGTTTCCTTCAGAGGCTGATAACAATAACAACCATAATTTATATCAAAGTTACAGTTTGAAACATACTTGTAGGAATGTAATCTTGATTGGACCTATAGGAATGACTTCTAAATAGAGACTTCCATAAAGTTGAAATGCACAGTTAATACACACTTTAAAATTATCTGCATAATAATGAGCCACATGTAAAATCCATAAACTAAAAATACCCCAAATAAAACAAAACAAAAATTAAGGGGTTTATTGCATGAACTTAAAAATAGGATGTGGGATGGAGGTGGGGATTATTGGCTACTAAATCTTCATATAATCGTAATTTGCCATCAGACTGGACCCAAGCCAGGTCCCAGCCATGCTCCACCAGCACTTTTAGGAAGTCAGAAGCTTTCTGACTTTTAGAAAGTGATTGCAGAGCGCAGCTGGGACCCAGTTTGGACCCGGGCTGATGGTGGGTGGCAGTTAGGTGGCAATTTAGCATGTGATAATCTCCGTCTCTATCCCACATCCCGGCTCCAGCCAGGAAGGCTTGAGCTGGTTTTTAAAGTTCATGCAGTAATTTACTTAGTTATAGTAACAGTGCAGGATTAGCCACACATGCAAGTTTTGAAACAGAAACCAAACCCCATATAACCACTAGACCAGCTGAACATTCAGAAGGTACAGAAATTTATTTACGGTACCAGGCTTCCAGCATCCTGGGATGCAAAGAGAGCACCCAGCATCTTTCTCACAAGTGTTTTATAGACAAGTACAAACAGGAAAACCCAAACTCCCATTTCTTCCTCCCCCCTGGTTATATTTCACAATCTTTATTCTATGGTGTTAGCAAGCATGTTTATATTCTTGGAATCATATTTTGTAACTGCAGAAATTGTTCTAGCTCATAATAACCTTATTTATAAAACAGAAAAACCTCTATCATGTATGTCCAAGGTGTTTTAACCAGGCAGAAAAGGTGGGGGTTCCAAAACAAAATTTTATGCAAGAATTACAAAATCTGAAACTAGTCTTTATAATAGCTGAATTCTACCTTTCTTTGAAACCTCAAATCATCATCTAGTCTTGCCCCAAAATCATAGTCATAGACAGTCCTAGCCAGTTAACAAACAGCAATTCTAATATATTTCTTTAGTTAAACACAGGGGTCCCTTACAGTTTCCTGGGAAGCAACCGGAGAAACATGTAATTGAACAAAAAGTATTCTTGAATTGCAGAAAACAATCAGATACTAAGCAGAAGGCTTTATTTAGCTGGCTCAATTAGGTGCAAAGAAGCAATCAACAGTACTACTCATTGAGTTTTAAGCACATGAGAAAATAATGTTGAAAATTAAAACAGCAGGGATTGAAATAATGTTTAGGAATATTCTGGTATGTTTGGATGTTGTATGTGTGAAATGGCTCATCTGCATTACATGATCCCTCTTAAGCCTGTGTGCATTTTGTACATCTTGGGATTTGTTTACATAATCCATTAACATTTTATAACACACTCTTGATTAGTTAACACATTATAAACAGTGATTCCAAAGTAGCAAAGGAATAAAATTTGGAATTGTGGGTCACTTTCTTCCACATCAATTTTTTTTAAAGAATTTCAGGTTTTAAAAGCTTGACCCCTTCTCTCAACTAGCCAAACTATATGAAGCTGTTCTGAGGATGAGGAGAATGAGGAGCAGCTTGCCACTGGAGCAGCCTGCCATAAAGCTGTTAAAGATGAGGTGTCTATCAGAGCAAAATGCAGTCAAGAATCCTAACTGAACATTAGCACAGGCTGCATCCACACTGCAGAAATAATCCAGTTTGATACCACTGTCACTGCCTTCGATCAATACTGTCGAATTCTTGAATTGTATTTTTGTGAGACATTTAGCCTTTTCTGTCAAAGAGCTTTGGTGCCACATCAAACTACCAATCCCAGAGTTCCATAGGATGGAGCCATAGCCGTTAAAGTGGTGTCAAACTGGATTATTTTTGCAGTGCAGATGCAGCCACAGTTAAAAATGCATCAGACTAATTTATTTCCAGAGCAGAACACCACAATGGACTGATTAACACCTTAAAAATATATGGGAGAATCCAGAAAGTGCATCCCAACATGGCCATATAAGGAATGGTGATCTAATACATAGCAGGAAAAGACTTCTCTTTTGCTCACTGACTATTCAGTGACAAGAATCCCTCCAGCACTCTTCAATCACAATGTTTATGAGGGGATTGTATGAGATCACTGAAGTTATAGAATCTCCTCCTCTTTTTATTCCATGTTAGTAGCCAATTGTGGAAGACCTATAGTGAGGGGATGGCAATTAGTGATTGCCATTTCAGCTGGTTTCACAGAATTGCTTAATTTGTCTTATTTGAATTTGTTGTTCTTAACTGTCCGCAAGTCAATTTTGACTCATAGTGACCCTGTGGATGAAACATCTCCAAGAACTCCTGTCCTCCATTGCTCTGCTCAGGTTCTGCTGGCTCAGTCATGTAGGCTCTTCAATTGAGGGGCTTTAGAAATAGCCCTGAAGGGGAGGCTAGATCAGGGTCATGACAACCGCCAGCCTTCTGAGGGCACAAAAAGGAGCTGCAAAAAGTGGCTCCTTTTTGGTTGTGCCCTTGAAAAGTTGCCATAGCCACGGTGGCACAGCTATATGGTGCCCCTTCAGTGCTGTGTCATCTGGACGCAGCGCCAGAGACATATCATGACACCGTGTACCATCTGGAGTGGTGCATATTTCAGGGTGCCCAGAGGTGGGGCAGAGTTGGGCATGCATCGTCAAGACACTGCACCCCGACTCTGCCTCCAGGCCAGCCTAGTCTATCCATCTGGTGTATGGTCTTCTTCTCTTTCTACTGCTCTCTACTTTTCATAGCATCATTGTATTTTCCAATGATTCATGACTTCTCATGATGTCACCAACATACAACAGCCTCCATTTAGTCATCCCAGATTACAGGGGGAATTTAGGCTTGATCTGTTTGACAACACATTTGTTTGTCATTGTTGTCCTTATATTGGGAGAAAGGTAGGATATAAGTATTCTCAGCACACTTCTCCAGCACCACATCTCAAATGACTTTATTTTCTTTCTATTAGTTTTTTCACTGTCAAGCCCTCAATTTTGTGCATGATGTTGAGGAATATGATGGCTTGAATGATCCTCACTTTAGTGTTCAGATTTGTATCTTTAGATTTTAGGATCTTTTCCAGTTCCTTCATAGCTGCCCTTCCCAATCCATGCTTCCTTCTAATTTCTTGACTGCAGTGACCATTCCGATCAATATTTGACCCAAGATATGGGAACTCCTTGACTATTCCAATATTCTTGTTATCTAGAATGGATTCTTTTAGATCTTCCATGACTAATATTTCTGTTTTCTTGATATGCAGCATTAAGCCTATCTTGGCACTTTCCCCCATGCCCTTTATCATCATTGCTCCAGGTTTTTGTTAGTTTCTTCTAGTAGAATTGTGTCATCTGCATGCCTTATCTGTATATATGCATGTCTTGTTAATGTTCCTTTCTCCAGCCTTCACACCTACTGCCTCTGAGCCTAACCTGGTCTGTGTATGATCTTTTCTGCATACAAGTTGAATAAATAAGTGATAGAATGACCTGCCTGATCCCTTTGCTGATTGGGAACCATTGTGTTTCTCCATATTCAGTTCTGATGGCAGTCCCCCCTATTCTGAGTATGTTATGCATTGGGACAATAAGGTGTAGTGGCACTGCCATTTCTTTGAGAGCATTTCATAGCTTTTCACAAACTAGAGATACTTTTCATACTAACAAATTCAAATTGACTTCAAATTCACTGTGAAAAAAATATTTATAAATTCGATAGTTTTCCAAATGCAGCTATTTCTGGGTTGACCCACGATTGCGTTTTGATTGCCTTCCGACTGCGTTCAGAGTCATTTGATATTCATTTGCAAAATTACATGAAATACCATGCATGACTCCGGATTGACCCTAGGTTAAGCTTCCAATTTTCCCTATGTGAAAAAGTGCCTAGTCAATATCATTGCCATGGACTATTTTGAGGTGAGAACTAATCCTGCGAAACTGCCTTTACTGTAAGCAGTAAATGAGCAGGGGTAAAGAACATTTTACAACAGGAGCATACTATTGCAATGTCACAACAGTGATTCTATTGAGGGAAGACCTCCCCCCCCCCCAAAAAAAAAAAATCTGAGCAACAAGGCAGCAGGGCAATAACCACAGAAAAGGAACAAAAACAATTTGATGGTGGTATTAGTTTTCAGTCTCTCCCCCACCCACCCACTCACACACCCAGCATTTAAGCAAGCAAGTTTAGAATAAGTAAGGTGAAAGGAATATAAGGTCATGAGAGGGAACTTTGTAAGACTGGTCCATGTCATCAAATAACTTAAGGGCAAGGAGAATCAAGAAGATCTCACCAGCCTTATGCCTGTCATCAAGTCTCCTCCGCCCTCCACATTTCCTTTTTGTTTTTGTGAACCAGAACAGAAGAAGGAGGCTTTCCATGGTCCTATATTTCACCTATATTATATTTTTTCTGCAAAACTATTCCCCATGACAAATATGTAAATCCTATGGATTATGTGAGCAGTTTAACTGCATATTGTATATGCGCTTTTTTGAATTTAAGTTGAGGGTACATATTTATTTTGTACAATCTATCTGTTTGTCTGAAGTGCTCCTTTGGGATAGTATGAGCCATTACTGCATGCATTTTCAGTGGTTTAAATCCTACCTCCTCCCAAACCTTCTCTAATCCTCCCTCTGCCTGGCTTCTGCACAAAAACTGACCTCTTCAGCCCTCTTTTTATATTGCAAGTTTGCAACCATACATGCTGCATGGCCATTCTCAGAAGCAAAATATTAATGCAGTCTTGTTGGAACCCTTTTAGTTGAAAGCCTATCAATAAATTAAATGATACAATTTGATTTATGTCTCCCCTCCCTTTTTTAAAAAAACAAACATGCATGCTCTTGTGGGTTGTTCAAGAAAGAAAAGCTTTTAAAATGTCAAACATCGTGTTATACCTATCCCCAAAAGTTTGCTTTTAAAAGCATGTTGAAGTCTCCTACAACCCTCTTGAAAAATGTTCATATCAAAACTAGTTGTACTTCAGATAGGGAAGTGAATCTTGCTTACTTTATCCTTGCATGCAAGATGGAATAATTGCAAATGTTTCCTTCTCACTGGAAGAGATTCCAAGACTTTTTGTGCATTTTGATTATTTTGTAGTCAGGATTTTTATTTGTTAGGAATAAATAAGCAAATAAACATGCGGTCTTAATCTCCACAAATTCTTGAATTACAAAATAATAGAGTTCTAATTCTAATTCTAATATTGTTTAATTTTCTAATGTCAGCCAATCTGTAATCCATGCCAAACCACTTGAGTGATAATATAGTTTAAGGTCTGGAATGCTGCATCCTCCTTTTTCTTTTAGTAGTAATTTCCATTTGACTCTTGGTTGCCCCCCCCCCCCCCACCATACATACTTAGCCAAATCTTTTTTTTTTTTTTCGTTGTTTGAATGGTTCATTATTTCTTAGAATCTGACAGTGCAAGCACATTATTGTCTCCCAAGGAAACCAGCCTTCCCTTAGTGAAAGAGCAGTGCTTTTGAAATTCTCTATTTTAGAATATGAATTTGGTATAAAGCATGCCCACATTCAGTATAAGGGAATTTCCCTGATCCTCATGGATAATTCTTCTTCAATGTATATTATAATCTGGAGAGAAGAAGTATGCACTTTTGTCTGCCATTGGGACAAATAAGAAGGGAGTTTCTCCCTTCCTCCCTCATATTTCCAATACAGATGGCAGGGCAGGAGATGGGGTTCTGATGTCATTACATTGTCACTGGTTTGGGCTGTATGCTACTAAAAGGCATCCTCCCAGCCCCTCATTTTTAAATGGCATCTATGCTCTTTAGCAATCATTAATCATCTTTTTGCATGAGGGTAACACTATGCTGTTTCCACTGCCATATTGATGCATGTGTTTAGGTCAGTTAGGTTGATTTTCAGGCAATAGATAACACCTAAAAATGCAGAGTAAGAGATTACTTTAAGGCAAGAAGTGATCCCCCATTTCTATGCTGCTTGAGTGGAGATAGGCTTTATTTCCCCAGTGGCCACAGAAGAGGAGAGGGATCTTGCTTGTAGAATTTGCCTAGGTGAAGGTGTGTGTGTGTGAAAGTAAGGGCTGGGCAGATGCATCATGCTGTTTTCTGTTTGCTCTTTGATTGGCCATTTTGCCTGCCTGCATCATTACTTTTTCTAATGAGCAAGTGTTCGGTTTTGCCATGCAATAAGCAATGGTGGGAAAGAGGAAAAGTAGATATTAGAGGAAAAAGAAGGGAAGTGTGTTGGCTTTATTTTTCTCTTAGTGGTTTGGAGCTTAAGAATTGCTCTGCTACATAAGGTCAAATGTTCAAGTGCAACATTTTATTTCCAATTCAGGCTGGTCAAATGCCTCCAGGAAACTTACAAGTAGTGTATGAAGGCAAACATTTCTTCTTGTGTTTACTCTTGACATCTGATATTTAAATTATGTGCAGACATAAAGGTTCTGTTTAGCAATAATGGGTGACAACTGGCGATCCATCATCCATGAACTTGTCTAATTTTTTAAGTCCAAGCTAACAGCATTACTGTAGAGTTTGGAAAAGTTAGTTATAGAATATAACTTTTATTTCCAGCCAAAATTCCATAGCATTGAGTCATAGAAGGTAATTATTTCTACAGTGCAGATGAAGACAAGGAGACTATCAGAGTTGTAGTCCAAAAAATAAGCTTTCTAAGCTTTGTGTTACAACATGTCTTAATTATATGTTGCAAGAACCCAGAACTCATCTAGTGGACAGCTGATTTGAGACTTGGATGACATAAAACTCTCTCTCTCTCTCTCTCTCTCTCTCTCTCTCTCTCTCTCTCTCTCTCCTGTCTGCATATAATTCTACTCTTCCTCTTCTGTACTGTGCAAAAGCATCTCTAGGATTCCTCATGTCGAACATACCCCTAAATGACTCTGAATGACAGCTAGCTGTGTCCCCAATTTGAATGGTTCATTTTCTGGTTAAGATGACTATTACTGTTTGTCATGAACTGCTTCCCAGCAATCTAATAAGACCCACATATTGCTGTGACATATTTGGCAAAACGCTCATGGGAAGAAAATGCATTATAAAACTGCTAGTGTGATGGCTGTCTTTTCTAGTTAGGACTCCTGTGACTTTTAATAATTGAATGGCAGATGTACGTTATTATTCAGCAAATATAGTTTCCATCTCACACTATTCCCATTACTGTTTGCTTGTTTACCTCCTTTGAGTGATGCAAGGCGTTAAAGGGGTGAGGTGAGGGTGGAAAATTACCCTTTCCCCAGTTCTTTCCTCTCATTTTGAGAAGTTGTATCTTTTTCTTTGAAATGTTTGCTTGTACAAACAGAACTTGTTGTTTTGGATTGCAAGTCCTGGAATCCCTCCCATTCTCCATGCTGAATCAAGGATTCTGAGATATAGTCCAAAAAAGGGAACATATTGAAGCTCTCTATATAAATGGGGTTAGCATGCAAATAGAGTCCACTTTCTCTGCACCCAAGTGCAACAGGATGATTTAGTCTAATTATGTCTTGCATGTCTTCACTCCAGGAGAGCAAATGAACTTCCAGCCATTTTCAGGTCTGATGACTCACTCGTAATGCAAAGAATAATTCCTATTAACCTGACAGTACACTTATGAGGCGTAGATCATAAATGAGGGAGAAGGGGTGATTAGGAAAAGCCTCATATGGTGATGATTAGAGACAGTACACACTGTACCACATGGAAGGTTAGTCCTCTGTGTTTCAAATATGGGATCTTATATAAGCCCCTACTATTAGCTCTAGGTTCCAAAGGCCTATCTGTAAATCCTCACACATGTTCAAGTTATTATGTCACAGTTTGGGTAATCAAGATTGCAAGATTTTGAGTCAAATAAATCCGCTTTAAAAAACAAAACACCAGCACCAACAACCTGTCAGCTCTTACGTTCTTTCTCATTAGTGTTGTGCAGAAATTACTGGCATGTACTCCCTGCCTGCCTATACCAAATGTGGGCAGAGAAGACAGATACTCTTGATGTGAATAGGTGTAAAATGAAGCATCAGATCTGAAGTGTTATGTCTGTACTCACAGGATGCTTAAAAAGAAGCTGGTGGCCTCAAATATTCCTATACATTTCAGGTTGGTTTCAGATTTAGGTGTGTACAACTGGACATCTTCCTCTTTTTCTCACAGCAGCACTTCCATCCCCCAGGGTCAGATAACCTGCTTAACATGCAAATAGAGCCCACTTTCTCTGCATCCATGTGCAACAGGATGATTTAGTCCAATTATTTCTTGCATGTCTTCACTCCAGGAGAGCAAATGAACTTCCAGCCTTTTGCAGGTCTGATGAGTTGGAGGGAAAGATCACTAAAAATCAGGAGGGTAAGCCTTCTCGATGGACTCAATGAGGGAAGCCACAGGCCTGAACCTGAAGGACCTGAGCAGAGAGGTTGAGAATAGGGAAACATAGAGATGTCATAATGAGTCAAAACTGATTTGAAGGCAGCTAACAACAACAACAACCCTTCTGGGGGAAGACCTTTTCTCCTCGTGTATGGGTCTGTATTTTTTTTCTACCATTCATTTTGAACTGCAGCTCCTATCAACCCTATCCGACATGCCCAATCGAAAGAGTTTGTGGGAGTCATAATGCAGCATCATCTGTAGGGCCACATCTTCCTCACCTTCAATGGAAGGCAGATTCAGGATCCAGCCTGAATGAGTGTGGTTTAATGTGGAACTTCACTGACAGAAAGTGATAAAAAGAGCTCTTGAGACATTCCTACTGGAAATCAAACAGAAGAGCAGTTACAGTGGAATAGCAGCACTATAAGAGTGTAGTGCAGTAATCTAGCTACTGTTTGATTCTCACAGCTAGCCTTGTAAACAGCATTTTCTGCACTGGAGATTCTACTGTCTGTACATCTATCTGTCTGTATTGCTTTTATGCAAAAGGAAGGAAGGAAGGAAGGAAGATGCAAATTTCCAACATAATAAGACACCAACTACACATTTTCTTTACAGAAAACAGTATTTTATACACAAAAATAATATTTCTGTGCAAAAGAAATGCCATTTCTTGTGCAAAAACATGTGTGAATTTCTTTTCATAGAATGAATCCCAAACTGCTAATAGTCTTCACAAACTGCACAGTTTTCAATAACTGTTGTGCTAGCAGGAAAAAAATGTCTAAAATTATCTGTTGTGTCTTGTGAATAAAATTGGTGAAGAATTGCATCCTCAGTAGAGCATGATTTTCAACAGAAGAAGTTATGCAGAAAGAGGAGACAGATGTTTAAGAGAACAAGACTTTGTCATTGCAGTTACAGTACTATGCATCATTCTTGGGGAAGAAGTCTCTATACAATGACTAACTAGATTACTGCACTACACTCTTAAAGTTCTGCTATTCTACTTTAACTGTTCTGGCTGCCTCCTGTTGCATTCTGGGATTTGCAGTTGAGGGAGTGGCATTTAGAAATCTCAGCCAGAGAGCTCTTAGGCCTCACTGAACTACAAGCCTGAGAATGCAACAGGCGGTAGCCAGAGCAGTAAAAGTAGAATTGTAGCACTATAAGACTATAGTATGGTAATGTGGTTAATAATTTGGATATTTTGGTTTTACTAGCAAGTCCCTGGTCCTCTTCACCCATATAAGTTTGAGTGATAAACAATGATTACTGTCTTATTTATAAAATGTGTGTAAATGTAGGTGCTGTGGAAAAGAAATACGTAAAATACAAGAGAGCCCCTGTTCCTGAGCACAATTTTTAGTACAAATTGCATCAGCTGAGAGTTGGAAGAATAATTAATTGGCAGCACTGGGGGGGATTCCCTCCAAAGCAAATACCCACTTCAAAAGAGGGATTTACCTTACACTGCTAAAGGGGAAGGTGAACCCCCTACCTTTCTAATCCTATTAATTACTGGTCCCTTGCTGTTTTAATTTGCATTAAAAAAAACCAACATTGGAATATTAAATGCACTGAACCATTTAATGTCACATGTAGTTTGGCCTAATGTTCAGTTTTCAGTGTAACTTCATACAGAATTTTTGAGTGCCATACAGGCTGATAATTTACATATACGACAATAGGGACATTTCAGTAAGCAACTATAAGCTGAGATTCAACACACCACTAGATTTTTTGGAAGCTTTATGAGGTATGCATGGATCCTGTTACCCATTCTTCATTTATTTAAAAGCTGAGGAAGATTGCTTTTGAGATGAAATCAGAAGCCCTAACATACAGTAGCATTCCTGCACCAGGTATCACCCAGTATTGGGGGGGGGGGGGGACTTCCAGGGGCAGGACTTCCAGTTGGGTTTTGGGGCGCGACTTCCAGCAAAAGTGTGTGCTCCCTCTTCTAGAGCTCACTCATCCTTTTTCCTGATGAGGAAAAGGACAGGACAGTGCTTGGGGAAGAGAGCACATGTGGGGGAATGGAGCAACCTTCACACACAGACACAGCAGTCCTCACATGTGCAGGGAGAGGCATGCCCCCAAGACAGACACAGCAGACAAAGTGTGGGGCATGGTGTGGGGAGGTGTGACCAGGTGTCAGCTGTCTTCTGGGGTGTCACCCAGTGCAACCTTCACCCACCACACACTCCCAGTAACACTACTGCTAACACACTGTAATTGTCCCACATAACAAGTTCTGATGGTTTTGGTTAGAACAGCTGCAGTAAAGACCGTGATTGTTTTTCAATTATATGGTGCGTTATTGTTCATGCATATGTCGTTAGATGCATTTGCCCTAGACAAACCTTAAAACCACTTGGTAGTGCATCTGAAGAAGTGGGTTTATATCCATGAGCCAATTAGTCTTAAAAGGTTCTGCCACATTTATTTTCTTTTTTCTCCCTCACCTTCCCTTTCTCCTGCACATCATTTACTGGAAAAGTGAGAGAGATGGTGTTGTTGTTCTCGTGTTCTGCTTGAGGGCTTCCCAAAATTAGGAGAGTGAGTTACCAAAGGATTCAATTGCAGTAAAGCCAAAAGGTCACATTCTAATTTAGTGTTTTAGATTGAAAGTGAAAATGTAACTATTAAGTGTATGTTAAACTGCCATTTAAATTTATGTTATTAGCAGCATTGTAGGTTTTATCACTATTAAGCCATTCACTAATTTACTCCTCCCATCTCCATTTTGATTTTGAGGGGAACAGAATTTTATTTATAAAACATATAATAACATAAACATTGAATATATAAAAGGATTTAAAAAAAAAAAAACCAAACCTAAATAGAGCATAACATATATACACAACAACAAAAAAGTATTAAGAGACAATAAAGCTATATCTTCCTTTCACATCAGTGCTTGGTCTTTTACCTATGTGCCTTATGTACTTCTAAAAACCATTAGTAATATATTTCTTTACTTCTTAAAAATTCATAGTATCTTTTCATTCACATCCTGTTTTGCTTTGGTTTTCCTATGGAGACTTCTTAAAACAATATTACTTAATTTCCTAAATAAACATGTTTTTGTCAATTGAATATTGACAGTTGTTAATTACATGGTTTTTCAATTGGTTGTATTGAGCCATTAATGTCATTTATGTCTTATCTAAGTAAATCATTTTTATACCACATATTTTAGCAGTTTGACATCTTATTGACACACAAACCATCTTCTTAATTTAGAAATATTAAGGAATCCCATTTATTTTCCCAGAAATTTGTTATACATTTCTGATAATTTCTGTGTTGATTCAATGTTTTATCTAATAATAAAGTGTGTCCATTTCACATGCATTGTACAATTTTAGCAGCCACTCACCCTCTGAAAATATTTCTAATGTTTTCCTCCCCCCCCCCCCCCAACATATTCTTGCTACTCTCATGTAAAATACAATTTTTGAGTACTTTTGCTCTGGGATAAAGTACTTCTAGCATAGTCAAAAGGTACATTCTCGTTTCATTTGAGAAATTAACTTTATTGTTTTTATTATATTATGTATTTGTTGAGGGAAACAGAAGTTTTGAACATCCCATTTTTCACCCTCTCCCACACAAATCCTTCTTTTTTTCCTTTCTCCTTTTCTTATAATCATAACTCCTTTTTTCTTTACCTTCACAGGTGAATCTTGGCAAAAGTGCCAGGGTTGAAAGCTTCAAAATTTGGTTTCCTGGAACAGATGGGAAGCCTGTTTTTCTTGTGTTGAAAACAGGGGGGGAAATATATTTGCAAAGAGGACCACCTCTTTACAATCCCTGTCCTTACTAATGGTTGGTTTAAAATCTTTTTATCTTAGAATTACTAAACTTCAATAATAAGCTTTAAGTAAGCAAAGATTTGCATACCTATTATCATCTACTAAACCATCTCATAGTAAAATTAATAATTAGGCAGCCATTCATAACTGGATTGACATTAACTCCCCATTTAGATAGAATGGCTTGAATTTGCAGTTTCTTCAAGTCTTTTTGTGAAAGAAAAAAATCCTCTTCCTCATTTTATTATCATAGTAACCCTGTGAGGTAGATCAAGCTGGAAGACATGAGGATTATCACACAGAGGCACTTATGTGAGTGAAACATTGCTGAACTATTGCAGAAGCATGAAGGTGGGATTGTTCGTCATGCTTCTGAAATGTAACTAAGGCTTTCTGCTTTCCTTCCGTCGATGAAACATTCATGGAGTAGCCATTTTTTGAATAACTGGATACCCGTTATTCAAAAAATGGCTTCTCCTGGCTTCTCCACACATGCTTCATTGACGGAGGGAAAGCGGGAAGCCTCAATTACATTTTAGAAGTGCAATGGACGATTCCACCTTCGCACGTCTGCAACAGTTCAGCAATGTTTCACCCATCTAAGTGCTTCCATGTGATAAGGTCCATTGTGTAATCCAAAGTACCCAGTGAGTTCTGAGGGAATTTAAACCTGAAACCTGAATCTCTCAAATAACATCTAACATTGACTACAACTTCATTTTACATCAAATAACTGAATTTCACTATGAAATCTGTTTCCATCTGTTTACTAAATTGGGGTGATTTATCAATTTTTCATTGCAGTTTTCTTGAGTAACTAAATCAGATCATGCAAACCTACTTCAATGAATACGTAGTTCAGCTTTGGTACTGTCTAAGACATTATTGTATTTGTAGGACTGAATTTTAGTGATCTAGGATGTTTGGACAAATGGATCTTTGAAGCTGTCACTAAATCCTAAATCAAGTTGATAATCCCAACTAATGTAGAACCACTGAATCACACTGGAATTTTCATAAGTATTGTCTTACTGTTCACTTGTGGACTGAATGTGTCTAATCTTGATGGGAGTAAGAACTGATGTAAAATAGAAGAGAAAGTTGTCTGAAATGTTCTTAAGATACTGTTCCGTTGTTTTTTTTAAAACTTTCACATCAATGTCAAGTGTGTCTACAAACCTTTTGAAGTACTGCAGTTTTTACAAAGATAAAGAAATGTCTGGTTTCAGTAATATGGATCCTTTGTTAATTTTAGAAATGAGGATATAGCTGGCTGAGGATCAATTACTAAGACTGATAACCTTAAAAGCCCTTCACACAATTTGTTCCAATGGAACTATTTTTGAATAAGTTGTTTGATTTTGCATCCTCAGTACTGTAATTCCACTGTCCTGAAGGAGTAAGTGCAAGAAAGGCTTCAAAACCCAGAGTTTTCCAAGCCCATTTGAAATTTGGGACTTCCTATACAATTTTTTTTCATGTGATTGATTTGCACAAAAAGAGCATTTTTTTTTTTACACAGAAACACCAAACATGAATAAAATGTTTCGGGTTTTGGGGTGTTTTTTATTTTAAAAAATCAAATGTGCACATTTTGCACAGAATAATTCCCCAATTACTGCATTTCCCATGTACGATTTTGTTTTTCCTCTGCAGAACATGTTTCCTGTGCAAAAATACTGTTTCCTGTGCAAAATGTTGACATAGAGAATTTTGTCGAGAATTAATCCCAACCTGTAAAGATCATTCCAGGGTTCTTCTCAGCATGTATCTGACAGTTTTTCAGGTATTTTCAAATAATATTTGCATCCTTAAACTGGAAGTATATAGTTGTTTTGCAAGAATGCAGGAGAACTAAGGGGGGATACAGATGGGCAGAAAGGGGCGGTGAGATGACACCCCTTTCTGCCCTAGATGAAAGCTGCAGCAGACAAATGCTGCAGCCTCTGCAAGATCTACAAAGAACCTGCTCCCAGCAAGTTCTTTTTAGGTTGCACACAGGCACCATTGCCGCCCTCGCATGCAATGATGATGTCCGCACAGTGTGTTGCTGTTTGGACACTATGCCACATGTACGTCATCATGGCACCTGGACATCACAGTAGGGCTCAGGAGCGTGTGGACGCTTCACTTTTCCAGGCCCTAAAATCAGCCCCAGACCAGCCCTTTGCACCAGTCTGTATTGGGCCTATGTTATGAATGAATGAAGAAGCAGGTAGGAAATGTGCAATATTTTTGGCTCTTTAGTAACCTCTCTTGTTTAATTAATCAATAAGTGATAATTATATACTTTGATCCATGTTAATTCCAATTTAACTCATTCACCTTATTTAAAGATATACATGTAGTCGCTGTCCCTTTTCATTAGAAAATTGTCAACTTAATTCCTAAGTTGTTTAATTTTACTTAGTTCGTGCTGTTGGCGGTTGTCACAGGCAAGTAGTAGTCCACTGTGGAAGATAATCCTAGACTACATAAGCCTTTAGCTTCAGCAAGCAACACTACATTATTATTTATTTTTTTAAAAAAAGCTTTAAAAAAGCTTACTTGAAATCAGTGTGGGTGATGAATCCCAAAGAGTGAAAACTCTATAGATTCTTTCTTCCCAAGAGCAAAAATGTAATATTTCATTATTACTTAGTACTGCTTGTCTGAAATGTCAAATGTGGGCATCAAGAGAAGATGCGCTTTTCAACAGTCTAGAAAAATCAAAAGAAATTCATGATTTAATGTAAGGGGTGGAACAGTAATCAGAAAATTGGTTACACTGAGAGAGATGTGTGGCTGTGATACTCATCAGACTGTTACAAAGCACACATCTAAATACATAGATAAAATGATCATATATGTGAAATCCAAGATAAAAGATCTGGAGAGAGAAAATTTCCCTAGCTCTGGAATGAAAAGGTGTTTGTGGTGCATAAAGCCAACCTGTGTTCAGTGAAAAATGGATTGCTGTCATCAACACTTTTTCTGACACCCGCCCCTTCCCGGCATTTGTTATGAGGAAGCATTTAATATGTTCAAGTACATTTAAAAGTTTAAAAAATATCCATGTGTTCTTGAAGAGGAGTGTCAGCATATTATTATCATGCTGTCATATGTGTACTTAGCCGTAGACATTTTGGCTCTGCAATGTGGTGAGTTCTGAAGTTCATGATACTGAAGGCATCCACCCACTGGTTTTCTCATGGCAGCATCATGTATTGCGGTTATGTCTACAGAAATGGGCATCTCTTAGTATTACCTTAGAATTGATATACAACAGGCTGATCTAAACTGGAACATTGGTCTATATATCTTCTTCCCCCTGCATGGTCTTTATGCCATCCATCTGCAAGGCACCACCTTGAGGGAGAGATGGAATACAATTCCATTCGCAGTAGCATTGTTATGGAAGGCATCTAAGGAAAGTGATTTTGTAGGGGGAGAGGAAAAATGAATGAGGAATTTTAAGCAAAGCCACAGGAACTTTGACCATGCTAGCAACTGTGTGGGATATTGCATATACTTTCACCTAATTTCACCGAAAGTGAAATGTGAGGTAAATTCAAAGCTTCATTTGTGAGCAATTCTTTAGAGGTAAATTTATAAGTCTAAAAACGCCAGCAATATTTCTTGAGTGCAACTCTTGAAATTATGAATTCGACTAAGTAGAACTCTTCATAATGTTTTAGGGGGTTCAGACATTTTGAATCCAAATTCAACACACTGTCAACTCGACTGGCACTCATAGTCACTCACAAACCGACCTCACATATTTTGAGTCTTAATTTCACAATAAAAACATTAACCCTTTAACTAAAATATATAGATGTTTACTTGTGCTTGCTTTCTCCATTGGTGTGTTTGTGTTAGGCCATTTTTCCTTCCAGGGTATTGTTCAACATTAACTGAGTGGTGAATGGTGGCTGTCATGTCAGTGGGCCAGTTGATTCATTTCAGATATTGGCAACTTTTAAATGAGCTATCTTTAAACTTTAAAAGGGCTAAGTGCATTTAACCTTTAGCCTTTAACACTTAAAAGAGGGTTCAACCCCTTGGATGGGTCATTGAAAGAGTAGATTAAAACCCAGAGTGGTTTCACTGTCTACTGTATGGGAGCAAACAGCTGCTGTTGAATTAACTCCAGTGCTTGTCTTTCTTTCTTCCTTCCTTCCTTCCTTCCTTCCTTCCTTCCTTCCTTCCTTCCTTCCTTTTCCCCCCTCATGTGAAACTTGTTGTGAGGGTTTCCCAGTTTTACATTTATATTTTTGGAACTGTCAGCTTTTCCCCAACTGAAAATAAGTCCCACTGAAAGCATTAAGAAAATGGGATTACTCATCAACAGGGGCAGGGTAGTTCTGTATTTTTTTTTGAGGGGGGATGTTGGGGCATGTAGAAGACATGCACATACACCAGGAATGCCACTGGAAGGTTCTGCTGTGAAGCTCAGCTCCAGGCTGCAAAGGAAAATTTCTCACACGCAAAGGCTATTGCTGCCTTGATAAAGAACTGCTGGACAGCCGATTTCTCATGAAGAAGCTTTTAATCAGGTTCCGATATTTACAGACAATCAAACTGGTATGGTAGATGCCTATATTCAGCTCTCTCCCTTACATACACATTCCCTCTTGGGGTTTTGAGCCCTTACCCCTCCTGGGACATCACTCAGTTTCTTGTCACCTGACAACTGCGACTCTGCAGAATTGAAGCCTGTTGGTTTCACCTCCTGTGCCTGCATCATCAACTTCCTATGACTAAGGACTCTCCAAATGCTGACCCATGATGGCTGCCACTTTAACTCTGGTAACCCTGTCACCTTTGTCCCATTTTCTCCTGTGGCCACATCTATGACATTTTCTGAACCAGAGTGCTCCGTGCGCTGACAGGGGAAATCTTATCACTACTAGCTCATTGTAGCCTAGATAATCCCAAGGTATTTTATTTCCAAGAGACTCTGCATCTCTAGATGGAAACAGCAGAACTTGGCACATCATTGTGTCCAGATATTTGGCAGAGCCGCTGGTATTTTCCAGAGACACTTTTTACATCATACCATTGTTTTTCAATTTGATAGCATTAAGGCAAACGATGGATGTGGCTTCATTTAACTGAGCAGCTGTTGCTGGACCAGACTGTAAATCAAAGACAAAAATCCATGCTACAGACAGTTTCAGTACTTTGGCTGACAAAGGCTTCGTTTTGACAGAAATGATTGGTGCCTGAATACTAGCCAAGAGATTGAAGTGTTCTGGCGCTTTTGCCAAAATTGTGTCTGAAAATTGTATACCAGCATCTTTCCACATCTGTCCCATTATTTCTTTACATCTCTCTCCAAAGTTCCAGGGTCTGGTAGCGTCTCTGCACCGGTCTGGCCAAAGTCAATAGGATTTCCTACAATTCGTGCCATAACTAGAAACTAAAATGCCCTTATCAAGCTCCCAATTGCATTTGTGCCACTATGACCAGCTTGATGCCATCTCAGATAGACTTCTTTTTATTTCCCATGCAGAAAACATGTGCAGTTATTCCATACGCAGTGCGGATACTTCATTTCACATTGTTAATTACCAACATACTCCCTGATTTTTGCTCATGTTTCAGATTTCACCCACCTTAGAGCCCTAGTTTTAGTATAAAACTTCAAATTTTGCGAGCTCTCAGTTTTATTTTATTTCATGTTGTGTGCCTGCACACATTTCCTACTTATGATGACTGTAAGGTGAACCTATCATGGGGTTTTGGGGGGTCTGACAGCATGTCTCTCAGTGAGTTTCCTTGGCTGGAATCAGACCCTAATCTCCAGAATCATAGAATCATAGAGTTGGATGAGACCACAAGGGCCATCCAGTCCAACCCCCTGCCAGTCATGAAATCTAAATCAAAGCATCCCTAACAGATGGCCATCCAGCCTCTGTTTAAAGACCTCCAAGGAAGGAGACCCCACTACACTCCGAGAGAGTGTGTTCCACTGTTGAACAGCTCTTACTGTCAGGGAGTTCCTCCTAATGTTGAGATGGAATCTCTTTTCCTGTAGTTTGCATCCATTATTCTGGGTCCTGTTCTCTGGAGCAGCAGAAGACAAGCTTGTTCCCTCCTCAATATGACATCCCTTCAAATATTTAAACAGGGCTATCATATCACCTCTTAACCTTCTCAGAATCATAGTCCAACACTCAAACCACTAAACTATATTGGTGGTCTCCCTCCCTCCCTCCTCTCAAAACCAGTGAATTATGGGCCTCAAATTTACATTGTTGTTTTTTTAAACTTACCTTAATTATGTTTATATTTGGAATGGGACATTTATTTCACTTATGCTTATTCTAATTTCCAATGTAAATTTATGCCCCATTACTTCACTCAAAACCATAATGGAATAAACATAAACATCTGTGTTTTTACTCCTCCCTCTCCCCCTGTTCCTGTTTTGAGTCTGAGAGAAAAGAAAACAGCTGCACATTTTTTTTTAGGGGGGAATACAAGTTTTCAGCCATCCACCTACGGCATGGGAATGAGTGGCATTCAAAAGAAAGGTGCATTCACATACACCCACACACACATGACGATTGAAGGGGGGGGGTCTTCATTTATAACATAAAATCAAGACTACCCCATCAACAAAACATCACGGTAAGACGTGTAATCTTATACATATGTTGGTGTTATTTTTAAGCAACAGGAGCAATTGTTTTATTTCCAGTCAAACATTTTGAGAAACAGATAAATCAGCAGTTCTCTGCTATCTTCCCAGTGCTCATTCATTACCCATCAAGCTGCTTTTCAGTGAAATACTTACAATTAGGCTATTATATTCCATCTTTGCTGCCTTACTCCGTGTAACACAACTCCAGTTCTGAACCTTTGAGATGCCCTTTGGTGCTCTAACATAATGTCCTGTATAGAGAAACTATTGTTTCTAAGCTAGAGTTTGCAGGAACAAATGTTCTTTCCTTCTCTTTCTACCACCACACAGTTGTAGATAAAAATTAAATGCACCCCACCTTAAAAAAAATTAAATCTGCTTTGGGCAGAGCCCTGGTGGCACAAAGGTTAAATGCTGGTACTACAATCACTCACTCACAGTCACAAAGGTTGTGAGTTCAGTCCTAGCCAGGGGCTCCAGGACTGACTCAGCCTGGCATCCTTCCGAGGTCACTGAAATGAGTATCCACCTTCTTGGGGGCAATTAGCTTAAATTAAGTAAAACACATAGGGATTGCTTAAGTGCATTGATTAAGTGGCATAGAAATGTACTTGCTGTTGCTATTGCTATTGCATAGGTACTGGCCTGATACCATAGCTTCCAATTTTGTTGTTGCCAAATTTGCAGAATCAGCATAGAACCCCTTGGCCTTCCACGCTGGAATATTCAGACCATATGAAAGTCACTTATTGAACTACTAATGCTACAATTCTGCAACCTTCATAGCCGGTGACAATCTTTTGTTCTATGGAGCTTGTGTCTGTGTAAAAGCACTGTCACAAAACTTCTTTAAAATAGTGCCATCTGAGGATGGACTTCAGAAAATGTCATTGTGGGAAAACTGACAGCTATTCACATGGATGTGGCAGATGGGGGTATAATGACCACCTGGCGATGCTCCATAGGTGAGCTTTAGTTTGAAGATCACCTCAATTACACAGCTGAAGTCCTGTCATCAGCCTGTGCTGGGATCTCTTCCTTCTTTACTTCCACTACTGCCCTGATTAGATTTACTGAATTCAGTGAGGGCAGAACTGTTCTCCAGTACTCCAGCCAGTGGCTGGGACACACTGTTACCTGTGTGACTTGCTGTCATTCATATAAGCCTCATTAGGCTTCAAAATCCTCACAAACAGCTGCTCACTGGCTCATATTTTTCCCTGGCTGCCAAATTAGAGCTTAAAGACTCTGGAGCCTTAAAAAAAAAAAAAAAGGATAGTAAATGAATTCTGGGATTATTGGTCTCTCTTTGAGATCTGTGAGGCATCTCTTTCTCAGTAATCTTGAGGTAATTCCTTCGGTAAATTTCCTCAAATCCCACATGGCTACATTAAGAAAAACCCAAAAGCTACCCTGAGGCTGTTATCTGATTGCCTGTAACACATGTATGATTTGCAGTTTTGACAATGTCTAGATTTGAGCAGCAGAAAGTCAAAACCTCAGGCAGGCATAGCCTTAGTCTGACCCACAAGCTGAAGCCTTGGAGGAAAGCATTGTGTGTGAGAGAGTCAGTTCTGGAAGACAGTAGGATAAAGACTTCAGAAAAGCATGGCTTCTGACATATCAGCCAGGGAGACTTTCTCTGAGAACTGTTGCATCTCTACTAGGATGTTATTTAATGACCACCCACAGTCTTCCTAATCTTCTGCTTGCATCCCTACTTAGGCGCATGCTTGTAGACTGACATATCCTAGCATCAGCATCAGGTCTGACTATCTCCTGTTTATCTCTGGAAGACCAGTTTTTCTGCAAAATTCTTGAGTATCCTGGAACATTTCAGCCACTTTTTAATGGCAGCAGATAGTCATAAATAAAAAAGGAAGTTTTATTTGGCTTGGAAAAAAAACAGGATATTCATTAAATTCAAGCTAATATGGTGTAGTGGGTTTGAGTGTTGGACCAGGACTCTAGGAGAACAGGGTCTAAGTCCCTGTTCAGCCATGGAAACCCACTGGATCACTTTTGGGCAAGTCACTTTCTCTGATCCTAAAAGGAAGGCAATGACAAAGGTGCACTGAATAACTCTTGGCAAGAAAACTCCAACAGGGTCTCCATAAGTTGGAGTTCAATTGGAGGCACATAACAACAACCTTAAATGCATAAATATCTATTATATGGTGATTGTAGAGTGCTGACTTGAATGGTATCAGTATTTTGAGTGAAGAAGATAAGACATAAGAAGAGCACTGCAGGATCTGCCCTAAGGCTGAATTAAGCTAGTGGTAAACCAGATGCCACTGTGACTGTTCTTTTGGAACTGCAATTCAGATTTATGCTGCTTCTGACTCTGGAGCCGGCATAGAACCATCTTCCTTTCTTATTCTTATTATTTAACAATCGTGAAAGCCATTCACGTTAGTGGCCAATGCCCAATGGTCATGGGTATGGATTCCACAAATTATGCAGTGAATATTAGGGTTCCTGACAGCCAAGAAACACATTTTTGTCCATTTTGAATATTGTATTCCTGTATCAGAATGCATTGTCCATTGGCCTGGAAGACTGGACAACCATTCTGGAAAATGGGATAGTGGAAAGTTTCAAAGGACTGAGGCAAAAGAATGGGGAAACATAAATGAAACCCATAATAATGATGGTTTATAAATGTACAGTTATCTTCTTTGCTGAGATTATCACCTTGAACCATATCTCTCTTTACCTTTCAAAATGTTTCCCTTCTTAACACATAAAGGTCAACTGTGACTATCTATGCATCTTATCATTAATTGTTGTATAGTTTAAACTCCTGCAACAGACTGAAACAGTAGAATCTGGCATTCTCAAATGAATCTGATAACATACCTTGCTGTTTCACTAGGAAATTCAAGGACATTTGCCTAAGCTTTTGTTGAAGGTCAAAAAAATGTCAGTATACAAGGTAGATAACATGTTGCTTACCTGAATCATCTGCTGAAAGAATACAAATTGGCATTTTCGAAATGATGGTGTTAGTTTCCAGAGTGAGGGATGTAAATGCATCAATGAAATAGCCTTTATGGCTGTGCAGTCTCCTCTGAACCTTTGATCACAGAGTTTTATAAGCAGTATTGCTGTGCAGTCTATGGAACCTATGTTTTACAGCAAGAGAAGCAGAAATGGAAAAAAATGTAAACTGATTTTTGTCCTATTTCTTTTTAAAGCCTATAAATAGACTCAGAAATGTAAAGGGCCCAAAAGCAGGCCTGAAAAATGTAATTAAGCTTTCATAAAAAAAGAAAGAAAGCAAAACCAAAAATAATGGAATGTCAAATCTCATATTGAGGAGGGAGCAAGCTTGTTTTCTGCTGCTCCAGAGAACAGGACCCGGAACAATGGATGCAAGCTACAGGAAAAGAGATTCCACCTGAACATTAGGAGGAACTTCCTGACAGTAAGGGCTGGTCGGCAGTGGAATGCACTTCCTCGGAAGGTGATAGAGTCTCCTTCCTTGGAGGTCTTTAAACAGAGGCTGGATGGCCATCTGTCAGGGATGCTTTGATTTGGATTTCCTGCATGGCAGGGGGTTGGACTGGAGGGCCCTAGTGGTCTCTTCCAACTCTACGATTCTATGATTCTATGATTCTATGAAATCTCAAATTGCATTATAGGTCATTCCCTATGTATACAGAGAGAAAATGAATGAAAGAGCTATTAGTGTACGTGGTACCTCTGAAAAGGAGGGCAGAAATGCTTTAAAAATATGGTATAGTACTGTATGTGTTATGAAAGTTATTTGCATTTTATTAACCTTATTGTATTGATAATATGCTATTGTTTTTATTGAATGTATTTCATACGTTTCTATTGCTGGAATAATTTGTTTGTTGTAATATAGCCTTGATCTGCAGGGAGAGGCGGGAAATAGAAATAAAATTTATTATTATTATTATTATTATTATTATTATATTAAAAATAAAAATATGGTATAGTAGTTTGGGTGTTGAACTACGCTTTGGAGAACAGGGTCGAATCTGTGCTCGGCCATGAAATCTACTGGGTGTCTCTCAATCTTGGAGGATGACAGTGGCAAAATCCCTCTGATGAAACATGCCAAGAAACCCCTGTTTTAGGGTCTCCATAAGTCAGATATGACTTGAAGGCACAGAACAGCAACATCAAAAACAACATTTTTAAAAGTTTAACATTAGATCTGGACTCTAGATAAAAAAAACTTAATCCTTTTGAGAATTGGGACTAATATTAATTTGCTTCTCCAATTCAGACCTTTTGAAGAGACAATGTTCATCATTATTACATCTTATAAACATCAGAACAATTTTTTTCTCGTAGCTGCATGAAAATTTTAATATTCCATCCAATGACAGGGAATGGTGAGAAAGATCTGTTTTTTTAAGACAGTTGCAGACTTTGAAAACTGGAATAAGCTATGCATTTATTAGTTGTGATGGAAAACCATATCTTTTGTGGGCTTTCGTCATTTTATGTGTCATACTAAAGATAAAGATTACAAAAGGTGACACTCCCAGTTACCTCTTGGAGCTCTTGAGGTTCTCTGAATGGTTTTGGGATTGTATTACATCTTACAAAGTTGTTGCGGAGTGAATATAAGAGATAGTTGTGTATACTTTAGAATAGTGGTGAGCAAAATAAAGCCCTCCAGGTGCTGTCTGATAAAACTCCTAGCAGTCCTTACCATTGATTATATTGAGCTGAAAGAAGCTGTGGTCCAGCAGTATCTGGAGCACTGCACTTTACTTGCTTTAGAAGAAGTGCAGTAATACTTTAGTTAACAAGGCCTTTTACAACCATTGTACCCCCGTTTTCCTCATTGTTTGTCTAGTTGGAAGGGTGTGTGTGTGTTAGTAGTACAGGCATTGATAAGATGGTGAAGGAGGATTGGAAAAGTGCTGGGTTGTAGTAAACAATGCAATAAAGGTTAAGCTGGAAATAATAGGATTCTGCTGAAGCTGATTTTACTATAATTCTGGCAAGGTAAACAACAGCTGCCTCCAAAATCCCTTACAGAAAATGTGTGATGTGAACAGCACGAGGGACAGAAGGTGGGGATCAGATAAGCCTGCTTCCACAGCTATCTCTAACATATTAAAAATAGATCTATAAATTTAGCCACCAGAGTGGACATCCTAGGAAAGACTAATGAAAGAAAAAGGCATCCATTGATACATTTTGGAAGTTGACTTCATGATCTGTAGAAGGCTCAAAATATCTTTTTTTGTTCACCCAACTTGGTTCTTTTATTTAACTTGTTCATATTTCTGATTTTGAATAAAAGAGTTTGTTGATATATCCAAATTCTTTCCATGTTATTTTAGCCTCTGGTACCATACTTTCTGTTTAAGTAATGTTCAGGAACACATCTACTTCATTAACTGAGATATACATGTTTAAGGTACATGTGCACTATGTAAGTGGCTGACTAATATTTGTGCTTCATGGAAAATTAAGGCTGTTACTTCAGGTAGTTGATTTAGGGCCTATGGTTAGCATCCAATGAACTACCAAAGACTTGCATGTCCTCTGTTGGATTAAACAGCATGTTTCTGGCCCACTGCAGGTCTGATACTGGTTCTTGGCAAAACAAGAAACATCAGTGACTATTTATTCCCTTCGGTATATCTTTCTTTGAAGGACTTCATGTTTAAATAAAATAAACAAAAATATGCTGCATTTTACCATGACTTAGTCTGCTTCCACACTGCAGAATTAAAGCAGGTTAACTCTGCTTTAACTGTCATGGCTGTATCCTATGTGTATGTGTAGCGGCACAAGAGTTCTTTGACAGAGAAGGCTAAGTATCTCACAGAATTACAAATCCCAAAGTTAGCATTCAGCCATGTCAGTTTAAAAGGTGTCAAACTGCATTAATTCTGCAGTGTAGGTGCAACCTTAGTTAATCATTATTTGCATGCATTCAGCATTATTGTAGATGCATGCACTGCAGTTAAATAAGTGAAAATCAGGTGTATGCTAACATCCCAGAAATTCAATAAAATTTGTTTTGCCTAACAGTTCTTTATTGTCAGTCACACAGTAAAACCATTCTGGGTTTCTGAAAGTCATCATTACAGCTTCATAGCTTCTCCATTACAAGGTACCCGATGGCTGATCGTTTTCCTTCATTTGTTCCATTAAAGCCATATCCGTTTCTGGCAGTAACTGTTCTGTTGACTGCTGTTTAATGTGCAGTGCATGCTGATCTAATTACAGAGGAGGAATGAAGGTCCTGGAATGAATTTAGAGTGGCACCTTCTTTTAACTGTACTACTGTTTAACTAGCTTACCAGATCTCTGAGATACTGCTGGGAAAGACAGCTGGAATATCTCTTTTTCTTCCTGTGAAATCTATCTATCTATCTATCTATCTATCTATCTATCTATCTATCTATCTATCTATCTATCTATTAAAATAAAAAAGTATAAAAACCCAAGGTGATTGAAATAGCTAGAAAATTAAAGTATTGTGCAATCATGCTACCTTTCAGATTGGGCATATTTAAATTTAATTAATATAATTATTAGGAGTGTTTCCCTGAGTGGCATTACAAATCACCTGGCATTCTTATTTGCAAAAGGGATAAATCTACTTTCAATTTTCTCAGGTATCTGCTAGCTAATGAATTATATACTAGGCTTTTCCTGATAAGTTAAAACTCCTTTAACTATACAGAATAATCTGAAAAAGTAAAGGGATAGCAAATGTATTATAAATATATTGACGATACCAATGAAATGAATATAAAATATTTACATTTCAGAGAAAAAGATTACACAATAAGATCTAAAGCCCATTGAATCCTTCAGTCACCATTCAACAACTGATTCAGTTTGAACTGTATATTCTACCCATAGTAGGTGTGTGTGTTTTCAAGTTACCCATCAACTTACAGTGACTCCATGAATTTCATAGGGTTTTCTTTAGGAAGAAATACTCAGAGGTGATTTTGCCAGTTCCTTCCTATGTAATATATCCTGCAGCACCTGGTATTCATTGGTGGTCTCTCATCCAAGTAATAAGTTGACCTTGCTTAGTTTCCAAGATCACATTTAATCTGGTGCCTTTAGAGTATGTCCAATCTGGAGATGACAAGGAGAATAATGATGTTGACCTGACTTGGGTCCTGCTAGGAGTGAGACACATGTCAGCAAGAGAACGTACTGGTGCCCACATTCACCTGCTTGTCTGAATGTAGCAGCACATTCAAGAGATGCTCCCAGATGGGTCAGAATTGTTAACAGTTTGAATTCAGCCATTCCAAACCAGGCCCCAAAACACTCTAGAACCTCTACTTCCTCCTTAGTTTAAAAAAAAGTTCTAAAAATTATAGCCCTATAATTTCACCTTAACTGTCATGCCAGTATTTTTTGGAATTCTGGGATTTGCAGTTCAAGGAGTGGTAATTAGAGTTCCCAGACAGAGAACGCTATTGTTTCACCAAACTATCGCTGTGTCTGCACTGCAGAAATAATCCAGTTTGACAGCACTGTAACTGCCATGGTTCATTGCTGTGAAATTCTGGGATTTGTAGTTTGTTGTGGCACCATACCACTCTGACATAGAAGGCTGAACATCTCACAAAACTACAATTCCCAGAAATTCATAGCACTGTGCCATGGCAATTAAAGCAGCATCAAACTAGATTATTTTTGCAGTGCAGATGCAGCCCAGGAAGGAAAACTTACATTTTGTTAGAATTTGATCCATTGCTTAGATTAGCATGAAATTTATAGGATTAAATTTGTTAAATTGTTCTGTTCATGCAAATGTGATTACATACAATCCTATCCAGGCAAACATTTTCTGAACAAGAAACTATCTGTATCAGACTTGGCTGCTTCCTGCGTGTGGAGTTGTACTTTAGTACCAAGACTCAAGTAGCAAAACATATGCACCACAGTCCCTCATGAATGGTCAGTGTCACACTTTAAAGATCTGTTGCCTATGTGAACATAATTATTCATACATAAAGTTGTTCTCCATAAACAGCAGGGTGGTGGAAAGTATTCTTCTACCCCACTTGCTATTGGACTGCAACTACTAGAAGACCCAGCAAATGTAGTCAGTGGTAGGGAATGATGGGCACTGCAGTCCAACAGGATATGGTGAACCACATTTTGCCTAACCTTGTTTTACAGGGTGCATATTCTCTCATGCACAAAGGTCCAACATTTGTGTTACCTTTAACAGACTGATTGAAATCAATGAAAATTAGGGCCAAAACAGATGTCCCAGTTAAGCTGGCTTCACAACAGCTTGCGGTTGTGGCATTTAGACATGCCACACCCCCAAGTCAGACAAAAGCGGCATCAGTGATTACACGCTGGCTGGCTTCTATCCAGTTTGGGGGCATGGCATTTAGATGCCCCAGAGCTGGAAAAGGCTGGCTCTGGAGGCAAAAGGGCAGCTTTTTTTCTGCCCCAAATAGGAGTCGAATTGCCACTCCTATTTCCACTATAGAAACTGGCTGGATTGGGGCTTCATGCCTGTTTGATGTGGCCCCAATTCAGACTATAAGGGGCAGCTCCAAGCTGTCCCTTTTTGACTGTCTGTTTCAGCCCTTAGTTGCATCGCAGAAATGGATCTGCTCTAGGTAGGATTAAAGTTGGATGTAATCCACTGTCTGCTTTGATTTCTGAACATGAGAACAAAATGGCTTGCAATAAACAACCTGAAGGTGTAACATGAAAGGGTTGCTGTTCATTGAATGTTCATCCTTTTGTCACAGTGCTTCTCTTTGATGACACATTTGGCTCTCCTACAACAATGAGCCCCTCCCAAACATTTTCTCTAAATGCAAAGGGTTAGCCATCTCATTACCTGAAACAAAAACCCAAGTTCACCTGACATTGCTGAGGCCTTTAATAACTGGAGGGAAATACTGTAGAGGAGAGAAGGGCATGAGCAACAATGGTGTCTCACTCATCATTTCTAACACTTGCTGAAATCCAATCAGTTGGGTCAATAATCAGGGGACCTTGAAAAGACAAACCAGATCATTGTTGGAGTGTAATTAATCCAAAAGAGGAATTGCATTTGGATGTTACTGAAAAGAAGGAAACCGTATTCCCAACAATGCCTCTTTAGAACTACTTATCAGGTACAAGAAAAGGCAATTTATTTTTGGCTCTTTGCAAGATTTAATTATGCCTTACCTGAAAAATACAACAACAATAGAGCATCTCAATGTGGTTCACTAAAACAAATGGAGAGAAAACACACATTTTTTAAAAAAAGAAATCTTAAATGGTAAAACAGCAATTTTAGCATTAGTTATTCATTGCCACCAAATTTGCTAATTGCGGTGGCTATCTTTTTTGGAAAGACAATGTTTTATTAAATGATGTTCATATTTCTGTGAGGCAATTTTTAAAGGAGACAAAAACAATAATATATGTGGGATGAATAGTCTGACCTAAATCCATTCGTAAATCCTCAATTTTAGTAGACCCATAGAATCAATAGGAGTTACATAAATGTCAACATATTAAGTTCTCTTTCATTCAGTGCACTATTCTAGTTGGTACTAGCAGTTTAATGTAACCCAGTTACTTTAAAAGTTATAGGACATGGTTTCCAGACCCTTCACTATTTTAGTTGCCCTCCTTTGGACACGCTCCAGTTTCTTCACATCCTTTTTGAATTCTGGCGCCCAGAACTGGACACAGCATTCCAGGTGGGGCCTGACCAAAGCAGAATACAGTGGCACTATTACTTCCCTTGATCTAGACACTATACTTCTATTGATGCAGCTGTGTTAACTGCCGCACCACACTGTTGAATCATGTGGTCTACTTGGACTCCTAGATCCCTTTCACACGTAGTCTCGTTCAGCCAGGTGTCACCCATCCTATATCTGTACATTTCATTTTTCCACCTTAAGTGCAGTATCTTACATTTCTCCATGTTGAAATTCATTTTGTTTGCTTTGGCCCAGCTTTCTAGTCTATTCAGGTCATTCTGAATTTTGATCCTGTCCTCTGGGGTATTAGCTACTCCTCCTAATTTGGTGTCAAATAAAGCAGGAAATCTGGGCCAGCTAATAGGAAACTGGTGGAATTGACACTGGTGGAATCGACAGAATACAGAAAAAACATCTGTTTTATCCTTCCACTCCTTTTTATATCTATTATTTTCTTTCACGCTCCCCTGTGGTCCTGAATATCTCCCACTCCTCATCCCTTCCGCAACCACATACCAGGTAGCAATAATTCTCATTCTCTTGACCTCCTCTTTGTACTTACACACACATGGAATCAGAAATTGGAAGCTTGATCAAACAGCTGGATTGTGTAGCAATAGAACTCTAGAGGCAGCAGTGGATCAGGATAGAAGTGAAGGTCTAACTAGATTACCACACTACACTCTTATAGTTCTGCTATTCCACTTTAACTGTTCTGGCTGCCTCCTGTTGCATTCTGGGATTTTCAGTTTAAAGAGGGGTATTTAGAATTCTTAGACTCATGGTAGTGTAGTGCGATAATCTAGCAAGTATCCTAGCTCTGAAGTTCTTCAAACCGAGATTAAAACCAGTTGAAAAATTTTGGACCAGACCTCAAGGCTTCTCCGTCTTGAGAAGAGGCTTATTTTAAGGAAGCCTCGTACTTCTGAGTAACTGCTTTATTCCTGAAGAATAGGGTGGAAGTGTTTCCCACCTAGTGACTCTATGTAATTGCAGGATATAGCTAGATTTTGATTACTTAAAATGAATTAACCCATTTGAAAAAAACAAAATTACTATGAGGAGAATCATCTTTGTATCCACTATCTGTTTCAGATGTCTAGATACCATGATCTGTAAAGCTGTAAAGGGGGGGGGGGGGGACATTTGTATAAGTTTTTTTGTTATAACATAAGGTGACCTGTATCATTGAGGCTAGTGTTTCATGTAGATAGATAATTTGCATGCCAGTGGTGTGGTAACAAGTGAGTGAGAACAGCACAGTATTCCAACTTTCATTACAGAAATAATGACCTTCTTGGCTGAGCATTTTTTAAAAAAATGACAATTCCTAGTAATCAGTGAACCTACTAGCCATGAAATTTGAATCCCTTATCATGGTTTATTCACGTATCAAATGAAGGCAAGGAGCGAATACACATATCATTTGCTTGCTAATGTTGTGTAGTGTTTCCCAAACAGAGTGGATATGACAACATTTGCATCTGGGTATGTTCCATAGGTATGACAACATTTGTATCTGAGTGTGGTCTGTGGGTTTTTGTTATGTTCCCTGAAGGATTTGCCAAGAAATTTAACAGGAAACAACAGCAACAGTATTTCTGTTTTTCCATGTCAACAGTCTGGTGCATTGAAGGGAAGTAGTTACTTGTTCTATATATGATGGGCTTTGTCAGCTGATTTTGATGGGCATATGCTGCCTCTCCTTTGCCAGGCCCAGCTTTCAGAACACAAAAACATTTCAAATGGCAGAAAAATACTTCCAGTGAGAGTGATGGCACAAGTTGCAGCACAGTCTTGTTACCACTGTTTCAGAAGTCAATAATAATTAGTTGTTGCTGTCTATTAGACAGACAGAATTACAGTAATTTGGAACTGCAATGAACAAGGGAGAAAATATGAATGTTGGTCTTTGCTTGCTTATGAGAGCCCTTTCTAAGATATGCTCTGCCATTTTAACTGCATGGCATACATGTTACTTTGATAACCAACAACAAAATAACAAGACCAGACACAAGACACTGGATTAAACAAGGACCACTTTGTTTAACCTAAAACCTATTTAAACTGAACCTGTAGATGAGCAACAAAGGGGGGGGGGGTACAATCTGATGTGGATCCAACTGAAGTCCAGGTGTCAACCTGTGACCACCTCCCCAGCCTTCTCTTGGACAAAAAAAACTGACTCAGAGCAATCCAATATCATTTGTTGCTCTCAGCCAGCCATGTATTGAAAGGTAATGTAAGAGCACTCCCTTCAGGTCTGTAGACCTTACAGGAAAGAGCAAGAAAACTTTGACCAGCCTCAAGAGGAAGCTATTTCCCAACCTCCCAAGCTCCCTGGTATGTGGAGGGGGTTCCATAACCAAATCCTTCACCAAAAGGGTGTCAAGGTGTTTACCGAAGTCTGATATAACCCCCCCCCCCCAAACCTGCCAATGACAACCTATTTATAGACACCACCTGAGCCAATTGACAATGCCCCCCTGATACAATGTAGGATAAAAAAAGTAAAAGGGGGGTGATTCCTACCTGGCCCCAAAGCAACCAGCAGAACTCACACTGCACAGAGATGGGATGGTGAATTAATACAAATCTCCAAAGAAGACCTATGAAAGGATCGCAGAGCAATAAGAAACCTCCCTCTCTGCCCCATCATAAGCTATAGCCTGGCACCATTCATCCCAGGCCAATCAAATCTGTCCTCTGATTGTGGAGGACATCAAATCGTGCGCTTCCTGGAGGATCTTACAGATGCCCAGGTTCAGATACACATTACATCTATGTACCAGAACTATATCTATGGAGTAGCCCATTATTCAGTTTGAATGAGGGTTGAACTGGAATGAATTGAGTTTACTTGTAGAAAAAGGGTTGCCTTTTGTGAACTTCCTTTCCCTTCTCTAGCCATTATCCTTTTAAAATGTGTTTTATCTTTGTTTCTTGAAAGAGAATATATTTGTTATGATTATATTGATAGGTTTATAAGAAAAAAACAAAATGCAGTAATCATGATAATAATACTAACATTCATAACTGATCATTTGGAGTAATGTTTTGGATGGGGTTTCCTTTGATATTTTCTATCTCTAAGCGCAGATTTCTAGACTGCTCCTCTGTGAGTTTGCATGGCCCTGCAATGTTTTACAAAGATTCAGATTACGTAGTAGAATTTAGTGCGCTACAGTAAAATTCTGATATGTGAGACTGACCCCACAGACCTTGTGGCCTACATCTGTTTACATGCATTGAATTCTTCATTCATTAGATGATTTTTGCTAGGCAAATTAATTTGAGAATAAAACAAATCCAAAACTGAGGAAAGGACGTAAGCTGAAAACCTTGTCTTTAAATTCAGTTGTAATTTTTCTTATGTTATTCTATGCATGGTAAGTTTGAATTGTTGCATTTTCTGAAGTACAGTGAAAGGACCCATCTCTCTCTCTCTCTCTCTCTCTCTCTCTCTCTCTCTCTGTATTATGAAGTGAGGCATTATTTTCTGTCTCCTAATAATGTCTTTAAAAACATGTAGAGTTTTGAAATTTATTCTTACAAAATAAATTATTTACTGTTACACTTTAAAGCCCAAATGAAGTTAGTTGTTGAAATAGTTACATACAAAAAAGAAAAAAAAATAACTTTTTCTTTTTCTCAAAAGTAGTTAGTTATTAAATGCTAGAAGCCAACAGCAAGATTGTGGCCTGAAACACATGGACCAAAAGAAGTGGCTTCTGGTCACTTTTGGGGCACTCTGAGGCCACCAAATGGACCTCAAAGCTGTGGTCCCAAAGTGACTCAGCTTGGGACTGCAGGTGATGTCCTGCTTTGGGAGTGGGCCATGGAATCGCCATGGTCCCAGCCCAATCGAGACTGGAGCAGCCAGAGGCCACTCCTTTCCAACCATCAGCTTTGCCTCTGTTTCTTCCTGTCCATCTTTTTGCCACTTTATTACTTCAAACAGAGCACAAACCACAACATGAATCAACACTTGAACCATTTGTTCTTCCTCCTTCACCATTTAGTGAGCCAGGAGTCTAATAGTAACTTAAAAATTACACTTGTATCACAAAGAGAATGGATTCCTTAGCATTTGGGGAAAGCAGCTAATTACTCTCAATTCATTGTCTGCAGCTGGTGGCTTCCATATTTTGTAAGTATGTGATGTCTAGACATAATGAACATGAGTCAGAAAATTAGAAAGAATATCGGTTAGAATGAAACTGAAAGAATTAGCATGAAATCTATAGGCAAGTAGCTTATGATACAAAGGTCACTCCAAAATGGCGGGTAAGGCTCTGTACAGCTCATGATCCCCTGGTGCATATGGAAATGAAAGTACAGTTGTAAATGTTTGAAAGGCAGAAAGGGAAGAGAGACTATAAGATGGAAGAGGAAATACATTCGCTATCTAGATAATTGTCCCATTTCTTACTATATCTTCTTCAGATGTAAATTTGTAGCTGTGGGGGAGAGGAATAGAAATTAATCCACAACATATACAGTTATAAACAATTTATCACAGAATCCCAACCGGATAAGAAGATCCAAATATACAACTATATTGGCAAGAGAAAAGCCACTTGTGTACATTTTCAGAGAAAGAGGTCTATAAAAACTACCTCTTAAAACTGTATCTCCATGGATGACAAACTAAATAGAGTCATCCAGTTTTATATATCTGTGCAAGTTTATCCCTTCAAAGCAATCATGACAAACAGTAAAATTCACCCTGTTCTTTAGTCTTGTAAACATGTATAGTTAACCATGCAATTGCTGTAATATTTTCCCCCAGATACTTTCCTTTTCAAGCATATGATAGCACCCACAGTCAAACCTTACCTTCTTCAACTTGTAACTAGGAAGGTAATTCTTAACTAAGTTTCTTCTTGATGGAAACAATGAATAATTTTAGCAGTTTTATTCCTGATGTGTATAAGTTTTTAAAAATCACAGTTTTGGAAGCCCTTTTCACAACTCAGGAGTTATTGTGTATGAAATTTGCATATGGTGGTTTTGCACAGGAATCAGCATTTATTTATTATTTTTTCATAGGAAACAGCATTTTCTGTTCAAATATAATATTCATGTGCATATAAACATCATTCTCTGTGCAGGTGAAATTTCCACAAAATAAGTCTTGAAATATGAAGATTTTAATCATTCCAGATTTCTTCTTTAGGGTTTCTCAACACCCAGAAAACATGTTTTGTGACAATTTTGTGGGGAGAGGAATACTATTTAAATACTCTTTTCATTCCTACTTGTAACAGAAAACTCTGCAATTCTGTAATCACGCTAAGAGTCCTTAATAGTTTACAACTTTGCCACAACACCAAAAATGCTGGCTCATGTTTGGTTTATGATCAGCAATAATTTCAAGGTCTTTTTCACACATAGTACTTCTGAACCAGATATCCCTTGTCCTATATTTGTGCCTTTGGTTTTTGTGGCTTAAATTGAGACTTATAATTACTTCAGCCCAATTTTCTGATTATCCAACTTTCTTTTGAATTCTGTTCCTATCTTTCAATGTGTTAGCTATCCCTCCTCGTTTTGTATCATTCACAGATTTGCAAAGGATTCCTTCCACTCCTTCATGTTTGTATGGGATGATATTAAAACTAATTATTGCCAAAGTTTGATTTGAGAAGGATGACTCACAATACCAGTTGCTTCCTTTTTGTTCTTCTGCTAGAAAATAATGGCTGGATTTCTACTAAGTGTCAGCCTCCTTGGTTATATTTTTATTATTGAAACTGGAACTGAATAATAATATCAGACTGTATTGGCAGGTGCTGCCATCTGTTGACACTTTTTTATGTTGATTATGTCAAAAGTTATTCTGCATCCCCCCCCACCCAAGTTTCAGCCCTTGATACCCTGGGGATTTTCCCCTCACTGCTGCAGCACAGGCCTCAGCAGAGAGATAGAATGGGGGTGGGGGAGATATATACAAGTGGGAAAAACATTCTGGAATGGAGTAGCCTACAATTACTCTTCTGGGTGTAACAAAGAGAAATCTATGATCAGGGAATAGATCTGTCCTAAGCACTTAACTAAAAGTGTCAAGTAAACTAGGAATTGGGGTGATGGTCTTTGTTCCACTGTGCACTGCTCAAGTTCTAGCAATATGCAATTGCTATGGACAATGTGAATGTGCACCAATCTAGTAAACACTTGGAAAGATTTAAACATGTTTCTCTGTACAGTGTTCAAGTTTGGGTTTTTGTTTCCTCAAAAGCATACCTTTCCTTTCACCCATAAAAAGTGGTGGGTACCTTTTAATTCCTGAGTCACACAGGGTTCATAATAGAATGGAGGTAAAAACCAGTTGCCTCCACTTTATTTGCACCTTTTCAAATAAAAGATGGCACTCTTAGCATATAATCAGTATTCTGAACTTGGAACCCAGTGCCATATATTCTTTGTATAACCTTTAAAGTTTGCTTTTGATTTCTCCCCCCCCCCTCCCCCCGAAATTTATCAAGATGTAGGCATTAGTTTTGGCATGATTGAGGAGTTAATGCCAGTATATCCAATTGTCCCCTAAGAGAAACTAAGGCTGCATATGCACTACAGAAATAATCCAGTTTGATACTACTTCAACTGGCATGGTCCAATAGTATGGAACCCTGGGAATTGTAGTTTTGTGAGACATCTCTGTCAGAGAGCTCTGGTGCTGCTATAAATGACGAGTCTGAGAATCCCATGGTATTGGGCCATGACAGTTGAAAGGGCTATGAAACTGAATTATTTCCGCAGAGCGAGACTTTTTGTAGGAAATGAACACGTGCTGCAGTTGTGGGTGACTACAAATTGAACAGGAGCTACATTTGGGGTTTGGAACTGCTGGGGGCTGTACCTTTCCCCCCTATTTCCTATATTAATCAATTTCTTATGATTAATTATAATTATATCTCTTGCATTAAACATAGTAAAATGTGGGAAATTTATACATTTCAATTTCAGAGGTGTTCAGAGAGAAGAAGGAAGGGTGGAAGGGGGAAGAGAAACAGCAACTGGAATGGAGTGGCAAAAACTGGGATTAAGAGGCAGAGAGAGACTTGCAGAGGTGTACAAAGAGGACAAGGAGAGGAACAAGTGGGGAAAATAATGCAGACTGGGTTTGAGAAGCAGAGAGAAATGGAGAAAGGTTTGCTGCTACCAGTGCAGCCTGGGTGCCATATGTTTCCACTTTGATGGGATGTCTAGACCACATAGAAGGGTATGGCAGGCTTTACTTTGTTCAAATTGATGTTTGGAGAGATGTGAAAAATCTCTCCTTAATATTTTTGCATTTTTCCAAATTTCATCCTTATTGTAGATTTGTTCTAGGTACATATGAAGTTGCACAACTATGAGTCCCCTCCCTTCTCCCAAGGGAACTTGTGTATATTTCCTTTACTTTCTAAAAAACTACATATTTCAATACATCTTAATGTACACAGTTTGGATTCATGTCTGTGTTGCTTTTTCAATTACATTTTTAGTTGTTCACAATTTTAAAATATACACAGGATTTTGTGCATATTTTATGTCTTTGAAACATGCAGCCTTGAAACTGCATATTTCAAAAGCAAGCTATGTTTCATCTTTCTACCAGTCTCACAATGTATAAAATGGACACTTTTGTTATGAACATTGATGCAAACAAAATTCTTTTCCATCCCATCACTTCATAGAGTGAGGATCTTTCATTCAAGATGCCATACATTTTATTTATCATCTAGGCATATCTCCCACCTTTCCCAGGATAGATTTAAATTCAACAGTGAATTTATTTTAACCAATTCTATTTAAATTATTACCTATTGTTTTATAGGTGTTTTGTAGACTTTACACCATTGGCAGGCTTTATTTTTATTGATTTGATAATTTGTATGTACAGCGCTGTGTACATTTACAGTGCTGTAGAAATAAATAATAATAATAATAACGATGATGATGATGATGATGATGATGATGAATAACCTCTCAAAACCACACATTGCTTGACTATGGGTACATTCCCACTATGATTTAAAGCGAATTGCTGATTGGGTTATATGACAGTCGTTCCCATTTGAAACCAGTTCCAATCCCACTTTGATTGATTTCTGTTGGGATAAAGTGAGGCAAACGCAAAAAAAAAAACAAGTTTTTCCAGACACTAGTTTCCTAGTGGTTCATTTGAAAAGAATCAATTCTGAAGTGTTTTCAACAAGTAGGAACGACAGATCTGTGATATATAATCAGTTTTTGTTTTAAACAATATACCATATATATTTAAACTTTAGAGGTGAATATTTCCTGTCTTTCTTTTCCCCTGCCACAAATACAAGCTGGTAAAGCAGCAATGCTGCAGTGCAGACAAGCATTTTATATTCCCTTGCAGGATGTGAATTGCCATCTGAAGGTACTTGTTTTGCAATCAATGTTCTAATGCACACTTGTTCTCTGCTTTGACACTTGGTGATTTTAATGTTCAGTAAGCAATGATAAGGAACAGGGAAATTTGTAGATATTGTTTTCTCCCCTAATCAATTTTCTAAAATAACTATATATATATATATATATATATATATATATATATATATATATGAATATTTGGTATTGTTTTTAGAAAAATGTATGAACTGAAATGATCTTTATTTGTGCTGGATAAAATCAATATGCACTGCTATTGCTAGCATGGAGAGGATCGTTCACTATCTAGATAACATAGAGGTGATGGAGATTAGAAGTCTCTAATAAAAGAAAAAAGATAGACATGATGATTCAACATGAACTTGGCTGAATATACATATTGATTAAAAATCAGACTTTTTAGAAGATAAGCACTCAGAATTGTTTATGTTTCTAGATTTTGATTTCTTTCACAATGGTTGGAAAGTATATTAGCCCTGGTTGAAAAGTGGATTTCCCAGCACTTGGCAAACCCAACCAGAAAGGATACCCAGAGGCTAATTTAGTTTTCAACCAGTATTTGTACATCCTGAAAGGTTTTGAGAAATTAATCTGCATAGAAAACATTTTTTGTGTGCAGAAATAATGTCTTCATGCAATCCTCCCCATTTTCAAGCAAAAACACTGTTTTTGGAAACACATGTTTCATAAATAAATACGTATAAATAAATAAATATGAATTTTTGCACAAAAATTGTATCTTTCTACATAGTTGGCTAGTCGTAACTTTTTCATACCCAGCTAATCATATCCAGAATCATAGCCAGTGAGTTGTATACAGAATCTAAAGCAGCAGCTATTTGATTACATTGATCAGAAAGAACAGAACTATTTTTAAGAAAACAAATCGCTTTGTCTTAACACAGTTTTAAGAATGGAGGCAAAGATCTTGGTCATAGTAGATTATCATTCAGTTCAGTAGAAGCTGTTCAGCCTACACCATGCCTTTGATCCATTCATACTGTATCAGACATGCACAGGGATAAGGATGGCGTCCTCCAGATGTTTTTAGACTTTGACTCAATCCCTAACCAGTCTAGCTCATAGTAGGAGTTGTAGTCCAACAACTTCTGGATGTAGTCCCACAAATTCTAGTCCACAAATATCAGTCCAACCGGAGAAAGAGAGGTCTCCTGATGGAAGTAGCAGCTGGAGTAGGGCAGCTTCAACCATGAATATAGCACAGGAAAGTGGATTAAACCAGGGCAGTAATTGTGAGGCCTTCTAGAGATTTTTGGATTGTATGTCCCATAAGCTGTAGCCAGAAATGTTGAGAGACACAATTCAATAGCATCTAGAAGGCTGCACAATTCCCACTACTTAGTTAGACTATCCTAGTACCCCTTAGGCTTTCCTATGGGTGTGATATATATATATATATATATATATATATATATATATATATACACACACACACACACACACACACACACACACACACACACACATACACACACACACACACACACACACACACCACACTATGTCTAGTTTAGCCCTCAGGCTTATCAGTGCAGGGTTTTGGAATAATGAACAGAAACAGGGCAAGTAGACCCTAGGAGATTATCACACCAGCCCCTTTCCTGCTGCAGTAATTAAATTGAATTAAAATGGGAACATAACACTTTCTATGCCGCCATCAGTGCACATTTGCTCATTCACATGACTGTGACTGCTGCCCCCATCACACTACCTCCTGCCCTCTCCTTCAACCCTGCCTTCCTCCCTTATCCCCTACCTAGCATACCTTTAAAAAAATGCAACTTTTTTTTTTTGCACAATTCTGGAGATCTGCAGCCACAATTTAAGCTTTAAAATGTTTTTATAAAACTTAAATAGAGGTTGCAGAAGTGTAAAATTGTGCAAAGAAAACGGAGAAAAAGTAAAAAGACCAATGAGAGGGAGGAGGGAATACTGACATTACCAATCATACAACTGCCCCTCAAATTATTTTTTGCACGTATGTCATTGTGTGATTGCTAGTTCATTCAAAGGCTTGCCCCATGAATGAAAAGGGACAGCTATGGGTGGGAAGTGGTGTCATGCAATCAGCATCACTAAAGCCACTTCCCTCCCAATGAAATCATGGTTTTAAAGCTGTATGTGGGAATCTTCCTAGTTAAGAGTGGCTCTTGTGAGCAGGGTGTAGTTATATGCCATACCCATCTCTGGCTCCATGTTGTTCCAGCACCAGGAGCCAACCAATGTTCTTCTGTGTCTTTACTCTGAATAACAACAACAACAACAACAACAACAACAACAATCTTTATGTTTCCTGCCTCTCTGAAGGATCAGCCTCCTTTTGTACAGCTGTATAGCTGTCTGTAGCAGAGTTTGGGGAAATTACTTGTGGCTCCACAGGATAATCTCCTGCTTCATGAACAAACATATCAGGGTACATTGGGTGGAAAAATAAAGGCCACAGCTTTATTGATTACAGCTGCACATGGTGTTGTCATGATCCAGGAATCAGCCAGCTTGCCTGTTTGTGAATGAACTATGCTCAGAAGAAACTGGGCAACTGCACCACTACATGACTTCCCTATCACCTGGGAATGTGGCAAGGCCAATGCAATCCCAGCTGGGTGTTACACCTCCTGCCCACATCACCCAAGTCCCATTTGGGGACCACTTCCTCTGATTGTTGGTCCTATCAACATCCCCAGTACCATCTTCCTGACTCTGGATCCCATGACAGAGTGCCTAACTAATTTGTGACAAGTGAATATAAGCAGCACAATTATAAAGAAATAGGGCAGGTGACTAGGATGAAGCTCCTGAATGAACTGAGGCCTGAGCACTGGGAAGCTTACATAAATACTCAAACGCTGGACCTAAGTGAAAAATTACAACATTTTCCCTCAGTTCTTGCCTACAAGCCAATGCTTTTGGCTAGCATTTTCCACCTCTTCCCCAAGCCTGTGCAAATTTGCCTGCTTTTGGAATGGCAAAGACCATCTCAGCACCATGGTGAACATGGTATCACTACTCTGCATGCCCTGGGACATCAAACTCACCTCATAGTAAGTCAGGAATCATGCCTGCAGGTGGCCGGATACATGGCTTTGAATCTCTCAGCTAGAATGCCCAGAATATAAGAAAAGCTGTAATGTTGGTAGTTCACTTGTCTGTATCTATGGAGGAGGGAGTATTAGTGCTTGTTTATTGTTAACTTCTGTTGAATTGACTCACATGATGTGCATTAAAACAAAGTGTGAAAAACAAATCTGGGGGCTTGAGAACCTTTCTGCAGCAAGAAAACCAACAGGGATTTTTTCTGAAAATAACAGGGAGTTGAAAAAGGTGTAAACACACTGCTAACAGAAATTTCTTCAGCATTACTAATGCATAAGATGGTGCTATTTTGGGACTGACTGTCCTTTATTCTTGAAGGCTGTTAAATGCTAAGGACAAAATGGCATTTTGGGCAGCTCTCTTGAATCCCAATGAGTCACTCCTAGTTCTATGACCAATGTTAAAAACTGATACATGCAAAATTTGAGGGTCCTAAACAGAGGATTCATAATAGGCAGAGATGCAGGAAAATTCTTTTTTGTTTGTTTGTTCATAGATCTCTGCCTTCCCATACCCGGCCATGAAATGTCTGTGAGACGAAACTGCATCAACAGTATGCTTGATAGATTTGCACAATATAGAACCAAATTACAGATGCACATTACTTGTATATCTGCCATTTGCTTCATTCAATCTCACATACCCTATTCAGAATCACAGATATTTCTCTAAAAAGACTAAACCCTTTCTGAATTATTTGTTTTATGTTACCCATACAACTGACTTCAATGTGCAAAGGCCTATACATCCACTTGCCCCCTACCACCATCTCGTATTTGTCTGTTATTTTGGACTTCTCAGCATGGTTAGGTTAGTTCTAGTGTTCAATTTTTTTTAAGGTATGCACATTTCTGAGATTTTATTTTCTTACTTAGTAGTTGTCATTTGTGTGTGTGTGTGTGTGTGTGTGTGTGTGTGTGTGTGTGTACATGTGCCTCTGATGTATATAGTCTATTAACAGAATGTCATGAATTAAATGACTGATTCCCTACTAAAATGATGACAATTGTCAGATATAATGGAAGAAGGGAAGGACCACTTTTTGAAACCAGACTTTGTGAATGAGAACAGGTATGCAACTTCTACATGAACAAAGAGATCTGTATAGCCTGATCACAAGGGATAGAACACAAGGCTATTTCTGATATTAGCCCATCCCTTGTACCACATATAATCCTTGTCAACATTCAAAATCCATTCAAAATCTTGTAAAGCTTAAGCATAGTCTTGTGATGTGAGACTGCACTCCAGTCAAAGGATGGATGAATCTATCAAACTAGATTTTGCCTAGGTTCTCATATATGAACTGCTAAATTTATTTCATCCCACTCTTGCATCAGACTGTGATTGGTCTGCACAAGTTTGTATGTATTTTTGTGTTCATTTTTAAAATTGTGCCAATCTTTAAATTCATTTTTAAATGTAGTTTTTACGTGTGGTGGCTTTCTTCAAATGTATGCATGTTCAGTGATGTTTCATTTAAATAATGATTTTGTATGCATCTTTCAAAATATATATTTTCATGTTTGCCATTTCAAATAGGCAAATATTGGGGCAAACTGTACTAAATGTAGCCATTCTTGTAAGGTTTATGAAATGGCAAATGGCATCGTAAAATGTGCAAGTGTAAATGTGTTCTGGTTTGGATTTGAATATGGGAAATGTGTTGAAATCCATGGGTGGCAAGTGCACAGATAAGGAGGGCCCATTGTGTATGAAAAATAAATGAATTTTCAGTTTAGACTTGGGTCCCATCTCCAAGATATCTCATTGTGTATATGTACATGTACATTATATGCAAATATTCCAAAATCCAACATAATAATAATAGTAATAGTAATATTGAAATCCAAAACAATTTTGATCCCAAGCATTTTGGATCAGGAAGTACTGAATGACCAAGGGAAGTCTAAATCTGTAACTACTGAAAGCAAGTTCACAGCGACCTGTACATGAACATCTGCATAGTGAATAAACTACTTATAGGCAGTTTCACTTTCTACCCATCTTCTTTTCTAGCAAAAGACAATAATGTAATGAGTGAAATGGTAAAGGTGTAAATTCATTTAACAAAGTGTGGTTGTGCCAGAAATGCAAGCTTGATACACTAAGGGAGAGGTAATTTGAAATGCACACCCACCTGCTTGCTAATGTTTTGCTGCTGAATATAAAACAATAACAGAGAAGACTCAGAAATGTGTTTGAAGTGCAATAAAGCAGGAAAATCAGTGCCACTCTGTGATGAATCACAAAGCAGCCGAATAATAATTTGTTTCCATGTAGGTGTAATGCTAACTAAAATAATTTATAGAAGTTGATTCATCATGGGTGGCAAGTGTGATGGCAGAGACAGGTAAAAAAAATAAAAAATGGAGCCACCACACGTATCTTTGCAGGGACTCTTACCTGTAATGTAGGATCAGTACCTGGTGACTGAAATTAAATAAACTCAGAAATACTGTATTTCTCCTTTGTCATCAGATTAGGACCAAGAAAGTGTGTGAGAGATGCAGCAGCTGTGGACCGATGACCTGCCCATGACTGGCTTTCAGTGATGATAGTGGAGTTTCTGTCCACATCTTTTTATCGCCTCCTTGAAGTTGCCCTCTATGAAATGGGACTTCTGACTAGATGGGGGAGTGGACCTGTTGACCAGGGACCTGTTTGAAGCATGAATCCTGACTGTTATAGCAGCTTGGGTGGTTGTTGTTTTTCGGGGGAGGACAGGACAGATCAAATTGTGATTATTAAAAACCTAAATGGCTTTGAACCATGGCATCTGGAGTATCAATATCTGTTATATAGGTTTTAAGTGGTGACAACCGGTGTCTGCAATGACAGTGGGAAGATGAATCAACAGCATTTCTCACAGTCTGAACTTTAAATGTGTTATCCAAACTGCTGTGTTACTGACTGCCAAATCTCCATGACATATCAAAAACAATTACTAGTCTTGTGCTGAAGACCAATCCTCTAAATGTTTATGTGTTTGTATTTGTGTCTGTATGTGTGTCTGTCTGTCCTCTCACCTGTCTCTATCTTGTTTCTGGAACAAACATCACATGAATTGATATTAGTGTGCTTCTCTTGTTGGAAATATGACACTTTTGTTCTAGGCTACATATCTCCCCTGTTGGATGGTTTGTTTCATTGCAGTACTGTATTTTCTGGTGTATAAGACTACTTTTTAACCCAGGAAAATCTTCTCACAAGTTGGGGGGTCATCTTATAGGGTGGGTGCTGAATCTTCCAAGCCAGACTGGAGAATCTGCGATCTCCACATATGGTAGGGGGAGCTCAAAAACAGCCGTGGCCGCATCCCTACCATATGCGGTGATCATATGATGAAAGCAGCTACCGCTCTGATAGTCTTGGAGACAGGGAGGGCTGGGCGGGCAAGGAGAGATGACCAATCCAAGCAGGCTTTGTATACAACAAGGTTTCCTGCTAAGTACCTGCATATCATAAGCATTTGAATTAAAATCACCATATTGAAATCAAATCTGATGTTTTTTTAATTTTTATTTGGTGTGCGTTGGAAGAGGGGTAGTCTTATACGGCGAGTATATCACAAACTCTATATTTTAACTGTAAAAGTTGGGGGTCGTCTTATATGCCGGAAAATACGGTAATTTTAAAAAGTGTTGTATATTCTTGTAGGTGCTTTTGGACAACATAGCATCTTACAAATTTCAAAACAAATATAAAAACCTTACAAAACAGTAAGCAGATTTCTATTTACCACTTTCCATACCATTCTTCTGTTGATTTGTCCAAACTGTTTATTCATTCATCTGTATCGTGCTATTTATGCACACAGTGTTTTACAAAGGACAGGTTTGACAGGTAAATTTTGGTAAGCCCAAAGGGACATTCAATCTAAAAATAGAGACAGGGAAGGAATAAAGAAAAGTGAAGGGAATGAAGACTGAGCTAAACATAGAAATAATATACGCTACTTCAATTGGAGGTGTTTTTGCTATATTCTTAGAAGGATAGTTTGTTTGTTAAGCATCAGCTTTTTTTAAAAATGACTTTACCAATCAAATATTGGGTTGGAAAAGTTGAAAACAACTATTGCTGTTTAAAAAAAATTGTGGGACATATGGGACAGAGTATCATTTTAAAAGTTTGTATCTTCTTCATCATCATTGACAGCCTATGTCTTCAAGTAAAATGGTATATTTAACCCTCGGTGTCAATGAGGCAACAATAGGAATGTAAAAAAAACACTTGTGAATTTTTTCATCCTTGATGAGTAAAGGTGCCTTCACAAATCAGAAACTATCACTGAGAAATAAGTAGGAGAAAATACTTGAACATTTTTCATAATTTATGATTTCACACACACACACACACACACACCAGAAAAACAACAAAATGTGGGTTTTCTGCACAAAATCTATTTTTGTGATTTTTAAAAAATGCACAAAAAGCTCTATTGCATACAAAATGTTTTGTGTAAATTATTCCCTCTCCCCATAAAAGTCCAGACAAACAATAGGACCCTATCAGGCAGGCTAAAATAAAGCTGCTTTGGGCCACTTTGGAGGGATGCTGTTTAAATTACGCATGCATCTTAAGAGATCAGAAGCTGTGCCAAAGCTGTGCTCCAGTCCTTAGGTGATTCTTGGAGAGTTTTCTCTCAGGTAAAAAGAATATCATTTTTTTATTTGTGGTTCTCCCACATTCATGGAGATCCTTTATCCCCATCCCCAGCAAATATGGAGAGACTACTGTACTACTGTATTAATATGACTATTGCATAGTGGCCATAATTCCAGCCTGTGGAATCCTGGAATTTTCAGTTTAGGGAGGAGTAATTGGAATTCTTAGCCAAGGGAACACTATTACCATCCCATAGTATAAGTTGAAGGATTCCATAGGACACAGCCATTGATAGTTAAAAGTTGAATCATAGTACTGCAATTGTGTACTGGGAAAGGGCCCCAGACAGCTATTATGAAGGTTATGTGTTACAAAAGCAAAACATGATACAAAATGCTCTAAATCTGGATCCCATGGATTCCACCAGAATTCGTGATTCTGTCCCTTCCCATGCTGGCCTACCAAGCAGTCTGAAAAACTGATTTGGAGGGCTTGTATCTTGGAAAAACTCCGAGTGGGGAGAGTCCTAGTTCTGCTGACATTGTATAGTGAAGTGAGTACGATTGGAACTTGGACATAGTGGTGAGGGTTTTCTTAGACATAGTGACTGAATAGAGGTTAAAAAAATGTACATAGGAGAAGAGAAAGATAAGATATAGATAACATTATTTTATAATGCAGTTTTTTCTGTCTCTCTAAATATTAGCAAGGATACATACTGCTATGCTTATATCTTGAGCACATCACTTCTCTGGTTTCTTGTGTTAAAATGACAAATGTAACTGAATAGTGAAGTATAAAAACTTGTTAGTGCAAACAGTTTTGGGGAGAGATATAAGATCAAAGGAGCAGTTACTTGCATACTTGAAATGCTTGTCTGCCTATACTCTTTCATGAAAACGGCAACAAAAAAAAAAAAAGCCCTTAAGAAAACACAGAAATAAAATATGGATGATCTCATTTCTTTTTGTAAGGCTGTTCATTTCTAACTTCTGCCTGCTGAATTAAATGATCTGTTAAGTATACATTTTGGAGTTTTTTTAAAAAAAGCTTAAGGATGTATAAAGAAACATCATTTTGTGTGAATGTCTGGAATCGAGAATAACAGATGAATGAAGTCCTCCAAAATGGATTTCTGGAATTTTAATTGCCTGTCAACATTTCTGCCTCTTCTTTTAATCTGTACTGCATCACCCCAGACAGCAGCACATCAGTAGGGAATTGCATCTGTTTCCCACCCCAATATATATAAATATCTTCAAAGTCCCTTTCATTCATTATACTGGCTGAAAATATCCTAGATGGGAACTGGTGGCTAGCCACCTCAGTTGCTTTATTGAGGTCACAGGGATGAATCCAAGGACATATTGTTGAAAGCACCAGGTCAGAGCTGCAGGCTTCCATTGGCTACAGTGTGATATGGACAACTTTATTTGGAAGCTTTTTTCCCCTCTTCCTTCCTACAGATTTTTACTGCCTGTGGTTTTTCTTTTGTATAGTGTTGTGCTTTTATTTTCTTTTTCTGTTTGACATATGGCATGGGATTTAGGGAGTTTGATTTGCTGGTGGTAGACATTGCTGACATATACAATAAGAGGGAAAAATCAAATCTCCTTTCCAGTTTATCAGTGTGAATTTTGTTAGTGCTGATCATGTATCAGGAAGGACATACCTAAGGACATTCCCCTTGAATGTCTTTCATTTCATAGACTTGCAGCTACTCATATACAATGATTAAACACACACACATGACAAGAAGTTTAAAAGGCTTGAATATTCACTTTGTGCATCATGTCTCTTTGGACTGGCATCACATTTACAAAGATGTTCATTCTGGTCCCCCCCCCCTTTTCTTTTATTCAAGATCAGAAATATGGCAGAATAAATTTAACAGTAGCAGTTACATTCTGCTGCCAATGTTTTTTTTCCCCCCTCACCGTTCAGACTCTTTACATCCTCAGGATATTGATGCCACCCAGGGTTGCAGCTATAGGGCAAAATGCATTGTGCCCAAATAATAATTCTGTGTCCCACTGCAATTTTCCACATAGTTCCCATATTTCTAGCTTTGCAGAGAATGAGATACAGAAAATCTTTATATATATAAAACATGTAATTGCTGTGTTTACATTTCCTTGGTAATTTTGCCTCAAATTTTTAAGTTCCTGTAAATTTGGGGACTGAAAAAAATCATGGGGATAATTCTTTTGTTCCTATAGCCCTGGTGATATCCAAGGATGAACAGTGTCCCTAAAACTACCCAGGGAATTAGTGGCAGGTGAACTTTCAATGAAAGATCTCCATGCTCATGAGGAATCTTTTTATTGAAGCACTGCACTAGAACAGTTGCTACACTTTCAAAACAGTATGGAAAAACAAATATGAAGGCTGTGCATGGATCCCCAGAAATCTTTTGAAATGGATAACCTAACTTGCAGAAGACAGTTCTGTGAAACATAAAGATAGTTCCTGGTTGGTCAGGGAAAGAGGTCAAATTAGTAAAGGAAGGGACTCTCACATAACCATTCAGATGTGGAGTCTAGCATTTTCTCTTACCCAAAGGGTTTAGCCTATTGGACATAGGTTATGCAGGTTATGTGTGTGTGTGTGTGTGTGTGTATACACTCTCACACACACACATAAGAAAACATTCTAAACAGTTTCAGATCAAGCAGAAATTGGCCTTTGCTGTAATTTTAGCTCCTCTCCCTGAAAGTTTACTCATTCTGAAAAATCAAATTTCATTCTTTTTTAAAAAAACTGAGGGACCCTGTGAAAATCTCATAACAAGCTGTGAAATTTCAGTTGAAATCCTTGATTTTGCACAGACATTTCTTTAGATAACATTATGATGTGTTTAATACTCTAAAACACATTGGAATTCTTACCAGGGGGATGGGGGTGGGTCACAAATTCATACAATGCAATTGTTTTTATCATAACACATGAAGGTAAACAATGGCAATGCTTATAGATTTCTTAGAAGGGTTTTTTTTTAAAATGTATTCTATTACTTACTTTTTTTTTAAAAAAAAAGTATTCTATGGAGGGTTACAAACCGCCAGAAAATACGCGCAGAGCACGTACTAGGGTTAGGAAGGGGCGGTGCTTCCGCACCCCCCTAACCCTAGTACACGCTCCGTGCACACAAAATGGCGGCAGCCGTTCCACATGGCCACCGCCATTTTGACGTCTTGGACACATAGCATCCAGACGTGTCACGGCGGAAGTGACACCGTGAAAGCGCACCTTGCGCTTTGCGGCGCCACTTCCGGGGCCCAGGAAGGAGCGCGATTTCCGCACTCCTTCCTCCGAGTATCCGGGAGCCCCGCAGTGTGGCAGCTGCGGCTCCTGGACGCTGCAAGCAGCGGCAGAGGGAGACCGCCACTACCCGGTGGTTTGTAACCCGCCTATGACTGTTATTTTACTGACAAAAGAGTCCCATAGCTAACAACTCTGTAGTGACCTAAGGCATAACAGGTTTATTCTGACCTGAGCTTTTCAGTGAGAAGGCTCTTTTAATGATGTGTACTTGACTTTTACCTCATAGAATCATAAAGTTGGAAGATACTTCAAGGGCCATCCAGTCCAACCCCCTGCCATGCAGGAAATCTAAATCAAAGCATCCCCGACAGATGGCCATCCATTTTATATATAGTGTAAACTGTTTAAAATATTCACGACATAGAGCCATAGATTCAAGCTACAGGAAAAGCAACTCCACCTACATATTAGGAAGAACTTTCTGATGGGAGTGGTTCAGCAGTGGAAGACTCTGCCTCAGAGTGTGGTGGAGTCTCCATCCTCCTCCAATGGAGGCTGGATGGCCATCTGTTGGGAGTGCTTTGATTGTGTGTTCATGCATAGTAGCGGGTTGGACTGGATGGCCCTTGTGGTCTCTTCCAGTTCTATGATTCTAATATGATTGACTGTTTAATGTTTTATTTTTAAAACATGCATTGTGTGTGGTATTGCAGTTGATTACTGACTTTTGGCAATCCATTGAATTTCATTAGGAATTTCTTAGGCAAGAAATATTCAGAATTGGTTTTGCTAGTTCCTTCCTCTGAAATATAGCCCATGGCATCATGTATTCATTGGCACAACCCAATCTAAGTGCTAACCAGAGCTGATCCTATTTTGGCTTCCAAGACCAGACAGACAAGATCTGATTACTTTTATTTAAGCAGGTTACTTCTACATTGCATATTTATTTATTTATATTTTTTGTTTTAACTTTACAATATAAGTCACCTGGTGGGATGTAAATAAAATAAATATGTAAGTTTTTTTTTTAATCCAATCCACTAACCATGTGAACTTGTTTAACTGGTATTTTAAAATGATATGCCATCTTGCAGCTTTCTGTGTTTGCAAATGTATTGTCAAGGGCTCATGGGTAGTTTTGTATTGAAAGCAATATTTGAAGAGAAGGAGAAGAACTGTTAACTGGAAATATGCATTTTATTCATGTCATTAAAGCTGCTGTCTTAATCAAAACTAAAAGATTACCCCCTGAGGGTTTATTTTAAAAACCTTTGGAGTTCAGGGTGTTCAAATCCAGCTGTTGTGTTAACCTACTTTGCCTGTGTATATGCATGTTTGAGTGTTGGATTTTGTTGATGTAAGTACATTTTACCTTTTAAAAGTTCCTCACCATTATTTTTCATTCTTTTACACTTTGCCACTCTGCAATTTGTGCATAATGTGCCCACCACACATGCTGTGCTATATATGTGCCTTATGATTTATGACATGAGTTGGAATCTGCAGTGTGACTTATTAGTATCAAATCCCTGGCTGGTTTGTGCTATTGTAACTCATCCTCCAACCAAGTACAGAAGGGGGACACTCATTGTCATCTTCAACAGCGATATATTTTTGGCATCAACCTCAATGGACATTTTTTTAATAAAAAAAAAATGTCTCAGAGTCTCCAGGAAAGCAACTGTATATTTCTAAAATAGTCCGGATGAATGCAGTTGAAACGATTGCCTACCTGTGCAATTATCTTTCAGGAAACATACACACTGCGTCTGAAAAGGATGTTTGCCAACCAGAATATTTTATCACATGAACACTTTGCTCCATGAGAGATCTCTATTCAGTATTCTTTTTTTACTTTGAAGATAAGCTCCCTATATAAACATGTAGGGGGCTTACGGTGATGGTTTCATTTAAAATTTATATGGAGACATTATTTGCTACATAGGTGCGATTCTACTAGCTTTCAAAAGAGGTCCATCACTTCTTCCTTACAAGGTTCTTAATTGTATTGAAAACCTTCAGCTTGTATCTCTCATATGAAACTGGAAGTTAAGATCTTTGCCTTTTGACAATCTGCTTTGTTCTAGTTATTCTGACAAGGCATACCAATTAGTACATATTTATTCAGTCCCCATGCCTGCTTCTCTTCTATGCTAAACTAATTCTTCCTCCATGTCACCAGTGTAAAATTGTGACTGCATGTTAGACTGAATCATCTCACAGAAATGGGGGGGGGGGACCTAAGTGCACTACTAACCATCTCCCTGAGCAGTGTTTCAGTGTTTGTCAACCTTTTTAGACCTGACCCACCTTTAACCCCAGACTGTAACATGACCTACTTTCTCTGCAAGTATGCATGCCAATTCTTCTCCTCATGCTCTTTTCTTTGAGTAGGAAAAAAAATTACATCAAGGGTAGAAATTGCATAGCTTTCCAGATGTTCTTGAACTACAACTCCCTCCAGATTTAGCCAGCATAACCAATGGTGAGGAATACTGGGTGTTGCAATATAACATTATGCATAGGGCTGTACCATTCCCAACCTAATCATAAAAAAGAGTGTGGTGTTGTGCTCATTGTTCACCCACTTGCATTGAATGCAAGAGAATTAGCCGCCCTGATCACTTTTTGTAGAGAGGCGGGATATAAATAATAATAATAATAATAATAATAATTATTATTATTATTAGCCACTTTTATGCCATTGTTTCATGGATATGCCATTCAACTTATGGAACAGATTCTCTTTCTACACTACAGATTTATTTTGAGGCCTTTTTCATCCCCTATACTGTATATAGCAAGTGACCCCAGGCGTGTTGTCCAACTGTTTCAGATGAAACTGTCATTACTCATTATGATTATCTATCCTAGCTAGGTCTGATAGATCTTGAAGGTACAAGCTGAGGGCGCCATCCTCTGCCAAAAATTTTGGATGAATTGCATTTCCATCATAATTAGAACCCCTATTTCCTTGTCAAACTTTTGGAAGGAGTTAAGGTCAGCCCAATTGCACAACCTAAAATGTGTCCCTGAAGTCTTAACACAAGCAATTGTGGAAATGACCTTGGGCCTTGCACACCCTGACAATGCTTATCAAAGGATTCTGTACAACTATATTAAAGGAAAAACTAAACTAAACAAAGCCCTAAACCAGGCTTCCTCAAGGTGGTGTCTTTGGCAGAGAAAGGAGAAGCCTCAGGGTTTGTTCTTGAATTACCTTTTTAATTTTTTTTCTTTTAAAACATCACATAGTACCAAATGTTCACTTTAGTCACATGAAACGGTGTACATGTAAATGCATTTAGGCTACGCTTATGATATTGTAATTTAATGATAAAATTTTAATTGAGTTAGTTGTTCATGTCACGACTAAGTGTCATTATATACAGTGATATATAGGAATTATGATTTATGAGTACAAAAAAAATAGGAAGGATACTATATGGTGTGGAGGAAGTCAATGAGGGTGACACCATGAATTGTTACACCAGATGACACCAACCCTAGCGACATCACTAAGCATGTGCAGTCTGTCAGATGCTCAGAGTAAAATATACGGCAGGGAGATGGTTGCTCTGGTGATAGCATTTTTGCTGCTGTGACTGCCAGAACTGAATATATGTTGTTTTGCTGCCTTTTTAGAGGAAGGACCATGGCGCGGAGAGTTCCCAGTATGTTGAAGAGGGAGAAAAATTGTCACCCCTACCACTCTGAAGCACTTACAGCTTAAGGACATGATAAGAAGTGGAATGAACAAAGCTTCAAATTTAACTAGCTCCATGCACGTAAACATGTGGAATTTTAGGGCTCAAAGAGACATCTAGTCTAACCCATTGCTGTAGGAATGCACAACTAAAGCCTCCCTGAAATATGGCTATCCAACCTCTTTTTGAGGATCCCCAAAGAAGGAGAATCCAATACCATCCAAGGCAGTCCATTCCAGCTCGTACAAGAAAAAAGTTCTAATGCTTTGGTGGAATTTCATTCCTTGTTATTCGAATCCATTAGTTCATGTTCTAGTTTCTGAAGCAGGGGACAACAAGTTAGGGCTATCTTTACATGACATCCCTTCTTGTCATCTTGCAATCTCCTCTTCTCCAAGCAAAACATACCTAGCTCCTTAAGTCATTCCTCAGAAAGTTTGGTTTCCAGACTTTTGATCATTTTAGTCACCCTTCACTGAATGTCTTCCACCTTGTCAATATCCTTCTTGCACTGCCCAAAACCGGATAGAGTATTCCTGGGGAGGATCAAATCAGAATGGAATGGATCAACTATTATCCTCAAACTGCAAATTATACTCCGGTAGATGCAGCCCAGAATTGTATTGGCTTTTTTTTTTTTGGGGGGGGGGGGGCGCTGCATCACACTGTGGTCTCATATTTAGCTTGTGGTCTACTAAGACCCTAGATCCTTTTCAAATGTACTGCTTTCAAGCCATGTTTCACCCATCCTATATTTATGCATATCGTTTTCTGGCTTAGATGCAGTGCTTTGCATTTATGCCTGCTAAAATTAATTCTGTTAGTTTTGACCCAGCTCTCAAGGCCATTTTGAATTCTTATCCTATTTTCTGAGGTATTTTTTCCACCGCACCCCTAGTTGGTGTCTTCTGTTCCATCATCTAAGTTGTCTGTAAAGATGTTAAACAGCAGTGGGCCCAGGACAGAATCCTGAGGCTCCCTGGTAATCACTTCTGTCCCTGATGAAGAGCAGCCATATATTGATTTCAATGTATTATAGTGTAAGAGCAAAACTTGATGAGATCGATAGAAAATTATATTACTGCAAAATGGTTCTCTCTGTGTGCTTGTATATGTTTTACTCAGGGTTGAGAGCATTAGTCCATGCAGCTAATTTTTCAAATTAATCATGGATTACATATAATAATAATTGGCAGGCTCCAGTGGAAAAGCAATTAAAATAATCTATGTATACCTCTTGTTTCTGTTTTAGTTTAGCTGGGAGGATTTGTTACCTGCATTAAGTGTTCCCAGTATCACCAGAGAATTGTAATTAATTTAGTTACTGAACTGACTGATAAGTTAAAAGAAAAGCAATTAACCAATTTTTAAAAAGTCCAATTAAATTGTGGCCTTTTTTTTTTCTGGCAACAGTACTTACTTTTCTGTACCATACCTTTAAAATTGCTATATTCAGCAGTGTCTGTGTAGATAAATAGCAAAGATACTTGTTTAATTCTATAGTTTATGATGCTAAAGATCAAGTGAAGGGTATGAAAAGATCTGTTGTCAAAGCACTTGAGCACAGATGATGACGATGATGATGATGATATTCATTTATATGCCACCTTTCTCCCAATAATGGGACTCAAGGGGGCTAACATTTTAAAACAATACATATTAAAAACACTACATAAGTTAAATGAATGTATAAAACATACAATAAAACAACCATATATTAAAACAACTACAAATAGTAAGATGCCTTGAAACATTACAAATAAGAGAAATATATACAGACCCTTATAAAACTTAAAATGCACAGTTATTCAGATGGACAGATCAGCCTGTTTCTGGTCAATGTCATTTTCATATGTGTTCACTCACATGTCCATTTTGTCTTGGTTCTGCAATAATCTGTTTAAAAAAAAACTGCATGGGATGTTACCATAACAGCTAAACAGTGTTATAATTCTGTAGTATGAAAGGCCCCCAGTTCACCAGGTATTACAGTAGAGAAATATCAGTTCTTGCAGTGTCTGTGAATGTAATCCCCACTGGCTAAAAGACTAGTGGGAACCTCCCTCCTCTACATAAGCTATAGTGAGTCTCACTGTCAGTAAGCAAGCTATCAACTTAATGAATGCCATTATTTTTATCTGTCACCAAGTCATTTTTAAATTATGGTCAAACTAAGGTAAACGTATTTGTAAAGTTCTTGGTGAGATTTGTTCAGAGACAGTTTACCATTGCTCTTCTATGAGGCTGAGAAAGTGTGACATGTCCAAAGCCAGCCAATGGGTTCTGTGGCTAAGTAGGGCTTCAATCCCTGGTCTTTCAGAGTCCTAGTCTGACACTCAAACTACTATCCCACACTAGCTCTCATTTAATTAATACACATATGTTAAGATTTTCTGCATTTGAATGCAACTTGATTTATTTGTACTGTAGAACTGCAGAAGAAAACAATTTACCTGGTAAATAGATAACAACCTATTCCCCCTGACCCATTCCACTAAACTTAATTAACTACATTTTCATATCTTTTAACTTGTCACAAAACCAAATCTTTTGCCTGAGCTGGACTTCTCAAACTGGCTTCAAATTTTATTTAAGTGAAATTTGATAGTAAGTCTCTCACTTGGTATCACTTCAGATAGTTGTGTCCTTGTATCTTGGTGTCTCTGAAGGTCTCAGATAAGGTAGCAATAGTCACAGATATGAAGAGGCTGCCTATGCAAATAGCATAGGAAGCAGATGTATTTGATCTTGTGAATGCAATGTACAATATGGCTGATACCTAGAATGTATAAAAGCCAATTGCTCTAATTATTTGCCATAAATCAAGATTTTTCCCTTCTTACCCACCTCTGGTATATCTTAAGGCTAGACAGGGGCTAAAGTGATGTTCAGACAACATAGTTATGAAGGAATGCAGATCATTTTAATGTGTAGAGTCAAATAGAGGTTAATGTCATCCACAGTTATGTTTTAATAAAACACATATGTAATTAATGCCTAACAACAGTCCAAACATCAAGCTGATACATGCTGAGGAAAATTTCATCTTCAGTTTACCTCCATAAATATTCCTGAGCACATCTTTAGGCATTTGCAATGGGCAATCCCTTGAACTCTCACTGGACAAACCAGCCCTCTTCTTTCAAAAAAGTGAATGCCAGCCATCTTGATAAACTGTTATATAGTGACACATATCTCATTGGGGTGGGGACTGTATCAAGGGGACTGGAGAGTCCTCACTAACTGTCAGTGTGACTTCAAGTGGGGAAATTAGCTTTTGCAAGCGTCTTGGGTAACCTTTGGACCATTTGCATCTATTCCAGTACTAACTGAGGAGGACTCAAGTTTTGAATGCATTAAAAAGGTTTTATTAAGAAAAAAAATTACAAAATAGCAATTCAGAGAGACACAGCATACAGAACTAGTTGAAATGGAAATATGGAAATGGGATAGCTGAATCCATAGGGGTTTGCAATGGTTTAGAATTACTTGTCTGATGAATAGACCACTGAAAGTTGAAGCAGAGTGACTCAGACTGGAAGGTCTGAAGGCAACATAGGACATACACAGAGGTGCACACCAGTTGTGTACACAGAAGTTAAGTTTTGAAACCATATTTATACCCACAAACGTGCCCCAAGTGTTGGGCTATCTGGTCAGGTAGCAAAGTCTGAATGTCTTTTCCCAGGAATCGACAATGGGGTGCCAGAATGGTTGGTGGTTTTAATTTTTATATGACAAAACAGTGATTAGATCAGGATATTGAGTGGGTGGAAAAGGAAAATTGGCTTGGTACACACCTGGGTTAGGCACAGAAATTGGCTTAATACCTTGGGTGTGAGGAAATACTTTCTCTCAAGTTGTGAGAGAAAATGCAGATTATCTGGGGGAAGGAAGATGCGCTTAATTCACACATTAAGATTTGATCGTCTTGTTTGCCTGGTTGCACACATGCCAAAAGACATGTTCCTTTTTTTCCTGGGAACCTGATCTAGCGTTCTTGAAAAGTCACTGATCTCTCAAAAAAAAAAAAAAAATACTATTTTCAGGTATGAGTTTTGAAAATATGAGGACCCCAAAATACTGTGTGGGCTTTGAAGCGGTGCTAACAGGGCATGCAAAGAAAGGAATAAGAAATCAATTTATTTATGTCTTGTGTGGCTGCTGTAACCAAGAATTGTCTCTCAGCCAGGGGAAAAGGGACTATTGATCTGGCCCTGAAGTACTTTTTTTTAATCCTCAGTGAAAACAAATGGAATGAGCCACCATGACTGAGGTTTTAAAGATAGAGAAGAAACTACTGGCTGCTGGTTGTCCTGAATGCTTTTTGGTTTCCTGCTATTGTGAATTATAGATTGCAGGAGCCAGACTTTCTTCTTCAAGCAAGGCTTTCATGTATGCTATCCCACCTTATAGTTGTTTCTCAGACAGAGGCCAAATCACTGTAAAGTGAACCTGGGAAGAATATCATAATTTAATTGCAGGGCAAGAGTCACAACACCCCTTTTGTGCCTGTAGTGAATTAGAAAGCAGGTTTTATCTGCAAGGAGACAGAAGAGGAGTTGGCTAGCTAGACTCTCTGGAGGGGGAAAAACAGTCTTGGGTGAAGACTGATCACTACACACCGGGGATGTCCAAATTTTCATTGCTACCTGTGAGCCTGTGGTTTTCATCTTTACTTTTTAATTGGGCATTTAAATGAGCTTAAGGAGTGGGTGTGGGTGTGGGTGTGATGATAGCCAGTATTTTTCATCTTTAATTTTAATAGTATATTTAAATGAGTTGAATAACTCTCTGTGTGATTTGGAACATTTGGAACCTTCTGTTAAATTCTTAATAGATAATTAAACCAGTATAATGAAACCGACATTGCTTTTTAAATAGAACTGGATAGATGTAGTGAAGATTTTGCCTTGGTTTGGAACGAAGAGTCTCCCCCTCTCCTTTTATCTCAGAATAAAAGATATTAATGAAAGTGGAAACATAAAATGAAATAGAAACATTCATGTAAAAGAGAAAAATACTTGCCACCCCCTTCCTGGAAAGGATACGTTTATTTGATGGTTGAAACTATGCACTAAAAATGGAAAACAATCGTCCCCTTGGCTGCAATCGATTTGGAAGTGTTGTGATGACAGTGATGTATGGAATGACTCCTACAAAGGTATTCCAGTAGCTTCAGTGAACCCTTTTTTCCCTTTTCATCCTGTTTTCAGATAGAGCCTCCATGTTACCATGAAATATCTCTTTAGGTGACATTTGGTGCCAATTCTAGTCTTAGAATCCCTTGCACAGCAAGTGGCATGAAATGGGTAAAGCAATGTGTATCCTCATGCACTTGCCTTATTCTGCAGCTACTGTGTACCTCATGGATGGCACACATTATCCTAAAACCTGTGGACATAGACATTTGGGATCAGCAAAAACATATTTTATCACTCTAAACATGTATCAGTTATTCTGATGCTTATATTAGATAGACTCAGCTAGAGCACTGCATGCTGGTAATATGAAAATAGAACTTCTATATAAAACTCTCTTTGGGGGAATAATTATTTCAGCAATTCCACTTAGCACCACTAGATTGTTAGCTGTAGCTCCTAGACAGATATTTCAAGAAATGTTTGAGGCCTGTTGATGGAAAGAAGTGTCTTTCAACAGACAACATAATAAGGTGCTGAGTCATTTTTCATATCCTTCCAATAACAGGGCATTTCTCTCACAAACTGTATCCACAGGCAGATAAGGTAGACTCATTATTTCCCTTTTCCCTTTAAACAGGATTTACATTCAGTCTTGATTTGAAGCAGATCAAAATCACATTGTCAGCATGCTTTCACCTTTACAAAATCGTAGCTTTCCTGCATCCACCAAAGGCAGAGATAACATTAAGCTGGTTCCAGTATGCATGCAATCGAAAACAAACTTGCTAAGGAGTCAATAATGTATGTACATAAAGTTATCAGCTGATGGGGACTGAATGATAAAAGAATTTAATAGACTTTTATCACCCTAAGACCTGATTTCAAAATCAAGCACACAATGGAAGTTTAAAAAGATGGCTCTTCTTTAGTTCAATGGAAAGAGTGGTGTGAATTCACTGTTTATTTGTTTATATAAAATATAAATGCAGGGAAATTCATAAAAATTATATTTGCTTTGGGTAAAATAAGTCAGAGCAGAAAAGACTCCACAGTTCAATGCAGCAATATTATACTTCTTGTTAATCTTGAATTTTTACAAAGGTATTTTATCTAATAATCCAACTATCCTCTCATACATTAAAATGTAGCAGTTATTTTAAGTAGGTTTTTTGCTATTGTTGTTTAATAGCTATTCATTTGGTAGTAGGAACATTAATAACTCAGCTATTCCTCCAGAAGCTGAGTCTTCAACAGAAGTATGCACATTTTAAAAATTGAAACATTTCTCTCTTCCTCTCTATGGTAGAAAATGTGGTGAATTTCTTCATAGGCTACTGGGAATCTTACATCTGAGGGCTAAACTTCCAAAATTGCTCAGACAGTCAACTTTTGGGATACCATTAAAATAGAGGGGCAGATTTTGTAAAGTTGTAGGGTAAGTATGTGCAAAGGAACCAGTTGTTGCATTCAGCTATGTGCAAAATCAGTTTTTCTAACAACAGAAAACATAATATTATATATATGCATTCTTTTAAAGGTAGATTCTTCAGATTAATCGATCACTTATTTCACAGGTTGTTGTACACGCTGAGCCATCTATTTACTTGAATATTTCAATTTCAATTTTTTGTTTGAAAACTGTGTCCTAGAGAGGAAACTCGAAAAGTAGCAGACAAAATAAGCCATACTTTAAAAAATTACTAATAAACACAAATGACTGAAAACCAATAATAGGAACAAATCATAAAGATACCAACTCAAATTCAGCCTTGGGTTAAATGATCATCAAGGTGGCTTGTGATAATTTTATTTAACAAATTATTGCATGGAAATCTACACAGTGCAGAAGAATGGGACCAGAATCTTGTTCCCTTTTGCTTTCCAGTTCTTGGACATCTACCTGATGGATGAGAGTGTACTATTTATGTCAGGAAAAGAAAAGAATTACATTTACAATTGTTCCCTCCAAATGATAGATAGAGTCAGGTTGATCTCTCCTGTGTCATTATGATGTTCCTTTGAAGATCTAGACCCCTCTTGGTCTCCTGGTAAGTGGCTCATTTGAAAACATGTTTGCATTGTGCCTTCCATTCCTAAACAACGAATATGAAACCTAGCTCCCATAAGCGACAGAAAAGGCAGTAAAATTATTCCTGGACTGTATCACATAGACTACAGGCAGAGGATAACACAGTGTGAGACAATTCCCTGCATGCACAAAACTAGTATTTGAGTAAGCAGACAAAACTAGCTTCCATGTTCAGAATATTCTTTTTAATATAAAGGACATTTAATTATCCTTTCCTTTATGGGAACAATATTTGTTCATGTGGTATTTGTATATGATTGATCGAGAAATGAGATTAGAGAAATGTTGATTCAAGAGAAATGAGAAGTTGTTAGGAAGTCATGGCTGCACTCGATGCACACTAACATTTTTTTCTGGTTTTGGAGCTGTGAGTTGTGGAATAAGTAGTGAAAACAAGTGATTTCTTCTTGGCACACTTTATAACTAGGTGATTCTTTAAAATAAATAAGTGAATGTTTTTATTTAGATGATACAAACATACACACTATACATAACACTACATTAAAATTTAGAACAATAACAAAGACCTTGCAAAATACATCTAGATTCAAAAAGAAAAGTAAAAGAAGAAAATCACATAAACTGTCAATTGTTTCTCAGTTAAGAGGACAACATATCATTCCACTAATTTGCTTGAAATTATGGAGGGTGATATGTTCAATAAATGGAGACTTAACATTATAAACACTTCCAGTCATTTATATTTTATTCGAAACATTGGAAATAATTTTCTCTTCTTAGAACAAAATTCCACAGCTTGCTGCTCCACCTGTCCAAAGATAGTTTTTTGTGGGTTTTGTGGGCTAGAGGCTGTGTTCCAGAAGAGTTTAATCCTGATGTTTCGCCAGCAGCTGTGGCTGGCATCTTCAGAGAATGCTGGCATGGAGGAGAGTGGGGTATATATACTATTGGTTGAGAGGTAGTGATTTACATGTTAATCTGTATTGGTCTGTTGTTGAATGGCAAGACTTACAGGATGTCTATCTTGTCATTCAACAACAGAACAACACACAAATCACTCCCTCTGTGAAAAACTATGGATGCCTTCCATGAAAAACTTATTGTCCAAGAATAGATTAGACACTTATTTCCAGTTTGTGGCAATCTCTAATCAAGATGTGCCACACATGAAACTGTTTTTTAAACACACACACACACACACACTTGTGAATCTTCATCAATAAACAAGAAAGGTGATAGGTGGTTTTGAGCTTTCTTGGAATTTTTTCAGAATGTGAGGGCAAGAATTTTTCACTCTTTCAAGGGTTTTCCTCTATCTCATGGCTTTGGTTGGTTATCAGGATTAAAATAATATTTGCATGGTATTTGTTTCACTGCTGAGAAAATTATTTCCTGATGTTTGGAAAACCTGTTGGGAATAATACAGGTAGCCAGAAGGCTGCTGAAAGATGATTTACACTTCAGGAAGTATTCTTCTATGTAGGTTACAGATGGATTTTGTGCAGAAAACAGCAGGTGCATTTCTGCACAAAAGTATATTTTTGCAAGAGAAACACATTTTGCACATTAAAAAGTATACTTCTCCACACATGGTTTGTTTTCTGCAGAACAATATGTTTCTTCTTATGAATAATCCATGTATTCTGCACAGATTAGTACTTCCTGAAGCATAAACAGCAACAGCAAAATGTACAGAAATAGTTGTGTTCTCATTCAGCTGGAAGATTACTGCAGGAATCACTTGTTCTGGCCTGTGAGGGTGGATGTGCAGATCCCTAGTGCTTTATAAAGCATATAGAATCCTCAGGTTATTGATCCCCCTCTTTTTCCCTTTTTACTGTTCAAATGGGACTTCAGAGATTAGGGGGGAAATACCCAACAACAAAGGTAGGTATGTTTCCTATGATGACGAAATATTGGATATTGCAGATCCCAGTGCCTTCTGTGTTTTATATCAGACAAGAATGATTAAGCACCCCAAAACTGTTGTTGTTGTTCTGTACCTTGAAGTTGTTTCATGAATTAAGGTGAACATAAGGGGAAACTATCATGGGGTTCTGTTGACAAGATTTGTTCAGATAGGAGTTTGTTATTGCCTTTCATTGAGGCTTAGAGACTATGGCGGGATACATACTGCCATTTAGTACGTATAGGATACGTACTAGGGTTAGGAAGGGGCGGTGCTTCCGCACGCCCCTAACCCTAGTACGTATCCTATACGTACAAGATGGCGGCGCCCCTTCTACATGGGCGCCGCCATCTTTACGTACTGGACGCATAGCGTCCAGACGTGTCGCGGCGCCTATGACGTCGCGAGTCCGCGCCAGGCGCCTCGCGACGTCATAGAGGCGCCGCAAGAAGAAGCTCCGAAATGGAGCTTCTTTTTTGCTCCGCGCGGGAGACGCGCGGTTTGATTGCTGCAGCTCCCGCGCGGAGCAAACGGCGGCGGCGGCAGACCACCGCAAAGCGGCGGTTTGTATCCCGCCATTGACTTTCCAAAGGTGCTCAGTGATAGCCATGGTCAAGTGGGAATTTCAACCCTGTTCTCCATAGCCCTCCATAACTCAAACCAATTCTGGTGTTAATTGACATACTGGTACTCTTCATAGCAATGCATTGTTATTGCAGCTCTCTTCATAACAATACATTGTGGGAAAGATGAGATAAGCAGCAGTGATAAGAGTCACCTGGGAACAGAGAAGATTGATGTGGGGCAATCTGATAACTAGTTGATTCTCACATTGAGATTAGCATAGGTTCAGTGTTTTTTGCTTGCTTGTTTGTTTGTTTTTCAGTCTGGGAGAAGAAATTTCCATTTTCCCTTCTAAATTCTAGCATTCACGTCTTTGTTGGGTGAAGAAAGCTTTCCATACTCACCAAAGCCCATATAAACTGTTGTTAAATTTAGGTATGTCACTACAGAGCTACATCCATACATTGAAATTAGCTGCCTATGCTTGTCAAAGTCTGCATATTAGGGATGCAAACCCGTGACAATTATGGCCTCATATGCATTGACAGATTTTTATTGTACTTTTCTACTTGCTGCAACCCCAAAACAATAGTTTTACACAGTATTCCCCTAGTTTTTGAATGTCTGGTAATGTAAAAAAGTTATTCTGTGCATAAAAAACTATGAGGGTGGGTTTTTTTGTTTGTTTGTTTTTTGTGAGCCAAAAACATAACAAAACAAAGCCCTTTTTCATTGTGGAATGCAGGTTTATTGCATTGGAACAATATTCTGCTCACAAAACCCAGTTTCTGTGTTTTGTTTTGCCCTCTACAGAATAATTCCATTACCTTGGGATGCTTGAATACCAGGAGAAAATTAAGCAAGGTTCTAGTTGATCTAGACAATATTTTCCAACTGTCAAAAAACATAGCCTGAAGAAACCACAAAAAACTGTCAAAAAGCCATTTATATATAACTGTGGGAGTCAATAATTATGAATATTTTCTCCACCAATATTGCATATACTATAAAACAGTGGTAGTAAATGTGTGGTCTTTCAGATAGAAACTGTGGCTTCTTTCAGCACATAGCAAGTAGTGTTAGGGATGATGGGAGTAGTAGTCAAACAGCAAATGAAAGGTCTGATGTTCACCATTTCTAATGTAAACACTGGTGGTTATGCTACTGTCAGATGTTTACTGCCACTATGTGATTTCCTGAGGAGGAAATTTTTCCTCAAATTAAAAACTATCATTAAGATATTCAAAGTTTTTGTTGTCTTCCTACCTTCTACATTCAGCTCTGTGCATGAGTTACTTGTAAGCATCAGAAATGCAATGAACAAAGTCTTCTAAGGCCTCTCTTGCTGGAAATGCAAATGGTGGTGGTGGAAGTGTGTGACTGATTCTTATGTATTAATGAAAAGGATCAAGCAACACCTTTCTCCTTCAGTCATTTCCAGGGTTGGTTACTATGGCAACTCTCAGTGAGGAATGACCTCCTTTGCTGCTTAAATAGACTACAGGGTGTTTGTGTGTTTGCATGTAAATGGTATGTTTTTGGAGAGCGGGGAGACAATCAGGTTCTACATCACTGCAGCATTTCTGCAAACCTTTCTTGGAAGGAGAGGAAAAAAAGATATTAGTAGATTCAGTCCTCCTGTGTGAGGTTAAATATCCCAGTTTAACCCAGACAGTGGGAGTAAGGGTTAGGCTCTGGTATCCCATGTCTGTACAAATATCATTTAAATTAAACAGTTTGTAACAAAAGCTTGGGATATTGTATTTAGTTGCTAGCTGTGTAAAAGAGGACACCCAATCAATCACCCTCAAAATGGATAGTATTATTCCATAGCATGATGTACTGGTTTTAGCATTGGACCGTGACCCTGAAGACCAGGGTTTGAAGCTTTGTTTGTCAATAAACCCATTGGGTGACCTTGGGCAAGTCACACACATACAGCCTCAGTGGAAGGCAAAGGCAACCCTCCTTAGAACAAATCTTGCCAAGAAAACCCTGTGATGGGGTCACTCTCGGGTCACAATAAGATGGAAATGACTTGAAGACACACAACAACACAACAACAAATTGGCTGTTATCATTGGTGTGTTCATGCCAGGTCTGGCTCTTCCATTCAATAGTGGGTGGACAACCATTTGATGATGGGCAACATTGACAGCCTATAGCTATTTCCCCTGGGCCTCTTGGCCATTCCTTTGTCCAAGGACAGAGCTATATGTACCAAATGATTTGTCCTGCACCCCCTGAACTAGCCTACTGTCCATCCCTGAAGTAAAACCCAACTTCTAGTGCTAATTATTACAGGCTATTCATAAGCTTACCTTTAACCTCATTTAGCATAATATGGGCCACCCCTGAAGGATGCTGAAGGTATTTTAGCATGGGAAAAGTGCATGAATATTGTGAAACTCAGGCTGGCAACTGACATAGTGAACATTCCAGCCTTTAACTTTTATCATTAGTTAAATAAGTTACAATTTCATACATGAGCTTCAAAGGACCTTGGAATGGAGCCATTTCAGCATGGTCATCTCTATGCTGGTCATAACTGTAACTACTGCTGCTGCAAAAGGAGATTTTGGAAGAATTAACCAAAATTTGCCAATGTCTTTATATTCAGGATATAAAAATGTGGATGCAGGAGAGATCAAACTGCACATTTCATGTATAATAAGACAGAGGGGGGTGAGGTTAGCATAATTCTCACTTAGGGAAGTTGCAGAACTTGGGTTTGTTCGTGTGTGTGCGTGTGTGTGTGTGTGTATATATATATATATTAGATATATGAAAAACAACAGAAGTTATTATTTAAACATTGAATTTAGTAGTACAAATTATGATATGTATCAGAAACATTCAACATTTCTAGCACAAGTATAGCCCAGCATATCAAATTACATGGTTAAGAAAGAAAAGCATCCTTAAATTGCAGTTAACATGACAGTTTTAATTGAAATATGGGAAGGAAATGATGTGTAATTGTCAGAGCCTTGTGAAAAGAAAAGGAATTTATGTTCAAACGCTGGATTCTTATGACGTGCTTTTATAGGATTTGTGAGGTTTCTGCCATTCTTAATTATAGTTATCTTCTCTGTGGCTGAGTAGTGAGTAGAGTTGGTTCAGTCAGCACACATTAGGGCAACTCAATGAAACATATGGAACAGCAGCAGCAACAGAACCACCACCATTAAGCAGAAATAATCATGGTTGCTAAACAGGAGTATAACTGGCTAGATAAATAAATAAATAAATAAATAAATAAATAAATAAATAAATAATAATAATTTTATTTATATTTCCTGCTTCTCCCAAGGATCGAAGTGGGATTGCATCATTTAAAAATACAATACAATACAAATATGAACTATAAAAATATTAACACTGAATTAAACATTGCTATTAGTTCCTTAAAATATACAAGCAACTATAATCCGATGAATGTCGTTGAGAGTGAAGCGTTAGTTATGATTTTATATGGAATCAGGTGGATTTGCCTGCTTGAAGAGATCCATCTTAAGTGCCTTCTTGAAGGCATCTATGGTGGTAATAAGACAGATCTCTTCTGATAGACTATTCCACAATGTGGGGGCTGCAGCTGTGAATTCTCTATAGGAAGTTGATTTTAACCTAGTGTTATGATGTTCCAATAGATTCTTCCCAGATGTTCTGAGAGTGTGGGGCGGATTATATAGGGAGAGGCGTTCCCGCAAGTAACTCGGGCCCGAGCCATGTAGAGCTTTTAAGGTAATAACCAACACCTTGTACTGTGCCTGGAAGCTAACTGGCAGCCAGTGAAGAGATTTTAACACTGGTGTTATATGGTCAAACCTAGATGTATTAGTGACCAGTCTGGTTGCTGCATTTTGAACCAATTGAAGCTTCTGAACTTGGTGCAAGGGTAGCCCCAAGTAAAGCGCATTGCAGAAATCTAGACGAGAGATTACCAGTGCATGTAAAGGCCAGGATGTGGACAGAATCAGCAGGGCAGGGGTTCCTTAAAACTGACAGTTTCATGAAAACTGTAGTGATCCTTGATCCAGCATTACAGAGTAAATATGGGCTTAAGTAATAGGCAATCAACCAATTAAGAATAGCCTTTTATCACAGGTACTATTTTGTACTATTTTGGTACAGTCGGCCCTTCTTATACATGGATTTTTTATACATGGATTCAAGCATCCACAGTTTGAAAATGTTCAAAAAAAGTATAAATTTCAAATATCAAACCTTGATTTTCCATTTTTTTAAGGGACACCATTTTGCTATTTCATTATATCTAATGGGACTTGACCATCCATGGATTTTGTTATCCACGGGGGATCTTGGAACGAAACCCCAGAGTATAACAAGGGTCCACTGTATTTGTTTTGCAAAAGTTGAGCTTTTGAAGCCTGAATATTAAGAGCATTAGTATGTCTTCATAAAAACAAACAAACAACAAAAAACCAACCCCCCCCCCCACACACACACACAAATTTAAGTGTAAGATATACAATATTACTGTCTAGTTCTGGGCATGCAGCTACCCGAGCCAAAGCAAAGGAGATAAGAGGGGGAAATACTCTGTTTGAGAAAAAATAAGCAGCTGACCAGAGTAAAGGGAAGAAACCAAAAAGGCATACTACACTGTTATGATAGCTGTCCTATTTTGGTCCCTGCAAATAAACAATTTCTCAGAAAAGGAATGCAGCCAGGCAGATATACAGTTGACTGAAGTATGGGGAGAAACATAGCTCACCAGCAAGGAGGTAGAAGTGGCATTATCAGTTCTGTCCAGGCCATACATTGTTCAAAGATAAAGCCAGGCAACAGTCCATAGGTAAATTCTAAGAACAGCATGAATAAGCAAAGCAAGATTTAGAACCTAAACCAGAATACAAGACATGAGGGTAGGTGCCAGGCTATTTATAGTGTGGCACACACTAGCAGGTGCTGCTTAATTGTTACATATTTTGAAAATACTTGTGCAGAATATCTCTGCCCTTCCCTGTCTCTTTGAGACTTGTCTAGATCGAACACCACCAGGACTGTATCTCACTCTGTGTCTGGATCATGTTGTGGCTGCTGGGAGGTTTCACCCTCTATGTCTAATTTAGACTGTTGACTATGTGGGCTGGGTGAGTGAATGGGTCTCTCCATCTGTCTCTGGCATTGACAGGTCTCCTTGTCACTCTCTCTCTTTCTATGTCCTCACTATCAGTGTCACTCTCAGCACCAGTATCTTGGAGGCAGGTCACCTCATTCTGAACTCAAAAGAAAGTGACCCACGGAGGTAGCAAATGCACCAGGGAGCTCAGCAGGACCCATTTGTGATCGGTCCCCCAGGATTGGAAAGGAGGGTCTTTGTAAAGGAGAGGGTTGGGGCAACTCTGGGATGCCCCTGGCCAGTGTGGACAGGACCTCTGGCAACTTGCAGTTTTGCTTATTTCCTTTGCACATTGAACTGCCACTTTTTTCTGCACCTCCCTCCTTTATGCCTCTACTTGCTTTTGTGATTTTTTTGTGTTGCTGCTAATTTCTTCTATAAGCTTCTTTGGAGTTCATTGCACTCAGTTTTATATGTATTGAATGGGGAAAGTCATCTCTAGTTAGTTCCATGCCTCCATATTGTCAGTTCAAGGCAAGGCAAGGCAAGTACTGATAAGTGTATATTGTGTGCGTGTTTGTCTTCAAATAGTAAAACATATTGCAATCTCATGAATTTCAGAGTTTTCCTAGCAATGAATACTCAGAGGTGGTTTTGTCAGTTTGTTCATCTGAAATGTAGCTTACATCACCTGGTACTGGGGTTCCAGGAAAAATGCAAAGTTATCCATAGTATCCATTCTCTAAATTGCACGTGCCAAGTAGAAATGGTGTAAGTTTAAGCAATTAAATAGTCCCTTTATTCATTTTGTTTGTTTTTGTTTGTAATGACTCTAGCATCCCTTATTTTGGTTTCATGAGTTTTGCAATTAAAGCTGTCAAGAAATAGTCAAGAAAGCAATGCAGTGGTCTGTAAAATGCTGAATTGTTCTCTTCCCAGACAATAAAGGAATAACAGAATAAAGAAAATGCCAATGTTACTATATTGGGCCTTTTGAATTTTCTAGGCTGCAGCTGCAGTTGATCATTCATTTGAAATGCACACACTCCACAGGAGGTTGTTCATAGTTTCAGTATAAAGCTATTTAGGGAACATGATTATCAGCTATCTACAGTCTATTTACTCATTTATAATTGTGCTGATTCTACGACTTACTATTAATCCCCCCCCCCCCCCCCGAATTTTCATAGCTGTAGCCTGAAGGCCAAGTTGTTTCTAGTGATATTAATGTTGTATTTACCACACACTACCTCCCAAAACCAAGCATATTGTGAGCAAACAGTATAATTTAACCCAACAGTGGCTAAAAAGCAACAACACATTAGACTTAAGCCTTGCTAAGCAGTTCGGACACGGGAACATCACAAGGGTTTTTAGACATATGATGCATTTAGATCATTAAAATGGCTATTGTCTCATCCTATGTTTAGAAGGGTGTTCTGCCCCAGCCTGACCTTCAGATACTATGCTACTCTTATTGTAGTGATCTGTTAGTAGCTCACTGTGGACTATAAAGTTATAGTGCTATATTCCACTTAAATGCCTGTGGCTACATCTTATGGAACCTTCTGGTTTCTAGTTTGGTGGGAAACTAGAGGTCAGTGGGAAACTAGAGGTCAGTGGAAGAGAACTCTTAAATAGTCTTACATAAATTGCAAATTCCTCTTTTTAGCTGTTTTCCAATCTGTAGTATAGAGATTTTACTTCAAAATGATCGGGTGTGAGTTCAGTAGTCTGGCTAAAGACATACTAGGCCATGTGTTTGAAGCCAAGAGAACAGGAAACACCCAAGGAATAACACAAATAGAATTATCTGAGCTAAATGGAGTCTACAGTTAGAATAAAAATCATATATCTGTTGCTACTCTTTGAAAAATATATTTTTCAGCATTATAGTTTGGTTTTAGAAATTAAGCTGATTGGGCTCCAACAGAAGCATAAAACAGTTCAATAGTAAATCTATATGGGGATGCTGAAAGTAATTGTAAACGAAGATTGACTAGCCAGTTGGAACTGTGGCAAGTTTCATGATCAATAACTTATTAGTGTCTGTTGAGGGTTTTTTTTGTAAAGTCTACGGTATTTTTATGTCAGGTTTCAATGTGTCATAAATATTTATGGGGGGGGGGCAGGAAGGGTTAGAGACATGGATGGTGATGATGTTTCAGAGGAACGCTCTTTACTTTCCAGGTTTCTGCTTTATTGGATGTCAAAATATATTTATTTGGCATGTTTTCTAAACATGCTTAAAGCCTCAGGAGATGCTCAGACTTCAGAAAGCTTCTATATAACAGATTTTTATTTGCTGCCCAGCCATTTCCAAAGAACCTCTTTTCTTGAGCATAAAAGCTACTGAAGCAAAGTTTCAGGTTTAAATTTATACCTTTCTCTTATGGGGGATGGTAATAAACAAGATGTATAATAAACCCAGAAAGTAACATACACATAAATTATCCTTTTCACCAACTTGCTCTGAATTGAATTAACTCTTTTGTGGAATGACATACTGCAGCTTCAGCTGCACAACAGGTAAATAAGATATGCTTTGTTATCTGCATAAATACTATAAATTCAGAAGTATGGGCAAATTAATGGTATCAGCAAATTTGTGTGTGAAATAGCAGCATTCTTTTACTGCTATGAGGAGTATAAAGGAATCCTGTAGCACCTTTGATACAGTTGTGTGATAAGAAGTGGACTGGAGTCCTCAAAGTCTTATTCTAAAAAATGTCTTTTCCTGATTCTCAGAGATGCTATAGGATTCCTTTATATGCCCCTCAAGGCTAAAGGGATAAGGTGGCTAAGTTGTTAAGACACTAATTCTGATGACTGGCAGATTGGGGAGTTAGCAGATCAAGGTCCAAGTGCTGCATGATTGAGTGAGCTCCTGTCACTAGTCCCAGCTTCTGACAACCTAGCAGTTCAAAAGTAAATAGATAGGTACACTTCAATGGGAAGGTAACAGCATTCAGTGCAATCATGTTGGCTACATGACCACTGGAGTATCCCTCGGAGAACACTGGGTCTTTGGCTTAGTAACAGAGATCACCACAGCCCCTGTGTGTGAACAGGAGTATACTCCAGGTTTGGCAATGAATGGACTGAAGATAATCTAGACTATTTGCCCCAGACATGGGGACTAGATAGTGCGTTGTCCAGAGCCCCTTCCAAGAAGATGGGGGGGGGGGGGAGAGAGACTGGCATATTTGGCCCATGCAAACAAGGCCAATGTTGAATTGTAACTCACAGCAACCCTCTCAATTGACTCTGCTAGCTAGTGCTGCTGGCAGTTGTACTCCAACAACATCTGGGAGGTCACATACATCAACCCCTTAAAGTATACAATATTATATCTATTTGTGCAAATAAAAAATAAAATAATAAAAATCAAGATGTGCCTTCAATGACTGCCCACTTCATGAAGTTATATAAACACACACACATAAAGAGACCAACATTCTGTCTGAGACTTTTGAGGGACTGACATTTTGTATATGGTGGGATGTAGGGGACATTAAGGGTATTATAGTGCCTGAGAAACAGGCAGGCTTTGCTTTCATTGACCTGAAATAAGCTTGAAAATGTCGAAGTACCATAAAATAGTTAGCACATTATCCACTAAACCATGATGACGCACAAAGTGTCAAAGGCACCAGATAGTAAATCAGCGTTTATAGGGTGACAGTGCACAGTTATTGTTCCCAAGGCAAGTGATATTGCTTTCTTTCATATCTGGTGGCAGCATTTATCAAAGGCTATTTACTCGTCCAGCTGTGGAATGGCACTGCAGTCAACAAAGAAAGGAATTGCTTGTTCCCCATAAGGGAACTGACACAATCCAATTTCAGTGTGTACTTGGTAGGTAGATGACTGATTGACTGCAGTAGTACAGGCTACACACCATTCTAGTGGCCACCAAATGAGACAATATCTCCTCAACCTGGAATTGTACTTGTATTACAGGCTCTACTTATGCTTCATATGCAAGTTATCTGCTACCTTTTACAGCTGACCTTCTCTCCTGCCTACGTGCAACTGAGCAAGATTTTTATGAGGTTTTACAATATGTTCAACACTCAGTCTTATTGTGTCAGCCTCTCCAGTTCCCAGTGACTAATAAATCCCAGAACTTTATTTAGGCTTTGGAGGATCATACACAATTGGGATGTATTGTCAGTGTGTAGGTCTACTGTGCCTACAGCTTAATACAAGGCTGTTACTTCTTTCTCGGATTGGTTGAACTCAATAGGAAATTACTGGATTCTGAAATAAACAGTTGCTTCTGAAAATTCACAGATTTATTCCATTCATTTTAGTGCTTAATGGTTTTACTAGGTATGAATAAGAATTTTATTCAATTTGTTGTTGTTTTATAAGAATTTTCTAAATTTTCTGTTTCTTTTTTCTGAAACAAGATGGAAAACACTTAGCTCTTTTTGTCCTTCAAAACTATTCACATATAGGAAGAAAACAAAACTGACTCTCCTGCAAAGGATCCTGGGTGATTTGCTAGGTTTGAATCTCAGTCTAATTGAGAGTCCAGGTTTGAATCCCACTTTGCTCCACTAAAATGATACTAAAATAGAGGGGGGGACTGCCTTTTCCTCCTTACATGCTCTGTATTATAAAGGTTTGTATGGCAGGTCAGTAAAATGTGAGCCTCAAAATATTACAAATACTATTATTATTCCATTATTATTATTATTATTATTATTATTATGTTTATTTATATCCCACCTTCCTCCTAGTGCAGGGAATCAAAGTGCCTTGTTCCTTGTTCAAGTGGGTAAATGACATATCAATTTGTTTTGGTAAGAGCGTACCAAAATTTGAAGATCTCTTCATCAATTCAGTGATGAGAATTTGAGATTAAAAAAATGTGGGGAAAAGTGAAAGTGATGGCTCCATTTGGAGTTGATGCCACCCTGTGTTCCACAACTCCTGAATTCGAGTTCAATCTAAGGTAGTTTATTAGTGGGCCAGATCCCCCTTGTACATTACAAACATGCACAAATGTACCAATCAAACATGCCAGAAAACAATGATTATACATCTAGATTATTTTTGAGTATTGTTTAATGGTGTCTAAAGGGATACATGCACCTCTTTGAAAAGAGTCAAGAGCCATTCAATAGCTGTCCTTTCTTTGCTAGTTGGAGGAAAGAGTTCAAGCATTAGCTTTAGCATGACCCAATAATATTATCATAGTCCTTTGCATGAGCCTTGATGAAATTTGGCTAGTCTTCACCAGTGTTGTGGAAAGAAAAAAAATTCAGACTTACTTGGTCATAGATAAACTATGCAAAGCTCTTAAAACCTCTGATATCTTTGCAGATGCTAGGCCAAAACATTTGTGGTGCCAAACAAATTGTTAGGCAGTGCCTCAGTGTTAAAAAAAAGAAGCAAAACAAATCAAAGTACTGTACTGTTCAGGGGGAGAGGAAGTTCAGTACTTCCTTCTCTAGCCATGAAATTCCTGAAAATCCCCACACCATATATTGTTGTTACTACCAGTTGATATCAATGGGAGCTTTTATTCTTAGTGCTTGTAGAAGTGATCAATGGAAAGGTTTCTATCAAGCAACAACAGAGGTAGAAAGATTTGAGTCTCCACATATGGAATGGTAGTGATCAAAATGTTCTTGTGCCTGTTATTCATTTTGTTTGTGAATAGTATTCTTAAGGATGTATTAACATTGCATCCAATATTGCCCGCAGCTGTACTGTCTGATGGTAACAGTAGATATAGAAAGCATGCAGAGGTTGGCCATTTAGCAAATCCAAACAAAAATCCATCAGTGATACCTTTATTGGCCAACCGAAAAGCACAATGATGAAGAAGCCCATGGAGCTTTGAAAGCTTGTAACAAGTATATTATGCAATTTGGTTGGCCAATAAAGATATCACTGATGGATTTATGTTTGGATACAGTAGCTATAGTTGTGGAAAAGTAATTTTAAACAATGTTTGCAATAGGTGATGCTTGAGATACATGAAAATACATATATTCTATGAAAAAGTTTGCACCTATTTCAGAATATTTGTAAAAATATATATTCTGACATTATTATTATTATTATTATTATTATTATTATTACATTTATTTATATCCTGCCCTTTCCCCAAAACTGGAACTCGGGGCAGATACCTACAACTACATATTTTCATCACTCGTGTTTATTTATTGCATGTCTCATGTTTGTTTTTTTAATTACATTTTTGAGTTGTGGATGTGATTTGCAGCTTCTGCTGCTTTGTATACATAGTAGTTTTACTTGCCCTACTTGAAGTAAGAGTACAGTATAATTCTGCTAGAAGTACCAAAGGCAAAGTCATTCTCAGTCTGAATATGAAAGGTATGATTTTTTTTTCCTCCTACGGGGTTCTAGCTTTTTATTAATTAACAACCAAGCTTTGTCCTTTCAGGAATACTAAAACTTTGATTGTCTTGTTGCTGCAAATCAGGCACCTTTACCAGAAACAAAACAAAGACAGCTATCTGCTGTGTATGTGGATAACTCTTTCTTAAGAGAACGAAAGTGTTGAAATCGCAGATTTAAATCTTGCCACTGCCTTGAATTAAGCGGTGCCTTGAGCAAATTGTGTCCACCTGGCACCATATATAATGTGGGAAAATAATAGTTTTCTTATCTAGTGGTGTTATAAGAATTACTGAGAAACTGTATATGCAGCTCACAGATTTGACACTCTGAAGTACTATATACATGCAAAGTATTACTCAAACTGTGGATGTGTTGTTTTCTTCTGCTAGTCTTAGGACAGGAATTTTTAGTGGCATTTGCAGGAGATACTTGGATGACTAAGGAATTTGTGGGATGTACTATAAACCTTGAGATTATAGAATTTCAACTGGCACAGAAATGCTCTCTCATTGTAAGGTTTGATTCTAGGTTAAAGGAGCTCCCTTTATGGACCCTTTTGAGCTCTATGATCATGTGGAGAAGTACTTCTCTGAGCCCTACTGAATGAATGAATGAATGAAATGTATGCCAGTATGCATGAAGAGACTTTTGAATGAATCCAATGATGTAAGAGAAGTGTTTCCACCATATTTGGCAGATATAGGTGGTGTGACTACAACATGCATCAGGAACAGGTTGAGGTTAGCCCACCCAACTTACATACCTCCTTCACAATTATTTATTTATTTTTATGCAGAGGAGAGAATATTTGATATGAAATTCCTTTTTGTGACCTTGTTTGAAGATCCTTCAGTCCATGGTCCAGTGATTTTCAATAAATCTCAGACTGTTGCCTTAGATAAAAGCATATCCATGTTGTTTATCCTGTATAGATTGGCAAAAAGCACCAGCCTGTGTGTGGGGTGAGGGCTGAGCATCCTCATGCTGCTGGCAGGGTGACATTTTGGCATGCATCTGTTCACATGGGGTTCACCATGATGATGCACCTCTGGTGCAGCACCCAAAGGGCGCAGCGCCAAAGGGGTGTCATCGTGGTTCCCCCGGCTTCTTTCTGCTCCCTCCAGGGTGTGGATCAGTGCTGTGGCATGTGGTTACTGCGGCACTGATCTGGGGCAGAAAGGGGCCCTTCCTACCACTCTGTACAGCCCCTTAATGAGACTTCTGAATACATATTTTGCTATTTTACTGTTAAGGCTTTTTCTTACATAGATGGTATATTTTTTTTAAAAAAAATCCTTGAATACTAATAAACTTGGCTGAATAAGAATCAGCATGATTTCTAAGCAGGTACATCTTGTCTCACCATGGAACATCCAAGAGTATCAATAATCATATAGACAGGAACACTTCCTCCCAGTCTGTGTAATTAATGTCTCAGCAACACAAAGTGGGGAACAATATATGGGAGCAATTATTACACTGAGATCAAACTTGGATTATAGTGGTTCATAATATTTATTAGTTATAGATCAGGGCTTGGTGTGGTATAAACAGCCTGATGTCTGACCATCTTCCCCCCTTGGATAATGCAGATGGGAGACACACACATTTGAAGGCTACACTGTATAAAACAATAGCATGATACACCCCCCCCCCCATGCAATGCAGATGTGTGGTGAGTGAATTACTCCATGTGCCTGGAGCCGTGAGGTCACAACCAAGTTCCTTTGTGGAGAGCAAGGTGACCAACTCAGCATATTGTTACCAATGGATTTTAATCAATGATTTCAGCTGTACAGTGTCCTGGAGATAAACAGAGAACTGAGCAAAGATATCAAAGGAATGGAATATGCCAGTGTACTGCAGGATATAATGAAAGAAAGCCATTTGCTCTTTTTGTGGGGAAGTTATACCTTCTTTTCACTGGGGCCAATTGTGCATGCCAGATAAACTCATTCTGGGTGACTTGAACCAGCTGATCTCTGCTCATAATAAGGTGATAGCACAAATTATGAGATAGGGAATGCAGAAGTGGCTACAAAGCAGTGTGACAGTCTCCTATTATTGGCTCAGGAGTAGAGGAGAAGGAAACTGTTCTCCCTGTGCCCCATCTCCTTGAAGCAATTGATGTTGCTGGTTGCCTTCCAATAGACCTTAGCAATAGCTGTACATCAGCCGCTGGCTGCTTAGAAAGGGTCCAGATCAATCACTTTCCCAACCACTCTTCAGATTCCATAAAGAGGATCACCAGTAAATGGAAATTGGTTGCCTGGTACAAGATGTGTTAATAGCTAAAAGTTTCAATAGCATCAGAAAGTCATATCTTCTTTCAAGTCAGAAATGAATAACTTCAGTGATTTTCTTCCTGTTGCAAGGGAGTATTTAAAAGCAACACAGTTTTTGAAGGCTATTCACAATTTGGGAGTTATTTGGCATACAATTCACATGTGGTTGTTTTCCAAAGAAAACAGCATTTTCTGTTTGGGAAATAATATTTTCTGCATTGAAAATAATATTCCCATACAGAAATATATATCCCTGTGCAAATAATGCTATACCCTGCATAGAAAATGCAGTGCAAAAGTGTGAATTTTACACAGAGCAAATCCCCAATTATAGCATATTCTGCCCAGAAAACAGCAGTTCCTTGCACAAAATGTTTCCTACACAGAAAATGCTGTTTTCTGCAGAAAACAGCCACACATGAATTTTGTCCAAAGTACAAAACTCCAAAGATTCTTGACAAACCATGATCCTCCTCATCAGTGTTTCTCAACAATTGAAAAGCATGTTTTCCAACCATTGTTTGCCTGTTTTTGAGTATCCTTTCTCTTGCTTCTCATATGAAACACTGTAATAATTTAAAGCAATGATGGGCAACTGTGGAAGACTGGGGAGGGCTGCATTAGCCCCTCCCAAACAGTACTGCAGTCACTCCTAGAAGGGAATTCCCCCCATGCCCTCTGGACAACATAGCAACATTCCCACTAAGTGATATAAAAATGTACTTGTTATTAATACTGATATTCTTGACCCCTTAGAGGTCATTATGAAACATTTTGGAGCACAAAAATGGGGGTCCCTGGGGTGTAGGGGGGCAATAGCAGCCCTAAAGGCCACCTGCAGTACAAAGGCTACACTTTACCCCACCCTTGATTTAAAGGAAAAACAAACATGATTTCTAGCATTCCAGCAAACATCCCAGCAATCTCCCTGGCACTCTGTGCAACTGAAATGCACCATACAAATGCCACCTGTGTCTATTGGTGTTGTTTTTAAATTAGGGGAACATCTACTATATTGTACCAAAACCTGATACCAAGATCAAATTGCATACTGAATGGATCAAACTGCATAATGAATGCATTCAATGTGTTTGTCTTCCCTGCATGAAGTATTTTTCTCCTCCTGGGGAAAAAAAGACTTGATATTGTGTGCCTTCAAATCATTTCTAACCTATGGCCACCCTAAGGTGAACCTATCATAGGGTTTTCTTGGCAAGATTTGTTCAGAGGGAGTTTGCTTTTGCCTTCCTCTGAGGCTGTCAGATTGTGATTTGCCTAAGGTCACTCACTAGGTTTTCATGGCTGAGTAGGGATTTGAACCCTGGTCTCCAGAGTCATAATGCAATGTTCAGACTATTACAGCACACTGATGCTCTGGGGGAAAATATACTGGACCCCATATCTTCCATAGGTAGAAAAAACATCTGGGTGTGTGTGCAAATGTGATTGGAAAATGGTAGCAATGGATCAGGGTATGCCTGTTTATCTATTCATTGCTCTTCTGCTCTATGCTGGATACAATTGAGCAGCAGCAGAAGGGAAAATAGCACTTGTGGGAACAGTAGAAATAATAATAGTAACAGCAATAGAAATAACAGTAATAGGAATAATTGAAGAAAATATGCACAAGTACTTGCAATGTAATTTAGCTCTATTCAAGTGGCATTCTCCACTTTGTAAGCTGTCTTCAGGCAGTAAAATTCTGACTAGTGCCTACACACATGTGTGATAGCTAAGCTTCATTTGTCCTTCAAATGTGTGCTGCAAAATTGCTTAAATCTCTTCCCTACAATTATGCTCAGATACAGGCTCTCTCTCATCCTGTTTAGAATGAAAGACCACAGATAACTTATGTTGCTGCTATTTCCCAGATCTAATGATTTACCATGGAAACCTAGATATTATCTTCTTATTTGAGGGCTTTGATAATTTAATCATTCTATGAATGATTCATCTTCAAGAGACAATTGTGTCAATTAATTCTTTTCTGGGAGATGGTAATTGAAAATCCAGCAGCCTCTCCGACTCTGTTGGGCTTGTCATTTACTTTGACTGAAGAGCAAAGTGTCCCTCAAGCACTCATCCCAAATATTAATTGAAAGGGCCGGGGAAAAAGCAAGGTAGGAAATTTGCCAATTTTCTGACACTGCCTTGAATGCAAGGAAGGGTCTGTCTTTTAAGTCTCTTTAGATAGCTGACCTGAAGAGGAGGAAATCTTCCATTCATAAGAAAGACTAAAGGTGGAATAGGTAAGTAAAAAAATAAATAAAAAAAATCCAAAACTCTCCATCTCAATTTTGTTTAGGATTGCCAGTTCAAGATCATCTGAGGTCTTGAGGTTTCATGGTCAAAGCCTGAGGCCTAGGGATGGCTCCAGTGATGTTGTTAAATGTTATGCATTAAATTCCAACAGTTTCACAAAGGTTGTCATTCAAACACACACAGATACAGAGAGCAAGTGGAAGAGAGAGAGAGAGAGAGAGAGAGAGCACATATTTCCCTCTTTGGAAATTAGACTGAAATATCAGCTAAAGAGTTTGTTTCGAGATCAAGGTGAAATGAAAGGTAATTATTAAGGTAAATAGGACAAGGAGCATGTAAGCCAACTTTGCTTGTAAACAGAAGATGGGCATAGACAGTTATTGTCAACCCTGAGACAATAACAACTGTGAGGGAGGCTAACTAAATAAATACATAGACCTCCTTGGAGTGTCTTTACAAGTTGCAGCAACAAATCAATTAAAACTTGGAAATAGCAGTGAGCTCCTGACATATTAGCTGAGCTAGAAATTTGCACACAGACCTTTCATTTGCCCAGAGCTGAGTCCTCAAAAGTGGAGAATTTAAACCCTTGCCTGCTATTTGAAGAGGACACATGGAAACATATATTATATAGCACCTGCTTCCCCACCCCACCTTTGGTTTGATTCTGGTTATGGCTTTTCTTTTTTCTCCCTTGGAAATTTCTTTCTGTTTTCCATGTGTGATCTCCATGTTATACAGAATTATTTATTCACTTTCCCTAATGTACACTTTGGGGATATAAATCCTTCACTATTTTATCTTTGTATGTGAAGATAAATAATTACGGTAGTTCTTTCCCCATTGTAGGGAAAAATGGATATCCTCTGTAATATTCTAAGCAGATTCCAAAATCCTAGTGTCATTAAAGAATTATTTGGTGGAGAAAAACATGTGAATGAGTTTCCCCCCTGCAATAACCCCATTCTTCCTACATTTTTTTTGTGTAGATAACATTGTGTGTATTTGTGCGTGTATGTGTGCGCACCAAAATATTTTTCTCCACAGAACAATTCTGCCATACTTCAGGATGCTCAAATAATTGAAGAAAAATGTACAAAATTCTCACTGGTATTTTATTATTCCTGATAGGGTTTGCTGATTCCCAGGAAAACCATTTTTCAGCCCAGAAAGAAATAGGAATATCCGTTCCATATCTAAAACATATTTTTGTATACATATCCCCATCAACTGAAATTTGTATATCTGTATTTTTTTTCAACTGTATATACTTCTTCTGATTCTTTTTAAAAATGTATCTGTGATTGTATGTATTCAAATATATCATAAAGGAGCAAATTGCCTGACGGTGTATGAAAAAAGCAGCAAAATTGCCGGTTTCAGCAAAAATCTTGAAACTATGAACATTATTTCCTATCCCTCAGCTGGAGATAGATGCTATGAAAGATGCTGCTGCAGTTACAGCTACTGGAAACAACATCTGAGCATCTCCCCCATTTCCCCCCTCTGGCACAATCTAATGCAAAATGGAGGACATTATGCTGAGATTTCCCTTCCTACATAATTCTTAGCTAACTCTCAAAGAAAATAATCTTTTAGCAATGTTATCTCACTGTGAGGAATTTATTGAAAATTGTAGTTTTTGAACATTATCCACATTTAAGGACTCATCCTGGGCAACATTCACAGGTGCTTTTTTTCTGCACAGGAAACAGCATTATCTGTACAGAAAACGTGCTGTGCAGAAGATGTTGTTTTGTGCAGAACATGCCATGTTGTGTTGTTGTTGTTGTTAAAGAGAGTGGAGTAGCATTACAATATCTTTTTGGCCATAGTTTATTTACCCCAGTCCTATGCAGATCGCTGTGTCATGAAGAGATCTGTGAAACTGTGTGATGAGTCTATTGTGCATTATGGTGCATGCCTTGAGTGTGTAAGTACAATCTATGGCATCTATACTTTCAACGCATTTCAGACACCATGGATGAAAATGACCTCAGATTGATATCAGTTCTTCAAGAAACTTAAGGATCAACAGCCTGGCTCAGTATGAGACAGTTTCATATGTGGGGGATTGTGCCCTAAGCCAGTAAAATATGGAATTACAAATCTGCATGTTGCTTCCAAGCAACATACAAAAATAAACTCCCTCCTGGAGAGTGAAGATAATATCCCTTCTGAACATCTCTAATAACCTGCTTAGTGTGCAATATATCACTATAATTATCCAACAGACAGAATTGAATGCCATAAGCGCCTATCTTTGGTGCCCCATGCTTCACTACATCTCATAAGCTTGTCTTGTAAACGCTAATTAAAAATATATTGCAATAAAGAGTGGCATAACTCAAGGCTAACGAGTTCCTGTTAATCTGACTTTTCCTGTTTATGATGGAGTTGTTTGAAACACAGTGTTATCTACAAGTCATAAGAACACTGCCAGTATTGGAACTCACAGCTCTTTGAAAAATATCACTTACTCCTAAGGAACATTACTGACATGTAGCAAAATACCCATCCATTGACTGTGGTCAGATTGAAACCACAGCCCCTTTAACTATGTGGAGTCTCCCTATCCTGTCACTGAAACTCTCGGCATCTCCCAATTTATACTTCTCATTTTTAAGCCCCCCCCCCCAAGGATCTTTATTAATGACACAAGGAGGTTGCTTTAGAAAGCTACTTGGAAATAGCAAGTTCATGTCATAGAGCCCTCATGAAGAACATAAGGAAAAAGGAGTGTTTATAAGAAGCCACTCTGAATGATAGGCAGTATGGAACACCACTACTGGTAATATCTTGTATAAATATGAAAGAACCTGTTATTATGTCTTTACTGGGTTGACAGAATTATAGCTGCTTATGTCCCTGTTCTATCAGCTGTCTTTGTGTTGCCTGAGTCAGAGAACACAGCACCATGCCTGATTTGGGTTAGGTCAATTGGGCACTGGCTGGCCCTTATTCCTGTCAGTCATCAATCATCTTTCTTGAAATTTGATGTCTATACACCAAACAGAAGTTGGAATTGCCTTGAGGCCAAATGGCCCCATTTTATTTGATCTGGCATAAATGAAGATGTCTATGTGGCTGCAATGTACTGCAATACATTTTTGGGTGTATTTCTGACAAATACACTACAAGAATGTTTGAAATGATTTATATTGGAAATGGTCAAAAATGTGTTTCTGAAGTGTCAAGAAACCCAAAGGAGGACCAATGGGAATCTTCTTAGTTCAAGACTCATTCTGTACAAAATTTGCACATGGTGTTTTTGTGCATAAAACAGCATTTTCTATACAGAAAATAATACTACTGCAAAAAAAATCAATTTTTGTGTGCAGAAAATGCTATTTTCTGTGCCCAAAATGTAAGAATTTTGTCCAGAAGAGTTGCCAATTACAGCATTTTCTGTATAGGAAACAGCATTTTCTATAGAGATAAATACAACATTACGTAAATTTTTGTGCAGAATAATTGTCAAACTGCAAAAACTGCAAAAACTGTGCAGTTTTCATAGGCTTTTTTGCAGTGGGAATAAAATGGATAAAATTACTTGTTTTTCCTTTGACAACAAAATTAGTGAAAATTAAATCCTTATATGCTACTTTCCCCCAAGTTTTGATGAATTCGTTTCTGATTTGTAGAAAAGACCCAGGGCCGATGCTCCCAGATAGCCTTTACGGTTTATTATTCCATGTTATAATAATCTGAATTTTTTTAAGGCTGTGAATTATAATTTCAGTTGCAGTTGCTATCAATCAATCAATGTTTATTGATTGATTAGCCCATAGGCCATCTCAAAATAGAACTCTATATACAAGTCATTGTATGTACAGCGCTGTGTAAATTTATAGCTCTATATAAATAAAGGTTAATAATAATAATAAAGACTCCATATAAAAGGTTAAATAAAATAACATAAAAATAAAATGTATAAGAGTATGAGTACAATACAATCGATAGCTGTTTCTATCATAGTTGAAATGCAAGCATAATGAAGCTGTTTCAGGGGTTCCATTTGCTGTTTTTGAAAGGGCTAATGAAGACAAAAGTATTTAGACACCTTGCTGGATTACTCAATTGTGTCTGTTATACTTTTGCTCTCTTTTGAGATGAAAAGGTGGCAGGTAGCTCATTTGGAGAATCATTGGATTGCTGCAATGCTACATGTTTGTCTTGGGTTTTAAACTGTGATCATTATCAATCTATTCTGAGTACATTTTCTGAACTTCGAATGTGTAGTTTCTTAAACATCCAGGTAGCCATAGCAACTGTTGAAATATATCTTCTTGCCTTCCCCCCAGTTGATTTTGCAAACAAAATCATTCAGATTCACTCTGACTTGGATGCTGTAGTTGAGACAGGTTCAGTGGATGTAATCATAGCACCTGCTTGTCCCATATTACTGGATAAGTTTCAATTTGTGCAGCCTGAGGATGTGGATAGGATCCTTGGAAAATTGAGGGCTACCAGGTACATACTGGATCCTTGCCCTTCCTGGCTTCTGAAATCAGCTAGAGGGGGACTGGCAAAGTGGGTAAAGGGAGTGGTGAATGCATCACTAAAGCAAATCAAATTTCCATCCTTCCAAAAGGAAGCTGTGGTGACAAAGACCTCCCTGGATCCCACCATTTTAGATAACTATCGGCCAGTCTCTAACATTCCATTCTTGAGCAGGGTTCTGGAGTGAGTTGTGGCCTCCCAGCTCCAGCTCATTCTAGCAATGTAGTTTTGCCATTGAGGTGAAGATGGTCTCTAGAGAAATACTCAGAAGGCAGCATGTCAGAAACAGTACTTTGATGCTTTTTTATTTATTTTCTTTCAGTAGATACAATATGGGATGATGCAATGTTGGCTACAGTTCCCAAGGCAGAATATGCAACTGCCTAGACATTTCATCTACATCAGTGCAGTGACCTGCTGTTGTAGCACTGATTTCAGCCAACAAAGCAATGAGCCAGAAGACTTAGCTGATAGTGTGAGTTGCTGGTGTGCATTTGAATAAATAGACTAGAATACATACTGACACTTCCCAGCTGTTTCTGTGCTGTGCCCAGAACTACTTTGGTTAGTGTGTGTGTGTCTGTGTTAGGTACCCTTGAAGATTTCATATAACCTGAGAGCCTTTAGGGCTGAAGGGCGGGGTATAAATACCGTAAATAAGTAAATAAATAAATATAGTCTGGTGGAAGTTGGAGGTCAATTTCCTTATTATTAAAGGTGTGAATCCACTCTGGGTTTCAGCTTGAACTCTAAAGAATATGTCCAAGGTATTGAACACTATCCCCAAAATAAATTCAGTTACTTGGACAACATCTTTCAAGTTTTGGTGGACTCCTTGAGTAGATTTACTGTCCAACTGAGATTGGTGTCACTAGCTATTACTGACACAAAATCTGACTGAATAGGCTGAAGTGGGGTGGGTAGGTTACATTTGCTCTGATTAACATCTATCATATATATTCAACTATAAGTCAATCCGGTGTCAAGAGCAGGTTTTGAGGCCAAAATTATGGATTTTGATATGACCCAAGGATAAGCTGAGGATAAAACTCAGGGGCATGTAACAAAGGAGATAAATGATGAAGCAAAGGAAAACAATGTCAAAGAGCTTACCAAATTCCAGTAGGTACAACTGTTTGTGCTCACACTAAAGACTGGATGGATCCAAGAGTATAGGGCAGGGGTAGGCAACCTTTTTGAGCCGGGGGCCGGGTTGCTGTCCCTCAGGCGACTGGGGGGCCGAAGCTGGGGGGTGGAGCTTCGACCCTCCGGGGCGGGGCCACGTGCCGGGGGTGGAGCTTCCACCCTCTGGGGCGGGGCTGTGTGCTGGGGGATGGAGCTTCCACCCTCCAGGGGTGGGGCTGCATGCCGGGGGCGGAGCTTCCACCCTCCGGGGGCCAGTCCTCCCCATTTTTGCTGGCCCCTGACGGCAGGCCCCATCAGAGACTGGCAAGCTGGGGGGGGGGGCCTGCCAGCTCTGGAGGACCCCCTGGAGGGCCCCAGCGACGGCACCGGGCCTCCCAGAGGCCCCCAGCCACCCTGGGAGCCCACCTAGAGGGTCCCAGAGATGGCAGCGGGCCTCCCAGAGGCCCCCTGCCGCCCTGGGAGCCCTCCTGCAGGGCCCCAGAGACGGCAGCGGGCCCCGCAGAGGCCCCCTGCCGCCCTGGGAGCCCTCCTGGAGGGTCCCAGAGACGGCAGCGGGCCTCCTAGAGGCCCGCCGCTGCTGCTGCGGCGGCCGCTCTGGGCACCGCCATTTTGGGCGGCAAAATGGTGGCAAAGTCTCGTGCGACCTCCCCGCCATTTTGGGTGAAAAAATGGCGGCGCCCATAGCCCCAGAGGCCGCTATGGGCGCCACCATTTTTTTGCCCAAAATAGCGGCGAAGTCTCGCGCGACCTCGCCGCCATTTTGCCACCCAAAATGGCGGCACCAGAGCAGCGAAGAGCCGTGACGGGCGCCGCCACGGCGGTGGCAGCGGCGGCAACAGCAGCCAGGGGGCGGTAGCCAGGCCTTCGCGGGCCGCATCCGGCCCACGGGCCGGAGGTTGCCGACCCCTGGTATAGGGGGAATCAGTGCTTCCAGGACAGATTACACTCTTCCCTTTCATATGGGGATGGTTCCCTTTTTATATATATAAGAGATAAAGTACAGTACTACAGTACTTATACTGACCCATAGTTAAGTCAACTAAGTTTTTTGGGTCAATTTTTTGACTAAAATTTCTAGGCTTATACATGTCTCTATACAGTAAGACATGATTAAGAAGCTATGTTAGCTAGCATACCTTATAGCAGAACCAGAGACCACCACACCTGCCATTAAGTCTTGCAACTGAGCAGAGTTTTAAACCTGGGTTTCCTCAGCCTTCATCTGATATTCTCACCGCAAGACCCTATTACTTGTGTAATACATTGTGACTTTCCAGATTCTTTGGTATTCTTGTTTTGGCAGTTCCAGTTAAAGATGTGTGAAAATTTCATTTGGTTTGCTTTTTTGATATGAACCTTCCAAAATTTGCAAATTTCTTCCTCAAAGGAGTGCTAGCTATAGTTTTTTGTGGGTTTTTCGAGCTATGTGGCCATGTTCTAGCAGAGTTTCTTCCTGACATTTTGCCAGAATCTGTGGCTGGCATCTTCAGAAAATGTTCTGCCAGCCACAGATGCCAGCCACAGATGCTGGTGAAACGTCAGGAAGAAACTCTGCTAGTACATGGATACATAGCCCGAAAAACCCACAAAAAACTATGGTTGGTGGCCATGAAAGCCTTTGACTTTACATGAGAGCTAGCTAGCTAGCTAGAATTAATGTGAGAGAAAGTAAAACTGGCAAGTCTAGTGCATCCATAGACCCAGGCAGGAAGCAAGACATTATCACAAACCCCTTCACAGTTATGAAACATAGCTGATCGGTACTGTTCAGCTTTGTGGGTTACTACTGGTTTAGGTTAGACATATAACTACTAGATATAGCTGCTCATCATGTTCTTGTAAAATTTCTGGGGTGTTCACTGATCTTTTCCCTTCCTTATACTTATAAATAATCTCTTAAACCTCCTAAGTGTAACATTAATCTGGTTAAAAGTACATGTATAAACCTTCAGTTCTAACTGTTCTTTATTCCTTTAAGGCTATATGTGAGAAAGTAAAATGCCCCATCCTGTTCTGTTCTGTTATGATCCCAATAACCCTGACTGCACTGTCACATTTTTCACTTTTCTACTTGAGTGATCATAAATTTGTGGTCACTGATCCATTGAAGTGTATACAGTAAGCTGTACAAGGACATTTTAATTCCTGTCTCGTCCTTTTGGCTCTCTTTTGCTCTGTTTAAGTGTCTTGCTAAAACCAATGCATTTTCCTTTAACTGACCAGAATTAATTGGGAGGGGGCAATGGAAGAGAAGATTCCAAAAACAGAATAGTAGTCTAGGCCCAGATTAAGTTTAAAACAAAAACAAAAAACAAAAAAGTCAATTGCATGTTGAACGTTTCTGCAGCTGGTAGTACAATAAATGTATGCATAACACTGTAATAAATACTACTGTCAGTTAATATGCAAGTGGCTCAGAAGATTTATGAAGCAGTATTGAAGAAATGAAAAGTTATGACAGTCAAATAATAGGGAAATGAAAACTGATTTGTTTTTTGTTTGTTTGTTTGTTTGTTTTTTTGCAGTCTGAGTTTAAAGATTGGGGTGTAGGGAGATGCCAAAGCCAACATCCATGGTAACTGTTGGCTTTCATTTCAATGGAATGGTGGCTCCACTCCAGGTTTTAGTCCAAATGGTTAAAGGAGCCCTCCAGAGAATTAAATACTTTCTCCAAGATAACACCTTTCAAATTTGGATTGGAATCACTGCCCCACTGACATGGATGTCACCAGGCTACTACTGTCAAAATACACGCATGATAGAGATATAGGCAATGTGGAGGTCGGTCTTCTTGCCTATACATTAGTGAGATATTTTTCCAGTGACATTGATGATAATACTTAGATCTGAGAGAAGCTCCTTTTTTGTGAAGGGGGGTACAATTATAAAAATTCTCCTAAACTTCAATAGCTACTGCTTTCTTGCATGGGATTGTAAAAATCAGGATCATCAAATAGGTTGTTTGTCTCTTTATTTAAGAAGCAAGTCCTATGATTGATGTGTGCGTGTGTGTGTGTGTGTGTGTGTGTGCTACATAAAGGAAAAATAGTCTAGCTTTGCACAAAGATGTTTAATGCAAATTTGGGATCCATCAACAGAGAACGTTTTTTTCCCCCTTCTTATGCTGGAGGCAAAAAAGCAATTTCTTGATGGGTTGCCTCAATTTGTCGATATAGCCTGCCATGTTGAGAATGAATAACTCAATAAGAATTGTTCACATTGCCCACCTCATAGTCATATTAATTGTGGAGGACAATGGTAGGTCTCCCCCTCCTTTTTTAAAACAAATTCCAATTTTAGAAGTACAGCTGAAAAAAACAAACATGAATGTAATAAACAAGCAATTGAATACTTAGTGATCATAAGAGGTAAGATTACCAGGAGTCTGGGTTTCTCTGCTGCTCTTTGATGATTATTTCTGATGGCTAAATTGTGTTGGTATGCTATGTCTCTATGTGAAACTGGACTTCACTGCCAAAAATTCAAAAGAAGTGATTGGGTGAATATTGTCTACCTATTTTATGGGTAAATACAGCCATACAAGCACAGAATATTTACATAGTTGGCATCTGCATGCATTTGTAATTTTGGTTTTGTCACCCTGCATCCAACTTCAGAATAATAATTCAAAATTCACTCCTTTTTGCTGGACTAGGGCTAGAAAGAGAATTTGGAAAATTTTCGAAAATGGTTAAGAAAACATGTTTTTTAACTATTGAAAAACCCTGATGAGAAGATTCCTGGACTGACAAGACTCTTCAAAAGTTCTGAAAAATACTAAAATCAAGATCCAGCAAATGCAAATAAAAACCACTTTCCAAATTCTCTTTCTAGCCCTAGTCCAGCAAAAAGGAGTGGATTCTGAATTGAATTTGAAACATTTCACATTTCAGGATTTATTCTGTGCAGAATTTTCACATGGTTGTTTTGGAGAGAGAAGCATATAAGCTCAGCTTTGGCACAGCTTCTGGCCTCCTAAAATGCATGTGTTATTTAAACAGTATACCTCCAAAGTGACCCAAAGCAGCTTTATTTTGGCCTGCCTGTTTGGGTCCTATGTCTATAGGAAAGGGTAAGATTCTGACTTTTCTTCTCCTCTCCCCCTTCCCTTAGTTAACTGAGTACAAACTACTTTTGTATTTGGAACTGAGTTTGCAGCAACTGAAGGAAGCTCAGAATGAAGGGAGAATTGGGAGAAGGAGAAGGAAACTTGGGCATTTTAAAAGCAGCTGAAAAAGTGGGACAATGGAAGATTAACTGGAACTGTCTCTGCCAAATTAGGACAGTTGGAGGGTAAGTAGTCTTACCAGAAAAGTCCTCTTGACAATTTAGGGAAAAGCCAGATCTTATTACCAGTACAGTGGTACCTCGGGATACGAAATACCCAGGTTACGAAATTTTCGGGATACGAAAAAATCCCATTGGAAAACATTGTTCCGGGTTACGAAAGTTTTTTCGGGTTACGAAAAAACTTTTGGTGCTTTTCGGCGCGATTTCACACGGAATCGCGGCTTTTCCCCATTAGCGCCTATGGGAATTCGGCTTGCGAAAGCCTTTCGGGTTACGAAATTGACAGCGGAACGAATTAATTTCGTAACCCGGGGCACCACTGTACTTCCAGTCATATCCAGTTCCTTTCTCTCCCCCATCACATCTCTATTTCTCCCAGTTAAACTGGCAGTCAGACAAGTAATAACATTTCCCCCTACCTAACCATCCATCATCCCATTGGGATACAATGGATGACACACAAGCATCCTAGATACAAGGAGTCCTCAATGTCCTGCACCTTAGACACTGATGTTGCAGTTTTCTAGGTGGGGAGAGGGAGGCAAAAAAAGGGAATGACTTTGTTGCCACAACAGTTGCTCTTAGACTTAGGTGAACATAAGGGAAAGGAAAGATGCAGCAAATAAAGGGTCACCTATGGAGTTATGTGAGGGAAGTGGTGAGATATGTAATCTGCTTGCTTATCACAATTAGTTCTTGCAACTCTGTCAAAAGATTTTAGGGGTTTTCTTCTCTCCACCCAAGTGCTCTCAGTCATAAATTGTGCAAAATCAATGGACATTGAAATCAGCCAAGGGTCCAAGTTTCACTACTTCAACTTCCAGGAAGGCCTATATACTGCCTTACAGATGTAGTCACACACATCCTTGATTTAGTCACATGTTCTTGTTTTACAACTCAGCTCTAATGACATTGTGAAGTCAAAGGCTTTCATGGCTGGCATCCATAGTTTTTTGTGGGTTTTTGGGGCTATGTGGCCATGTTCTAGAAGAGTTTGTTTCTTACATTTCACCAGCATCTGTGGCTGGCATCTTCAGAGAATGCTGGCATGGAAGTGAGTGGTGTGTGTGTGTGTGTACTGTGTGATCCTGAGCTGGGAGAAGTGACTTCCATGTTAATCTGTGTATTGAGCCAGCATTACATTTTATATGCTTTTGGAAATGGGAAAAAGATAAGCCCTGATATTAAGAGTGTTAAAGACTAATGACACTTTAGAGAATTAAAGCAAAGGAAATTATTGACCAATCACCTTCCCCCACCAAACAATCATTTGTTTTATTTTTCATGCATGCACCCCTAGAATAGCTACAAAAACAGTACTTAAAGTGGCACTTGAAGCAAATCTGAAAGTCTTCCTTTCACAGTAAAAATAAATTAATGAGTTTCATTAGACTCCAGGTTTGATGCTAGAATCTCTGGTTAGTTAGGATAGAGAATGTCAGAGTAAAGTGCACTCTGGTCAGAAAATGTCATAGATTTGGCTATGGCCCAAAACTGGAACAAAGGTGAAGAGGTAACTTGAGTATATAGCTTTTTCTGGTTTTTTTGGGCTGTGTGGCCATGTTCTAGAAGAGTTTATTCCTGATGTTTCACCACATCTCTGGATGGCATCTTCAGAGAAATCATGTCTCCCAACTGAACCTGAGTTCAGTTGGGAGACATGATGACTCAACATTTGAAGAGTCCAGAGTCACAGGAAGCTGATGACAGAGAGGCAGGAGGTGAAGTCAGCAAACTTCAATTCTGCAGAGTCACAACTGTCAGGTGAAAGGAAACTGGATGACAAACCAGTAGGGGGGGTGGACTCAAATCCCAGGAGGGGAGAATGTATATTGTATAAGTGTGTGAGCTGAATGCTGAGTGCAGTGGTTGCATTCTAAATAGGAGTCTGCTGAAGCACTTTGATGGTCTGTATACTGAAACCAAGAACTTTATCGCACAGGTCCTGGAATGTTGCCGCCGCCGCCAAACATTCCCATTGTGTTCTGGATGTGTTTCCCAGGGGGTGATTTTCAGGAACTCTTCCCTATTGCGCCCATCTGTCCCGTGCCACAGTCTTCTTATTAGAGAGGGAATCAGCTCCATTGCAAAACAAAGCTTGATAACAAGGTCTTCTCAACTGCATCTACTAACTCCCCTTTGATTTGCTACCACATGTCTTGCTACTACTCACTGGGTGACCTTGGGTGAGTGCCACTCTCTCAGTCCCAGAAAATCACCTTAGCGAATGTCAGAAATGACATGGAGGCACACAACAACAACAACAAACTGTAATGAATCTCTTTTCCAGAGTAATTACAAACTTTTTTTCTCATTATTGCAGCTCTTCAGATATTGTTGGGTCACAACACTAAAATTCCCTTGCCATTTGTCATGCTGGCAGGGGCTTCTTAACCTGTAGGAGAAACAAATATTTGTGATCCTTGTTTTGTTTTGTTTTGGAGGGGTGCTTAGAGGGGCTTTCCCCCCATGGGTATTGCCTTTTTAATGTCTAATAAACACAGAGACATACACATAAAAGTACACAAGTCCCCATCCACAGGCAAATTTTGTTCCTTCCATAACTCACTCCCTTTATTGCAGGTAAATTGTTTATTCATACTTGCATGCTCATTGCTTGATGCCTTGAGTCCCTACATGGGCAATAACACTGCACAGAAACTTTCACATCACTTTAGATGCAATCTTTTTTTGCCAAGGTCAGGTCACATACTCAGCTGCCAGCCACCAAGTGTAGAGAAATCAAGTAATGTATATGCATGAATGGCACTGCTCTGTATCTGTGCTGTCAAAATATTAAATGCCAATATACAAGCACTTTTAAAAAGCACAAGTGGATTGAAAACATTGTAGCCCATTTGTAGCAACTGCATTTAAAAATAAATAGAAAAGTAAGGGCATGCCATTTTGATTGGCCTACATTAGATAAGACAAGATAAGAAAAGTTCTCTGATCCATGATTCTTGCATAATATAGGGAGAGGGTATTGTAGGGAAAATCAGTGGGTGGGAGGACTGTTTATTAGCCCCTTGAAAAATCTTCCTCCATTGGTTTTACATCCTCCCTCATCATCTTCCCAAAATGGATGTGAGCTGAGATGGAATAAAAATGGGTTGACTTCATTTGGGCATTTACAAGAGAGACGTAACAGACATGGGAGGAGGTGGTTTCACTGCTTCTTGTTTGGAAGTGCTCACCTACATCCCTGTTACGTTAAGAGGCAAATATAAGACTGAGACCAGAATTTTTGCTAAGAACATATCCCTCACCTGTTCTCTCTTGCTCCCTTTTTTGAGATGTCACTTACTAGATTCTTTAAGCAAAACTATTAATTAGCTCAGAAGGAATCATGTGTTTCAATATTAATTGAAACACATTCCTAAGAACAGTATAGCTTGCCAAGTCACCCCTTCAGGAAACCAAGACCTGCAGATACGGAATAGAGTTGTGTTTGCAAACTTACATGACTACATGCATATGATTCCAAAAATGGGAGTAATAATCACTGAGTGCCTGACCAATTCGCTGGGAAAAGTAAGCAAAGAAAATGTTCCTGATGCTTCTGCCTGACAGGAATTTGAAAGGGTAAGGAGTATGATTAGAAAGATATTTTAAATTGTTTTTTAACAAAGGGAGCCTTGGCGAGCGTCTTAGGAATGTGAGAATCTCCACAGCTTGAGACTTATTCCACATGAAAAATGTATATAGGGTTTTTTTTTTGGGGGGGGGGGTGGCACAGAAAACAGTATTATCTCTGCAGTTTCTGTGCAGAAAGGATTTTTACAGCACACACACACACACACGCATACAGACTGTTAAGGCAACTAGTTTTCTGTGCAGAAAATGCCAACTTTTGCTATATTCATTTTTTTGTTGCAGTTTTCAACTTACTTGCAGTGAAAAAATAGTATATTATTCATTCTTTTCTGTGAGAAAATTACATACCTAAAAAAAACGCTCCCTAGTAAGGATAGAGCAGAGCAAAATTGCCTCTAGTTCAAAGGGAAGAGTCATTGGCCTGTTACAGACTGCCAAAATAAAGCTGCTTTGGGTCTCTTTGGCTGTATGCTGTTTAAATGATGCATGCATCCTAAGAATCCGGAAGCTGCACCAAAGCTGCACTCCAGTGCTTAGGAATGGATTGTGGCTTTGGCGCGACCTCCGGACTCTTAGGACCCATGCATCATTTAAATAGCATACCTCCAAAGAGACCCGAAGCAGCTTTATTTTGGCAGTCTGTAACAGGCCATAGTACTGCAAATATATTAAATGTGTGGAGTTCATGGAAATCTCTTTTCCTGTGGTTCATGGGTAGTGAGCAGTTTTGAAAGTTCTGACTATATGATTGCATATAATATTATAAATAAAAAGGTAATTATTTAAAACAGTAATAAGATATGGGGAGTTGTGAAATATTACTTTAAGAAAACAACTGGAAAATCAGTTAAGAAAAGGAGTATATTCTGTTTCTAATTAATCTATATTTTGCCGCATGCAACATACAGAACTATACAGATTCTCTCATTTAGAAATTATGATTCTTGTATCAAGCACAGTTTGCCAGATTTGTCATTTATTTGCTATTTATTTATTTTTATTTTTATATATAACCCTGTCTTGATTATACATAGCTGGAGGCTACTCTACACTTCCAGGAATGTATGAGAAATTCACTCTGTCATGCTTTTTTTTTTTTAATGGATTTATTTGATCTGGACCTTTTGCATGAAAGACAGAAACATATGCAATTTGCAGTTGGGAAGCTACATATGTTTCTAAGCTAAGATGAATTCTGTGAAAGAAAGAAAAAACAAAATGGACAACATGCATATATTTTAAAAACAACAACACCAGGACCAGTGTGTGCATTTTTAACTGTATAAAAATGTACTTTAGTCAGTGAGGGGTTTGCATCCATGGATTAATGCATTTATTTTATTTTTACTACCATGCTATGCTTCAGATTCCACATAACACTGATAGAGGCAGAAATTATACTTCCCATGGAGAAGGAAGAGAATAGGTAGTTATGTGTTTTTGTGGCTTAAGTGTTTAGTATCTGTGCAGTTCCATCACAGACCATGCATGTTCTTACTTCAATGTAGTAGATGCTATGGAAAGTTAAAGCCTCTCTGTTGAAATTCCTTGTGACTTTTTTTTTGTAAAGTGATAACTTATTTTAATATGCACATAATGAAAAAAGCTCTAATGTAGTAAAAACAGGTGTCAGATAATATTATAAGAGTGGATCATTATGTTCACTTCATTTTAACTTTATGAGTGAGAAATAAGTGGTGCATATCTGATATAAAGCCTGATGGTTCAAGTATTGATGCCAATAATAATAAAAAGTCCACTTGCCCAGTATACTTATAAAGGGATGACATATTTTCTGTTACTGTACAAGTGTTGCCGAGAGTTGCTTATGTCTTGAACTGATTTTTGAAAATTGAAATTCCAGATAGTTCAGTCTGTCATCTAGGTCATGGTATTTAATCTAGAAGTCTCCTCATTAGTATCTAGTCATTAAAGCATTACAGACATAGCAAAGAACATTGCTTCCAAAAGTTCAGAATTGTGTTTTAGAATGAGAGTTGGCCATTAACTGCCCCCCTGAATCTTTCACACTAATATCAGTTTATAACACCCTAAAGTGCAGTAGCATGAAATCAAAGGACCTTTATTCGACAATATAAGACTATGAATAAGTACTATTGCAACTTTAGTAAGCATACTATGGTCTTTTTTTTAATTACCTGTCAAATGACCTGTAGTAGAAATGCACCAATTTATTCATAAACACTGAAAATCTCCATGTGTAAATGTCATTCTGAGTCAAGAAACAAGTAAATAATAAAGACGTATGTGTGAGTGAGAGGGAGCAGGGTTTTTTGTTTGGGAGATTCATTTCTTGTAATTGTGTGTTAGCCAACCTACTTCTTCTTGAAAGTCAGTTTTGGTTTGGAGCCAGAGGTTTGTTTTGTCAGGCTGCCCAAGTTATTTTCTAAGAGATTTTAAGACACCATAGTTGTGAAATACATGCCAGAACTTGCAACATTGGAGGCAAAGCAGACATCAACTCAGTAGGCAGTTATGAACACTCTGGAAGTCATTTAATCTTCATTTGTATGGTAAATGTCTCATACAGAGAAACCAGGGTAGAGCTACTGACTTTACAGACATATCTAGGACTTTTTTGGTCCCCTATTGTCACCTGGCTGGTGTTGAACTGAAAACTTCTGTACCATGCTCTACGTAGCAAAACTGGACAAAGTGACAATTACGTCTCAATTAAAATTTGATAGGACAACTGGCAGGATGGAGCTGAAGAGCAGATTATTATTTTTTCCTGGTCCAAAACTATTCTATAAGACATTGGTTCTACATCCCTCATCTAATTTATTTAAGTCCACTACTGTACATTCTGTGCCTCCCAATTTTGAAAAATGTTTAATATCCACTCCAAGAGCATGCTACTTCCACCTACCCAGCTTAAAAAGAAAAAAGTAACAATAAAGCACCTGCTTGAAATTAATATCCTCAAGTCACCTCCACTCCATTTCAGGTTGGTAATGATTTCCTTGCTACTGTTATGTGCTGCTCTCAGCAGTTAAACTCAGGCTGCATGGGGGGGAAAAATCTCTATTTTCCTGAGCTGCTCTTTTGTTAAATTCTCTGCCAGAAATGTCAATAGGTGTTGGCTTTCATTCACTGCAGTAAATTTGGCTGCAAGCAAAAAGCATTGATTTTTTATCCAGACCACCTTTCCTTCAAGCACCACTTCAATAGGGGAGTCTGAAGAGGTGAGCTATGCAGAGCTTTTTGTGTAATATGCCAAATAAAAGCTGCATTATAAAAGTAGCATTATATATATTTAAGCCTTGCAATTATAGCAGAGGGCCTGACAATAGAGGCTGTTCTGTATCCAGATGCATCCAAACTTGAAGGATCATTTAATAACCTGGTATGGAATAAGAACCACTCAGAAAAGGGTTGGAGTGGGGAGAGAGACCTGCCACTGTTTTCCTTTGGAGAAAACCAAATGTGTATTTGCAAAAGCAGTAAGACTGGAACAAACATGTAGATCCCACATTAACACACTGTACATTTATTGGTCTGTGTGAGTGACATGCTGGTATGACAACCACCACTACCTGACTTTGTCATTTTTGTGACCATTGTTAAAGTAGTCATTTTAGTTTTATATTGGTCAGAAACATTCCTCTTTTTTCATACTGCTGGAAGAGGTTTATATTTTTAAAAAGGGAGAAAGAGAGAGACGGAGGAGAATCAGGAGTGACTGAAAGACTGCCCATCTTTCCCAATAGTAGATTTGGCTGGTGATATTGGAGTCTTTCTTTTGGATGGTGAGTGAATTTGAAAACTTTGTGAGGACATCAGACAATTTTTGAATTAAGAACAGTTTGGTTTTTCCAGTTTGGAAGATTTTGCAGTATGCTTGCTACAAAAGCCACTAAAATAATACCACCAAAAGTGAAGTCTCAGAGGAGGCTGGCAATACAGCTCCTTCCCTACCACTTTAACCTAAACAATGCTGCATGGGATGCTATGGATCTGCATCCTTTTCAACATGGTGTTAGACTGCTGATAAGGCTGTAAGGAATATATGAAAATATTAATTATATTAAATATATCAACTATATTAAATATATCAAAAACATTTTTCAAATGCCAGGAATCCCTGAGGAGAATCCTGGACTGGCAAGGATGTTCATAGTTTTGGATCTACCTCTGCATAAAATTTACATTTTATTTGTAGGGGAAAAATAAATCTGTCTTCTGGGCAAAAAAGGAAAAAATACATTTGCATATGAATTTCATGCAGAATTAGTCCTGAACTGTGTATAGTCTTTGGAAACTACAGTTTTCAAATATTTTCTCAAAGCAAGAAAAAATGTTTAATTATGTGTTGCTTCTTTCAAAAATGAAGGTAGCAAATAATTACAGCCTCCTTTTGACATTTATATTACTGATTTGAGAAAGAACCATACTGCAACAATTCTCATGTCCAGTAATAGCTAAAGTCACAATGACAAATGTCAATCTTTTCCTCTTTCATCCTTGTATTTGGGATGAAAATGTTCAAAGCTTCCTCTCTGCTGGGCATATTTATGAAATATTTTGTACATTTTAAATTACTTTTTCCTTGTTTTGGGACTGGTAGTGTGCATATTTCAGTTCGACTCTTATGCTCAAAAATAATTGTTTCTTCCAAAGAATATAATGAAAATGAGAATGACCTTTTCACTTTTGTGCAAAAGGCAAATAACAACAAAAACAATGTCAGAATTTGATAAGTTTTACATTAGGATGGTTTGACATATTGAGACGCATATGATCATTGAGGAAAAGAGTGTCTGTGGGTATTCTTTACATTCCTATCCAGCACAAATTAAATTATGTGTTATGATACCTCAGTCTGCTTATTTTATTGTTGTTGTTGTTGTTGTTATATTTGGGGGGTTGCGTGCATGCATGTGTGTGGAAACAAAATGCACAGAAAGTGTTAACACCTGTGTCACCAGGTTCATTTATTGGAAACATAGTGTATCCTTCTTGGGAGCAGTACTTCTACTGGAGAATTCCCTCTTGCCTCTTGCCTCTAAATTCTCATGAGCATTGTCAAAATGGTTCTACTGCTCATATTCACTTTCAATATTTTGCGGTTTCCAAAGTGTTTCTTTCTGTGTTAAAATATTCAGTGGTAGTTGTGTTGGCCATGCAGCAAAATACAACAAAAGCCAAAAGCCACAAAAGAATTATTCCTCTATTGGCCAACCAAAATGCACAAAATGCATCATGAAAACCTTTGGATCTTCCCTGGCTTCTTAATCAGGTAAATGTGTTAAAAATGATATGAGAGAAGAAAAGTGACAATGTTAGTCACAGAGCTGGAACCTTTTTCCCCCGCGAGCAAGAGCCATCACTTCTTTAACCAGCTTCAAAATGGAGTTGAAGACCATTCTGTTCAGAGAAGCATTCCCAGGCATTGCATAATTGTCACTTGCTATTTGATGTTCTTTTGTTGCCTGTTTTATTGAATCATTTCCTGTATTGCTTTGGCGGGTTACAGACCGCCCTTTTGGGGCGGCCTGTATCCGGTCCTTTCCTTGCCAGATTGGGGCCTCAACTGCTACAACGGCAGCCTCCGAGGCCCCAAGCCGCTGCTTTCCAGGCCGCGGGGAAGTGGAAAGAGGCCGCTTCCCCGTGGCCTGGAAAGGGGGGTCCTTGGGGCTTCAAGCCCCAAGGACACCCGGCGGCAGCAGGGAGGAGGAGAAAGGGGCCGCTCGGTCCCTTTCTCCCTTGTGTTGCTGGTGCAGCCGTCTAAAGACTGCACCAGCAACGCAAACCGCGGAAGGAGCTCCGTTTTGGAGCTCCTTCGTGCGCAGCGGAAAGGGCGTTCTATGCACCCTCGCACGGCGCAAAGATGTCACGTCTGTGCCGCCTCGTTTGGAGGTGGCGTGTTTGGGATGTCATAATGGCAGCCCCCATGTGGAACGGGCACCGCCATTTTGTACATCCTGGGGACGTACTAGGGTTAGGTGCGTGCATAAGTCACGCACTTACCCTAACCCTAGTACATCCCCAGGATGTATTTTACGCCCGTTTGTAATGGGCCTATGTATTTCATATGTATTATCCTACTAGAGAGGCAGGCTAGCTCCAACAGGCCTCCCTGGAAGAAGTTTGCCCATCCATTAAGAAGCCAAACCCTCCCTCCAGTCTATCTCCCCTGATTCAGGCCCGGAGCTAGAGACGAACTACTGGCCCTCATCCCCTTCCCCACCACCACTCCCTTCTCCTTTTGTGTCATGTGTTTTTAGATTTTAAGCCTGAGGGCAGGGAACCGTCTAATTATAATGATTGTATGTACAGCGCTGTGTAAATTTACAGCGCTTTATAAATAAAGGTTAATAATAATAATAATAATAATAATAATAATAATAATAATATGTTACTTTTGTTGTCAGTTAAGGTGGCCTGAAGGGATTTCAATGCAGGCAGAGGGAACTCCTCTTCTTAGCTATGGGGGGAATTTGTTGGAGGTAAAAATCTCTAGGAGTTAAGTCCAGGTCCATTAGTTCCCTCTTGTTAAAGTTTCCACTGTTGTGGCAAAATCTGGATATCTTCAAATATGGGGGGGGGGGGGGGGAGGAGTATTCAGGGGTCGTTGTGTTGCCCACGCTGCAAAATACAGCAAAATTCACCACCCACAAAAGAGTAATACCTTTGTTGGCCAACCAAACTACACAAAATGTGTTATGCAAGCTTTCAAAGCTTCACTGACTTTTTACAGAAAAAAACAGTAAATCTTTAGGTGAAAATTCTTCTTTGGAGGTTTTTGAGCAGAGGCTGGATGACCATATGCTGGGAGAGATTTCACTGTGTATTCCTGCATGGCAGATGTTTGGACTCTAAAAGTTCTTGGGGTCCTTTTCAACACTTTGATTCTATTATTTTATCTTCCTAATTATTCCCCTGATTGGAAAAAAAAGGAAGTTTATTTTAGAGATGACAGTAGGCCTACCCCATTTGTGGGTTTGACATTCCTCCAAGCCCCTACCAACCCTGGATATGGATCAGAATAGCCATTTCTAGGGCTGGAGGAAGGGTGCATTCCAATCTCCCAAGCCCCTTCCACCTTGGAAAGGATTGTTTCATGGGGACAGGGGTTAATCATGGTTTTTCCACATTTGTGGGGGTCTTTTCCCCCAGCTCCTGTGACTGTGGAGGGCTGCCTATGTTTGGATTCTGACTCTTAACAGGTTAGCTCTGACTAATTTCTAAAGAACTCTGGACAGGTGACCTATAATTGGCAAACCTGGCTACACTAGCAAAGAGTAATTTAGGATTTACTGTTATGGACATATTTTCTCCCCAGTAATTTTTATTGAGATTATTCTGCATATAGCAAAACAGAACAACATCAATATCTAGAACAAAAAGGAAAAAGGGGCAGAAAGAACAAGAAAAAAGAATGAATACACATAGGAGAAGAAGAACAAGAAGAAGTAAAAATAAAAATGACTTCCAATTTTCCCTTCAGCAATTGTTAAACTATATCAAACTATAAAATTATTTAATACCTCTCTCATACAACAAATCATCAATCACCTTTTTATAAAGTACAATTATTAATCCTCAAGACTGAATCCTGTAAAATAGTGTATAATGTGATGCAACCTGTTGCATGTGCTTCTAAGGAATAGTGAACTAACATTGTAATAAATAATAAATAAACTATCACTGCCTTGGTCAAGAAGGCAGAAAAGAAGCGGGAGGTAGAGTTATATCATGCCTAGTCCCAGAAGCAGACTATAGACCCTCCATCCATCCCAACTGCCACTGCACTGGCCTTGGAAGGAAAGAAGAAGAGGCAATATCTGCTGGACTTAATCCTGACCCATGGTGTCTTCTCCTTTTCCTTTTATGTCAAATCTCACTTTGGGGCTGTCCACATGGGCCAAAGGACCTGTGTCCCCCCTGGATTTGCATCACCCTATTTGGATGATACAAGCCAAAATCCTGGGACCAGGATCAGGCCTGATACTGGCAGACTGAATGTGGATCTGGCCTGATCCCAGTATAAACAGCCTGGTTTACCATGCCATTTCCTGAAAATTCTGTGGCAAACCCTGGCTATTTAAATGACCCTTGTGCTCTTTTTACTTTTCTGCAACATTGCTCCTACTCAGAAACCTCCCATTGCTGCATCTGATGTGAAAACGAGGCACCTGGCCATATGGGTGGAGTTGGGTGTCCCATTTCCACATCAGATGCAGCAACAGCGGGTTGAGAAGTACAGAGATGTCACAGAAAGGTAAGGAACACATAAAAGTAGAGAGTCCCCAGGTTGGCATGGAAAGAGACATGTAAATACCCACTTGTCCCCACACCAACCTGGGGACCGACCCAGCTGAGTACTGGGGCCAAAATAGCTCTCACCCATCTGCTCAGGGATCAAAATTGTAAAGATATGCACAGGGAACTACTCTGTGGTTCTTTTACTTGTAAAATAACAAGTACTGTGATGGTGCTATATAAATAAATAAATATAAATAGGAGGTAAGGGAATGGAGGTTAACCTCCACAAAGTTTGGTGTATATATAATCACCAGAGTTCTTCTTGTTATTTGAACTTAAAGATAAGTTCTGCATGAATGTCAATGGGGATAATACTTAGCTGTTTTGCAAATATCTATGAATATTATTTTAAAATGCATGTAGATATTTGCAATATTAGGCAAAAACATTCATTCAGTAGCAGTATGGTTCTTAGTTTGTAAAATATTCTACCTCTTTATAGTGGGGCTTTTTTTTGCATTTGTTGAAGTGTATCTGGCATTTATCATTTTAGCAGCATTGAAATATTTATGTAATCCTTTATATGCTCTAATTACATCTCAAAAAAAAGTAATCTCTGCAGTACTGGAAGTCATTAAGTGTCATTTTCATTGGCTTCCAGTATGTTTTCCCCCTTCAGATAAGCATAATAATGCTCTATTACTAGCACAAAATCACTTTAAAAACAAAACAAAAAAAGAAAAGTGGTTGTGGAAGAGAGATGTGTGGGAAGTGAAATGCTCAGACAATGAAATTATCCACATGTCTGTTTATAATTTTAGGTCTCAGTTTATTTCTTGTACCTTGTATAGTTAAAGTGCAAGTCAGATATTTCTAGTAAAAGTGTTTGTAGATAAAATTCAGCATTGGAGATTATTATTTATTAATTACTGGGATTGCAATATTTTGTTGGTTTTGCTAAAAAGGTAACACTATTTAATTGATATTTTTTTTAAAAAAATATTTAGTCTGTGTAGCCTTTTAAAACTACAAATAATAGGTGTAGACTTAGACTATCCCCTCTGCTTTTGCCCAGTAAAGAAAAGGCTTTTTTCTATGAAGATGCTTGTTTTGACACATATATAGAGCATCTGAAACTATCTGCAAACAAGTGACTTAGGGCTTTGGGCCTATCATTAGGGAGAGAAAAAAGACTGTCTCAGGTAGTGTATGCAGGGGGAAGAAATGTCATAAGTGATACATTTTGAGAACAGATCTGTATCTGTTCACCATACAGCCTGTCTTGTGCTCTCTAAGATGATCTGTTCCCTTTAGATGCAGCAGAACGCACAATTTCATTGCTACAGGTAGCTTCCATTTTGGGTGGCTTCTGTATATGATCTGGGGAGAGAAGCCCACCTCCACATCTAGTGGCAAAATAACATACAGTATTCCCACATGCTGTTCACTTCACAACTAGGTTTTGTCCATTGGCAGATTTATGCAGACCTAGCTGATTTACATCTGTATTCTTAAGTTTTTACAGTTGGGAAGGGTCAATTCTATTTTTTATTTGAAGTGGCTTTATCTGTACCCATGATCTGTACTATGGAACCAAATGCCAAGGACTAGTCCCTTTAAATCAAGATAGCCAACTGTTGGGGGCTTGGGGTAGTATTGCTCCCTAATGGGATGATGTGAAATAATCCATCACCACCACCTGCTGCAGGACCATGAGTGATAAAGGATTATTTATTTATTTAACATTTTTAAAGCCCCTTAAGATTTACTGAATCTTTAGAAAAGAAAACAACCCAAGGATGAAAATCATGGCAAAATCACATGGTTCTCACTAGGGTTTCTGGGCATTTTTGTTTTAAACAAATCAGAAAGAGATTTGCCAATATTTCTGGTGTGTGCTTAAGCACATGGGACCCTTGAGAGACTCAAAACAGACAGGAGTCACAACCTGTGGGCCGCATTTTCCTACCCCTGGTTTACAGAACTGGAAGACAACAGATTGGACCAGAGTGGGAAAAACAAGTGTAACAGTGACAGTTTATTACTATATATACTTGACTATAAGTCAAGAAAATTATGCCCCAAAATTGATCCTAAAATTTTGGGTAGACTTATATAAGGGTTAATACATCAGTAGTGCTTAGAAAGGTTGTAAAGCAAGCCAGCCTGCTGCCCAATCTCCATTGAACACCAATTTAATTTAAATCCACTTGCTTCTCTCTCTGTTCCGTTTTGAAAACTCTGGCTTCCTATGGAAAAACCTCCCCATTTAAATCCACTTGCTTCTTTCTCTGCTCCGTTTTGCAAGACCTGGCTTCATACACACACACACACACACACACACACAAACCCTCTCCATTTAAAACCATCTCCCCAGTCCCTTTTGAAAGACTTTGCTTCCTATGGGGAAAAAACTCTCCATTCAAAACCACTTGCTTCTGTCTCTAGTCTATTTTGCAAGACCTTGCTTGCTATGGAGTGGTTGTGGTGGGGAATCAGTGCTCTCCGCACACACACATACTCACACAGAACACTAGAACAACCTCCTCTATTCTTGTTGCACTTGCCATCTGATTCATTCTTCTTGATTAAGCATGCCCTTAAGGACTACCTCTAACCAGAAAATGTTCTCTCTCTTCTGTAAGACTATGCCCCTATGCCAGACCTGCACAAGTGGCCTACCAAAGGATTTTGGGTGGCCCGTGAGGATGTGGAACAATTTCAGGGCTCCTCTGCTGCTTGGCCTTCTCCTGAGGAGAAGGCCAGGTAGTAGAGGAGGAGGATGGGCTTTCTTTTGAGACCAGGCAGACGAGGACAGAATTAATATTCATAATATCAAATCATTATTAATTTATTAATTAATTAATATTCAGTTAAAACCCATCCGCAACCCAAAGAAGTTAACCTATTTTAATTTTGGCCCTTTCCTACTGCCAAGTTGTGCAGGTCTGCCCTACATTATTATCTTGATCACCCACCCTTAGCCTAGGTGAGACATTCTCTCTCTGTGGCTGCTTCCATCCCTTGGAATGTCTTTCCAGAGGAGGCTAGGCTGGTCTTCTCCCTGCTTACCAAGGCATTTTTATTTAAGCAAACATTTAATGTATAATCATAGCAGGGTGGTTTTTATGGAGTATGTATATTTTAATCATTTTTTTTTACTTTTGTATATTTTAATGTAATTTTATACAGCTTTTAGATTATTTTGACTGTTTAAAACTTTTAAATGGTTTTATTTGGGTTCCTCCCAGGAGAAAGGTGGCATACAAATGAAATAAATAAATAGAATAAAAAGTCTTTCAGCTCTGGAATACCATTACTTAATATTATGTATTCAGCTTTACAAACCAGTTGACTTCAAATATGGCATTTAGTTCCCATTTAACCTTTCTGGATCTTTTTTGGCTACATGGAAAAACTTTGATGCCCGCCTGTTAGATTAAACAAGGAGTCCTGGCTGATAGCAATAACTGAACACAGCTAAAATCTGTAAAATTTCATGAGTTGAGGAAAGTATTCTATCAACTAGCCCCAAATTTCATGATGCGTGACTGAGCATGGCAGCCAGCCAAAAGCAGATGATATTGTCCTCCTTTCTCCACTGGATTGAACAAGCTGTGTATGACTCTGGCCTGACATTTTGGTCTCTGCAACTCTCTTGAATAAAGATCTTGCTTTATTCCTCACTTGCATTGCCATTTTAGTAGTCTACCTGTCTCTGAACTCTGTGCAAGGATGTTTGAGAAATTTGATCTTTGAAGATGCCCATATGAATTGACCTGAACTGAACAAATTGATCACACTTCATGACTAATGTGTACACTGGAGCTTAGCAATCCTTCATGTTTTACATTTCTCAAAATACTGCCATATATATCTTGATGGTTTAAACTTTTCAAACAACCCAAAATAATTTTGAAAGAAAATGCACATTTAATTAGGTGTTAAACCAATATTTTGGGAGGAAATGTAAGAGGGCAAAATTATTGGTAAAACTGTGACATCAAGAAGGCACTGACAGATTCATCCACCCTTACCTTGTTTCTATCTCTCTCTTCTTCATGCATCCCAGTTTTATATCCAGTTATTTCCCTACCTGACATAGATGTGACTGTGTCTTCAGTCCATTATTAAAAAATTATCCAACCAAATAAACGTAACCATAACAATGACATTATGCTATGCTGTAATATCTAGGAATTCTTCCGTCCAATGATATCCAGTAGGTTTTAAGTAGCATATGGCTATTGGAAAGCAATACCCGTCTTCTCTGCCTGCTTGATGGTTCATTTACAATTGACTTTTCTATGGCAGATGCTGTTAATATTAAGACCTAGTCAATTTCTTTTTCCTGAAGAAAGTTCCCATTCTCTAAACTGTCATTGTATCCAAGACATATGTAGTGGAGTGGTGGTGGAAGAGCTAGTAAACTACCCCATACTGTGAAGAAATTGTTTCTAATTTACATTAATGATAGCCATTTAAGTCTACATTTAAATACAATGGTATATGTTTCAATCTATTACATGAATTTTAAAATCTATTGTATCAACATGCAATTAGTTTCCAATTAGTTGGGAGTAATCAAATAGAAACTTTCCTTGTTAATACTAGTGAGCTTATTTGCCACAACTACTCCTTCTTCTTTTTATACAATTATCACAAAGCCTTATCAGCCATTCTCTGAAGGAAGCTGACTTTAACAGCCTGCTTTGTCTTTCTGTGAATTATATGCTTTAATGTAATGTTAATTCAGTAGCTGTCATCCCAGTTTTAAAACACAGGCCTATAAAAAAATCTAGGCATGCAAACTTTCTATGGACATAACTTAAACCAGAGCCTGGAAATATTTGTAGATTGGCCCATGGCAAGATGTAATTCATCCATAGGGTTGTTCTAGACATGTCAGCCAAATCACAGGAACCATTACCTTTAGTGTATTTCTTGCTTTGTTTTTTGGTCCCTTTGTGCATATCAAACATGCTCTAGAGATTAGGCAGCAATAGGGATGAAATTATTCACTAAATTTCTTTTCAAAAGTAGTCACAAATAATTTCAGCAATGTTCATCCTGTTGTGGAAACGTCTTCAGAAATCACACAGTTTTTTGAAATCTATTCAGAATTTGGGATTTAATCTGGATAAAATTTCCATATGGCTATGTAAAGAAAAGAGCATCACAGCAGTATTATTTATTGAAGGAAAAATGCATATCCAAGATGGGTCTACACTGGCCAGAATACTCCAGGAGCAGCCCAGAGTATTCTGGCCCTAAACCTGCACTGAATGGCACCCCCATTACCTGGGCATTCTGAAACAATGCCATGAAGTTGTCTACACACACATATCACTGTGCCACCCAACACCAGTGCTGCCAGTTTAAGTCGCTCCCACTGAGATTGAAAAAGCATCACTCAGGCGGGTTACAACCCGCCGAAAAGCGGTGGCCTGTACCCGCCCCTTTCCCCAGGGTATTGGGGCCTCAGTGGCCAGACCAGTAGCCGCTGAGGCCCCGATCCACCGCTTTCCGGGCTGCGGGGAAGCGGCAAAAGGCCCCTTCCCCACAGCCTGGAAAGGGGTGTCCTTGGGGCTTCAAGCCCCAAGGACACCCCGCGGCGGCGAGGAGGAGGAGAAAGGGGCCGCTTGGCCCCTTTCTCCTTTGGTCCGCTGGGCGCAGCCATGTGAAAGCTGCGCCCAGCAGACCAAACCAGGAAGGAGTTCTGAAACAGAGCTCCTTCCTGCTCCGCACTAAGGGCACACTAAGCGCCCTGGCGCGGAGCGAGGATGTCACGTCTGTGCCACCCCGTATAGAGGCGGCGCGGTCGTGATGTTGTCATGGAGGCGGCCGTGTGGAATGGCTGCTGCCATTTTGTGCGCGCAGAGCGCGCACTAGGGTTAGGGGGTGCGGAAGCACCGCCCCTTTCTAACCCTAGTACACGCTCTGCGCATACTTTCTGGCCCATTTGTAATGGGCCTCAGCTTTGATCACATTGCTGGGCACCTCAGTGACCCATGTTGCTGTTGTTAGCATGTGGCAATGTGGGGCACTGTGTAAACAGCTACCCCATATCACACCAGAGTGCTCCATATTTTCTGGGAAATCTGAAGCAAATGGTGAGTTTTTAAAGTTCAGTTTAGGAAAGGCTTGACCTAAATGCACTAACTAACTGCCCTTCTTCTATGAAGACGTCTGCAGTTGAATCTGCCTTTGGCCCTTCATCATGAAGACAAGACAGTGACTGTGGGGGAAATTAGTGTAAATGGCCCATGTAGCTACAGGTTTTGAAGATGTCTGGACAGAAATTTGGAGCTGATTCGAACTGCTTCTGGAAATCTGCCTCCAACTGGAGAAGCACTGCTACTTTGTATAGAAACAGGAGCCTACCTTTTAACAGACATCTAAGGTAACTCCCAAGAAAGAAAGAAAGAAAGAAAGAAAGAAAGAAAGAAAGAAAGAAAGAAAGTGTATATGGCATTGGTTTATTATCCAGGTAGAGAAACATGGATTTTAATTTTCTTCCAGCACCTTCATCCTCTGTTACAGATGACCTGAATTAAGCTTCCTTTTTGGAGGTTAGGGAAAGGGATAAATTATGCAGGGTACAATAAAAAGGACATTCTCAGAAATGTTGTGGGGATCTACTTTTTAAAGAATTTGTGCAGACAAAAAAAGAGGCATGAACGATACAAATGAGCAAATTACAAGATGCTTGCACAGAGTAACAAATCTATCTATCTTTCCTACCTCTAATTCATCAATTTAGATATGAAGCAGAAGTACTTCATGCCTCTTAACAATTTAATAAATATTGCTAAAATATGGCAAGTGCCACAATGGGCCATTAGCAATCTGCTAATGCAATTTGAAGACGTGTGACACGGTTTTCAGAAAATGCTCTGTAACTGTAACATGCAGCAACAGCAGAGGAAGTCAAAGAACATATGGTGAGCTCTCATAAACTAGCCTCAGGGGACTGCACCAAAATCTCTTTTCTTACTGCTACATGACATTGAGAGGAGGAAGACACTCCTTCCCCCATCTCCGTCATAGGTAACAAAAGCTGAGACAAATGGTATTGCAACTCAAGGGCTATCTGCAACAGACTGGAAGGAACAAGTCACATCCATCAATCAAGTGGCTATGGACAGTGACATCCCTATCTTGAGTCCCCATTTGTTGGATTACAACTTCAAGAATTCCTTTTCCTAACCATGCTAGCAAAAGTCCTCAACAGTTGGAAATTGTAATATTCAGGGCTCAGAACAATCATTTTAGAAGGCAAGTAATCCTTTGCACATAATATTTCTATGGTTTATGGGGAATATGGAATGTCCTCACTATCTGGGAAAGAGGGAACACTGAGTTTCTTGAGCTGTCTGTGGAGTCCATTATTGTAAAATGAGCTAGTAGAATGTTGCAGGTTGCTTATAAGATTCAAAATAACATTGTTCTCTCACTGGATAATCTTGAGTTAACAACCAGGGGAGCTCATGAATCAGACAACTCTGTTTTCATGTATGAAATATTTTATATGGTAGCCTAATAGGTTTGGTTTCAATCACAGCTGTTGTACTCCCATTGGTGTGCTCAGTTTACAGGAACCCTTTATGTCTCTTTCATACTCCTGACTTACGTTCTTTCAGCTGGAGTAGGGGAAGATAAGACAAATTCTTACCCATGACAGTTGGGCAATGAGGAATTGATATGGAAAAGCACAATCTGATTTCTTGAATAAAACTAAATAACTAGAGGGCTTCTGCATTTGAACATTCCAACATTCTTCCCATTTACATTGGTTCTTAAGAAACAAGGTCCTTGGATACTGAATGCATCTTTTGTAGATATGGGATTGTAGGGCAAAAATAAATAAATAAATGCATTAGAAAACTCATTAGAAATAAATAGATATATTTAAAACATGAATTTAAATGTTCATCTTGATTCCTAATTAGGGATTGCCAGGATGAATATGGGATGGGCTTCCTGCCATTTTAATAGTTAACAGATCCTGGAGGAGGAAGATGTAGCAGGCACATAGTTTTACAAGACATAACTACATTTCACCCCCTCTCTTTCTCTTCCAAAGCCCCCTTTTAGATGCTGCATACTCCCCCCACCCCAACGTAGCCATTTACTGGTTAGTGGAGAAACAGATAATCATTCAGTCATATATCTATAGCTAGTTTTACAGCACTGACATCATCTATCAGTGGTGTGCGCTGAGTTATAGGAACATAGCTAGGTGCCCCTCACCAGCCCCTCTCCCTGCTCTCCATTGATCAATAAATGTCCATTTGGCAGGATGCAGCATCTAGAAAGTGAATTTTGGATGGGAAGGTGGGAATTGTTTAGTGATTGCATCTGGTGGAACATTAGGTTGCATCATACTGTTCCAGGAACTCTTAGCTATTAAAGATACACCAATCCGTTCCTCAACCTGTGATAAAGGTGCAGATAAAATGCTCAAGTGATGTGTTTTGCTTTTTGCTAGTTAAGTTGTTTTATACATTTGGCGTTTGAGGAGTTTACTTCCCCTAAAGTTCTAGCTAGATGCAAATCCATTTACATTCTAACCAACATATTAATTGTTTTTAAGAAGCAGGTGATTAATCTGAAACATTATTTAATGTGTTAACAGCCTTGCAGATGAAACTGTTAATTGTTAGGCAAGAAAGCACCAGAACACATCCTCAGCTTTAAAAAAAGAAGTGGAGGAGGAAACGTTCTGCTGCAGACCCAGAATATGTGCTCTCATGATTAAAGCTGACTGTGTCAGTTAAGGAAGTTTGTAGAGCAAGTTGTATGAGGACATCAGAGCCAATCAGATGGTGTGGTGACAGCATACTGTGCTAACATATGGGGAAACTAGGGCACCGTAAAAGGGAATGTATTCAGTCTTTTGGGAAGGGAAAGTATACAGTGCATCACTAGGCAGCTTCTGTGATGGAATAATTCATCATGCAACACTAATTCCAGCTCTGGAGAAAACTGCTTTTTCACTATGCCAGTAGTTTGGGTAGGGGACACAGAAAACCAAATACAAATCAAAGAGAAATAAACCCTGGGAGGCAAATATAGTATGGAAAGAAACCAGCAAGGCATTGAAAGTTCCAGTCCAAATCAAAGAGTGAATAAGGATGAAGAAGTTCTGAGTGCTATCCCCAGAATATTGTTTAGAATGCACTCCAAATCTTGATGAAATTGAAATATTTGCCCTTAGTCTGATTCTGGGGAGTTTTTGGAATAACTTCTGTCAATGTTTTAGGGTCTGGTTGATCTGTCTTCAAAAAACCATGCACATAAACAAATACACACCACTTTTTTCTTCTATGTTTGTGATAACCTTTCAAAAGATTAAAGGATGGGTTTGTACCCCAGGTTCTTGCAGTCTATAGATCAAGAGAGATGACAATGGTGGAAGAGAAATGTAGGTGGAAGTAGTCAGGGAAATTTATTTTAATCTAGCTATTTAGACTTCGCTATGGTGTACTACTACCAGGGAGTTGTGACAAAGGCTTTAGGGAAACTTTGTTTGTTTGTTTGTTTGTTTGTTTGTTTGTAGGGTGTATTCAAGATCCAGTTCACTGTAGATGTCACATAATGGAGAATAGGGTTGGAAAGAATATTTGAACATTTTGGAAAAAAGTTATAAAAAGGTGTTTTGATTATTGTGAAACCCATACAAGAAGAATTCAGAACTAATAGGAATTGTCACAGCTTGGAACTTATTCTTCACAAATTTATCTGTACTGGAAACAGCTTTTTCTGCATTGGAAAGAATGATGTTTCTGTGTTATTTTCTGTGCAGAAAAAGTTGTTTCCAGTAAAAAATAAAAATAAAATTAAATTAAAATGTAGCTTTCTGTGCAAAGCAACACAGTGAGAATTTTGCACAAAAAAACCCTAAACTGTGAATAGACTTCAAAGGCTGTCCAGTTTTTGAACCCTTTCTCCCAGCAGAAAAAAAATACTAAAATTATTCATTGCTTCCTTAAAGGTGAAAATCAATGAAGAATTACATCAATAATGGACTAAGAAAGACTGTGTGTATGCACTCGTTGTGGATTGGGTAAAGTTTTTTGTAGCTCAAAGAACTCCTTAAAGGAAAACAAAAAATTGTTGTTGTTTTTTGTGTGGGCCCTCTCAGCCACTTTAGACCAAGGAGAGAACTTTTTTAGACAAGCAGAAATAAGGTCACTTTTCTTTTCTTTTTTAAAATGATTATATGGCATGCAGTGGAATGTGGCCTTCCCAGACCTTCTGGGGGACCAGTGCAACCCCACAGCCTCCAGCAGGTGTCCATCTCTGCTTTAGTTGCTGCCACTCTGTTGTAGAATTCACAGGTGGGACCTGCAACAAATACTCAGCTTACTGCATTCCATTTCCTATCCATTATTTTGCTTCCCCTGCCCCAGTAGTTTGTGTCCACTAAGCATGCATTGTCCTTACTGAATCCTTGAGGGTTTGCCTACCCATTATCTCTCACTATTTGGTTGGTTTTTGTAATTCTTCAAATCTGAGTTATCATTCAAGCATACTTCCCTCTTGTGTTTTGTTGATGTTCTTTTGGTTGCATCTGACCTTCAAGACCTGGAGGCCACTTGTAGAATAGAAAAGGAGAGAATAGTATATTCTATATGCTTTCACTTTACCCAGAGTGTGGCATGATATTGACAGGGTGAACTTTTATCCAGTCTAACACCCCAAGCATCTTGAATACTTTAAGTTGTATAAGAAATTAAACCTAAGATTCCCAGACTCTGCCATTTGATACTTGCATTGCAATATGCTGTACAACATGTCCCTCAAAAACCCATTAAAAACCACTTTAGGTATCAAAGGATATGAAACATGTGTACTGCCTAAAGGCAAGTGGTGTTGACTGTATACTACTGTAATAAACAATGGCAGAAGAACTTAAAGGGCAGCACAAATGAGGGACTAAAAAATTCCCAGGAATGACCTGAACTTTCCTGGTGCACGCCTGATGACTAGGAGCATATTCAGGACAAGGGTGCAAAGGGAGTGAGTTTGCAAATTAGCGGATGGGAATGTAAATGTTCCACTTTTTCATCCTCACATGCAAGGGCAAATAATTTCTGCTGGTTTCTCTTTGCTGATGGATAAAATGCATAGTTCTGCTTAGTTCTTGCACAATATTTTGGGAAGTTATTCCACACAGAGATACACGTAGACCTATTTATTTATTTATTTATTTTGATGAAAACAGTGGGGTATTAGTGCGAAATTTGCAGTCTGTGTGCAAAAACTGCCTTTTCCTGTGAGCCAGATTTGGGAAACTTACAAAATTGTATTTTGTGTTTTTTGCAATTATGAACTTTATTTCATTGGCCCTGGAACAGGTCTGTAGCATTCCAAAATGGAACATTCTGGAGATGGGAGGTGGGGGGGGGGATGCATTTTACTGTACAGCAAGTATGCTGCCACTGCCACCAAACATCCCCATCCCGTTCTAGATGCATCCCAGAGGGGCCGATTTTCAGGAACGCTTGAGAAGTGTTCCCAGAAATCACACCCTGGGGAACATATCCGGAACAGGATGGGGACGCTCCGTGGCGGTGGCAGTGTATTCACTGTGCAGTAAAATACCTTCCCCACTGCCTCCTTTCCCCAGAATGTTCCACTTGAAACACTACAGGCCCGTTCTAGGGTCAATGCAATAAAGTTCTATGTCACTATAATTAAATAGTGTCTTTTGTGAAACAAAATCCTGTTTTTCCCTGTCAAAATAGTATGGTTTTGTTCTGTGGAAAACAGATTTTTCAGATAAAAACCTTTTTTAAATAGCCACATGCTTTTTCCTCTGTGATCTTTGTTCAAATGCATGATTAATTACAACAACAAAATTGGATATGCATTAACAGTTAAAATGAAATTGCAAAAGCAACTGTTTTTCACAGAAAAGACACATTTTTCACACAAAAATACTGTTTCCAGAAACCTACATGTTGTGTGCAAAAATTGTGGGGGTTTTGCCCCACAATGCATGTGTGTTTCATCTTTTTTTTTTTTTTTTGCATAACAAATCTGAAAACAAATTCATCCACAAAAATCAACTGCTTGAAAACTCCCACATGGTGTGTGTGTGTGTGTGTGTGTCTGTGTGTGTGTGTGGATTGTACAAAATGCAGCAATTTTTCACATTACAATTCCACAATGAAATAAAATCTGTAAATTGGGTTTTTAAATGAAAAAAAAAAGACTTTTTCACAAGAACTGTGAGTTTTGCTGTAGAAAATCCTCACAATTTTCATTGAATTTCTGACATGTATTTCTGTGTTGAATAATTTCCCAAAACAGAAATAGTAGGTGAAAACTATGCAAAGGTCACACTGCTGTGTTATTTTACCTGACTGGATTTCTCAAGAGTCAGGAAAACCAACTTAAGCCAGGAAATTAATAACAGAGCATTTTCTCCCTTTCCATCCCTATTAGAGAGTGACAGTATTGAAGTTGCAGCTTTTCTGGTTTCTTATAAGGTATCTGGAGTTATGATGGCAAAACACAAAGCAGAGCTGGAAGAAAGATGGTCATTTCTGTAACATTAGGATAAAAGTTGCAAGGAAACAGTCTTGAAATAATACCTCCTTGTACCTTCTTTTGAACTAAAGGTTTGTTTTACTAATAATAATAGTAACAAAATTTATTGGTACCCCACCTCTCTGTGCAATACAACCGGGGCGGCTTAGATGTTAAAAATACAATCAAATCCCAACAACCCAGTGCCCTAAAATACAATTAAACAATTCATAGATTAAAACATACCTTAAAATAACAGATAAACCACACAATGGCTATAGGCGCAGTCAAGGAATAACAGATTCAGCTGTTTTTGGTAGCTGCTTATCTATTCGGGAAAGTCCTGCTGGAACTGTTACACTTTTAAAAGATACTCAAGACTTTTATTAGTCTGTGCCTGGAAATGTATCACATCTGTTGGAAGATGTTTTACAGTTTCTAAATGTATGTGTCTGCCTGACTTCTGTGTCTTTTATATACCCCACAAACACACCTCAGGCAGAAAAGAGAAAGACAATGTTCTTTCACTTTATCCACTTTTAGTAGGTTTCGAGGGATTTTTCCCCACTTTAGTTTTGATTCATGGTTCTGGCTCTCTTGCATACAATTTACCACTCCTGACCAGGATTTGAACCATATTTCATAAACAAACATCTTGATGATTCTTCAATATATTCTCACTTCCAGTTCTGATCTTTCTCCTTCTCCCTCTGTAATTGTGGGTGCATCTACACTATAGAAATAATGCAGTTTGACACCAGGTTAACTGCCATGGCTCCATCCTACAGAATCATAGAATTTTTAGTTTTGGGAGGCACCAACATTCTTTGACAGAGAAGGCTAAAAAGCTTGTAAAACTAGAAATCCCAGGAATCCATAGGATGGAGCTACAGTGTTTTGTGGTGTCAAAATGCATTATTTCTACAATGTAGATGTACTTTGTATCTATGCAGAGACATCACACTAGTACCAGAGTTCTCATACACTCCTTCAAACTATAACACTAGGACTCTTTAGCAGAGGGATCCCAGACTCCTTAGTATGGAGCCCTGGTTCTTAAAATATTATCCAACTGGTATAACTGTATCGCTGAGATGCCTTCAGAGGTTTATCTTCTTGTTTGGCTTTCCTTAAGCACAGGGGGCTCTTGCCATGGCTCACATTCACCCTGAAACAAACTACATCCAGTTTCATATATCTACAGTGTTTCTCATAGAGCTCTGCATTAAATCCTATCTACATTCCTTTTTAGAAATGGTCAAAGGGTCTGTTTTCAGAACTGCGGTTTTCTTTTTAAAAAACGGTATGGTTGATTATGAACTATGGCATTGTTCTTTCAAAGTGATTAATGAGAAGAACTGACACTTAAAGCGGTCTATTTTTAAGAGGTGGAAAGCTGTCCTTAGACAACCTGGCGAGTTAATATTTTTATTCAGTCTCACATATATGAAAGATATCTCTCTGTGTTGAAGACACATGCTTGCTAGCATTTCCAAATGTTATGCGTTAAGCTTGTTTTGCAAGGTCAAATCTGGAAAAATCAACCTGTTGAGAAACTGTATTGAACCAATTAGAATTCCAACATTACAATAAAGAATGAAATTTAAATTGTGTATTTATCTATTTCATTTTTGTGCCAACGTTTCTCATGGTATGCTGTTTTATGCCTTTAAATTATTTCTGAATTATGACTCCCCTAAGGAAACCCTATCATGGGGTTTTCATAGCAAGATTTACTTGGGAGGGGGGTGCCATTGTTTTTTAAAAAAGGTAAATGTAATGGTTTTCCCTTTGACAAGTTCGTCTAGTCATGTCTGACTATTGTGGGCAGTGCTCAACTCTGTTAGTAAGCCAAGGGAGCTAGCACTGTAACAAGATGACTCCATGGAACACTGTTACCTTCCTACCAAAGTTGTACCTATTTAACTACTTGTATTTTTACATGCTTTTGAACTGGTAGGTTGGCAGAAGCTGGGACTAGTGATGGGAGCTCACTCCTTCACATGGTGCTTGGGTCTCAAACTGCCAACCTGCTTAACCACTAAGTCACTGGATCTCCTGTTACCTCTTTGTTACCTCTTTTTTTAAATTTAAAATTTGCCACTGTTACCTCTTTTAAAATTTGTGCAACCCAAAAAGAGGATTCTCTGCTGTTAGCCAACACTGAGGGCAGGACTGAAGAGAGTTATGGTTAGGGATGATCAATCTGGATCAGTTTTCTCACTAAAAAGGAGAAGAAGGATCTTAAGATTATCCTGCAACAGCTGATATTTAATAGAGAAGAACTATTATTAAAATCTTTGACTATGGAAATCCATTCAGGGACAGAAAATCCATCCACTCCCTGTGTGTTTTGGATCAGATAATATAATAGGAGGTGAATTTTGTTTGTGGAATTTGAAAATATATTTTTGGAGGGAGGGGCTTCTTCCTATCGTGACATTCAAGATTAGCTAATTAATAGCTGGTTCCAGCAATTGAATTTTAAAGTAGACACATAGGGTTGTCATTATCTCCGTGTTTAATTTCTTTGTCTTGAGCAACTCATGGGACCCAGCTGCCAGATCCTGGATTTGGCAAGCCACCAGATAGAGCAGAGGATGCAGAAAGCTAATGCAGAAAGCGGAATAGCGGTCTATAAATAAAATATTATTATTATTATTATTATTATTATTATTATTAATGTGAGGCAGAAAAGGCTTACATCGTTTGAGCTTTTCTCTTTTTTGTACAGGGATATGTGGAACATTTCTGTTGTTTTAAACTCGTATTTCAGGGTTTACCCTTCAGAAATCACAGCACCATAAGTTTAAAATACTTTCACCCAACAAGGAATATATTTTTGCAGCTTATGAACATGAAAACTAGGTACAACAACTGCACATAGATACATATAATTCCTATTCAAAGGCAGAGGCTTATCAGAGCAATGCTGATCTGTGGTGAGTTTCTTTTCTTTCCTTTTTAATTGATCCATTGGTCCAAATCTACTGGATCTATCAATAATGACTTGCACCTTTGCACTGAGACCATTATACACATATGCAGTTTTCATACTGAAGGCAGAGTACAATGAATGTTCTTAACATTTTCTCCTTAGTTGTTTTTGTAATTTCTTTGCATGGTTTAAAACAGAAATGTCTTGCCAATTGTTTTGTCCCATGGCTCCCATAAGCCCAGTTCACCATGGACACCAGAAAGGGAGTTTAGGAGTTATAGCTCAAAAATATTGGGAGAGGTGCCACTGATATAATAAGCATCAATGAAACTTGGTGGGATGAGTCTCAAGATTGGAATGTAGTATCAGAGGGGTCTAACCTATTTCATAGAACGAGGCAAAACAGGAAGGGAGGAGGAGTAGCATTATATGTTGAGCATGTTTACACCTGTAAAGAGAACCATAAACATAAATCCTGGAAACCTGGTTGAGAGCATCTAGGTAAAAATTGTAAGGGCAGAGAAACAGCAAAGATGTCATTGTGAGGCTCTACTATAGGCCCCAAATTAACACTGATGTCTTAGATGATAGCTTCCTAGAATGGAAAGAGAGATGTAGTAGAAATTAAATATTTCAATTATTATTATTATTTTATTATTTCAATTATCCTGATATTTGTTCAAACTCTGCCAAAAATGTAAGGTCCAACAAATTACTCATTTGCCTTGCAGACAATTTCATTGTTCAAAAGGTAAAAGAGGCAACAAGGGGCTCAGCAATTTTAGATCTGATTCTAATAGCGGCTGCATTCACAATGCAAAAAATAATCCAGTTTGACACCACTTTAACTATCGTGGCTCAGTACTATGCAAATCCTGGGGTTCATAGTTTGTTGTGGCAGCTGAACTCTGATAGAGAAGGCTAAATGTCTCACAAAATTAAAATTCCCAGAATTCCATAGCACTGATGTATGGCAGTTAAAGTAGTCTCAAACTGGATTATTGCTGCAGATGCAGGTGCAGATGCAGCCAGTACTCACCTGGTAATTGGGGGGGGGGGGGGGTCCTTAGATGAGAATGACCATATCCTCCTAGAGTTTGTTATACAGCAAAAAGGGGAGCCCAAACACAGTTAAACACACATTCTAGACTTTAAAAAAGCTGAAGTGAAATAGTGGGGCCATTCCCATTGTAGGAAATACTAAAAAAGAGGGGATCTCATGATGGATGGGAGATTCTTAAAAGTGATTGGAGACACAGTTTTAAACAGTTCCAATAGCCAGCACATGTAGGAAGAAAGCTGGAAAAGTTAAAGTGCAGAATGAGCTAGAGAAGCTAAAATAATAATAATAAAAAAATGTATTTATATCCCTTCCCTCTGCACAACACAAAATCATTAAAATGACTTTTTTTCTGTGATGTTTGTAGCAAAAGGAAGAACCTCTTGATGGTAAGAGCTCTTCAACAGTGGAATATGCTACCTCAGAGTACAGTGGAGTCATTTTCTTTGGAGGTTTTTTTAAACAGAGGCTGGATTGTCATCTGTATGACAGAGGGTCGGATTTAATGGCCATTGTCATCTATTCCAATTTTATGATACTAGGATTCTGTGACTTAGAATACAAGATATTAGTGCTACATATAATTACTAGTCCCAACCAGAGTACTGAAGCCCAGTGCACTGAGTACCACCATCTCTGGGAGTCATGTAGGGAAAGTGTGGCATTCTTACATCACAGAGTAACTGTCTGCCCATGAAAAGGAGTCTGGCCAAATGCCTAACAATCATTCTAGTGCTGTGGCTTCTGAGACTATGTGTTCCTCTTTGCATTGTTGGCAAACTTTAGCAGGTTGGAGGAATTAGATATAATGGATCAGAGCATCTGGGCAGCAGCAAAAGCCTTGAATGTGTGTCCTCAAGATAACAGGATGGAGGCACAGTTCAGTAGTAACATCTGTGAGATGGCACAAATTTTAGAGACCCAGCTTTTGTTCCAGGCACTTCTGTTGAGGACTCTCCTGAGTCGGGGGAGGAAACCCCATTACTTTGGGATAACTCCAGTGTTATATGATTGAAATTTTAATTTTAGGATGCTTTTAATTACTTTGTGAATCTTGCACATATGTCTGAAGATTCTTATTTTATTTTATTTTCCATGTGAAAGAGTAAACCCTATTTACATGGTGTGGAAGTTGAGTTGGCTCAATCAGTGGATCAGTGTTTTGGGGTAGCGTTTCAGGGATGACACTACTAGAGTTTGAATTTCAAAACTAAAATAAAATTCTAATTTTGCTTACAGTGGTACTATATCAATTTTCAAGTGGCTTGAGCAATACATTAGAAATTACCTGTCATGACTTGACAAAAGGTGGTGATGTGATCATCTGCAACTGTGAGCATTTTGATTTTCCTGAAGTCATATTCCATTACACACAATAACATTTTTTAAATTTTGAAACAGAAGAGTGATCTAAATCAAATTGAAATCAGTGTAGCCATCCCTAAGGTGCTACATACTGTGTAGCAAGTTGCATAACCTGTGGCTTTTTCCTCTGCCATGGAATCATATCAGACACACCTCTGTGCTTAAGAGGACTGCTATATCTAAAGTAGCATTAAGACTGACTGTTTCATTGCCAATGAAGTGTTAGAAGGTTTGTCAAAACATTATACCTTTGCCAAAAGCTGTTGTGAAGGCATGAGTGCTTTGAACTGCAGTGCCTGGATTGTATATACAGTACTAGTCTTGTGACTCTTATGATTTACTGCAATTTATGAAGATCTCTCTATACATGGGGGGTGTAGATGTTCAGAGGAATAAACAGAACTCCCAGACCCATGTTTTCTTCCAACATGGAAAGAAATGAGATTTTCTAGGAAGAAATGTGTGGTGATACTGCAATTTCTTTGCAGTCCCTCCAGCATAACCTGGAACATTAGGCTTGAAAATCAATTTGTTAATGCAAACCAGAAGAAATTGGGAGATTAATCTATTGTCACTAACACTTGAACATCATTTACCTAATTGTGCTGTTAGTTTTCAGAGCAAACCATGGGATTACAGATAATGGTATGGATGTTGTCGTCATTGACCCCTATGGGCATATTTTATTTTTGATGCCTTCAAAGGTGATCTTTCTGTGTATGTGCGTGTGTGGGAATAATGTTAGTGTTAATCAAGCAATTTATGAAGTTAGGCGATGTTGTGGGAAAATCTAATGGATCAATAGTACAACAAATTAATTAATAAATTTTGTCCACATCCTACCTTCCACTCACCAGCTTTTACCTGACCATGGCACCTAGATATTATTTTTTGGGGACAATAGAAAAGTAAAATAAATGTAAACCTTGACAGCGAGTTAAAAAAGATGTTATGTGCATGGATGCCGCTGTTCTTCAAAAGTACCAGTTCAGTTCATTTCAATTCATCTTTATTACAGTCATAGACCAGCACAACCAAAAGTACCAATAGATTCATTGTATAGTTGGCTCTCTCTGTCCATGGATTCTGTATCCATGGAGGCCACTATCCACGGCTTGAAAGTAGATTTTTTTAAAAAATCCAAAAGCAAATGTTGATGTTGCCATTTTAATGTAAGGGACACCATTTTACTACTCCAGTTCTATATAGTACTGTCTGCAAAGAAAATAATATTTTTACACAAAATATTCTGTGCAGAAAATCCTGTTCTTTGTTTAAAACAACCACAAGCAAATTTTGTGTGGAATATGTCCCAAACTGCAAATAATCTTCCAGTGTGTGGTGCATTGTAGGTGTGTGCACATCTATAAGATCCACATTCATTTATTCTCTTATTTTCCTGCATCACCTATAGTCCATTCCTGGTTGTGATGGAATTTTTTTTGTTTCTTTAAGAAGTGGAATTTGTTCCCTATTTTTGTCCAATATGTACATCTTTGTGTGACTGTTTTAAAGGGCACAGTGTATGAATGCCTTCCTCTCACTGATAATGTTTTCACATAGTTGAAGTACATTTATTTTTTGACATACATACTCGAAGGTTTGGTGGAGTGTAAAGCCTTTATTTCCCACCCCTCATTCACTTAGCCTACCTGTCAGCTGCTGATCTGTGCCGCATTGGCCATTAAGTGACTGAGTCAATGGCATGCCTGGAGAGTGTATGTCTATGATTTTGCAGCTGGAATCCCAAGGAAAATATGGTTCTCTGATTTCTGAGGGACCTGTAAGGTGTCCAAAATGACGTTGCCTTCTTCTTCAAACAGTGAAAGATCATCATTATTTCAATAGAGCACATTTCATGCGAAAGCCGTAAAAAACATTAAAATAATCTAATCATGAGGTTAATAGATAATATATATATAATGATGACCAAATTTTTGTTCTCCAGAAAATAGCATACCCAAGGAATGGTGTTAAAAACCAAACAAAAACAAAAGCCCTTTATTGGGCACCTGTCTATCAGGCCGGAAAATGTAGATGAGGAGAATAATGTTTCAGCCTCCCAACAGCAGTGTAAGACTATATTTCTATAGCAATATGTCTCATGTTTTAGCTGGTATGTTCCTTCCTCTTTTTGTGTTGTGCAACAAATTACAGCAATGGTATCATCAGAGTTGTTTACACCTCCAAAATAATCAGTAAAATGCAGCTGTCTTGCTTCCCCTAATACATCTTTTGAATTCAAATGTTCTCTAATGATGTGTTTCCCCACCCCTGTGGTGCCAGAAACAGGCACACTGCTATGAAAAATTCACCATTGAGAATAGAGCTAAGAATGCACAGAGATGCCCACCTGGTGAGCAGGCACACTCTTTTACTGAATAGAAAAATACTCAAGACACCCAGAGCAGGCTTAATTAAAGTATATGGGAGAATTAAAATGAGATGGAAATTAAAGCAAAGAAGGATAAAGCCAGGGAGATTACCCAGTGAACATACCACCTAGAGACTAAAGAGATGGAGGCCGAAGTTGTAGGCTTTCTTTCATTTCTTTTTAAAAAGTGCTTGTGTTTGGTGGTTGTACTGTGTGCACAGCTCACATGAAGCACAGAGCATTTATTGATCAAGTGGGCAAAGAGTTTATTTTAAAATGTGCCCACATAGAAATGGTAGAGTTTGGTGTTCATGGACAGGTTAATGGGCCAGTGTAATGAATCATCTGTGCTGAAGTAAGAATTCCTGCATCCAGCAATGATAAACCTTTCCTATAAAATAGGTATATTATCTCAGAGTATGTGTGGGAGTTGGGAAGTATGAAGACCCCTTGCATGACAAATACTATGGAACAAATGTTTCTCTTTGGGAGCCATTGGGATCTTACTTGGCATTACTTTCTGACATGTATTTTCTTAGGGCTATTATGGGACCAAACAGGGCACAAGGATTATTTCAGCAGTAAAGCAAAGTCCTATGGGCTTATCCCAGATAGAATGCTTTATCACACTAGGAGGTAAACAGGATTTAAATGAGAGTTATATTAGAGAAAATCAGAAAATGCCTGATGTTTATCACATGACATTTCCTGGTTTTCTCTAGTTTCTTCTGTTTTTCCCCTAGTGTGATAAAGCACACATTACCCATTTATAGTGCTATCATCCCACTTTTCCTAGCATCAACTTTTGCAAGCATTATTGAATTTTCCAGTCAATCAAATAATTTTGTAATGTGCCCAAAGTACGGCAGCCTCAGTTTGGTAATTTGGCTTCTAATGAGAACTGAAGTTTGATTTGCTCTCAGACCCAGTGGTCTTTTGGACAGTTTATGGTCAATGCACAGGTGATTTTTCTTCTCTCTCTTAGCTTTCCTCGTTTTCCATCTTTCTTCACAATTGTGAAATCAGAAATACTATGACATGGATGTTCTGAACTGTGGGATTGAATGAAATACAGCTTTATACATGAAAATATTATCTATTTCCTTCAAATCTGACTCATCTTCTGATTTCTCAACTGCCATCTCCATTTTGATTAATAACTGGCTGATTTATTAAAAATCATATTTCATTGTCTTCATCATCCATTAATAGTCCATACACCTTCTGTGGTTATCATTTTTATTTTAATATTCAACTATGACCCTGCTTTTACACTTCCTTAACTTTCATATGTCCTTCTTATTTTCTAGTATACTACATTGAATTCTGCATATATAAAAACTGGTGTTTCTTCCTTCAGTTTCCACCTCTCTTTCACCAGTCACTCTGTATTCTATGTGCTGTGCATATCTGACTTTCTTGCAACTGAAAATACTTTCATTTCTCTAAATTTTGTCCATATAATGGCATCTTTGCTTTCATGGGAAACAGGTGCAATGATCTGATGTTTACCACAATCTGTGATGACCCCTTTTGGGTGTCCAAAACTGAACACTTTTATTCTGTGGATTATAGGTTTTTTTCTGCCATATTTGTTGGCAAATTTTAGTTAGAATTTTATTCTATTCTGTTTCTATAGCTTGAAACAGCTCTACTGCTATGTCATCTCTTTCTGGTGTATTTTTGTTATTATTATTATTATTATTATTATTATTATTATTATTTTCTAAACTGCTTTGAGAGCAGCTTCCATTTCACTTTATACCAGTGGATTCTTTCTTAAAAGTTTCTAACTTGGAAGGAACTTATCATTCTTTCATCTCATTTGTATGGTTCTTTGGTATATTGCTTCCATTTGCTTTTTATGTTGTCCATTGACAATGGAATAGTGAGAAAAATAATAAAAAAAGGTTTGATACCCAACCATGAAATAAAGAGGCCAGATAAGTAAATTGGATGAATAAAGGGCCATTTATTTGACCTAACCATTTTAATGTAAAACTCTTGAACTTCAAGACTTAAACTTCAACACTGTTAGTAAAATCAATTAAAGTGAAAAGCCTGGTGTGGGTCCAGCTGAAGGCAGGTGTCAATCCTAGACTGCCTTTTCAGCCTTCACTTTGGGCACCAACACCAGTCTCTGAGGTAAATCTGATTATTTTAACTATATCCTCAGCCAATCTTAGGGAAGTAAACATAAGGCACTCTCCCCCAAACTCCCTTAAGTTTGTAAGGTTGAGTAAAAAAACCCCATGTCTATCCCAAAGGCAAGTTCTTTCCCAACTACAGGTCCCTTGACATGTCTAAGCTGTTCCAGAGCCTAAACGTTCATCACAAGGGGTTATTTACCCCTCCCCCCATATGGGGCAAATTGTGATACTCGTGTGGCATCTGTGTCCAATGGTGTATTGAGTGGGACTCTATTAGAAGATGTGTTCCAGACCCCCCCCCCCCGTGGCCAAGCCTGAGACCAGTTAATGCAGGGTGTCTGTGGTGTAGAATAAATGGGAGGTGTACATGTACCAGGTATAACTGCTTGCACTGTTGCAGCTGGCGGAACTGACTCCGAAGTTGTTTGAAGGACCGCATCCATTACAGCTACCTCGCGACTCTGATTTATGGCAAGAGCTTTTAGTTTATCAGCCTGAAAATTCTCCAGTTGTTCCAACTTGGATAATATTACTGTCCTGGAAACCTAATTGCTCTCATCATGAGATGAGTAGGAGTAAATGGGAGAAGGCTGCTTATGCGCCACTCTTTTGGTGGGTGCCTTTCCTTTTGATTTCCCACTCCCCTTTTGGGAGGCATTTCAAGAACTGTTGTGCAAGTGACCAAACTTTGTATGATTAGTGATGAAATGTCAAAAAAATAATATCCATTTATTTCTGATAGAATCCAAGGATTCTAACATGAACCAACCAAAACACAGATGTTTATCACACTATGCTCTTAAAGAGGTACTATTCCAGTGTGACTCCTCTAGCTGCCTCCTGTTGCATGCTGGGATTGGCAGTTTTAAGGAGGGGTATTTAGAATTCTCAGGCAGAGAAGTTCAGCTCCTTAAAACTGCCAATCCCAGCATGCAACAGGAGGCAGCTAGAGGAGTCACACTGGAATAGTACCTCTTTAAGAGCATAGTGTGATAAACATCACAGTTATGATATGTTATAGGACCAAGTATCTTGTTTTAATACTGTGCACATACACACAGACATATATCTGCACATGTGTGTGTGTGTGTGTGTGTGTGTGTGTACACAGAATTATAATTACTTGGCCGTATGAGACTGAGAGAGTGTGACTAGAAAATAGCCACCCGAGTTATTGTGCAAACAAAATGTTACCTAAGCCACAAAACAAAATGGTGTCCGGCCCACAACAGAAACAGAATTTTTGAACCAAAGGCAAAAGGGTGAGTGAGAGCCGTACTGAACCGGGGGCTACCCAGGCAGCAGGCACTCCCCCTCACCACAGGCATAGAGCCAGCCCTGGCAGCGGGACACACAAGCATCAGGCATGCCTCCACATTGCCAGGAGAGGGCCGAAACAAGCCAAAATCACACCTAAGGATCCGGTGCCCCTTGTGCCACTGAGAAAGAGCTGGCCGAGCCAAGAAAGGCCCCAAGACCTGGTGCGCCTCCATGCAGCCAGAAGAGAATGGGTCAGGCCAAAGAGCCAGGCTGAGCCAGGGATGCTAGGCACCAGGACTCCCCTGAGCCACTGAGAGACAGCCGGAATAGCCAAGGGCTTCTCTTACACCCGGCACACCTTTGTGCCACTAGGAGAGGGCCAGGACAAGTGGAAGAGTGCACCAGGGCCCAGCGCAGCCCTGCACTGTCAGGAGAGAGTTGGCCAGGGGATGTTAGACACCCAGGAAACCTGGGTCGGACTGAGGTGGGGATGCCCAAGGGAAAGCTGGCCCAGGCCATAGGCTGCCCAAGAACCAGGTGCATCTCTGTTCCACCAGGAGAGAGCCTGGTCAAAACAGGGGCCGCCCCAGTACCAGGTGACAAGGAACCAAGCCAAGGGCTGAGCAGGTATCCAACAAGCCTCCACATCCCAGAAGAAAACAGCCCAGGCGATAAGGGGAGGGATGAAAGCAATGAAGCCCGCCCCCCCTGACAATCTCACAAGGCCCAATGAATGAATGTGAGAAAAGAAAAACTTAGCCAAAGGTAGTCTGGTCAACACCTTTGTTCTGCTTCCAAGGAAAAGAGGCAGGATTGGGGGCGGGGGGGGGGGGTGATCCATCCTTAATTAGCTGAACTCTTCCCCCCATCACATGCCCGTATCTAAATCCAGAAAAATGAATTGAAAAATTAGATACTCTCCCCAGTTCTAATTGATCACCTCTTCTCGTATTTATAGTTAATATTTTTGATTTATCATTTATTTTAAATCCAGTGGATACCTGCAATTTATTTAGAGTTGCTAGCACATCCCCTATACATGGTGTTGGATTTGATACAAATAATAAAGCATCATCTGTGAATAGATTTATGTTATGTTCTACATTTTAAATTTTTATACCTTGTATTGGTGAAGGGTTTTTTCTTTAATTAATACCACTAACGTTCTATTGCTAATGAAAATGAAATGGGTGCAATTAGGAAGCCTTGCCAAGTGCTTCTAAGTAGAAGGAATGGCTAAGAATCAATTCCATTTATGCATACTACAGCTTTTGCATTTTCATATAATTTATTTATTATTGAACCAAACTTGTCACCCATATTATTCTATCAAAGAAATATGCACAAGGTGGTCAAAAGCATTCAGCACATCCAATGTTATTATAGTTACTGGATTATTATGGGATTGACTTACATGGATTACATTTAAATCTCTTCTTATGGAGTCAGTTAGTGTCCTACCTGGCACAATGCCAGTTTGGTCTCAGTAGATATATATCATACTGTGTTCTCCTGTTGATCATTCAGCATCTCTTCTCTTAATTTAATAATTTCTCAGATCTTGTAAAAGGAGTTTTACTTCCTTTTCTTCCTCTGTTTCTTTTCACGGATGATTATAATAACATTTTTCTTTCTTTTTGTCTACAGATTCAGTCTTTTTGCATTACTACAGTGTCCATGTTTTGGGTACACAGTTCTTCTAGTTCACTGGCAGTTTGTAATAGTTGTGCCAGTGAACCAGAAAGGTTGGAAACAGGATAGTATGAGGAAGGCTTCTTCCTCAAGATTTCTGAGGATTTTATTGAGGGCACAGACATAATAACTATGCTGGTCAGACACAATGCCTATCTGCCTAGTTTTCATACCATGCCCAATGAGATATCTATGGATGGCCTTCAAGAAGCAAGTGAATGCACGAGTTCTCTCTTGTTTGTGTTCCCCAGCACATGGTATACAGTGGCATACTGTCTCTGCTACCAGAGGTGATATATAGCTTTCATCAATAATCTAGGTTAATAGCCCCAAGTGGCAAGATCAAGTGTTCAGAATTACTAATTTGAAATAAAAACATCACCCATTTGAACTAGTCTTAGCACTTCTTTGTCTTGATATATATGGTATTGGTATTTATTGGGTGATTTTCAATAGCTTGCACAATATAATAATTTTTTTTTAATTTATGCTGCTTTGAGGTTCCTTGAGGGCTCACCATATGCTGTTAGATTCTAGTTCTCATCAGCCCCAGTCACAATGAACAAAAGTCATGGATGATGGGAACTGTAATTTCTGGCCTGTCAAAGGTTCCCCCACCCCAATTTTCTATTGAAAAATGAGAGAGATTAAGAAGATGATGGCAATGCTGCTTGTAAATTTGAATTCAGTTAAAGCAAAAGTATTCTTGAATGTAGGCTATGAACTAACGTGCTGTGCATTTTAATGATATATATGCAATCCCTGCCCTTGCTGATACTGTCACTCTATGATGTACTGTGTTTTGTTATCCACTTGCACTTAAAATCTATCAAGTGACAGGCTGTTGGGAGCAAATTTATTGCTGTAAAGTAAGTAATGGAGCTAAAGGAAAGAGAAAAAAAGTGGGTGAGAGCAGTGAAGCTACAGTAAGTACTGATGTTCAGACTATGTGTTTTCATCCTTGTGGAAACACATCACATGAGCAGATGGAAAGGTGGAAGGCTATTTGTGTGGCTCATACATGCAGCACATAGGCTGAGCCATTTTTATGACCCATTTTATGGAGCTTGCTACATAGCAGATGCATAATGAAGCACAGTTCTATAATATTATATACCACAACATCTAGAAGCATAAGAAGAAATAAAAATGCTGATTCCTAAGGGTGTTCATGATAAATATTTGCACTCATATTTTCTCATATCCTTTCAGCAGTGCCATAACTAGGCTTTCAGCATGTGACATATGTTGCTCTTAATGCCATGGCCTTTGCAAATCTCAAACATATCCTCCTTCCCTCTGCAACATTTGCTACACTAATACTGTTTTCCTGCTCGCTCACTCGCCATCTCACCCACCACTGCAACTCGCTTTGCATATCTAACTGCTAGCCACTGAAGCAAAGAGAATTGGAGAACACAAACATTTGCAATGTTTCATCCACCCAAATGGAACTGCTGGATCATCATTCTGTTTACTAAATGCCGGATACGTTCTGAAGCACAGTGACTATTTGTTTTCAAAGTATAGTAGTAGCTTAATGGTGGTGGTAGATGCTGATGATCATAAGGCATAATGTACCCTAGGTGTTAGACTAATTTCTAGCAACCTTAGCCACAATTGACAGTGATAAAAAGTGCTGGGAGTTGCAGTCCAACAACATCTGGATTACTGTAGAGAGAGATTCCAAACCAGTCTGTTTCCTACAGCAGGGATACCCTTGGTAGGCTACAGCTACAATTTCTCCCCACACCACACACTGTGAGCCATACATACTTCTGTACCATTACACTTTTAACATTCACCAGAAAAATTACCTGAAGTCAAATGAAATTATATTTTGCTTTTTTAAAAAGGTTTGTGTGTAGACCATGTTTTAAAGAAGAATGTTCCACATCTTGAAGAACAAAGGAATTCTTTGCCGCAGGCTTTGGCTGGATTCTTCACTGTCGCTATCATTTTTAATGTTTCATTTTTAATGATATAATATATCTGTTATTCTCTTTATAGCTCTTTGGGATGCATTGTTCCAATGTCCACTGCTTGAACAACAATCTGATTCACTGTTTTGCTGTGTTCATTCATAAAAACAAACAAACAAACAGCTCTACTGGAGTAGCTTTAATCTATTCATCATCCAAAATTCCCTTTCCTCTATATATTGGACAGTTTTCCCCCTTGTATTTTCCTTATAGAATATTGCTCTATTTAATTTAATAAGTAATGCTACTATTATCTGGTCTGGAAAACTCCAATGTTGTAATTTACCTAATTATCCTGCATCAAAAATCTACCTACCTACCTACCTACTTATCTAATAAATGTATAGATATTATCTCCACAAATGTGAAGTACTGAATGCATTGAGGTTTTTGTGTCTATTTTACCTTTGTAGACTACGTATATTTTGAAGAACCAGTTTCCATGTCAATTGAATGTTTGCCCAGCTACCTGTGATTATTTATTGTGATCTTGCAATCTTTGCTCAGTTTGTAGTATGGGCTAATTATATTCAGTAGTGTCAACTAATTAGCTTAAGTAATGAACATTAATTTCCTCAAGTGACTTTAAGCCCCTGAATTGTATATTCATATTAGAACCAAAAATTACATTACATGTCTGTGTGGAAAACTTAGTCATCTCCACTGTGATGGTAGGATGTCTCACTTAATTGTGCAATTCAAAACATCATCAGTGACAATAACAAAAAAATCTTTTGAGGAGATAAGGAGAAACATCAGTTTTATACCCAGTTCTTAGAAGAATGGAATCAATACATTCCTGGGGGTGGGGACTAGGGGGTGGATGGGAAACACTAAAACAACAGGTTTGCAAAAGATTTGTGCCTGCAAGGTTTAGCATCACAGATTAGCAAATAGTTAATAATAATAATAATAATAAAAAATTATTTATATACCGCTATTCCAAATTCCAAATTCGATCACAGTGGTGTACAACAAAAGTGATACAATATAACATTTAACTAACAAGTATCACCAACAACATGTTAAAAACATCCCAATGCAATTTAAAAAACTATAAAACATACAACCTCTTAAAACACACACACAAATACTAGCTGGATAAACAGGTGTATATCAGGGGGGAGAACCGCATAACATCAGGACATATGGGGGAAAGCTTGTTGGAAGAGAAAGGTCTTTAGTTTCTTTCTAAAAAGATCAAGAGAGGCGACGGAGCGGAGCTCGTCGGGAAGGGAGTTCCAGATCTGCGGGGCCGAGAAGGAGAATGCCCTTTGCGAAGACGAGATATATTTCACCTTAGGAACCCTAAACAGATGCTTCCCGACCAATCTGAGAGTGAGGGGCGGATTATATGGGGAGAGGCGGTCCTCCAAGTACCCTGGGCCCAAGCCATTTAGTAGTGGATAAGACTTATGGACAGGATTATAATAGTAAATCAGGACGGGAAGATAACTTTGGAGCTCTGATTTCAGATGTGATCTGATTGAAAATTAGGGCACCATCGCCATACACATTTTTTATGTCTGAGTTTAAACAACACTCTCTCAAATTGACTTACAAGTGGTATCTCACACCTGCTCAATTGGCTCATAGTTTCAAAACTACACCCCCAACTGTTGGAAGAGCTACACCTCCAAGAGCACATATTTCCATAGATGGTCATTTTGCCCTATGGTGGCCCAGTTCTCATCTAAAGTTAGGAAAACCATTAGTTACAAAGCAAATAGCTGATGTAGGATGTATATAATTGTTCTCTATGTACAATTTACAACATAAGCATCTGAATTACAAAGACCTCATAATTATTTTCCTTCTAAATAACTGGAAGATGGTTCTCTATCCAGAAATAGTGGGAAACGATCTGGGATACGTGGCTAATGGAGAAGCTCACATAAAGTAAGAAGACTGTAAAAGGATACACCACTCACAACTCTTTCAAAAAGAAATGGATTTCCTTTATTGATTACATCAACAATGCATCATAATACCATCAGAATTTTCAACATGTCACCAAAATCTCTGTTTAAGTGTGTTAATACGTAGTTAGGTTACTAACTGATATGAAATCTGAATGGATGGACCTATTCTTGTATTTTGATTGTGTTGGATTTTTTAAACAATAATAATAATTGTAAAACCTATTAAAATACTAGTGAATATATATTTAGTTATTCACACAATGTTTTTCAATGGAGTAGCTAGTTATCAAATGATGAGAATGTAGAGTATACTCATGAATGTAGCAGATGCTGGGAAACTATCTGCCTGAGGCCTTGATGAACTTCTGCCAGTTATAGGGTAGAAAAGAACACAGAATTGAGCCAGTCTAAGGTAGACTTATATGTTTATATGAACCAGTCTATTCAAAAGCTGCAAACTGCCTTTGCCTAAGATACTGTAGGTGATGTGATTAAGATATCCCACACATTTAAACAAATGTTTTTTTTTTGGGGGGTGGGGTCTGGGGGGAGGTGCTTGGAATGGGTTTTACTCATGTATGCCATTGCTCGTAGTTGTTCTTAATTGCCTTCAAGTCGACTTTGACATGGTAAATCTATGGATGTGACATCTTCAAGATTCCCTACCCTTAACTGCCCAGCTCAGGCCTTTAGTCAAGTGTAACCATCTGTCATGTGGTCTTCCTCTATTTCTAGTACCCTCTCACCTTTCTCAGCATCATTGTCTTTTCATGCCTTTTCACGATGTGGTCAAAGTAGGAGAGTTTCAATTTAGTTATATTGGCTTGCAGGGAGAATACAGACTTGATCTATTCTAGAATTCATTTATTTCTCTTCTTGGCCTCTGATGTATTCTCAGCACTCTTCTCCAGCACCACATCTCAAATGAGTTGATTTTCTTTTTATTGCCTCTCTACACTCCACTGTCTAGATCTCACATCTGTATATGGTGATGGGGAATACAATGGCTTGGATGATCCTCAAGTTAGTGTTCAGAGTTAAATTACTGCACTTTAGGATCTTGTCCAGTTCTTTCATAGCTGCTCCTCCAAGTCTTAGTCTTCTTTTTATTTCTGGACTGCAATTTCTATTCTGGTCAATATTGGATCTAAAGTTTGATCCAATATTTGATCCATGGTGACTCGTTGACTATTTCAATTTTCTCATTATCTAGGATAAATTCTTGTAGATCTTTCATGATCATTATTTTTGTTTTCTTAATGCTCTGCATTAAGACTACCTTGGCACTTTCCTTCTCCAGTAATTGCCCCGGGTCTCTTTTGTTATCTGCTAGTATTGTATCATCTGCATATCATAGGTTGTTAATGTTCCTTTCCCTGATCTTCACTTCTGCTTCTGAGTCTAAGCCTGATATGCATACAATATTTTCTGCACACAGGTTGAATATACAGGGTGACAGTATGCAGCCTTCCTTGATACTTTTACCAATTGGGAACCATTCTGTTTCTCTATATTCTGTTCCAATTGCAGCCCCGAGGGGTACATCCTTCTGCCCCATGTTTAGGTTACTTCTAAGTTTGTTTTATTCTTTAGTGGTATGCATTTCAGAATTTATCATAGTTTTTTGAGAACTTTGTGAAATCATACATTTTTGTGTGCACTTCTTCTAAAATGCACATGCTGTTGAATACTTGCCTCCCCCCCCCAAAAAAAAAATCATAGATGTTGGTGGCAATTTATTGTTTACATGCATAATTATGAATATATTTAATATACTTTTATGACAATGTGGATGCTCTTGGCATGTTGATTATGATCATAGCAGTAAACAAAAAAGGGGAGTTGGAAGTACAATTGTATTCCAGTTATGATGGGGGCATGTTCTGCTTCCATTGCATGGCACCAGGTGCAAACGTCCTGTCAAACCTCCTATTATACCATTTCCAGAAGGACATCACCATTCCCACTTGTACAGCAGAGAAAATTAGTCTTACCTTAGGAACCATATAATCTAGCTTCTGGGCAGACGCATGCTTCTGGAATCCTGCTTCTGGGAAAGAAGATGCTATGTTTCTCAATGAAAATGATGTTGGTATCTGTACTAGTAGTGATGATGGAAAATTTGTTGGGGGATGCAAAGGGGACCAGGGAGGTGGGACGTGCAGCCTACGGATCATATGTTTCCCCAGCTTAGTGTATACATTCAGGAAATGTAAGGTAAGTAATTTAGCAGTGAAACATGGATCAAATGAAATCCTCCACTATCCCTAACATGTCATCTCCATGCAGTGATAATCACATGTGGTGTGAACATGCCTTAAACCATGGTGACCCTCAGAATGGCTAAGTTGTATGTGTGAAGAAACATAAAACAGTTATAGAGTAGGTACTGTTTTCACCTATGCTCAGTGCTATGATAGCACTCCCTGCTGTGCTGCTTACTGGTATCTCAGCAATATATCACTGTGAATAGCAGAGGAAGTGAATAACTTTCAAAGGAAATAGAGAGAAGGAAAGACTCTTGACTCTTTGAGTGTGGGCTCCAAATACAGAATAATTGCATTCCTTATGAAGCTTCCCATGGTGAACATCCATTATCATGTGTTTCATGTAAGGGTTTCTTCTTCCTGTAGCATGATCCTCATTTGTGATCTTTTCCCCTTTGGAATGAGAGACAGCCAGTTACTTTCTCTACTGAGATGACAGGCAGCCAAGAGAAGAAAAAAGATACAATGGAAGAGGCAACAGAGGCTGAACTTGTCCTTGATGATTTCAGGGTCAAAGTAGATATTGTTGCATGGCTACTGCTTGTTTTTGTTGTTTTTTGTTAACTACACTTGAGTCTACCCCGACTTATGGCAACCATGTGCATGGGACATCTCCAAGCTGCCCTATCCTCCACTGCTCTGTTTAAATATTGTAGATTCATGCTGATGACCTCCCTAATTGAGTCAAGTCATCTGGCATGTGGTCTTCCTCTTTTCTTCTGTCTTCCACCTTTCCTAGCATTATTGTGCATATGCTGGTAACCTCAAGGCTGGACTTCTGTAATTTGCTTTGCATTGGGCTACCTAAGTTCAAAAATTCCAGCTGGTTCAGAATATGTCAGCTAGACTACATCGAAGAGTGATCACATCACACTGATCTTAAAATCATTCAGTTGGTTGCCAGTTAGTTTCTGGGCAAAGTACAAAGTGTTGCTTATTACCTTTAAAGCCCTAAATAGTTTGGTGCAAGGTTACCTATAAGATCACTGTTTCTGGTACAATCCATCCTATCAAATACAGGTCCTCTAGGAAAGGTTTGTTCCAACTGGCTATGACTAGACTGGCAAATGTTTCCCAGAGGACTTTGTTGTCTGCTGCCCCCAGACTCTGGAATGACCCGATGGAAGAGCTATGAAAGATGAAAATGCTTGTAGCTTTTAAAAGAACATTGAAGACATATCTCTTCCAGCAGGCCTACCAAGTCAATTTTAAATCATGACTTTTAAATTGTATATTAACTCTTATAAGTGTATTTGAATAATTTTATAGTACTGTATTTTAGCTGTGGTATCTGTGTGTTTTTTTAAAATGCGTTTTGTATTTTAACATGTTGTAACTTGCTTTGGGACTTGAGGAGAGGTGGGGGAAATCATAGAATCATAGAATCATAGAATAATAGAGTTGGAAGAGACTGCAAGGGCCATCCAGTCCAACCCCCTGCCATGAAGGAATCCAAATCAAATCATCTTCGACAGATGGCCATCTAGCCAAGGAAGGAGACTCCACTGCACTCCGAGGGAGTTTGTTTCACTGTCGGACAGCCCTTACTGTCAGGAAGTTCTTCCTAATGTTGAGGTCGAATCTCTTTTCTTGTAGCTTGCATCCATTGCTCCGGGTCCTAGTCTCTGGAGCAAGTGAAAATAAGTCAGCTCCCTCCTCAGTATGGCATCCCTTCAAGTATTTAAACAGGGCTATCATATCACCTCTTAACCATCTCTTCTCCAGGCTAAACATCCCCAGCTCCTTAAGTCGTTCCTCATAGGACATGGTTTCTAGACCTTTCACGATTTTACTTGCCCTCCTTTGGACACGTTCCAGTTTTTCAACAAATGATGATGATGATTTTGTCTTTCCAAGTGAGTCATACCTTCTCATGATGTGGCCAAAGTACAACAGCCTCAGTTTTGTCTTCTTGGCTTCCAGGGAGAGTTCTGTCTTGATCTGTTCAAGGACCCATTTGTTTTTGTTTTTGGATCCCCCTGGTATCTCCAGCACTCCTCTCCAGCATCACATTTCAAATGAGTTGAATTTTTTTTCTTATCCACTTTTTTCATGGTCCAGCTCTTACATCCATACATGGTGAATGGGAATACTATGACTTAGGCAAGTCTTACTTTAGTGCTCAGTTGTATGTCTTTACACTTTAGGATTTTTTCTAGTTCATTCATAGCTGCTCTTCCCATTCCTAATCTTCTAATTTCTTGGCTGCAGTCTCCAGTCTGATCAATGTTTGATCCTAGGTATGGGAATGCTTTAACTATTTTGATTTTTTCATTGTCTAGGTTGACTTTACATATTTCTTCCATGGTCATTATTTTTGTTTTCTAAGTCTACCTTTGCACTTTTATTTAGTTTCAGTTCAGTTTATTTCATTTTACAGTCAACCCTTTGCAACCATGGATTCTGTATCAATGGATTCAACCAACCATAGTTTAGAAATACTTTCTCTCTCTGTCTCTCTCTCTCTCTCTCTCTCACACACACACACACAGAGAAAGCAAAACCTGATTTTACTGTTTTATATAAGGCACACCATTTTACTATGCCATTAAATATGATGGAACTTGAACACCCACAGATATTGGTATCCACAAGGTGTCCTGGAACCAAAGCTCAGTGCATACAAAGGACCCACTGTACTTTCAAAGACCTCATTTTGTGTGTATAGGGGGAAAGGAGTTTGACTGGGACTGGGATATTGGAAGGGCTTTCCCAATCATAAACTTCCCCTTTTGCTTTAAAAAAAATGGAGAAACCCTCATGCATAGACTTATCAATTCGTCATAATTGGCTGCAAACCGAGAAGCTATCTGCATCCTCATGAAGCATGCTATAAGAATAATGATGGAGTGGAGAAAAATGATTGTCAGAGGACTGAAAACTCTTTTCTGATCTGTGAAAAGTATTTAAATATATAGTATGAAGACTCTGTTTCAGCACGCCAAATGGGATGCATTCGGCCAATGTGTTCAGCCACATGTGCCACAGATGGTGAATGTGAAGCAAAAGTACTGAGCAAATAATAACAGTGGTACAAGGGATCAAGGGAGACACTGCTGAGGCAGAAATGATAAAGGGATACCAAAGATGTCAGCAAGATTCTTATGCCTGGCCATCTGGAAGCAAAAAAGGGAATGGATGGCGAAGTAGGTATGGGCAGCCTGACTAAAATAAAGACTTACTCAAACGCAGCAGTCAGGCTTGAGACTTTATAGTGGAGTGGGCAAAGGGTACTCTGTGGACCTCATGTGACTTCCAAGAGCCCCTCCACATATCAACAAGTAGAAATTGAACAGTGTAGTGAGGGGGTGCCCTTAAGAGAGAGGGCTGAAGGGGATAATGAGGGTCAGGTGGAGAAGAAGGGGCAGGAGGTGGAGCCAGGAGAAGGAGGGGCAGGGCTGAGAGGAATAAGAGGAGGAGAGAGGCAACCAGGAGGAGGAACACGTGGCGGAAGAGGAGGACGGGGAGTTGCGGTAGGAGAAGGGAAAGAGGAGGTAAAGCGAAAGCAAGTAAGGGATGGGGTGCCAGCCATATTACAAGCAAGGTTGGGATGGCGTCGAAAGGGGCCTCACGAGGAGGTTTGTCTGCGAGACCCCTGCGTGGAAGGAGATTTTCCTTTCCCTGATGCAGAGAGCTGAGCCTTAGGAAGAGAGGACCCTCTAGAGGGCGCTTGGTGGGACCCTAAAGGGGAGCAGTGGCAAATTGGCCCAGAACCCCGAGATAAGGAGAAGGCCGATCTAGAACCCCTGGAGAAGCATTCAGGAGGACGACCCTCATCACAGAACCAAGCGGCCAAGGAAGACGGCTGAAAAGGGAAGGGTTTGCCTGTGTAATTATCGGGACTTATAGTTTATCCCAAAGGGCTGGGAAACAGCCAGGGTGTTTGGGTGTTTGGAGGTTCAAGAGTTACTATTAAAAGTTTGGTTTCTTTGCAACTTGCCTGAAAGTTTGTTGCCGCCTACCGTCAACCAAGGAGGGAGGAGCCAAGCGGGTCGCTCATCATGCAACCAGCTACCCCAGCCCCGCCCACAAACAGGAAGTAAGAATCACTTCCTATAAAGCACATGTGAATGCATTGTTTAGAATAAGGTATATTTGGCTGCATGGACAATACTTGGCATAAGAGAAATAACAGTGTTAAAATGATGTACAATAAAATTATCAAATCCTCCCTTCTGTAAGAACAACCTATAAGATGAGATGGCTCCCATGTAGCTAGTCTGACTTCCTCACTGCTTTTTTTTCTTTTCATTGTAGTTATATGGTCTAGTGGTTTGAGTATTGCACTACAACTCTGGAGAGTAGGGTTCAATTCCCAGATCAGCCACGAAACCCACAAAGGAGCTATCTGAATCCTGTGTTGTCATAGTCATGAAGAATGCTATAAGAATAATGATGGAGTGGAGAAGAAAAGTCCTCGGGAAGGTCACATGTTCTCAGTGTCAGGGGAAGGTAATGCCAAACCTCTGAACAAATCTTGCCAAGTAAACCCCATGGTAGGTTCACCTTAGGATCCCCACAAGTTGGAAAAGAAGACACACAACAAAACAAATACTTAAATGTTTAAGGCTGCTTCTTGTGGTTAAGATTATTAGGAGGGCTTCCTTTAAGGGACAGATTGGTTGCTAATGGCCTAAAAGAGTTTGCTGGCATTTCCTTTATTGCAGCTAATTGTTAGGTGATGGCTTTCTTAATAAAGAAGTTTCTTTAGAATGTTTGGAATAGGAGGAAGCAATCAGAGTTTAGGCAAGGTAAAAGCAACCTACTCCCAGCTAATGAAAAGGACAGGTTGGTACATCTGTATGTTTGATGTTGTGTCAGAAGATTTTTTACCCTTGCCTTCCTCTGAGGATGAGACAGTATGACTTGCACAAGGTCACCCAGTAGGTTTTCATGGCTAAGCAGGGTTTCAAATCCTGATCTCCCAGTGTCTAGCCCGACACCGAAATGACCACACCACACTGGCTCTTGCCTGTGTGTATGTGTTGTTTGTCTGTCATAGTTCCCACACACACCGTCCCCCACCTCTAAACATAATAACAAAAAGAGCATGAGAGAGAGAGATTTCTGAATAGAATTAGATAAGATTTTGAGGAAGGCAAGAACTTGGCTGTAGAGTATCGCTGCTTAGAAAACTGATATAAATTGGTAGAGCTGCTGCTCTGCAGAAAACATGCATGCTGGCTGATGGTTTCCATGTCAGTGGGGCAATGAATCTACTCTCGGTTTGGTATGAACATTTAAGCCCCTTGTAATCTTGTGCTGGGAGAAAGGCAGGATATTAACTGAGTAATTAATAAGGTTGCTCTCCAAGGTGCTGAAACCTATCTCCACAACTGGGCAAGCATCTTTAATGTTCACTGTCTCGCTGACAGGGAAGTCACCAACCAGCACTGCCTATATTTCTGCTCTGCTTGTGTACTTGTAAATGAGGGCAACACACATGCACATTATTAGTAAGCTAAGGAGATGTTCTCTGGGCAGCTTAGAAAATAAAAACAAGAACAAAGTAAAATGGTTACAATTGCAATTAAAAAAGCAATAAAAAGCAAATAAAATGCAACAAATAGAATATCAAATTAAAATGACCCCTTAAAAATGGAAAAGGAGAAGAAAATAACTCTTTAGCATTAAAGAAATTAACAGCCCAAAGCAGAAGAATAAATAAATATTCACAGAGTTTAAAGGTGATGACCATGAGGTAAATGTGGGAAGCAAAAATGTATTGTTTCATATTGTACTGTTTAAACTGCTGTTGATCTTTTTTAAGCATCAGTTACAAATTGCTTTAATTTCTTTTATAGTTCAATTTTGCTTTAATGTTGACTTTTTGTAATAGTAATAGTAATTTATTTACAGTCTTTGACCAAAACAATGTTGACTTTTTGTATATTTTAATATTAAATTGTAACCATTCTAAAGTTTAAGTTGCCTTGAGTCTTGATCCTTGGAAAAAGGCAGAACTGAAAATAGGCCAAGAGGCAGGGAAGAGAATAACATCCTGACATAATGTATTCGTAAAACCTGGTTAGTACCTCTGCAGCTGTATTTAATACCTATTCAGGTATTAAATGCTGGTCCATTTTCAAATGTGATGCACACCTGTGATCCAAAACAGGAAGTTTACAGAATATGAGTCACTAAAACCATGTACAGTAATCTCTGTCATAGCTAAGATTTCACCTTAAGCTGACAAGAGGTGTTGGATACCACAAAGTCTATATTGGCTCACTAGTGAGCCAATAGAGATGGCAAATAGAGGAGACTGTTTTACTGCTCTTGACAAAGACAGATCAATGAGCATCCTCAGTCTTCAAACTTAATCTTTTATGGGAGTTGTGCCATTATCTTAAAATACAGAATAGAGCCATAGAATGAGTTAAAAGGGATTACAAGGTCTATTGTATACAACCCCCTGCCATGCAGGAACACACAACTGGGGCATTTCTGAGAGATGGCCATCCAACCTCTGTTCAGTACATGGCAAATACGGAGAGTCTACTGCGCTCTGAAGCCATGTCCTCCTCTCTCAGACAGCTCTTACAAGAAAGAAAACAATAAATAATTGAAAACCCCTCGCATGAGTACTTGAACCACTCAATAACAGTATTCATCTGAGTCTGAGCCTTGCAGTCTGAGCCTTGCCTCCTGTTGTGTTCCTTCATTGCTTCTTGGTAATAGAGTAATCACAGTAAAGTAAGTCACTACAACTGCTTTAGATGGAAGATAATATGGTTTCCCCAAAAAACATTTTTATGAGTGACTTTGATGAATCAACCTGTCACTGCTGCAGCATTTGATAAGGTCAGCCATCACCATTCTCTCTGAAATTACCCAGCACTGGCTTTTGATGGCTCTTATTAAATCCTTTATGCAATGGTTAGAGGAGATGGGAAAGTTGCCTTGCCTTTGCCTTGAACTGAGAATGATCTGAGAGCACATGGTGATAGTCTATTACTGAAGCTGAGCAAGTCTGGGTTTACTAGTCACCTGGGATGGGAAGTCAGCTAGTAAAGCATTCTTAGCTCTTTGGAGGCGAAATAGAGTCAAAATGTATAAAATAAACTGATCTCCCTTACCTCCCAGAACAGATTTGTGCATGTTGCTAAATAAATATGGGAATTACTTACAGGGCTTACTTTTCAAGGGGTAGGAAGGACATAACATATACCTTTTCCAAAATAATGTAAGGCTGGTATTTCTTATTTTTTGTTTTGGAGGTATAATGAGTAATATTTTCTTCTAAAATGTTATAGTTTGAAGAACATTTGATTTGGAGACTTTTTAAATAATTGTGAAATAATAGCATTAAAAAAAAGAAGCAGTTATTAACCCATTACTCTTAAAAGAGCTTTTCTGTTCTTCCTCATTAATAACCTTTTCCATCTTGACCACACACTGTTGCTGCTTGTTTTCTTCTCTGAAATGTTGGCAGATATGATTGAATCAATTACTGAATGGCACATAAATGCCATGTACTTAGAAGGTTTACTTGACTTTCAGACTAGCAATTGGATTTTGATCTAAAGTTGCAATTATATCACAAAAGAAGGAAAGTTATCACTTCTCAAGTTGTAATTGTAATATAATTTAGTCAAACTTTAGGATACTAATTATAACTAATTACAATTATTTATACTGATTATAACAAAACAGTTATCTGCAGACAGTTAATTTTCAATTCTCTTGGCATGCCACTCTTACAATCCCCATTGCAAAATAGGGTATACATGGTCTAGATTATAAAACAGTTATAGGCAGATTTGTAGGTATTATATGAAGAGTTATGAATATGTTAGAATGCTACACAAATATTACGTGTTATTGTTGTGAAATACAGTTTCTTACTATATAAGCAAAAGATCAGAGAACCTTAAACAGTGAAAAACAAATTAATTCTTTCTACTAAATATATAAGACTAATTTCTAATAATGTGCATATCGGAATAGAAGGCTATTCATTATGTAGTTTTGTCAAGGGTCTATGAGCACTGGCTCTTAAGTAATATTGATATAATATCAGCCTTTAGAAAGCAGATTATGGTTGCATCACTTGAGGAACTGAATGTTTTGTCCTCAGTAATAGTTTGAAAAAGCAGCCATCGTGAAACAGAAGGAAGCCAGATTGCAACATTGCTTTGGTTTATAAAATGAACTACTATTGACTATGCATCCAGCCAACATAATGTAGTGGTCTGAGTGTTGAACTATGACTCTGGAATCCAGGGTTCGATTCCCAGTTTGGCCATGAAACCTACTTGGTGACCTTGGACAAGTCACATGCTCTCAGCCTCTAGGGAAGGCAATGACCAAACTCTGAACAAATCTTGCCAAGAATATCTCATGATAAGTTTGCCTTAGGGTTGCCATAGGTCAGAAATGGCACACAACATCATCATCATCAACACAATTTTTTCTTACAATGAAAATAAGGAATTTGAATAAATTAATTCCAGCTGCCATGGCCCTGGACTGAGAACGAAAGAAGAACTGCTGGACTTGATCCTCGCCGCATTACCATTCCCTTCTCCTTTTGTGTCATGTCTTTTTATACTCTGAGCCTAAAGGCATTGAATGGTCTAACTGACAATTTGTAAGCCTCTCTGAGAGCATTTCTAAAGTGTGGGGTATATATACAATAAATTATAACCATAATAAATCTGAAAAGGATTAGGAAATTCTAGTGGACTGAGTACTGCATCAGAGGTTAGAATTAATTAGGAGGAAATAAAGAGGTACTTGATATTAAATTAGTTTTGCAATCAATCTGATCTTGGAAGCTAAACAGGATGAACCATAGTTAGTACTTGGATGGGAGACCACCAACAGATACCAGGTGCTTTAGGCTATATTTCAGAGGAAGAAATTGGCAAAACTACCTCTGAGTTTTTGTTGCCTAAGAAAACCCCATGAAATTCATGGGGTGACCCTAAGTCTACAGGCAACTTGAATGCACATGCACACACAAAGTTTCATTCTGATATTGACATACTGGAGGATAATGTTAAAAAATGTAGTCATGTTAGTTTGTGTTTGTATGCAAAAGGATTTTGTAGTACCTTTGAGGCTAACTGAGAGTATGTAGCAAAAGGTTTTGTAGACTGAATCTCTTTCATCTGATGCATGAGATGAATGCATCTCATGCATTCATGCCCAGTGAATGGGCAGTGTGTGTTCGTGAACAGTAATAGAAACTCAACATCTCTCATTTTGGTAATAGGGTGGCAAGACTGGTTTTAACAATGTCTGTAAAGGGCAGTGAGGAGACAAAGGGGGGAGAAAAGGATCACTCATAATGTTGCTCATTTTATGGTGTGACTTTTTTAGTTGATTTCATGGATACAGCTGGGATGGTCTTACTAACATGGGCATCAAATGTACTCCAGGCCAGGGTTTTGTTAGTTCTGTGTTTTAAATAACAAAAGGAACTTTCAGTCATCTTTGAATAAAAATAATAATTACTTTTTGGTAACTGTAAGGGAAGCCATCCAATTTTCTGAGCCTTGGAATTGAAATGGTAGCAAATGACCTTTTCAAGTAATTTTCCAAGGCTTGCCCTAGGTAGAAAGAATATTTTAAACTTCTAATGATGTGTGTGTGTGTGTGTGTGTGGGTGGGTGGGTGAGTGGGTGGGTGGGTGAGTGGGTGGGTGGGAGGTGTTAGAATTAGTTCAGCAGCATACAGAGCAAGAACTTCTAGATGCAGGGATGGATGATTATTATTTCAGCTTGTTAATTTATTTTTGAAATTATAAGTTTCTTCATATATAGGCTGGAGCAAATGGTTGTTTAAAGAAAGCAACAGAAAGATAAACTGACAGACATTTGTATCCCTCAGCTAGATGCTTGTATCAAGCAAGGACTGTGACACCTTTCAGCTCAAAATTAGATAAGGTAGAAGAATCAGTGGTAAACAAAACAGTGTTTTTCTCCAGTACATTCCCTTGGATCTTTGCTCTAACTGTTGTAAATGCAGCTACTTGTCTTAGGCCAAAATTGTGTTTGTCCCATACAGAGATGGCAGGGAAGCACACTGGACTATTCATAGGTTGCTTCTTTTTCTCCTCTGTACTGAGCTTCTAAGGCCAAAACAGGAAACACATGTATTGAATTATACTGTAGGAGGAAGTGAGGCTTATCCCACCCACCCACAAAAATCTACAGGCCAACAGAGACAGATCCACACACAAATCGGGTCCAACAAAACTACTCCCAGAAGGTAACATTTGCCTCAAGAGGAAAAGCCTCTATGGGTGACAACAGGTCAACTTTAACTTGGTCCTCAGTGGCAACTTTTTGCAGAAGCCTGGCAAAGGGGCAGTCACTGGTTGTTTAAATGTGAAGTATGGCATACCTCATCTTTAATGAAATGTTTGAATCATGACTCACATTGGCAGAAGGCCAAATGTCACAAGGGGTGGGGACACTGGCTTCTAATAACTAATCAGAGGAACTTTATGTTAACTTTAAATCAGAAGAATGAATCTAAAGACATCCTAAAGCCATCCATAATGGAACTGTTGCAAGACTAGACTCTGGACTGAGGGGTAGCTATGGGGGTGAGGAATGAAGGCATTGCCCTCAAATAAGAATTCTGCCCCACATTTAAAATTTCCTCCAAATTTCTTGTGATATCTTCAAAACTGTACACACTTTAGGACTTTTATATATGATGTGTTCACATTCCCTTATTTTTGGGTGAAACTGATTTCAGGATTGGGAACACAGCAACCAATAGCCCCACCACAGATGGAAGCTGGCTTTCCGGCACTCTGGCAGTGAGCAGCATATAAACGCCATGCCACTGGAGCGCTTGGAAGCTGGCCCACATGTGGGTAGCTGGGCGGCATGAATCCACCATCTGGGAGGCTTCAGAGCATGTGTCATCAAAACACTCCACTCTGAAGCCGCCCAGATGGCAGAGCAAAGGGCAGTCTGTTTCATCCCTTTGTCTGTCCCCTTTTTGGGGGATACCTGAACGCTATAAATTTGCAACTGCGGAAAAACATAAGTTTTTGCTTGACCCTTGTTCTGAGCCTTAGAGCATCATTCTGCCACTGGTTAGCTGAGATTACATTCATTTTTTGTAAAAGCAGCTTTCCAAACTCTACTATTTGTCATCCCTTTCTAATGTTATCTTCTTCCATAGCTGAAATGCATTAGAAGCTTCCATTTTGATTTGGGTGAAATCAAGTGTACAGATGAAAGCATTTTCTTCCTGTGATGTAGAACATAGTAGAAGTTTTATTTTCCTCCTCACCACATTTTTTTTAAGTTATGTTGCTCCAGAATGGAACTCTTCATTTGAAAAACATAATAATCCAGACAAGATTTACATAGTTTGCAATATTTAATTAATTAATCCTTCTGAGATTCATAAAATAAAAGCATTCTGATCTAAGAATTGTCTGCTTGGTCCTCAAACATTAGGAGTCTGTGAGAATCAATCATGACTACATATAAAGAGAGTTGGTGAAGGAGGGTTTTTTAAAAAAATTATTTCAAAGCTACTGTTTTTGCATTTTAAGCTAGAATAAGACAAAAGCTTTGAGAAAGTAATAGTGGGTAAAATGAGCATTGGGTAAAATAGTGGGTACAATGAGGGACACAGTGGTTCGGTGATTAAGACACTGACACTAATGAATGCAAGGTTGACAGGTCAAGGCCCAAGCACTGCGTGTTGGAGTGAGTTCCCATCACTAGTCCCAGCTTCTGCCAACCTAGGAGTTCAAAGGCATGTAAAAGTGCTTGTAGATAAATAAATACCACTTTAGTGGGAAGATAACAGCATTCTGTGCAGTCAGGCTGGCCACATGATCACAGAGTCATCTTGGACAATGCTGGCTCTTTGACTTAGTAATGGAGATGAGCACCACCCCTACAGTTGGACACAACTTGACAACCTTGTCAAAGAGGAAACCTTTAAAATGAGCACAGCCTACAGTAAATTTCCAACATTTGAAGTCAGTGTATAGGAATGAACTCTGACAATCACAAGTGAAATGTATGTTTCTCTAGAAACTCAAGTGATACACTAATGAATGTTGCCTGTTGGTAATGAGATTGTTAAGGGAGTTTGGCAGCACCTAATCAGGATCCATGTGGAAGCATTCACAAAGCTAGAGATATCCCCCATAACTTAAAAATGGCAATCAAAATAAAAAGAGAGAAGCCAAATCTTCAAGAAGCTAACCATGAGACATCTAGAAAATCCCCTGAACTCAGTTGATATTCCATTGAGAGATTTTATATCCTGAAGTAACAAAAGCATTTCCTTTTCCAGCAGTGTGATAAGTCAAAATTATTCAGTACATTTAACTGAGTATGGTCTCTTTCATATTATTCTAGAGATGTATATGTCCTCACAATATATTCCCTTGGATTTTACCAGTTGTCAGTGGAATCACTTGAGTTGGTGTCACCTGATGCAGTGATTCGTTGTGTTTCTCTCACAGACCCATTGACCTGCTCCCACACCATACCCTACAAAATCATTAGTAATGTTTTTTCCTACTTTATGTTACTGATAAATCACATTCCCATATTTCACTGAATTGAATGGCAATATCCTTAGGGTGTCACATGGTACTGCTGACACACCCCTAGTGATGCCCCTGCCTGTTGTCATCTCCAGATCTAATTGTTTGCTTTTGTTGTGGGCCGGTCATGCCAATTTTTTGGATCTATTCCAGAGCATTTCCAAATATTTCTTTTTTTAAAATGGGGTGTAATCTACTGAGATGATCCTATAGTTTGAAAGACAAATTTTCTCATCCTCTCTTTTTTAAACTTTGTTTTCCTTAGAGTTCTCATGCTATACTGCAAAAGTGTCATTGTACTAATGCACTGTAGCACTATAACTCTTAAGAAGAAGAACTCTTAGAAGAAGAAAGGAGGATAAAAGAAACAGAAGTTTTTTTAGGTTATGTGTCTCAGAGTTTAAAAGAATCCAAAATGAAAATGGGAGTACAATGTTACAGTTGGTGGCCGAAATTACCAGAAAATAGTCCAAGACAACAGAAACATTGTTTGGATTATTTTTGGTTAGGGGGGAGAGGAGTTTGTTTTTAAAGCCAAGTATTATAACAATGAATATCTCAGCAGAGGAACAGACCAGCAGCTTGGAGTGGCCTTTGTCTTCTCCAGTCATGATTGCGCCATGATTGGCCTGGGATCATGGTGACCAGATAGCCTGCCACCACAATCCCAAATTAACTGCTGGCAAGGAGTGGAATTTCACTGCTCCTTTTGCCAGTGGCTTTGGTCCACCTTAGGTGGCCTCAGAGTGGCTTTCAGCCCCATTGGAGGTGTGCATCATATGCACACCACGCCCCCAAAGTGGATGGAAGCTGCTCCTTTTGGCCCATCTGTTTCAGGCCCCAGTCTCCTGACTCATCTGCTCCATCTGGAAGAGCCCTGTGATGAAGTGTTAGGGATACTGTGTGCCTTTTCTTTGGATGCAGCATCTTGGAGAGACCCTTCTCCCATGCTGACATGGGTTCCTTCCTTGGATATCTGTTAGACAGCATGCAGTGGCATGATCTCTCTTTACTAGAGGGACCCAAGAGGTTTCTTCCCTGAAGGAATTTGAGCAGTAATGACTGACTTCTCAATTACAATCCCATCCAAAGAATTGAATTTATCTCATTCCAGTCCCTAGAGGTTGCAGTTTCAGATTTATTTTTGTTTTTATATGTGGTGATAATTCCCTATTTTAGAGAAAGATGGATATACAATCCCTTTCGTACCACATTTGGAAATCAGACTTGTTATTCTTATCTTGGTTGAGACTTCATTGTTTCAAATGAGCACCATGTTTCAAATATTGAAAAACTTCATATTGTCATCTATATCCATCTTTCTTGATTAAAAAAATGTTGCAGGTTGGCAGCAGTGATGAAATGTTGTAAACAACAGATGCAGTAGTTGTGCAGCAGCTCTGGGACTCATGGCTATATTTCTTTAAATTCCTCCTGCTTTTCATTTAAATGAACTGTCAGTCTTCCCAGATTTGCATTCCTTGTTTTAAAAAGAATGTGCTAAATGTTTTAGTTTAGAGGCTGACTATAGAGAAGGGCATAAATCTACAAGTTCTCTGCAGTTTAGAAGCTGCCTTGAAGCATTTTACTTAGAGGTTTAAGTGCTCTATGAAATCAAAAGGCATTTTCATAACATAGCCTCTGATTTTTATAAGCACTTAGAGGTATGCTACTGGTTGAATCAACAGTGCTGACAGAAATGGAAGGAAATAAGCTTTTGTAATTTGCCAATAAATGAGTATTTAAGGGGGCAGACTAAAGAAGGAAGGAACACAAAAAGCTAATTTTTGTTGAAGCTCTCTCAAGTAAATTAGGGATATAGCTGTGTTATTGAGGTTGTTGTTGTTGTTATATTTATTTATATCCCACCTTCCTCCCAGTACAGGCTAACAAATCTAAAACGATTGACTTAATCTGGTTTAAAATGTGTCCAATCCAGGGTGACTGGCAATGCCTTTCATAGCCCTCTGAGATCTTTTTAATAATGGATATCCTAGGTCATTTAGCATATGAGCCATCTTCCTTAACACCAAGCTTCTCACAAAGAAGTAAATACAAACCATCTTCCTTAACACTGAGCTTCTCACTAAGAATAATTGATCTGTTGTTTCTATCAACTTTCCTGTAGTCCCGGTTGTTACTGTGATGGAACCCCTTCCCAGTTCCACCCTTCGGCTCCAATCACTCACCTTGTCCTTAACCTTCAGATTCCTCCTTGAAACTAGTAATCAGATGCCAAGGTGACCCCTACAATGGAGATGTGCATGTGTTGATCATAGGGTTTAGTGTGGGAAATAGTGACCAGTTTTTGTTGTTCATTATTAAATTGAACCATCTGTACAGAGTTGTAGTGAAGATTTCTTTTAAGAGATAATAAACATCTAACTATTATGCTGGTTCCACACACAGTATATTAATGGTTCTCAGCCTTTGGTCCTCTAGATTTTTGAGACTTCAACATTCAGAATTCCTGAACAATGAACATACTGACTGGGACTTCTGGGAATTGATGTCCAAAACATCTGCAGGACCAAAGGCTGAGAACCCATTGAAGTCTATGAAAATAAATCAATTTCAAACAAAATAACACTTCTCTCTGAACTTCCACATTCTCAGCTTTCCAAACCCTATCCACATCTTACCAGTTCTTCTCTTCCTAACACCCTTAACTCTGTTTCTACCTGGACCATAACTCATTATTTTACAGACATGCCTTTATATTATTTATAGGCTGACCATATGTCCCAGATTTCCAGACCATTCTGTCATTTTAATACAAATGCCAATTTTATCCCATTTTCACAAAAATGCCCTGTTAATGTTGCAAAAATGGTTTGAAGATCTTTGTTTGAAATTGTGGTTGTCATTTGCAAAAGACTGAGTGTCTACATTCCAAACATACATTACTTTAATTGAAAAAGATAATATTTCAGCTACAGAAGTAGCCATAAACATTGAAAATCTTGTAGAGTTCAGAAAAAGTGAAGTGTTCATAACTAGTAATGTGAAGATTTTTGTAATATTGTAGAGTTTATTCTTTGTCTTCTAGGAAGGAGAGCATCCATCAAAAGAATACTTTCTGTTATGAACAGTATGTGATCAAAGGAGAAATCTAGATTACGTGTTGAGACAATGAGGGCTGTGTTAGTGATTGTGTCATAGAGGCTGAGAGGTTTTAGGATAAGGGGTTGAAAGTCCAAAATTTGTTGCATAAAATTACTTCATCAGAGAAATATTGATGATACAATTGTAGTGAAATACAGTCCCCCTCTACATCTACTAAAATTTTTGCATGAGTTCTGTCACTGAAGAATGATTGTTAGCTTAATACAGTCATGTAATAAAACTTTTGTTGTTTTCTCACTTTTTATGAATACGAAATATTACATAACCCCATCCCATTTTTGCCATCCCAATTTCCCATTTTTGTCTTCAGAAAATAGGCTCAACCTAGTTATTTCCTTTCTTTCATAGCCACCCCTTCAGATTTTGAAAGCTGTGATTGGTTTACTTTTTCCAGGCTTCTCCAGCCATTCACTTCACATTAGTTATCTCCAGGTCCCCCTAAAACTAAAGAAAGGCATTTTTTCAAATCCTAAACTGGTTAAAACCACTGACAAATGCAGTGATTTTGCCCCCACAACACTCCATATGGGTGGTTGGCTGGTGGTTAGCTGGGGAACAGTGGGGAGGAAGGAAGGAGGGAAGGAAAGCCAGCTGGCCATGCACCCCCTCCCTCTGTGGAGCCCAGAGCAGCAGGGGAGGTGACCCAGACTAATACCCAGACCCCTTAGAGCCCTCTCTCCAGTCCATCTGGTGCCATCCAGCCTTGGAGGGAGATATGCAGGTCCAGCTCCATTGGGTCTGGCCTGCTCTAAGAAACAGAGCTCTTCCTCCAGTCCATATGATGCCATCCAGCCTTGGAGGGAGAGATGCAGGCCCAGCTCCATTGGGCCTGGCCTGGACTAAGAAGCAGAGCCCTCCCTCCAGTTCATCTGATACCATCCAACATTGTGGGGAGAGATGCAGGCTCAGTTCCATCAGGCCTGGTCTACATTAAGAAGCAAAGCCCTTGCTCCAGTCCATCTGGTGCCATCTGACCTTAGAGGGAGAGATGCAGGCCCATCGGGCCTAGCCTGGATTAAGAAGCAGAGCCATCCCTCCAGTCCATCTGCTATGATCCAGGCTTCAGAGGGAGAGAAGAACTGCTGGACCTGATCCCCTTCCCCACTGCCATTCCCTTCTCTTTTTGTATCATATCTTTTAGATTGTAAGCCTGAGAGCAGAGAACTGTCTAATTAACCATTTCCAAGCAACTCTGAGAGCCTTTGTGTCTGAAGAGCAGGGTATAAATACTCTAAATAAAATGAAATAAATATGCCTAAACCTTTTAAAAATGCAGAAGAGGGGCCAACATGGGGGAAAAAAATACTGAGTCAAAGAGCAAAAAGAAGTTGTTGGCTGTATAAAATCCCAAGGAAAGGTTATAATTTCTGCTCTATAGTATACTGTAATTCTAAAAGATGATAGATTCTTTCTCCACCTACTGGTCTATGCTGATGAAATTTCAGAGCAGTCTCTTGTTAAGCGAAAGACACAAAGTTGTTGTTTTTTTCTTGCTAAGAAGGAAGTGGGGAGAACAGCATGTCTACTAAAGTAAGAATAGTCCTGGAGGTTTCTTCTTGATAGATGTTCTTGTTCCATTACTCCCCAAGCTTTTTCATTTATTGATCTTGGAACAGTCCAGTCGGTTTTAGGATACACAAAGATATTGTTTAGGGGATGTTGCTAAGTACATCACTGCTTACTTTGTGTCCCTGGATAATGTTAAGGAAATAACACCAATTAATATATTGATTGGCATGTCTAATTACATTCCAGTAATTTGTCTTCTGTATCTATGGAGAGGAGAGTTTCAAGACATAGGATCTTTCATTTGTAAACCAGTCTTTCAGAATCCCCCCCCCCCCTTATGATGTTAGCTGGTGCTTAACATAATTATATCCTTATAGACAAAGTTGGGCAAATTATTACATGGTCAGGGAATGGGTTTCCCACATCATGATGGGATTTTGAAATTACACAGTGATAGATCTAGACATGATGGCTATTTTGATATGAGGAAGCAAGAAGAGGAGTAATGTTTGAGAGTAGACCATGAGAAAAAAGCTAGAGCCTTGTTCTACTGCTCCGGAAAGAGGAGATCTCACTGGGCAGTGATTTATCTTTGTCAGTTTTGGACAGGTATGGTTCTCCCTTCGTTCCTCCCTGAATTAATCTCTGGGAGTGGCAGAAAAGTTCTAGTCCAGGCAGTTTTGCAGGTTCACAGGCAAGGTGGCTAAAGTGTGCCGAGATGTCTGGATACCTCTGAACCAAGGACCTCAAATTCCTACTTTACTCCAGGAGATCATCATGTTCAGATACTGAATTCATCTGTCCTAATCAGTACAATTGAGAAACTGTTGTTGCTGTTGATGTTTGTACATGAGCAGGAGACCAGCATTACTTTTGCTGCAAAAGATGAGATGAACATGATGTCCTTCCCCACCTCCTTACACATAACCAAAGTGAATAGACTGAACAGCATAGGTGGACTTGCGGTACCCAGACAGCCAATGTAGCATATGTAGGCTGTAGCTTTGCCCCAAATAGATAGGAATGATTGGCAGAGTTCTAGGGAAAGAAATGGAGGGGGGAGAGTTGACACTTCTCCCAAGACTTTCCACTTGTGACAGTTGACTGACTCTTCCTAAAAGTAGCGCCAGTCCTGCCTTGTGGTCAGAAGCAGGCAGTGATGTTCAGGATGAATTCTCCAATTCTGGTTTCACTGTAAATTGTGAACTAAGTAGGATGGACTTGTATCATCCTAATGAAAGTAAGCCCTACAAGAAATTACTTGTTGAATTATTGTTACTAGAGAAGGATGAGAGGTTACCTCATGAACAAAGGGGTCACATAGAAGCTCATTGTTCATCATTGTTCAAGCAGTTGTTTTCCTGTTTTTACTCTACTACACTCTCTTGTGCAGTGAAACCATTAAAAATTAACTCACCTTCAGAAAATAAAGGAGGAGAGAGAGAGAAAGGCAAAATGTTTAGACCCTCATACACAGCACAGACTAAAACATCTATAGGATGTTCATTCACCATGAAAATAATTTCATGCCCAGTCCATGATCTTATTTTGTTTCTCTTCAGCATCACTGCACAAATGGATATACTGACAGAAATCCAGCTTGTCTAAAAGCAGAGGATTTGCTTTTGAAGAAAAAAAGTTTCTGTGTACTATTCATTTTGCCATGGCAAAGCAAAGGTTTGGACTTGCTAAAAAATGTTTGGTTGGTTAGCATTTGCTGATCAAGCTGGAAGAGCTTAAAGGATGCTGGGAAGTTCAAAACTGTAATAGTGAGTCATGTTTTGAGATGCTTTAAGAGCTATTCTATATTCATACAAAAGGGAACATACTTTTCTGTTACTATTCAGAACATTTCCATGTGCTCTCCAAGTGCTGAGACTAGGGATGACGAGAATATCTGCCATTATTTGTTTCCTGAATGAAAAATGGTTTTTTGAACACTCAGAAAACATAGGTGAGACGAATGATATAATGGAATGAATTCTGTGCAGTTTTGCCTGGTATCCACACATTGTGAAGTGTTTTTGGAAATGATTCTGTGCAGCACATGGATTATTTCATGAGAATTATAGACATTTGCTAAGAAAAACAATGTTTCCAGACAGGTTTTTTTAAAAATGCAAGATCCCAATTAGGTTGGTCCTGTTGCAAATATATAAGGAATATCTGGTTCCTTACTTTTGATAGGTGGACTCCATCTGCTCCATAGTGCTCAGGCTTTTAGAAAATTTTCTCAGGGTGGCAGAAGAAATGGGCCAACCCTTTGGCCAGGGCATTATGGATTTCTCTTTTAACTCCCCCGCCCATACAAGCAGTACCTATGCAATGGAGTTCCCCATCCTTTGGCCATATTTGCCTGGGCACAATGGCTGACCACATTATAGCTACATTCAGCCATGAAGATTAGATAACCCTGATGACATTTCCCCACTCATCCTTGGGAGTCCAGCTTCTGAAGGCCTACTGCAATCATGCCCCCTCCAGCTCAATCTGACAGCCACCTGAGTGTTCATAGAAGGAGGAGGTAGGAGAGATAACCCCATGTCCTCAGAAAACATGAAGGTTTGGCATTTGGCATATCAACAAGTGAAGTGAGACAGCATGCATTCAGCTGGGAAAAACCCTCTTGAAATAGAGTCTGTAAGTTGGGTGTGGCTGAGTCAGCATGCTTTATAAGTCAAGGGTCTTTCCCCCTTTTAGTTGCTGGACATAAACTTGATTTCTCTCTCAGCCCTTCATCAACTGTCAGATCTGACTCTGTGATTTATGACGCCAGACTGTTTCTTGACCCCGCTATCTTTCTACATGCAAACATGGCTTAGATTTATGGCTTCTGACCATGGACTGTTTGTTATCAGATACTGCTTGTTTTTTTCCAGCTTCTGAACTGCTGGCTCTATACCTGCTGGTACAGTGTGAGAGCAGGAAACCTCATATTTTTGAGTGCCTGAATAAGTAGGCCTTGCCTTTTAAGAAACCAAGGTCATCACCACCAAGTGGATGACCAGGGAATTTGGTAAAGGCCCACAGTGCTCCACAAATAATAATGACAGGAGGCTGTTCCACTGAAGGCCCCTCTTGACCAGCCGTTCAACCACCACCAGTTCATCCAGTCCCATGTGATCCAAAATGGTGTTATGAGTCTGGTACACTGCCCAATAGAAAAAGCTATAGCTGCTGATAAGGACTCAGTGCCTCAATGGCCAAAATCTAGAATCTGTAACAATAAGAACAACCAACAGAGATGTTAAAACTGAGACATATCCTGGACTGCATACTGAAATCAACACAATATGTCGTCAGAATATGTCAGTTTCCAGGCTTGTTGTGCCTTTCTCAAAACAGTGGAGAATGGTCAACAACATGTATGTTTGAAAAGTCAAATGCTACTAGCATGTTCACAGACATGCATTAGTCAATCTGGATGTAAATCTATCAGTGTATCAACTAATGCAGGAATTAAGAACTGCCACAATTGGGTTATGAATTGGTCCCCAGTAAGATCCTGGAGGCTTACCCTCAATTCCCTGTAAAGAAAAGAAAACAGAAAAGAAAGTCTTGATTTTTAAAAAATGAGACCGTTTGTGTTGGGACTCACTCCTCCCTGCTAATGGTCATAGTCCCAGGGGAAGACTTTATTTATTAGAAAAGTAAATGAGAATGCAATTTCTGGTTTGTTTCCTTGTTAAATAATAAAGTCTTCAGCTGAAGGCGGAAACAAACCATTGAGGGGCAAAAATGTGGCAAAATTTCACCCTCACATTCCAGGACATGTGCGTATGTGAGAAAGGTGAAGATCCTTTCAGCTGAAGACCTTGCTATTTAACAAGGAAGTGAACCAATCATCGCATTCTCATTTACCTTCTTATTTAGTAAAGTGAGTCGAAAATGTTTTGAGAAAAAAATGTAAACAAAATAAAAGTGGGAATGGGAAAGGCTAAAATCAGTACAGAACTGGCTTCCATGTTTGGAAATGGATTTGACAGATGTCCATCCCCGGGAGAATGCTACATGATTTGCAAAGCACCATGTCAGCTGATTAACTATGTTAACAAACAAGTCTATGCTACAGTGAATGAGCCATCACTGAACAAACATCTCCTTTTCAATGGGCTGCATCCACAGTTATAGCTGTGAGCTATTAAGAGATAAGTAATCAAGAGAGGAAACATTACATGTACACAGTCCTGAACCAAACCATATGAGAAATATTACCACAAATGGTTAGTAAATGATTTTGTGGGATGCATTTACTTCTAGTTCAATGGGGAAAATGTTTTTCTTCTTTTTAAGAGTTACCACATCTCTCTGTTGATTTCCCCCCAATGTTTGTTAGTGTGATCTTGTTCTTCTTTTCATTTTAGCATTGCTCTTTGTTTAGCTATAACATATTGTGTGTGTGAAAGACAAAGTGAGACATTTCTTGCCGTCAAGTTGCTAACATTGATTCTCCTCCCCTCCCCTGTTTGTCCAATTAAATGCTGTAATTACAAACATGATACTTAACTCCAGTGACCGGTCTATATTAATACCTCTCAAACCTGATGATTGCTTTGTTATGTAAGGAGATATTTGCTACCATGGAAGTGGTGATCTGCATCAGCTGGAGTGAGTTGAGAGCCAGTTTCTCATACAAGCAGAAGGCCAGTGATGAACAGGATGGTGTGATCTGTGTCAAAGATTTAGCATTATCTTCATCATGACTGGAAGGGAGGAGAACTGTCCACAGCTCATGAATCAGATGCACTGTGAGAGATCTGAGTCGAAAGCCTAATGAGCACTCCTAGAAGAATCTAATCTGCCTGCCCATACTTCAGATTTACTCGTTACTTATAGGAAATCTTAATTATTTTGTGCAATGGAATACAGCTCCCATTACAGGGGATTTTCAACTAGCAATAACCATACTGAAAAGTCAAGGAAGCCAAAATGCACAAAATGCCACATGTAGGCATGGGAGGTTCCATGCTGTAGGAATCCTTGAATATTTTACATACAAGAGCTTAGATCATTTGGGCTGACTGCATTTTGCTGGTGTACTAAGTAACCAGCTTTGATCCCCCCCCCAAAAAAAAATCAATAAACATGAGGAAATGGACCATAACCAGTTTCATCAATTTACCTGCAACCTGCAAGGCATCCATCTGCCTTGCCAAATTTCTCCAGGATCTGAGCTCTTAGGGCAGAAGTGGATTAATATAGTCTATGGCTTCAGGCATCTCCATTTTTGTGGGGCTTCAGGACATCTCCAAAACTCCCATACATTTTTTTTTTTTTTTGGAAAAAAATAATCTGGCCCAAGATTAGTCTTAAGGCACACACCCACAAAAAGTGTGGTGATTTTGCATCCCTGAGCACTGATCCTCAATCAGTGAGCCCCTCTCCCCAGCATACAAACAAAACCGCTCAAAAATACATACAGCCAATGGTCAGCTGTAACCTGAACCACATGTGGCATCTCATTACTTCTGTTTATGGAAAACTGTGGCACCATGGACCACCATGAACTCACCCCTGACATAGTTATATGTCATATGGTCTGCATAATCTGACCCTGCCCTGCATTCGGGATTCCCCCAACCCTTTAAATTTGGAAATAGGAAATTAATAGGAGCTACTTTTTGGACTACAATTCCCAGACCTCCCCTGCCCTTGTCCCAGAAAAATTGCCCATGACCGTGCTGGTGTGGAGGGTTATAGTTCAAAAAAAAAAAAATAACTTTTCTAAGTTCTGCCTGTCTCTAGACCACTAATCCTTTTTAGAGTATACCTGTCCTAGACAGCATGAAATAGCCAATGTGGTTACTAGTCAGCAATTTTCCTAGGAGCCTCCTTACCTATCTCCCATTCTGATTTATCCTTTTTTGTTGTGGTGGTTTTGTAGAAGAAATATGATATTGAGAATCTGCTGTAAACCCTGATAGGGTATTCTGTATATCCTTCCAAAATACCTTTTCAAGATTCTGTAGAATAAAACTATTGGATACACCCCTTCCTAGAACATGAGGCCCTGAAGTGCATGCACTGATAACCTCATGACTTGACTTCTGAAATGCGCTCTACATTGGGCTACCCTTGTATCTAATCCAAAATTTCAATTAATTTAAAATATGGCAGCCAGGGTGGTCACTGGAAGATCTAGAGGTGACCATATTACACCTATATTAAAATCTCTTCACTGGCTGCTTATTAATTTCCAGGCACAATACAAGGTGTTGGTTATAACCTTTAAAGCCCTTTATGGTTTAGGTCCAGCCTATCTGCGGGATCACCTTCTCCCATATAATCCACCCCGCACATTGAGGTCCTCAAATAAAAACTTACTGCAGCCAGCTAACACTAGGCTGGCTGTAGTTACCTAGAGGCCCTTCTTTTCTCTTCAGCTGCTCCCAAATTATGGAATAGCCGGCTGGAAGAGATTCAAAGTATTACTAGTCTTGACTGCTTTAAAAAGGCAATCAAGACATATCTCTTCCGGCAGGCCTTTCCAGATTAAGATGAACTCCCAGTAACCTTGGCCTGTTACAGACAGCCAAAATAAAGCTGCTTCGAGTCACAGTGGAGGTATGGTGTTTCAATGATGCATGCGTCCTAAGAGTCCAGAAGTCGCACCAAAGCCATGCTCCAGCCCTAAGGACTGGAGCGTGGCTTTGGTGTGGCTTCTGGACTCTTAGGACGCATGCATCATTGAAACACCATACTTCCACTGTGACTCGAAGCAGCTTTATTTTGGCTGTCTGTAACAGGCCATAGTTTGATAATTTGATAATTCATCCATTTGATAATTGCACTAACTACCTTTAAAATTAAAATTAAAACAATTTTAATAATTGTTTTAATAACTGTCCAATAATTTAATTGTATTTTATTGTGGATGGGAGGGTTAGGGTGGGTTTGGGATGGAATGAAACATTACTGTATTTTTGTACTGTATGGATATTTTTAGTGAAAGCTGCTTTGATCGTTGGAGAAGCAGGATATAAATAAATATTATTATTATTATTATTATTATTATTATTATTATTATTATTTACAAAATCTTTCATGTAAGGCAAAAGCAAACTTTGTAGCCCTTTGGATGCCCTAGAATTTCCATTACTAGCTATACTAGCTAGGAAAGATAGGATTTCTATTGCAAAAAGATCTAGAAAGCCACATCCCTTACATATGGTACCAATTTTGAGGCAAACTGAAAAGCAGCTCATCCTTATGTAGTGGCTAGAGGGTGAAAGAGATCCCGGTTTAACTTCCTTCATAGTCATGGACTCACTTGTTTAAATTATGTCTTTCTTGCTTTGCAGGGTGTTAATGAGAAAAAAGTAGATCCAACCTCAGGGTATATGACAGTGAATCCCCTGGACAAACCATGATCACTGCTGTCTCTTCAAAAACTATTCATATGTGTTGATTCCACACATCTGCTACAAACACAAAAGAGTGGCATTGTAAATTTCTATCTTTCCTGCTTCTTCAGTTCATTTCCATTCTACATTCAGCCACTGACTTGCAGGAATGTTCAGGTCTTATCTGGATTACAATCACAAATAGTTTGGAGAGTTCTGGAAGTTGTACAAAGAACTAGTTTTTTCAAGCTCTGGAAATGTGTATGATTCTGTCTTAATCTTAGGCCAGCATGCATATTAGATAAGAAATTATTAATCATTAATGCTTGGAAAGTTGTAGGAATCCATGAAGCTCTTTTTAAATAACTCTCTGATTAGATGCATCAGCTTTTGGGAAATACAGTAGATCCATGTTATCCACTTGGGTTTGGTTCCAGGAACCCCCGAGAATAACAAAATCCGTGTATTTTCAAGTTCCATTAAATACAATGGCAAAGCAAAATGGTGCCCCTTATATAAAATGGAAAAATCGAGGTTTGATACTTGAAATTTATACTTTTCTTGAATATTTTCAAGCTGTGGATGATTGAATCCATGTATAAAAAAATCTGTGGATAAGGAGGGACAACTGTACTGTTTTCTGTTGGTGAGCTGTAGCATTGCCTAGGTCTTGTTAGTAGCTTTATTCTTGATAAAACAAAACAAATTGATTATTTAAGTTTTTCTAATTATGAAAGGATGGACAAAATGCAGCCTGTAGGTTGCAGGTAGCCCTTGGGATCCCAAAACATGGCTTCTGAACCCTCTCTAAAGTCCCTCAAAGCTCTAGGATTCCCATTTTAAAAATGCCATGCAGAATTTTCTGATTTCTTGCCTGAAAGATGGCCAAATTGATTCAAAACCAGCCACAAATGTTTATTTTGACCACACTACGGAGTGCCTCCCTTAAAAAACTGACAAAACAAGATGATTGCACATTGGTCAAAAGTGATGCAACATCTCTTCTGGTGTGTCAAAAAACAAGAATGTGCCACACTGGATGCATGGGGGGGGGGGGGCAAACGTCTCCTCTCCCTCTGTAGTTTCCCACCACTGAGTTACTGTAACTTGACTTTTGCTGTGGCATTTGCAATGTTGCTGTTGTTTGTTGATATGCGTTTTCAAGTTGTTTGCAACTTATGGTAGCCCCATCATGTCTTTTTATGATTTGCTCAAGGTTACCCAGTGGGTTTACATAGCTAAGCTAGTCCAATGCTCAAATCACTACTCCATACTAGTTCTCTTATTCTCCAATATTGTTGTTAACTACCAAGACAGTCCATTTTGGTCTGTTGGGAGTATAGACACAATATAAACAACTCATATCAGCTGTGACCCAATAAGGTCTCCTTATAATAATGGTGCTGACAAAGAACTACCATTCAAATATACTTGCACACCAAAACACAGCCCCTCTACCTGTGTCACTTCACATCCTGAGCTGATGGTCAAGTATTTATGACAGTTCCTGTAATTTATTAAGTAAGGAGGATTTCTGCCAGGAGCAGAAATTATTCTTTTATTGATCAACAGTGAGTAATTCAAATGCTGCACTGCTCTTATCCTCCATTTGAATTGAAAAGGGGAGGGAGGTTGGGCTAAACATGGGAAGAAACAACATGAAATAAGGCAAAAGAAAAGGAGGAGCCCTCCCTTCCTTCAGTCTTGCATTTCTCTGTCAGGAAGCTTGAAAGAGAGAATAAATGAATGAATAATGATTCGCTTCAAAGAGGCTGTGAAAGATAAGAGATTTCCAGGTTATTAACACTGCGGAGCTGATCTGAATCGACTCCAAGATAGGGCTCTCGAGTGCTATGCCAGCTGGACAATGGGAATAGTTTGTTTAAAGTCTTTATAATAATCTATTTTCCTAGCTGGCTGGGAAAACTCAGGTGGATGGTCTGTCTGATTTAGTGCTTAAGAGTTGCATTAAAGAGGCTTCTCCACAAAGCCACTGCAAGAATGCTTTTCTCCAAGTGCTGTGTTCCACAGAGCCTCTCTATGCTTGAGCTGCTAAGCTTGAAAAATAAAGCCTGCTGTGGCTGGGAACTACCTCTCTTCTGTACTGCACCTGTTAGTGGGAAAGACATATCGGGGAATTAAAATGACCATGTAGCAAAAGTCTTCACACTTGGTTTATGAAAAGGGACACAAGGTGTGCTCTTTCGGCCCAAATAGTCAGTCCAGGAGTGAACTATGCTGATTCACACATGAATAATAATGTTCAAGGTCTCCTCTATATGCATTGCAAATTAGCATCTAGTGCATTTGAAATGCATAGTATCCAAAAAAGAAGAGGGTGTTAGGCAGAAATCCTCTTTCTCTTACCAATTTTCTGAAAATACTATCTTCATTAAAAACTGGGGGTGGGTCAGTTATCTTGGGGAGAGATATATTTCTCTCTTCTGTTCAGCACAGGGATGCTGTTTAGTTTATTGAAGTTTAGAATGTGTCAAACAGTTTTAACCCTGCCCCTTGCTTTAATATTGTACAGAGTAGTGTTTTGCATTCTTGTAAGAGGCGTTGTACTTATTTTGGAGCGGGGGCTGAAAAAGCAAGAAAAACAAAGAACCAAAATCTCTTTGCCATTCCATAAGATTGAATAAGGGAAAGAGCAACCTATTCTTGAAGGTGTCAGACAATTTTCTCCTTTCCTCTAATGTTTTGGAAAGGTGTCATTTTTGTTCCTGTTTGTCTAAAGATTTCTTGGAAATGTCCACAATTTTCTGTCTTTTGTGTTTGATCTGGGATAGCTTTTTCACACATGCATATTAGAATATGACTTGAAGTCAATTGATGACCATCCATGTTGATCACTAGATTTTTCTCACATTTTTTTTTCATTGATCAAGCTTGGTGTGTGTTTGTGTGTATGCACATGTGTACATACAGAGTTTTGTGTACATGAGACATCATCCCTTCTTCCTTAGATGAACCATTTTGCTTGTTTGCCTTCTGTTCTACTTTAATGATAAAGAATACTAGCAATAGACAATGCTCTCTCTGTCTCTCTCTCTCTCTACACACACACACACACACACACACACACACACACACACACACAGTGACAGCTTGTATAATTTAGGCCTAGCATTAGTAGGGCTCAGTAAATGCATTTTAAATTACAGTGGGCTATTTGAGCAATAAAGATATGTATGCATCTTGAACCGACTATGAGTGTGAAGTGGAGGAGAAAATGAAATGGCTGTTTTGGCTCTGATTCTGCAAATCATATTCATAATTCATGATATGTAGAGTCAAGTTGAGTCAAATGGTTTAAAGATACAGATTTTCTGTTCATATGTAATGAGAATGGACCATGTATATAAAGTGTTATTCCATGATGAGTGAAAAGCTTGCTGCACTGTGGTGCCTAATAATGGACAGGACCACCAAATAGCCAGCAATAGCCTCTTAATAAAACACTAAAATGATAAAGATTTTAAAAAATGGTGTTTTGAACAGAACTACAGCTGGCATCCTTCCTCAGTTAAAATGTTCTAAATGACCCTCAAACCCACCTGAAAAGACAGACAGATAGCCATCCCAAGCAGTGGAGATCTGTGCTGCTGGAAAGCAGGGTGCTGTAGGATGATATGGCCAGGCTACCTCTGCCAGTGAATAATGCTTCAATCAATAATTGTGACCAGATCCTCCTAGATCTCTACTTCTGTATTTTGCAACATCTTTTGGTGGCAGGAAACATGTCTATATTAAGGCCTTTATATCTCCTAAGCATTTAAAGGATTTTAGTGCTCCAATATAGATCTAATTCAAAATATAAGAAAATAATCAATGGTAATTCATCTTTATTATTTTTTAGAATGACCCTAAACCTACAGTAGAATGGAAAACAATGATTATTTTTGTGTATTTCCACTTTATTTATATTTGAAAGAAATTCTCCTGCTTTTTGAAATTGCAATTTCTTTGATTAGCTCCTCAAAACTAATCCCACACAACACATCTGTTTATATACACAGTAGAAATAAGACTACCTTGTTGCATAGGTGCCTCTGTGTGTGTGTGTGTCTTGTGGAATCTGTTTCAGCTACACCATTTGCAGTTTTGCATGATATGGCCCATGGCTAATCTGGCAATGGAAATTTTTGGTAGTATCTTCCTTCCCTTGATGCCCTAAACACATGTTTAGTTTGTTTAATGGTTAATCCTGACAAAAAAGTTTGGTCACATCATCCTACAATATGACCAGCAGCACAGATCTTCATTACTTGAAACTGGTGACTGACTATATTTTAACATTATGGTTACATCTTTAATGCATGATCTCATCCCATAATTTTTTTCACACAAAAAAATCTGTCTTCGATTCAATAAATAAAATAATACCAGGTGCAGATTTTTCAGAGAATAAATCCTGAATTGTTGATATTTCTCCAAAATTGCATCCCCCCCTCCAAGGCTTTCTCCACAGCAGGGAGAAAAAACATTAAATGATTCATTATAGCCCACAAGAATGAAATTATGAAATTTTGCATTGCCAATAAACACATGAGGTTAAATCCATGATATGCTTCATTCCATTGCCAGTCTCACCCCCCCGCCCCCCGCGTACTGACAGAATGCTGCCATAGAAAAAAGCATGCCAACTTTTGTAATAATTCATTATGGTACTTGCATGGGGCTTGGCCCCCAGTTCTATGCATCTGGAGGCAGAGCCTGAAGTGGACTGGCTAAAAGTGTAATTCAGTGGCTTGGAATGGTCCCGGGGCAGAGACTAAGGGAAAAGAAAGCTGTTGATTTACCTAAGATAAAGTTTCAAACAGGGGATGGAAGGACTGCTCTTACCTTTTTTCCCCCTGAGAATTAGCCAAAAAGCAAAAATAATTAGAATAAAATGAAAAAGCCTAACAAAAACATGGTCCTTTCTGACGTCTCTAGAAAAGGGATCCTCTCATTTGATTTGGAGCTTATAACTTCTTAATGAGAGAGATAAAACAAACAAACAACAAACACACAAAAAGCATCAATTTCTATGCCAGAGATGAGGAACATGAGCTTTTCCCATGCTGTTTTAGTCCAGTGACATTGTAGTCCCTGAGACAAAGACACTTTTTGTTCCCATCACAAAGCAGCTGTGTACAAATGCAAAATTATTTCATTTTTCTTGTGCTTTAAAATCATTACCTTTTTATGGCAATCTTAAGGCAACTTTTCACAGGGTTTTCTTGGCAAGGTTTCTTTAGAGAGGAGGGAGAGTTACCATTACCTTCCTCTCAGGCTGAGTGAGTATGACTTTCCCAAAGTCACCCAATTGGGATCCTGAAATCTTGGACCTTACTGCACAGGGCTCCTGGGACAGGACGAGAACAGTTCAAAAGGAGCCGAGAAGGGAACGGAACGAGCGGGGGATGCATTTTTCTGCACACAAAAGTCCCTCACTCATTCTATTCACTTCACTTCCTTTCCCAATCCATCCCAGAGGACATGATTTTTGAGAACTGTTCTGAACAGTGATTTTTGAGAACTGTTCCGAACAGTTCTCAAAACTCGTGTCCTCTGGGACGGATTGGGAAGGGAAGGGAACTGAATGAGTGAAGTACTTCTGTGTGCAGTAAAATGCATCCCCCACTCATCCCCCACTCGTTCCCAGATCCTTCCATTCCATTCTCATCCCATTCCATGGAGCTCCTGTGCGGTAAGGTTGCTTGTCTCCTAGAATCTTAATTTAGCACTCAAACCACTATGCCATGCTGCCTCTCAGAATTCTCTCACACTGCTTTAATCTGTCTGGGTGATCCATATTAAATGAGGATTGTAGTAATTAGAGGCAGTTAGCACTTTGTGGGTTGTGGAGATGTAACATTCATTGACTTTGCCAGACAGTGAAATCCTTTACTTCTGTCACATGTTTTGGACTTCTGTCTTGGAAGAGTTTTACATTGAAGACTCGGTGGATATCCCTCAGAGCCCAGAGAATTGTGCCCACCCACTGATCTTCAGCACCTTTGGAGCATGGGGGGGGGGGTGTAGCTATGCCATCAGGTCTGACACTGGGGCAACTGGAATGGATGTTGTGCCAATCCTGGTACCCTTTGGAGTATTCTGTGTGTCTATGTGAGTCTTGCTGTTTCAAATGAGCATATGATACTAAAGTCTAGACAATTTCAAAGTGGTTTCTTGTTCTTTGAAAGGGGTGATGGTGATCCAATTTTTGGAGGGGGGATTTGCTGGGAATTTAGGAGAATCATTGCAGGCCCCAAGGTATTTTCATTTCCCCCATCCTCTTAGACGTTAAAGTCTGGTTTACTACATAATCATCAGTATCTATTCCACATATTACATTATCATAGAATCATAGAATCGTAGAGTTGGAAGAGACCACTAGGGCCATCCAGTCCAACCCCCTGCCATGCAGGAAATCCAATTCAAAGCATCCCTGACAGATGGCCATCCAGCCTCTGTTTAAAGACCTCCAAGGAAGGAGACTCTATCACCCTCCGAGGGAGTGCATTCCACTGTCGAATAGCCCTTACTGTCAGGAAGTTCCTCCTAATGTTGAGGTGGAATCTCTTTTCCTGTAGCTTGCATCCATTGTTCCGGGTCCTGTTCTCTGGAGCAGCAGAAAACAAGCTTGCTCCCTCTTCAATATGACATCCTTTCAAATATTTAAACAGGGCTATCATATCACCTCTTAACCTTCTTTTCTCCAGGCTAAACATCCCCAGCTCCCTAAGTCGTTCCTCATAGGGCATGGTTTCCAGACCCTTCACCATTTTTGTCGCCCTCCTTTGGACACGCTCCAGTTTCTCAATGTCCTTTCTGAATTGTGGTGCCCAGAACTGGACACAATATTCTAGGTGGGGCCTGACCAGAGCAGAATACAGTGGCACTATTACTTCTCTTGATCTAGACACTATGCTTCTATTGATGCAGCCTAAAATAGCATTGGCCTTTTTAGCTGCCGCATCACACTGTTCACTCATGTTCAACTTGTGGTCTACTTGGACTCCTAGATCCCTTTCACATGTAGTTTCATTCAGCCAGGTGTCACCCATCCTATATCTGTGCATTTTATTTTTCCGCCCTAAGTGCAATACCTTACATTTTTCTGTGTTGAATTTCATTTTGTTAGCTTTGGCCCAGCTTTCTAGTCTATTCAGGTCATTTTGAATCTTGATCCTGTCCTCTGGGGTATTAGCTATTCCCCCTAATTTGGTGTCATCTGCAAATTTGATAAGTATGCTCCCAATTCTGTCATCCAGGTCATTGATAAAGATGTTGAATAGCACTGGGCCCAGGACAGAGCCCTGTGGGACCCCACTGGTCACTTCTCTCCAGGATGAAAAGGAGCCATTGTTGAGCACCCTTTGGGTTTGGCCGGTCAACCAATTACAGATCCACTTAACAGTTCCTTTGTCTAGCCCACATTTTACAAGCTTGTTTGCAAGAATGTCATGGGAAACCTTGTCAAAGGCCTTACTGAAATCAAGATATACTATATCCACAGCATTCCCTTCATCTACCAAGCTGGTAATTTTGTCAAAGAAAGAGATTAGGTTTGTCTGGCATGAATTGTTTCTCTGAAACCCATGTTGACTTTTTGTGATTATGGCATTGCCTTCTAGATGTTCACAGACTCTCTGTTTAATGATCTGCTCCAGAATCTTTCCTAGTACTGATGTCAGACTAATTGGACGATAATTGTTGGGATCCTCTTTTTTCCCCTTTTTGAAGATGGGGACAACGTTTGCCCTTCGCCAGTCTGCTGGGATCTCTCCTGTTCTCCAGGAGTTTTCAAAGATTATTGCCAATGGCTCCGATATTACATTTGCCAGTTCTTTTAGTACCCTTGGATGGAGTTCATCTGGTCCCGGAGACTTAAATTCATTTAGATTAATAAGGTGTTCCTCTACTATCTCTTTACTTATTCTGTGCTGAAATGCCCCTATTCTGTCCTCTGCTCCATTATCCTCAGGTTGAGCACCCTTTGCCTTTTCTGAGAAGACTGAGGCAAAGAAGGTGTTGAGTAATTCTGCCTTTTCTCTGTCTTCTGTTAGCATTTTGCCATCTTCTCCACGCAGTGGCCCTACCGTTTCCTTCTTCTTCCTTTTGCTGCGGACATATCCAAAAAAGCCCTTTTTATTGTTCTTAACCTCTCTAGCAAGCCTGAGTTCATTCTGCGCTTTAGCTTTTCTGACTTTACCCCTACACATGCCTGCTATTTCTTTGAATTCCTTTTTTGTGATTTCCCCCTTTTTCCATTTCTTATACATGTTCCGTTTCAAACTCAGCTCAGTTGAAAGTTCCTTAGTCATCCATCCTGGTTTCTTGAGACACCTCCCGTTTTTCTTTCTCACTGGAACTGTTTGAAATTGTGCCTTCAGTATCTCTCTTTTGAGAAACTCCCATCCATCCTGAACTCCTTTATCTTTTAGTATTTCTGACCATGGAATCGTCCTCAATACTTCTCTAAGTTTACTGAAATTCGCTCTCCTAAAGTCTAGGATGCGTGTCTGACTCTGCCTGGCTTCTCCTTTCCTTTTTCACCACACTTTGTGATTACAGTTTTCTCTTTTCTGTATTTTGATGTTCATTAAAATGAGCATAGTGTAATAATACTGTGTAAGGGAGGGTGTTCCCTTCTTCCATATTCATGACTTAGATTATACAAGCCCGTTTCTTGGTTAATGCATATAAAGTAAGTTGAAGGGACTGGATTTTAATCACCATCTGTATAATTCATTCCTTTATTTAGATTTATAGACTACCATCTCCTCCAACAGCTCTGTTGGGTACTGTTATTTTCATATTGATTTTGTAACTGCTCTCTGTGTTGTCATGCCTGTATTCTATAGCTTTTGCTGTCACACAAATTATGAACTGATAGAAAGGTATAATAATAATAAAAAACACACACAAGCTATGGTGAGTTTATTGCAGTATCCTCAACCCTAATTAAAATTCTATTTGATTATGATCTCCATTTGTTCAGTAAAATTTCTTAAAATAGTTGCAGCTCCAGTTATTAACTTTATGTTTGTTTTTACTTTGTTTTGCATATATCTTGAAGTCAAAGACACACACACACTCACACGCACACAGTGCAAGATACATAGGAATAGCACTAATCTATTTTTGCATAGTTTTCACAGTTCAACAACACTTCCCTATTGTTCTGCCATAGACAAAAGAAAGGAATTTGCATCATTATGACCAGAGGAAATTGGTTGTATTTCTGAGGAAAGCTTGTTGTCTAGCTGTCCTTAGCTATAATGTTTTAGCATCACAATGGTAGTGCTATAGCAGTTTCCATTAACTGTTATACTTAAGCAGGATGGAGTATCTGCAGTTATTGCCTTCCACCTGGCTTACAAAGTTTGTTATTTATTTGGACCTGGGAATCCCATATGAGTCTGCTTGTGTCTTGAATTCTTCTAGGGAGGCTCTTTTCTCTGTTCAAACACTCTCACAAGTACACTTAGTGGGAACATGGGAGAGGGCCTTCTTGGTGGCTGCTCCCAGGCTTTGGAAATCCCTTTCCAAAGAGGTTAGACTGGCATCCTATTTGCTTTTTGTAGGCAGGCAAAAACTTTTCTGTTTTGGCAGGATGTTGATGGTTGACTGCTCAGGGGAAAAGGACCTTTTGTATTCTGTGTTGTTTTTGTTTGTTATTCTTTTTGATGTTTTTTTTTAAAGAAAAAAGTTGTTCAGCTTATTGATAGTTTAATTGTATATTATACTTTTGTACAATGTAAAGAAGAAATACTTCATTTTCTCTCTTTATCTCTCCTGACATTTCCATCATTCAGCTTCTGTGGATGGACAAGGTTCAAGTGTTATTAAGAGGTAGATTAAAATAGTACAACCTAAAATGAGCCTAACTGAAACAAAAATCCAGTTTTGGGTGATATAAGGAATGTTGAAGTCCAACATATCTGGATGTGTCCTAACAGGACAATCTACTAGAGGGCACATCTGGTTTGTAGATAGCACACAATCAGAATATGTATATACCACACAATCAGAAAAGAGAACCAATGTGGTATAGTGATTAGAGGACTGGACTGGAAATGAGAAGATCTAGGTTCCAAATTAGGAGAGCCAATATCTCAGTAATTAATGAAATTCGCTGACTGACATACTTTGCAGAGTTGTAGTGCAGAGGAGGGAAAATCTTCTGGCTCATTAGAAGAAAAGTTAGATAAAATTGAACTATTGGATAAAATAAGTTGCTGCTCCTGGTTTCTTTTATATTTACCCATGTGTTTGTTACTGGAGAATTTGCACTTAGCAAATTAACCTTTAGGCCAGGCAAATGAAAATACTGTTCAGAATCCAGTTTTGTATTTAATGTTAAATACAGTGTATTCCATTTACGCCACCACTGATGGGAACAAAGAGGCAGGCTTGAAAGCCCCATTGGCTAATGGAACACATCAAAAAATTCCAAAAAAATAATTAGCATGTCTTTCATAGGCTACAGCAAAGCATTAGATTGTACAGATCATGAAAAACTATGAAACAGATTCAAAGACATGGGGGCGCCACTACATCCAATAGTCCCAATGAGGAATTTGTACCAAGGACAGGAGGCCACCTTCAGAACAGAATTTGGGGAAACAGAGTGGGTCAAATTGGCAAAGGGGTCAGGCAAGGCTGTATCCTTTCACCCTACTTGTTTAATTTATATGCTGAAAACATAATAAGAAAAGCAGAATTAGAAAAGGAAGAGTTAAGATAGGAGAAAGCAGAGCTAGGTGTGCTTTTGGGGGCGATGACTACAGCTGAAAGTTGGGGGATTGGAAGGTGAGGGCAAGGACAAATACCTTTGTCCTACATGAAAAAGCTTTAGAATACCTTATCCTTGCTCCAAGATCTGTTAATGATTTCAGTTACAGGAACACTGGTATACAATCTGGCAATCCCTACCACATTGTTTAAATGTTCTGAGGAGGAAAAAGTCAACCTTTTTGCCAGATACCATTTGTTCATGTAGCCACAATGAAAAGTATTTTCAAAATTCTCCCTCTCCCTCTCCCTCCCTTTCTCTTGCATCTATTATTACTCTTTGATTGGCATAGGTTGCCAGTCATTAACCTAAAGAGAACTAGTACACAGTGATGCACATTTTTATAATACAAGCAGAGCAAACAGTAGTATCTTCCTTTTTTTTAATTTTCCCTCCTTCTTCTGGGATGCTTGCCCACTAAACAAGACATTTGCTGCACCATAGGGCAGAGTGGCCTGTAAAAATCCTTTAAATGTTCAGAGTATTATAAAGAAATAATAATAATAAAGGCTTGGGGAAAGAGGGAACCCAAGAGATTTTATTACTGCTTCTGGTGAGTTTTAATTCCACCTTCTCCACTTCCAGTCCATACAGTTGTGCCTCATTTAGCAAAGTACACTTAGGTTCTGCCCAATCAAAACATCTAGCAGCAGCCTTGAACTGGCTCAGCATTGATCTTGTAATGGTTTCAAAAGGGTGGTTACAGTGTGTAATGATCCATGACAGCTGCAGGCATGCCCACAAAACACAGACACCAACCAACTGCAGAGTGGCAGCATGGCGGTGGAGGTCGCAGGGGGGAGGATTAATGGCTTTCTGGTCCCTAGACACTGAGCTGAAAGGAGCTATTCCAATAGCACAAGGCAGGAGGGAGTGCTGATGATCTACTTCATCCTTTGCAAAGGTAGGACTTCAATTAACCATTATTAAGGCAGGCCATCATAATATAAATATTAACCTTTATATGTCCAAAGCAAGTAGAAATCATCACCAGGTTCTCTGGCCTCCTAAGGAGAGTTTGGAAAAGTTACTTTTGGGGACTACAACTCCCAGAATGCCTCAACTAACAACTCCATTGGTCATGTTGGATGGGGATTCTGGGCATTGTGGTCCCATAAAGTAAGTTCTGTTTGTGGCAGGGTAGCATCAACAGGTCCTTCCTGTTTTCCAGAGATTTCATGTGAAAGATTGTTCAGGTGGTGTGTATAGCAGCAGAAGAAGGGGCACATTTCCTTTGATTTGGTCATTTCCCCACCCTTCTCTATGATGTGAATGTGCCTAGGCAGTATAGACAACTGTGCTGGCTATAGGTATGATAGGCCTCTTAACTGACCCCAGTCTTACTAAGTCTTCAACATTCCTGAATGCTAGCAACACTTATTCAAACGTGCGTGCTTCCCACCTGGTTCTCTCAGTATGCTTTGAACTGCAAGTTACTTCATGCCTGGTCATCATAGAAATAAGTTGGGAAGGATAGGAACTACTGTGTAAGACACCTAAAGAGCACTAGGTTGAGGGATAATTATGTGATGGTATCTAAAGTGGACTCAAAAATGATTTGGAACAAAGACTAGTCATACCATTATTTAATTCAGTTTAATTATTTATCACATCTTTCTTCCATGGTGGTACCCAACTAGCATTCAACACAGGTTGAAACAATGTAGTGAAAAATATATTGTAATACAAAAGTTAGAAAAAATAGACAGCACAATCAAAAATACTAATTTAAAATAATTTAAGAAGCATTTGGAGACAGAATAATGAAGACAATAAGATTTTAATGGTGGTTGGACCAAGAGAAAGCCCTTCCACAAGGATCTGCAACCCAGGGCAGGCTCATATACAGCTAGGCAGAATGAAACAGTCACCTCAAGCAGCAGATGTGGAGTGGTAGGAATGCAGTATTGTAACTCCTCTAGTTAACTTCTGCTGCCTTGGGGTCTGGGAAGGGCATCTTTGCCATCACAAAGTGAGTCAAAACTGAAATGCATGCTCACTTGGCTTTTCTACAAGGAATATATAGGGATGCAGTCTTGTCCTTTGTTCAGCAAAAATGACTTGGACTACTAGTGAGAACTACTCAGGAATTTCATGAACATAGAGATACAAAATTAAAACTCTCATCAGAAGGCAAGTTATGTGACCCTCTTTGTAGGATAAATTCCCTATGTAATTCAGCCTACTGATATTCATATATGGAGGAAGAGCCCATCAATCTTAATGTTTCTCTATCATAAGCCCTGTACAGACTAGCACAAAGTGCCAGCCTGTGTTGCAAAGTCATGGCAGAGCATCTGCACACTGGATGTCATGACTTTGCCCCCTTGTGCCATGATGTCACACAGCATTCTAGATGGGATGTGGCACCATGACACGACTCTGGTGCTACATCTAAATAATGCAGTGCCAAAAGGGCATCACAAAGCCATGCTGCCATGGCTGTGACAACCTTTAGAGGGTGCAAAAAGGAGCTGCATTTTGCATCTCCTTTTCCCACCCTCCAGAGGCCAAATCAGGGCCACGTCATGCGTTGGCCACAGTCCTGATCCGGCCAGTAAAGGGGCAGCCCCATAGTCACTGTTATATAACTCCACTCTGGCATTCTCTCATTCACATGGCTGGTTACTTCTCAGTTTGCTCCTTACTGTTGCTCTCAGTATGGCAGTAACATAATTTGCACACTGCACAATGATAGCTGCATGATTTGTCCATGCCCTAGCTCTATGATTCCCTATATCATTATGATTCCACTTCAACTGGCTACATCACAGGGAATCCTGGGGTTTGTAGTTTGCTGAGGTATAACAGCTGTCTGAGAATTCTAAATATCATTCCCAATACTGTAAATCCCAGGATGCCATAGGATGGAACTATGATAGTTAAAGTAAAATAATCATCACACTGTAATTGTGTAGTGTGAAAGAGCCTTAAGTATTGATTTCCCCTGTGAACTAAAGTGTGTGTGAAAATATTATCAATGGACAAAGTGTTTTCTGAGTAAAAGAAATGATGGTCTTAGCAATCCTATGACTTTGTGCTATTTGGGTGAAGAGAGTGTAGGTTCTGGAAATACAAAATATCTATGTGAGGGTTTACTAGTAAATATTCTTTATTCCTATATGCAGCTAATAACCTTAGCTGCCTGCCTCCTATCGGTAGCTGCAGATATGACAGTGCTCATTATTCATGAAATGTAAAGGCAAAGCACTGTAACTAGACTGACATCCATTCCTTTCACTCTCCGATTACTCGACCACAGATTAATTGGCAGTAACACGAATGTTTCTGGCAGCATAAAATGTTGTTGACTCCAAGCTGGCTGCTTCACATGTCTGGGCATGGAAACAGAGAAATTGTGCATTCTGTTTGGAAGCACCATTTATGGTGTACTACTGCAGGGCTTGCCTGCTCTCCGAACAGTCTTACACTTTGATGAGAATGCACTTAGAAGCATAAATAGCATTTAAACCATCTATTCTGCACTGCTGTGTTGGTATTTGGGAAAGACGTAATTCTAGGTGTCTGCTGGGCATTTGCAAACAGTAACACATCTTTCTGTTATCTGTGGAAATTAAACCAGCTATTACACAAAACAAAAGCACTGAAATTGTGTGTAGATCGGGGGGGGGGGGATTTACTGGTTCTGCCATTTAAGCATGTTTTCATGTAGTTAATTTCCAGATTGACACCCATGATCTAGGTCACAGTTAGGCAACCTGTGACCATTCAGAAGTTCTGGGACTGCATGTCCCATCACATTAAAGTATTGACTGTGCTGTCAAAGGTTTAGAGAGTGGAGAGAGGCAGAGAGAAAAAACAGGATGGTGAAATTGCTCTTAAAGTTTGAGGACAATATTCTCTGACCTCATTCTATATTGGCTTTGTGACATAATTTCATTATAAACTCTTATGGGCTCAGTAGTATGAACCCTGTTTCTTTCTTTATTTTTTCAGAAAATGGCTGCATTTTGGAGCACTTCCACATACAGCAGCCACCGTTGCATATGTTTAAGTGAACTATGTTGTTCCCTTATTATACGGTCTTATTGCACTCTCCATTTCTAGGCCTTTCTCTCTGGTTGTACTGTAAGCATGGAAATAAAAAGTGATGTGCATTTTGAAAATGTGGTGGTTGTTTCTGTCAAGGGCTGAGCAGAGAGGAGCTAGCTTCAGTCCCACTCCCAGCAGAAAATGTTGTGGCTTAATGAATTATATATGATGACAGAGAATTAGGATGGAATAGGGGCACATACATGTCTTCTATATTAGGGGAAGCCTTCTGGTGGCCCAATTGCTGCATACATTATTCAAGAGCATTCATTCTTGCCCAGCATTGATGCCTACCTGAGTGCTGAGGTCAGTATGATTGTCAATTAGAGCAAGCTGGTTCAAACTAAATTGCACAGGTTAAAAATTGAGTAAATGAGGAGCATGTAATAGTGTCAGATTTTTGCTCAGATCCACATGTGCCATTTCCTCCTTTCTGTGCCAGCTAAGGACAGGTGGATATGTGAAATTTATTTTCCTTCACAGTCTAATTTGTTTAAACTCACATTCTTTCAGGATAGCTCTGCACTGTAGAAATAAGGCAGTTTAACACCACTTTAACTGCCATGACTCCATCCCATAAAATCTTGGGATTTGTTGTTTTGAGAGGCATCGACATCCCTTTGACAGAGAAAGCTAAAGGCCTTGTAAACCTACAAATCCTGGGATTCTGTGGTATGGTGCTATAGCTACTTAAAGTGGTGTCAAACTGGATTACAGTGGGCCCTTGTTACCTGCTGGGATTTGGTTCCAGGACCCCCCAATGGATAGCAAAATCTGTGGATGCTCAAGTCACATTAAATACAAAGCCACAGCAAAATGGTGTCCCTTATATAAAATGGCAAGTTCAAGGTTTGCTATTTGGAATTTATACTTTTGGGGAATATTTTCAAGCCATGGATGCTTGAATCCGTGGATGGAAAAAAAAAAAACTGTGGATAATTAAGGCTGACTTTTTACAATGTAGATGCATCCCTATTTAGAGGTTAAGAGAAATATGTGAATGGTATGTTTGTGTGTTTAAAGAAACAAACCAAACAATATTCTTAACCATCTCCACTTCCCATATTGAATTGGTATTACTATTCCCAGCATGTAAGAACCATGTTATACCTGTCTGTCGGTATTACAAGTGAGGGGGATATATACACAAAGTGAGAGAGAGAGAGAGAGAGAGAGAGAGAGATAGTGTTTGTGGGGGGGGGGGTAACTTCTTAGTTTTTATGTTGCACTGTGTAGAGGATTTTTAGATTTTATATATATATGTTAGCACTGTCAGTACTTTGCCACTGTTTTGATGAATTTAATTATGTTTCATTGTAGATTTTTGCTATGTGTAGCTTATCATTCTGGTTACTTGTCATTTATTTAAAGTCATGGGAATCCTTATTTAGCTACAAATATGTGTTGATTCACTGAATTTCAAAGTCAGATTTAAAATATCTGAGTCTTTAAGCAGGTGGGCAGTTGTGTCAGCTTTGCTCTCTCCCACAATGATCTTTTTGTAAATAGATAGATAGATATCAATTTCTCTTCATCAAATGTATAAACAATTTTTGTTGTTTTGAAAGTGTTTCACAAGAAACTGAACCAAACAAAATTCATATTCTCCTGTGATGTCAATTTTGACACTGTCAGAATAAAACTGGTATCAACAGTTGACAGTATTAGAGTTGCAGTGTTAGTAAACATTCAGTTACTACCTGTAATAGATTCTACCAATGTGCAAGTAAAGATTTTCACATTGGTTTTAAAAACAAGTTGAGTTTGAAGTCAAATGTCAAATTTAACTTACTGAAATTTTGAAAGTTTATTTTTTAATTCATTTCTTAAATATTTTGTTATTATCCTTTGCAAATAATTTCAGGAATTCTGGTGGGATTAAAGGTCATACATATATTCTATAAATAAATAAATAAATAAACAAAGTATGTTGATTTTGGATGCTGTGAACTTTTTTGTTCCACTCCTACTCAGCGTAGCTTGTTTTCTGCTGTATAACTTTGGTGTTTTATTATATGTATCTTATACTCAAGTCACAAACATCATTCCATAGTTCTTTCTATTTCCATGTATAGTTGTGAAAGCTGAAGAGTGAAGAATGATGTCAGAAAGAAAATCAGCTCATTTGTAAATGTGGTGCTGCTGGAGAGTTTTACAGATATGATGGACTTTCAAAAGGACAAACAAATTTGTCTGAGAGCAGCTTTAACCTGAACTCTCCCTAGAAGTCAAGAAGACAGATCTGAGACTTTCATACTCTGGACATATGCTGAGAAAAAATGACTCACTGGAAAGATGATAATGCTAGGTAAAGTGGAAAGCAGTAGGAAAAGAGGAAGACTGCCTTAAAGGTGGCTTGATCAATCAAGGAACCCGCAGGCTTGTATTTGGAAGAAATACTGTTGACCTGGTGTCTGAAGCATAGTATCACCATTAAGTCAAATCCCACTTGACAGCAAATATAAACAGCATTCATTTACTGTTAACTTTCTGGTCCGTTAAACAGAGTGCTCCATAAAAGTAACTATGGGAATCTAAAATGTATATCTTACATTTTCTCTTATACTCTGTAAGGGGATTGTGGACTAGTAAAGGCCAAGGAACTTTCACAGTCAAGGAGAATTCTCATTATGGTTTGTGTTAAATCTTTTCTGTTCCCCACTGTCTCCTTTGCTTCTTCTTTGCACTATGACGTTGCCTGCAGCATCCCCTCTGAATAAGCTCCCACATTCAGCAGCTCCTATGTTTTTCTTTCTCTTTGAACATTTGGTCTACAGCTTCCCTCTCCATTGACACATTCTTGCCCTATCTCTGTTGTTCTGTCTTTGTGAACAGAGAAGGCTACAATCTGAATACAGAGGGAAACCCTGACCCTTTCTGTGGTAATGAAAGATTTGTCATGGGTAAAGTCCAGTTAGCCCTCTGGATTCATGGATCCTTTATCCATGGATTCAACCATCCATGGATAAAGGATCCATGAAACCAGAGGGCTAACTGGATCCATGGCTTGTGAATATTCAAACAAATATATAAATTCCAAAAAGCAAACCTTGGTTTTGCCATTTTATATGCAGGATGCAATTTTGCTGTGTCATCATATATAATGGGACTTGAGCATCCACAGAAGTGTAGTTTATTTTGAATGCTGAAACACCTAGACTTATGTATTAAAATACTGGTGGGTTTGAATGTGATAGCTTTGTAGTTTTCTGGCACCATAATTTTTCATTATATAAAAATTCAAGTTGCACAGGACATACATAGCTTCTTCAAAATGCTACTATTTAATTGGCAACCCTCTCCCTCTGCTCCCAAATTGGTAGCATTGCCAATTTATATCTTTATGCCCTGAGTAAGCTTCAAGAAGTTTTCTTCCACTTGGAAGGGTATGGGATTCTGATAAAAGCGGCATTTTTCCACACAATACATTTTAGGGCAGCAAACTAGCCATGGAGTCCTGCCTTTTAAATAAAACATTAGACTCAAGCAACTCCAGGCATTCTACTGCTTTTTTAGAAGTTGTGACTTTATTTTAACAATGATCTTCCCTCCCTCTGAGCATCTGGAAAATCTTCAGCAGATATATCAATGTTGTTTGTTTTGTGAATTAGATAATATGGTTTCCAAACACTGTGGAGACAAGTGTCTATATTTTGCCTCCTGTTCCTGATATGAAGTGATACTGTGGCAAATCAGTCTCTTGTATGCATAATTTAACATTGGAAAGTTTAAATTTAGCTACAAGATAATTGATACCTCCAAGGAGTACAATTTGCATATGAGTTTCATATTGTCTTGTGTCCCTCATTTCTTACATCATTTCCCTTTCCCTCATAATTGATGTTCTCCACAAAGAAGAACCAATTATTCTACTGTTTGGTGGGGAGTTTTGAAACCTCAAATGAAAAACAAAACAAAACAAAAGTCTCATGGTGGAGACCTGCAAGATGCAATATCATGTCTATCTGTTGTAGTCACAATATTATCCTCACTGTTCTTGCTACATCTGCTTCTCCCCTTCTGAATATTTAATCCCACATCTCTTACTGCTCCTTTTACCCCTCAGATAGCCTCTAGCTTTTTCCATTGGCTAGACTACTCCCTCCATAACATTGGTAGATACCTCCCCCATTTCCACATAATGTGTTGATAGTATTCCTACTGCCCTTTCCTTTTTAACTCCTTTTCAGCTTGACCTTACACAGTGTTAGCCCTACCATTAGGCCAGGTGAGGCAGCCATTTCAGTCAACTGATTTTGGTTGTCATGAAAGTGTAGTTTGATAAATGAACATCTGACATTTGCTTCTTCCCCCTGGGTAGCAAAATATTCCTGTCGTTTCCAATTGAACTTTCACCCAAAATAATCTCCATGTGGTAACTGAATACTTTACCTGCTATAACTTTTCAAAACACTTAATATAGGGACAGAAATGTGTCATAAATGTCCCTCACACTTTTCCCAATGTGTATCAGGAACATCGAATATGTATGGATGATAGAAGTTCCATGAGAAGTCTTGCTAAATCAGTGGTTGATCTGGATTAGATCACCAAAATTTTTGACTCTGAGTTGTTGAATCAGGCTGACAGAAAGTTTAAGCTGTAGCAAGTCTGATGTTGATTTGTACCTGTATTCACAGATCATTCCAGATCAATGATAGATCATGGGGTCTAATCAGTATTTGGCTCCACAGTATAGCCCATGTTTTATTTCTGGCTCTGGATGGTAGCTCTTCAGTGTTCTCAGGGCCAACCGTACCATTAGGCAGACTGAAGACACTGTCTTGGACTGCAGTTCTGGTGTGGATAGAGTTCTCTATGCCACGAGATCCTCTTTGTATCCCAGTGGAGCAATTCTGTTGCCAGTGTGGAAATAAAATTTATTTGCCAGTCTAGACTTTGTGGATGGAATGTGGGGATTCAGTGAGGCTACAGCTTCAGGCCGCAAAATGTGGTGGGCTCTCTCTGCCAACAGTGTCTCTGAGACTTAAAAAAATAGTACAGAATGAAATTTGCTTCCAACATTTGTTTTAAATGGAGGAGCAACTTAAAAAGAATATTTTCCCTCTTAGGACATTAGATGAATTTTCTGAAGAACACTTTTTTTTTGGGGGGGGGGGGCGGGGTTTTTCCTAATCTGACATCTACATTTGTTGACTATGATACTATGACTAGCACCTTGTCTGCCTCCCCACCCCCATCCCATTCTGGTGGCATCCTTTCAGATGATGCACAGCCAAACTCTGATTCTAGTGTTAACAGTCTGGATAACATCCAGCACATTCAGCACCAGAACTGTCGTATAACACCTGTATAATATATATTTTTTTAAATCCATCTTACTCTGGATCTTCTGTGAAGATCCAGAACCTTCCATTCTCACACTGAGGTGGCCATTGTATGGTCAGCCATACTCACTTGGTGGGAGTGAAAGTGTGGTGGTAACCTGGTTGCACTTGATAAAGTCAGACGGCTGGCTAATAAGGAAATTAAGAGAGCCCTTGAGGCTGGGCTAGGTTCCTATTTGCCCCATCCCCAAATTGTTTTCCAGTGGCTTGAGCTCTACAGAGCTGATGGCGTCCACTTGTCTGATTTAGTCAATGATTTATTCTTAACGGATCTGCAAAATGTTCTTACAGAGGTGCTCAGTGCTGAGGTGGGAGATAAGGGCTAAGCAGACGCTTGCCCATACCTGTGGCATGAATTTTGGATTTGATCTCGGCAAGCATCTTAGACACAGTACTGGGTGTAAGGAAAATTTTTGGAAACACCTCTATGGGCCTTGCGACTTGGGGGGTGGCAGAAAGAAAGGGACCTTGAGTCTGGCTTGAAGGAATACCCCGACTATAACCTTTGCAGATTAGAAAGGGGAACTTCTTGTTGGACTTCCTTATGCGTGCAGCCCAGCAAGCAACCCAACTTTTGGACTGTTGTTGAGGGCTCAGATGTTATCATCCTTGTAAGCTGCAGAGGTGGTCTGTGGTAAGACACCGGATGCAGCTTCTCCCACACTTGGTCTTTGTTAAGGTATTAGTTTCAGTGCCATTAAGAATTTAAGATATAGGTCAATAAATGGCCCTGGTTTTCCCCATACATCTTGTGTCTGGTCTCACTATTCCAGGGTTTGGGTAGCAATAGTTTCACTATATTCTGTGCTGGTCAGGTTTTCTCTGCAATATTGGTTTCAGTTCTGGATGTTTCATAGACAAGTTAGAGTGAGGTCAGAGGAGGGAAATGGGGATGATTAGAGGCATAGGAAACAAAAAAAATATGAAGAAAGCTTGAAGGAGCTGGACATTTTCACCTTGGTGAAGAAAAAAATTGAAGTATGGCATGATTGCTTACTTTAAGGGCTGTCACAGTGGGGGAGGTGGTGCAGTCTCTGGATGTCTTGAAAAAGAGGTTGGACAGCTAGCTGCTGGAGATATAAACTCAACTTTCCTGCTTTGCTACACTGGTTTTTACTAGGTCGTATTACTTTTTTATTGCAATCTTTCTACTAGTTTCTCTTTTACCTCAGGTTGGACATAATTTTTATGTATTTATTTCTTTTGGTAACATGGAAAATATTCTTTTTTAAGAAATAAAAAAATAGTAGGGAGCAATGCTATATCTATTTGTTTAAACTATGATTTATATATGAAGTTACAAAATTGGGTAGGACATGTGGCATGAGGGCAATAAAGTCTGGCTAATGGTAAAGAATAATCCCTTGGGTTCTTTTAATGGTGCAAAAGCTCTCTCTCTCATACACACACATACACACACACACACACACACACACACACACACACACACACACAGTATGTGTGTGTGTGTGTGTGTGTATGTGTATATATATATATATATATATATATATATATATATATTCTCACTCTTCCAAAAATATCTAGTTAAACTGATTTAAGAGAGATCTGTCTTCAAATTTGTATTGTCAAATTTGATGTTCAGCATAAAATTTCTATTAAGCCTATGTACAGGAGATGAATAAAGATCACCAGCCATATAGATCCTAACCTTGGTTATATTTACTGGAATAGTGTATGGAATATAAATCAGTCTGATAGCTCTCAGCTGTCAGCTGTCAACAGATATAACTAATGGCATCTACATAATACTAACAGCAAGACTGTTTGCTTGATATTTGTTAATACTCAACATTTCAAGCATAGGGCAGAATATGTCTCTTATGCATGGGTGTTTTTGCTTTAGAGCAAGATCAGACCTAATGAGTTAGCATTTCTTTTGTTGTTGTTGACTGCTTACCAGTTACAAAATCTTTGATCCTTACTGAAACTTCATTGCTTCTCCCCAATTTAATGATGCTACTCTGAGTTTTTTTCTTAAGTTGGTCAACCATTTATGATGTGACTTCATAACAGTTCCCCATATTTGAGAAAAGTATTGTCATGTTATTCCCTCCCCTTCACTTCATTGCGTATCCAATCCTGTCATTAGGTTGAGTGAAGTGTCAGGTGATAGATTCTCCTCACATTACATTCCTGAACTCTTTAGGCATTATTCTTTGCTCTGAGCACAGCTGTGTGCATAACACACAATAGCAAGTTCAGTAACTAACCATTTGATACCTTTTCATGATACTCCAAATCTGCCCTCAACAGCCACTTCATTTTTTCTAACAGCAGAGCTGGCACTACCCATTATATCTTGCTACTATCTGTGTTCATCAGAATGACATGGTGTTCAGGATGTATTAACAAATGACATTTTTAAACAGAATCTGACCACATGAAGGAATAGAGTGGGTCCTCCATATCCATGGATTCTGCATCCACGGATTAAACCAACCACAGTTCGAACATATTCACATCCTCCCAAAACGTTCCAAAAAGCAAGCCTTGATTTTGCCATTTTATATAAGGGATACCATTTTACTAACTGATCGTATATAAAGGGACTTATACAGTACATACCCAGGGGGTTCTGGAACCAAATCCCAGTAAATACCAAGTACTCACTGTAGCATCATTGCACAATTGTCTTTTTAGATTAGTAATCCTCAAAGTGTATACCCTATCAGGAGGGAAATGCTGGTAAATTGAGAAATGAAATTCTTTGTGAGTCCCAGAATACCCTACCAGAAAGGACATGGTCCCTTTGCACAACTCCTTGTGTCTTTCAACTGAGCCTGATCCAAGGGGTAGGTGATTTTGCAGCATTCCAAATGAATTCTGTCACTAGCAACATTCCAAAGGTGCAGCAAAAATATTAATCCAGAAAAGAGTTTGCTTGTTTAATCTCTGAATGCTTTCATCTTGTGTCATTCCAGTTGGGAAGCATTCCAAAGTAACTCAGGGCCCAAACAAACAGACCAAAATAAAGCTACTTCGAGTCACTTTTGAGGTATACTGTTTAAATGACAAACACATCTTAAGAGGCCAGAAACTGCACCAAAGCTGCTCTCCAGTCCTTAGGACTGGAGCATGGCTTTGGCGCAGCTTCCAGCCTCTTAGGACATATACATCATTTAAACAACATTCCTCCAAAGTGACTTGAAGCAGTTTTATTTTGGCCTGTCTGTTCAAGCCCTCAATTACTACAGAAGGCTGAGCTTCTTTGAGGGTGAATAACAGCCAAACTTGAGAGGCTTTTGGGGGCATTTGCACAAGGCTGGCTTTACTTATTGGCATATTAAGGTCCAAAAGACACTGCAGAAATAATCCAGTTTGAAACCACTTTAATAACCCTGGCTCAGTGCTAAGGGGTCCCAAGAATTTTTGTTGATTGTGGCACATGAGCTCTTTGACAGAGAAAGATCACAAAATTACAGTTCCCAGAATTCTCTAGCATTGAGCCAGGCCAGTTAAAGCGGTCTCAAACTGGATTATTTCTGTAGTGTGGATCTATAATGACCACGTGGCAGATGCTAGGAAGGGCAGCAGTGATAATCACCCATAATCATTTTTCCTGATCTTCTCAAACAAGCATCATTTTCTCCTGTTTCAGGAAAGAGCTCTCCTCCAAAACTAGTCTGATGCCTTCAGACATGTTAGAGGATGCCAAGACATTAAGGGGAAAATAGAATATTTTATTTTCAAATATAAAATAGGTTATTGTTTTAAAGGTAGATATAAAATTAAATACATAAATAATATCCACTTTAATTACTCTGCTGTTTTCAAAAATAAGTTTTTCCCCAGTCCCAAAGAAGCAATATTTCTTCATTCTAATTCATAAATTGTTCAGGAAAATCAGTATTCTGTCACTTTGGACGTATCCTTATAAAGATGGGCATACTCATTTGGTAGACAACAACAACAACAACAACAATTTTATTTACTTACATCCTGCCTTTCTCCCAATATAGGGACATAAGGGACACAGCAAATTTAAAACAATACAATTTAAAACAATACAAAAGCATTAAAATGTATAAATATAAAATTTAAAAATGTAAACATATAATTATATATTTTTTTAAAAAAACAGAGGAAATAAATGGATATCAGTGAACAAAAAGTTTGTATTCTTTTGCTTTTTCCTATGTTGCTATTCCCTTGCTTGTTAATTTCTACATTTGGGCTTTGCTCCAGACCCTAGATATCCTAATCAACTATTGATACTTAGTCCTTCCAAAGTTTTCCATGTTGATTATATTTCTAATCTGGCTGCTTTGATCAGATCATTGTTGTGATGATTATGATTACAATGATGGAGTAACTGTGCATGGAATGGGGTGGGAAGAGAGACGCATCTGGCAGCAAAATGCCTTGGGCTGGCTTTGTATGTGAGGAAAAAAGTCCATCTAATTTTAATTTATGGAAAAGGTGTGCTTCAGTTGGCAAAAGTGTAGGTAATGTTCCTCTCCAGTTTGTGCTCATGTCTATCATCTACATGCTTTCTGCTCTGCAGAATGCCTAGCATATTTCAACAATGCATGAACAATAATGGTGATGATAGGGGTAGCCTTGCGGAAGAGTTAAGTGCAGGGCGTTTAAATAGAACATAAAATCTCATCTTGGTTTGATTACAAAGATTATCAAGTTACCTATTTTCTGGTTCCAAGTTCTATGAAAGCAGTTGAGAGAGGAAACGGGAGAAATTCAGCTGAGCAGCAGACATATAATGAATACGAGATCCATAGAGACGCCTGTCATTCAAAATGAATTCTTACAAAACTGCCTGATTAGATTCTGGCTGCTATTTCAAGCACCCTCTCCAGAGCATAGGTTTGAAATTTTGGCACAAACTAATCTGGCTTCCAAGTGGAAACAGCTAATCCAAAACTTGACTGAAAATCCTGTCACAACCCGTCTTTCCTCACTAGCCCAACCTGATGAAAATTTGATCTACACTTTCTGATTTGGAAGCAGGACTATTGGGGGATAGAATGCATCATGTGGATGCCTATTTGTTTGGTGTTTTTTTTAAGGTTGTGGCAACCAATCAGGAATGGAAACAAATTCATCCAGTTCAGATTTTAATGTAAATGTGCAATTTCACAATTTTTCAAAATTGAAATATGCAAAATGAAATATATCCTTTGATTTTGGAAGGAGTTCTCAGTTTTTTTTTAAAAAAAATCATACAAAAGTGTATATGATAGGGGGACATGCACATAAAAATCGATATAGTAAAATAACATTAAAATATATTATGTTCAAGAATAAGATACTTGTAAAATATACATATCAAAACTGGATACAAAAATACATTCATTGGGAGAAATCCAAACAAAAGTGCAAACAATTTATTATTATTATTATTATTATTATACATCATATTTGCATCATTGCAGAAGATTTTTACGTCATTTATAGTACAATTTCTTCATCAAAATAAGTTTAGTCGTTCTAACCTTAATACTCATACTGATACAGTGATCTCAACCAAATTAATGTTCATAGTTTAATAATTACTCTAATATAAACTTAACATTTTAAATAAATCACTAAAGTTAATGACACATAAAAAGGATCCATCTATCATACACCATTAAATTACATCATTAAATAAAATTTGGTTCCTAACCTTTCTGGTCTCGGGCTATTTACATCTTTAACTGTTCTCTTGTCCATACTTTCTTTCTGACCAGTCTACTGCTCTACTGAAATATTAATTTGTTACTTGATCTTATGTCCTCTTTTTTCTTTTCCAAGATCTTACTTTTAGCCTTGAAAAATTGTTGTTGTTAACTTCCTGCAATTTTTTCCCCATAATGGTGTTTCATGTCACCAATCTACCTTGTGTTTATTCAGTGAGTTCTTATCCAGTGTTATTGTCAACTTATCCATTTCTGCCATCTCAAATAACTTAAAAAACCAATCATCCTCTGAGGGTATCTCCATACCTTTCCATATTCTAGCATATACAGTTCTTGCAGCAGAGTTCATGTATGACATAATTCTCCAGAACATCTTTTCTGATCATCACCCAAAGGGTGTAGCATATTCAATAGATACAGTGGACCTTTGTTATATGCTGGGGTTTGGTTCCAAGTCCCCCCGTGTATAACAAAATCCATGTATGCTCAAGTCCCATTAAATATAATGACATAGCAAAATGGTATCCCTTATAAAAAAAATGGAAAATCAAGTTTGACACATGAAATTTATACTTTTTTGGAACTTTTTTAAACTCTGGATGCTTGAATCTGTGTATAAAAAATCTGTGTATAAGAAGGGCTGACTATATATTTCTGGCTCCATAAGATATTTAATGTTTAAAGCCTTAATTATGAGTACGTGAATATTTTTCAATTTTTTTAAACTCTGTCACATTGCCACCAAGTGTGGAAGAATGTACTTTTAGTCTTCCCATACTTCCAATTATTATTGTTCATATCCCTTTGCATTTTTGCTACTCTGTCTGGTGTCAAATGCCACCTAAATAGCATTTTGAAGTAGTTTTTTTTTAAGTCAGGACTTCTTGTAAACATCAAATTTTTACCCAGGACTTTATATTGGATCAGAAGTTACATACCCCTGCAGCAGCTGTTCTCTGCCAGTGGGACAATGTAACAAGTAATGGAGACACATGAATCAGAGGTCCAATTTCCTTTCATTGGGCAACAGCTCATCATACAGATATTACAACACTGGGCCCGGCCATGGAAACAATAGGCAGTGCCACTGGTGCAGCCATTTTAGAGATTTCTAGGCAATATTTTAGAGGAAAGAATTGGCAAACCACTTCTGAGTATTTCTTGCCTAAGGAAACCCTATGAAATTCATGTGGTTGCCATTAACTGGCAGGCAACTTGAAAGAACATAAAGGAGATTGGTTACCTCACCAAAAAGAATGATTACATAGTAGCTTCAAAGGAGGGTGTCTGCATGTTAATAGGATCTAAATGCTGCATACGCATAAATGGCAATCAACACATACAGCTTTATCATACTAAGGGAGATTGGGTGGGAAAATGGAAGTTAAACACGATTTAAAGTACATTTGAATTTAAACCAAACTTGCAAATTTGGTTAGTTTATCACACTAGGGACTGCCCAAGTGAAATAACGTGAAGTTAATCCAAATGCAAAGCAGAGAAAACCGGCAGCTTTTTTACTTTAGGGTTGTTGGATATGTCTTGGGAATGGCCATGTGTCCAAATCTTTCTTTCTCCAAGAGTAGATTTAAGAAGAATATGCAAAATAAGGTCTAGCACAGCCTTGGGGTATCCCTGGGCTTTGCAGACTCATGCTTTGCATGTACAGGGGCCTCAAGCATGGTAATAGATATATACTGTAATTGATCCCTTGTCATATCTTGATGTCAGAGCTGTTGAAGCATGACCAAGCATAGCCTGAGGATGTCCCCCTGGATAAACATTGGCTTTGTCTTGCATGTCAGCTAAAGGCTACATACCCAGAAGGATAATAGAATTTATTATTATAAAAAATAATGATAAATACAAGTGTTCTTAACTTTGATATTCATTTGAAAGGTAGAATTGCTCCAGCAGAACAAAGGTGGATTTCACCAGTGTTACTCAATTTGTATTGCTCATCTTTTTATATGAACTGGATGAAATCATTGCAAATGAATTGAGGTTCAGCAGATTCTCTGATTGGGACTGAAGGAAATTTCATTCCCATTCAAAACATGACAAGTGTCTTTTGTATGACAAGTATCTTTTGTTAGGTTATTGAGAGGAACTGCTGGTTCTTTTCTAAGAACAGTGACTCATTGGAGAGTTGACTGAGATAGAAATAGTGGTGTTCAAAATAGTAATTTGCTAGTCTTACCCAGTCATCTTTCAGAATTTCTTAGATGTCTTGTTCAAACAAGATTTTCCTAATCTGCACCAAATATTGTCATAAATGGAACTAGTGCCAAGTTGAAGGAGTATATTTGCATGCACGCACACACAGAGAGATAGAGTGCACATAGTATTTTTTTTAATTTGCTGTATATATGTGGTAGACTGTGCATCATTTTATTCAGGGTCATCTTGCTTTCTTATACTTAGGGACATGTGCCCATTTAAACAATGACTCATGGGTTTCTGCCTTTCTAAGTCTGTCCCTTTCCAATAATAGGAGTACAGTATAGGATTTATTTTCATCTGCAGAGGTATTTCTGCTTGGTTGCCTCTTCCTTCAAACTTCTCTCTGGTCCAGTGCCTATGAACATTGCGAATGCATAGGTCACTGTCCTCCATTCATAGTTGTGATATATCAATGAACTAGCAGGAGCCTTTTCTCCCTGCCCCATGGATTTATTTGTTTGCTTGCTTGCATTTCTGCCTCAGACAGAGCAATCTGGTTTCAATTGTTCTTCTTCCCAAGAGGAGTGGAATTATCTTTCTATCTTTTGCTGTCCTGCTTTTGTGTTATGGATATGACTGTTCTGGTTTGAGATGGTCAGAATGAACTGATACCATTTGCCTGAACCTCCATGAGACCTCTGCTACTTTTCCATTGTTATCTGTCTGGAGTCCCTTGTTCTAGACAGCCATTTCCCCCCTCAGCTAGGAGAACAAGCAACATGTGTAGAGCATGTATGGTGGGGATCAAATTCCACTGCTATCTCTCATCAAAGGCTTGTAATGACAGGGATCAATCCTCCTAAATGAGAAAGTGTTCACCATGGAGAGAAATACTGCCATGCCCAGAAAAAGTAGAAATGGGCAGTAAAGAGGAGATAAGCACTGGATGAAGGTCCTGCCCTCTGTTATCCAGCTATTGGATATGCTGGCTAGGATTGATGGTAATTGCAGTGCACAAAACAAATGGTGATCTACCCATTCCCTGTCCCTGACTTCAAAGTTATGGCTAGCATTTTTAGTACATTCACCAGATTAGGGGAGGTAATCATTTTAGTCCTGGGAGACAAAACATGGAAGTTGCTCTCCATTAACACCTGGGGGGAGTATGGTTTCTACTCCTGATTTACAACTAGATGCTGCTTGATTGTCTTCTTCCCTAGACATAATCTCATCTTGGCTTCAGACAGATCTAAGGATATTCTAGGGAAACAACCTGCCATGTGATGTGTGGCAGGTGGTGACTGAAGAGTTTTTCTGTATGATCATTCCCCCCCCCCCAAAAAAAAACAAAAACTATGATTAAAAAGGAAAAAAATAATCTTCAGTTGCTACTTGCCATACATCACATAGCAAACAATTTGCTATTGATTGGGTTCAAAGCAAGTGTATTTCTATTTTCTCCAAATCTTTCAAGCATTATTAGTATTAATTTTTGAGACCTAGCACTGTTTACTGTCTTCTTCAATATATTATTGGTTTTTTCCTTTTTTTGTGTTAGTGTGCATGTGTTAGCATAATGTTTTCATACTTTCCCTTCTTTTTTCATTAGCTGCCCCAAATCTCAATTTATATTAAAGCTCTGCACTATTAATTATGTGAATTAGTAGTCAAAATGTTTTCAATATCATGTACATTATTAAGTGTATTAACTGCTCTTGGGTTTCAGGTAGCAAAGTAATTCTTCACCGCTTTTCTTTTCAAAGGAAACAACAAGTACTTTTTCCCAATTTTATTCTTACTGCAAGAATGTCTTCGAAAGCTACATGTTTTTTAAAACATTGTTTATAGTTTGCAACTTATTCTGTGCAAAATTTAGACATGATATTTTCATACAGGAAACAGGCTTTTCTGTGCACAAAATTACACACACACACACACACACACAGAGAGAGAGAGAGAGAGAGAGAGTTCAAAAATATTGTTATAGGTACAAAAGTTACATATAGACCTGAACTGTAAAGATGCTTGTCAGCTTCTCATTCTTTTCATCAGGGTTTCTCAACACTCAAGAAACATTTTTTTCTAACCATTTAAAAAAATATTTTCAAATATTGTTATCATCTGTAATTTGGGATAGGAAGTATTTTGTTGCTATTATGGTTGATACCAATAACTGTGTTCAGTGGTACATTTTCCCAAGAAAGTTGGTAAAGGTTTGCATGTCCACCTTTAAAGCATAAAATTGCAGTGCTGCTTTCCCCTGCTTCCTAACCCAAAATGATGATTAAATCTTTCTGTATCTTTGTTAAGTGATACATAAACGTCCTTGCAATGTTGATCTTGCACATCAGTAAAGTTTCCCCCTTCTTTAACTGATTAATTGAAACAACAAATGCTTTTCAAGAGGAGGTTTTTTTTTAAAGTACAGTAACAATAGAATCTAGCTTATGTGTACACCTGATCGGATTGGTTTTCAGATTACTTTTTAAAGTTACATTTAAAATCTGATTTCCCCTCAACATGATAGTTATGTTGTTTTTCCAGTTGTTTTTGTGTGCCTTCAAATAATTTTTTATTTATGGCAACCCTAAAGCAACCTTATCACAGGATTTTCTTGACAATATTTGTTCAGAGGAGATTTACCTTTGCATTCTTCTGAGACTGAGAGAATAGGATTTGCCCAAGGTCACCCAATGGTTTTCCACGCCCAAGAGAGGTTTCAAATCCTGATATCCAAAGTTGCAGTGTGCCACTCAAACTAGTGGTGTTATTGTGGGTGTGGAGGGTTTGACACTTGAAAAGAGGGGTGACATCAGGTTGGGCCCTCCCCTCTCTGTGGGGTGAGGTGAGTGTGCCCCCCCCCCCCAGGATTCACTGTGGTGGTAGCTCCCTCCAGAGAAGAAGGCCACTACTGTGGGGACGGGGAAGGGTGCACACACTCTTTTGACTGCTGCTGCCCCCCAACAGCCTCCCTATATCAGGTGATACCAGGTGTGGGGTCACCACTTGCTAAAGCCATTGCACCACACTGATTCTCAACAGTCATCCCCCACAGCCATAATTCCTACATTTGTGTTCATTATTTTAAGGATGATAAATCATTGTTATTACTATGTTGTGCTTGCAAGTTGTTTCTGACTTATGGTGATCCTATGGCAAACCAATGATTTGGCAAGATTTGTTCAGAGGGAGATTGGCCTGTCATGGTCTCTGAGGCTGACATAGAAGATTTCCATATCTGCCTGTATCACTGCTAAAACGTCCCTGAAACGTTGCACAAAGGTATAGGAAGTGCACATGTTTGGAAGCCAGGCACGCTTCCTCGATCGTCAGGGAATTGTCACTCCCTCCTTTGCATCCCTGAATCATCGCAAGGGGAGCAGATTTCCCATGAATGCAAACTTTGCGTTCATAGGAAATCCACTCCCCAGGAACTATTCAGGGATGCAAAGGATGGAGCTACAATTCCCTGACAATTGAGGAAGCGTGCCTGGCTTCCAGACACATGCACTTCCTCCACCTTTGAGGGATGTTTCAGGGACGTTTTAGCAGCGATGCAGGTATGGAAATCTTCATAGTGTGACTTGCCTAAGGTCACCCAATGAGTTTCCATAGCCAAGCAGGAATTCAAAACCAAATCTCTAGAGTCAGATTCCAACATTCAAACCACTATACTACTTACTTGGGCATTTTTAAAAATTATTTACACACTCATTCCATATATAAGGTTTCAGAAGTAAGTCCAGATGAACTCTATAGGACTGACACTCATATATTATGCACAGCTATACACTCTAGGACACTCCCAATACACAAAAAAACTTGTGTATTAAATGAAAGCATATTTAAATCTCACATTCAAACATCTCAGTGCACCTAGGTTATGACCATAATGCACATTTTTAAAGGGGGGAATACAACTAATTATATGTTTGCAGTTATTTCTAGGTCTGGGATTATCTTGCAGTTTTGAAATTATATTGATTTATTTTATTATTTAATTTATATCCCACCATTTTCCAGTATGCAAACCCAGGTGTCTTAAATAAAATAAAAAGCAAAGTATAGCTACACCTACCATAGCACCATCAACACAAGAAACAAGAATATGGAAGAATTACGTGGTTTCATTTATAATTTGTATGCAACATTACACTGTCAGGTATTTATAATTATTCTGTTGTTTGCATAGTCTGTATGGCTCTAGCATCAGAGTTCAAAGAAAGAAATATTCCAGGAAAACATGCATTGTTTTCAGTGCTGTGGGGGGAAAATTGAATTATTAACTGGCAGTCTGAATGCTGAAGCTTATGGATCCATTTCTACTGTAAACAAAAGAAGAATGTGTCTATTGAAAAGGATGTATTACCAGAAATGTCTGAGGCTGCTTTTAATTGCTTGCCAGTGGTGGAGGAGTTTCTAGACTGAGCAGTCTGTGAACAGTAATTTTGAAGCTTGTAGATATATTGTCAATAATGTAGCAGCATCTGGCAAAGTGCACTATCAGCTTTCTTTTCCATGCCAAATTGTAAAACTCTTTTCTTCCTTCAATAAATTATCACCCAACATGAACAACTTTTGAAACTATGCCCACAAAATGCTACTTCCTTTAAATAAGTTGAAATTGTTTTCTCTGTCCCTGTTCCTAGAAAACGTCTATACATCCAGAAAAAAAATAAGGTGCTAGAATGAGATAATAAAATGGGCTGTGGTACATCAGATGAATGTGAAAGAGACTCATGTTCATTTATACTTTCTCACACACATAAAACACACCTTACAGAATACTAGTGTTTTTGGCAAAAAAGCTCTAGTCCAATTCTTTTTCAGCTATGTTAGTTTTCTCTTTATAGTGAATATTTTCATTTTGAACCAGAGTGTAAAAACATGATCCCCTGCTATAGTCCACTCTGCTACTTAATTTTGTGTTCATTTACAAATCCGGATGTGCTCCTTGTGTGCACAGCTTAAAAGAATCTCTTCTTTTACATAGATGAAATGCTTCTCAATGGAAAGTAACTTTAAAAAAATCAGTTGAATATTGAATACAAGAATTTTGTAGGCTTTAATCATGTACATATATATTTCATATTTATCCCCCACTGAACTCAGTGCAGTTATTTTTGGGTAGACATATATGGAATTCCTTAACTAATTTTCCTAACAAATATGCTGTTTATTCCCAGCAAGATCTTATTCAGTTGACTGGTGGTGGATAACATGGGTGGGTGTTCATCCTGAGTCATGCCCAAGAGTAGTGAGTAACCAGGTGATGGTGAGGGGGAGGTATCTCCCATAGGTATGGGAGTTGTTTCAGCCCTGGCTGAGTTTTTACTACTCAAGTGGATTTGACTGGAAGGCTGGGGATGAAGATCATCTGTTCTTACCTCTGGTCCCGTGATTAAAACATCTATGAGGCTTGACTGTACTACTCCAACAGAAACTGTCTGGTAAGGATCCCCTAATATAAGGATGAAAGCTATGCAGCCCTTGGGTTGTATGTGGCTGAGGGGGTTCACAGTGGACCTTGGGAACCTCACTGATCTCACAAGCCTCACAACAACCCTCATTTAGTCCACCCATGCCCTAGCATTAACAGAGTACTCTTTCATGACATTGCTCTAGGAAGACTGGGTCATTTTACAGAAAGTCATCTGACTAAACATGTCAGAATGGACAAGACTTATGGGGTTGGCTCTCACTTGATGCAGCGTGTTTTGCTTTCCACCATAGTGTACATGCACCATCACTTCAGATTTGTTTTAATGTATTGCTCACATCCTGTGCTTCTTTCTCTTCCACGTGCTTAATCTAAATTAACATGCATTTTTAAAAGTCAGATGTGATACATACTTTTTCACAAATGCATGAGAATATACTGTATCTTCAATTTTAGGAACCTGAGATATGTCACAAATGTTGTGACTAAAAGTCAATGGAAGAAAAAAATATGCATTGTTGATGTTAATTTCTGCCAAGTCAACTTCAATTTATAGAGGCCCTATGAGTGAGAAACCTCCAAGTCTTGCTGTTATCAACTGTCCTGCTAGGGTCTTGTAAACTAGGACTGTGGCTTCTTTGATTGATTCTACTGAATTTCCTATAATGAAGACTATCTTTTTCTACTGTTTTCTGTTTTATCAAACACTGCTGTGAATTCTAATTTCTTCTCATGATCTTGACAAAGTACAGTGGATCCTTGGTATCCATTGCTGTTTGATCCAGGACCCCCCATGGATACCAAGATCTATGGATATTCAAGTCCCATTAAATTCAGTGGCATAGTAAAATGCTGCCCCTAATATAAAATGGTGAAATAAAAATTTGCCTTTTGCAATGTGTGTGTGTGTGTGTGTGTGTGTATCTCAAGTTGTGGATGGTTGAATCCATGGATAAAGGATCTGTGGATAAAGAGGACTGACTGTATGCTAGTTTTGGATTAGTCAGCTTCTAGGAAGAGTTCAGGATAGATGAACTCGATGAGCCATTCATTTGTCTTTTTAGCAGTATTTATAGAACACTTCTCCAGCACCACATTTCACATGTGCTGATTCTATTCCTATCAGCATCTTTCATTGTCCAACTTTCACAGTCATACAAAGAAATCAGAAAGAGTATGGCACAGAAAATCTTAACCTTAGTACATACAACTAAAAAAACACCAAATGCCCCATTTGCATAAATATTCTGACAGATGTGTAAATTGTATACCTTGCTTGCATGTATCCTCCATTAACTAAAGCGTTTTTATCCCTTTTAAAAAATCATTATGCATATTTTTCAAATGGGTGCCTTCTTCCTATTTGAAAGATGCTCCACATATCTGGAAATGTACATATTTCCAAAGGCAAAGTACACTCAATCTGCAGCCATTCCCTGGCAGTGCAAATTAGGTAAATATGCCCCTAGCCAGAAAAAAAAAATCTGATTCTCTGTTGACTGCCTTGATAAACAGGGTGATTAAAAAAGAATGTTGCAAAAGTAAAGTTGTACTTATTCAGTTTTGCACTATTCTTTTTGAATCATCCATTATTCTTCCTGATGGCATAGATACATTCTATTAAATTTTGCTAGGCAAGTAATCATTCAGTTTAATCACAAAAGATATCAGGAAGGATGACAACCAGGATACAAATAGTGATTAGGCAGAGAAGAACCCTTGCTCTATATTTTGGATATTTCATACCTTTTCCTAGAGTAGAGTATCATTTTTTAAGGGTGGCATCCCTCAACAAAGAAATTCCCAGAGAATTTGACAGCTACAAGAGTAGAGATAGCCTAAGAGTATTATTGCACTATTTATGTAACTTTTTCATTGATACTGCATTCAAAACATTGCGGTTACGTTATGATTTTGCTCTTCATGCTACCATTCCAGAGATGTTTTTAAAATTTATTCCATACAGATTCATTTAAAATTACAGAAGGTAATGTGATCTTAAATTACAGGAGTGTACTGGGTGCATACATCTCATGAGTAAGGATACCCTGTGTGTTTCCTTATAGATTCAGAATCTGAACTGACACATGGTTCCATTCTACAAGCTGGACAACTTTGTCTGTTGCACTTCACTGGAGTTTGGAATCACTATAGTTTACAGAGAGTTCTTGGTCTATAGCCACATAAATTTAGTAACAAGTTGCTGCTGAGTACATGATGGAGCTTCATGGAAAGATTGTGTCATGTCTCTTTGTGTTAGAGCAAATTGCAGAATCATATTATACTAGTGGGCAAACTAGTACAATTTACACTACCATTACTCTGGTACTGACTTTGTGTTCACTTTCTTTAAAAGTATGTCTGTTCCAATCATGTGTAAAACCCATGGTCATGACGAAAATAAATTCCATTGAGAGGAAAAAAACATGCACTTTCAAGGTGATGCTACAGTAAACCTTCCTTGTTTTTCTTTGGGATTCTGAAATAAAACACCCAAATTGGCAGTGAAAAGATTTAAAAAGTAAAAATGAGATGGGCTTTTTTTGTAAAAAAAAAATAATAAAAAAAATTATACACAACATAAAATGAATGATGTATGGAACCTTTTATATGAAAAGATTCTGAGAATAATGTAAAAATTCCATAGCCTGATTGTATATTCCTACACCATTAGGATGTCAAAATGATAGATGCTTTAGTGAATAATAATTTTTTAGACATTCTACCTTGTGCAATAGAACCACTTGAGAGTTAAAGTTGTAATATTTATCCCCACTCTTCCCTTCTAAGAAGCATATACCTTGACCTACTTCCTTGGGTATCTGGAGTAAGAGAGCAATACTGTCAGTGAGATAAGCTGTGAACAAGTTTTTGACAACAAATAGCTTTGCTTGCAGCTAAATGCTTCTATGGTGTTGATTTGCATGCATAAATAATCTTTTAAAATTCCTGCCACATATGTTTTTGACAGTGCTATACAATATATAGCTAAGGCTGTATTCCTATGTACTAACAGTGGACAGGGTCCCTGAGGTCAAAAGCTTTTCAGGATCTGGTATGGACAGAGTACAACACATGCACATATCACCACACATGCAACAGAGACATACATGTGTGCATGTGCACACACACATACACATACTCACAGGTTAAGTATACATAAGAACCAACTCACCCACATACCCACAGATGGCAGATCCTTCTACAGTGTGGTGGAGATGCCTCCCCAACTTTCTTCTCATCCTAGCAATATTGGATAATTTTACTGGATGAGGAGGAACATGTTGATGCTCTCTGCTGTGGTGATAGAAAGGGCTTTCACCTCACTTGTATCCCAGTGTTAGTGCACTAAAAATATTTGTTCTGTGGTGTAAAACACCTTCCACAGCCTAGAGCCTTGTTAAGAGTGCAAGGTATCTCACCATTAAGATTAAGATCAAGAATACTGGGTAACAGGCAGCAACTAAGAAGAGGGAAAGTAGAGAAGGATAAAAGTCCTATTGTCTGAGGAGAAATGGTATGAATATCGACAGTACCTCTAATGGATAGTGATTTGCAAGGACCCATGGCTAATAGTAGGACATATTTTGGATTGGATTGGGGATGAAGGAAGGGGAAAGGGGAAAGTAGTTAAAATTAGGGATAGAAACAATATTCTCCTTTCCTTTTCTGCCCTCTCCCCCAAAAATACTGGCACTCAGTAAACCCAGTCAGTAAAAAGTAACACAGCAGCAAGAATTTTGGATAGCTCTCTCTGTGTGTGTGTGTGTGTGTGTGTGTGTGTATGTTCTCTGTATGGCAATCAGGTGGTTTTTTTTTTTTTAAAGGCACATTTATTTTATATCTCCCCTCCAATGTTTTCTCCAGCCGGAAGCCCTTTTGAGAGATGGAAAGGCCACTCCAATGTTTTCTGATGACAGCATGGTGTCATTATTGTTTGCACAAGATTACTGTTTTCTGTGCAAAAAAAAAAAAACAAAACAAAACAAAACAAAAAACCACAATCTTACACACACAAAAATCTGGCACAAAGACCTGCAATCTTGTACACATGCAAACAGATATACAACATGTGCCTCTTTTTGAAAAAGTGTGCAGAAAAAGCCACACATGGCTGTCTGGAAACTCTGGTGGAGAGAGGCTGTGTATAAAACTCCACAGTTTTCACACAAATATAATCTATTTCAACACAGAAACTTTTCTCAAAAATTTGCCCATACACTTCAGGATGTCTGACCATCAAGCAAGAATTACATGGAAATCTTCCTTTTATCTGTAGTTTGGAGAAAAGTGTGGAAATTATTTGGCTTCACTTGCAAGGATCAAATGGTTATACACCTCCGATATAGAAACCTGTTTTCCCAATTATATATTTAGCGCTAAAACTGAAAATTATATCATAATCTTGTGAGCCACTTTGGGTGCCTTTCTTGGAGAAAGATGGCATAAAAATGAATTTAACAACAGCAGCAGCAGCAGCAACAACAACAACAGGAACACAAAATGAATCTGGTAGCTCACCAGTTAGTTGACTGAAAGCATAGTGAGTTATTTTAGATGTCTAAGGCCACATACAGACATGCCAAAATAAAGCTGCTTTGGGTCACTTTGGAGTGTGCTGTTTAAATGATGCATGCATCCTAAGAGGCCAAAAGCCACACCAAGCCACACTCTAGTTCTAAGGACTTGAGTGCAGCTTTGGCAAAGCTTCTGGCCTCTTAAGATGCATGTGTCATTTAAACAGCACACCTCCAAAGTGACCGGAAGCAGCTTTATTTTGGCCTGTCTGTTCCGGCCCTAAGAGAGCTAATAATCCTTGAGATTATTTTCAGTTATGGTTGGATTATCAAGTCTCTCAGCTTCAAAGTCTCAGGATATGATATGACCTGATATTATTTCATCTTCTTGGGGTCTCTAGAAGCCATAAAATATCAGAAGAAAGAAACAGATTTAACTATAGAAGAGTATATTGTGCTTATCTTGAGACTACATGCCAATTGGGAATGGCTTCGCCGAGACAGAGATGGGATCCCACCAACTTCTGGCATGTGGCTTCATGTTTGTCCATAACCTCTTTAGCCTTTGGGTTGCAACAATTCCCTTAATCCTGGCACCTTGTGCATATGCATAGGTAAAACATGCATCAGGCTTCATCCTTACTGGCAGATTTAGGGTTTTACCCAACATGCAGAGTCAATTTCTCTTTTGGGATGTTTGTTTGTTTGTTTGTTTGTTTGTTTTGGTTTTTTTTTTTTGCGGGGGGTTGTTTTTGTTTTACCAGTTGTGCTTGCTGAACTCACTGGTGTTGTTTCCTGCCTGTCACAGTTTGGACCTCAAAGAACATGGGATCCCTATGTAGGCCAAGATGTTTTTTCAGGTGTGAAGCAGGTGCCTCAGGTGCCAGAATACCTGGAGCGGTGAAATATTCCCTATAGGGCCCCTGCCTCAACTCTTGAATGGAAGAGCCTCAGGGCCAGGCAGTGTAGGTAGGATGGCTGGGGAAATTGCCTATGCTGCTGTCTGACTATGCCTGACTGAGTTTGAGGCTTTGGGGATTTATTTAACTCTTTGCACAGCTTCAGTAGCTGCTTTCATTGGCCCATGTCAGCAGGCCATAGCAGATAGGGTGAGGGAATCATGCATGGCAAGGTGGGAGACAGAAAGTGAGTAAGGAAAAGTCAGTGAAGATGAAGATGAAAGTGTTTCTTTTGCCTCAAGAAAAAAGGCAGCTGACTCTGACTGTATCATTGAAGGATATAGCAAGTATACAACCCATATCTGGAGGGCACAAAAACAACAACAACAACAACATGTGCACATAGTAAATGTCCCTGTATGTGTGGTTCTAGCAACTAAATAAATTTAACCTTCTCTAAAATACATTATGGATCTATAAACACATCTCATTTTGGGGAATGATAACAGTGAAGTGTCAAATGGTGGGATGTAAGTGTGAATAAATGTCCACAGATAACTATGGCTGGTTTCATTGTAAAATATTGGGGGTATTAATACTGATAGAGAAATATGGCAGCCATCCAGTCCCACCATTTCTATCCAATGCAAATGCTAAACGGCTATAAAATATTTATTTACCACTTTTTGGAAGGCAGATTTCCAAGATGCACTCCCATTATTGTTAATCTGTTCAGCATATATTTGAAAGTTGCAAAGTGTCTGCCAGCTCTGACAAGATAAAGTAAGCACATAACAAAATTAATGATGAGCAGCCACACATGCACGCACACACACACAAACACAATACCAGCAGTGACAGCAGCATAGTCTAGACTTTGATTCAAGATGAACTGAAGAGACCGATATAATGCACGTTTCTCCAAGTTGCAAAGCATGAAACCTTGTTAGCAGACCAGAATCAACAGAATAAGTACCTCACTCAAGCTTTGCAACTATAAAAACCTTGTTGTTGTTGTTGTTGTTGTTGTATACCTTCAAGTTACTTCTGCCTCAAGGCAACTCTAAGATGACCTTATCACAGGTTTTATGTTTGTTTATTTGGTTGGTTGGTTTTATTATTATTATTATTTGATAAGATTTGTTCCGAGGGTCTTTTTTCCTTTGCCTGAGGCTGAAGGAACGTGACTTGCCCAAGGTCATACAGTGAATTTCTGTGGTCAAGTGGGGATTCAAACCCTGATCTCCAGAGCTGTGGTCTAACTGGCAACTCAGTATACCACACTAGCTTTCATAAAAGGCTTACAAAAGTAGTAGTATCTTGTGGTCCATGTGGCAATGGGGATGTATTTCACTCTATGTGCAAGTATGCAGATACACCCCCCCCCCCACACACACACACACAAATACATGTAAGAAGCAATGATGCAGAATAATTTTGGAAAAGGGATGAGGGTGAGTTTATTAGAGTTATATTTACCCAGATTGAATTCTGGGAGCCAAACATTCCTCATTGTGGCTTAGCTTTCCAGTGTATGTACCAGCCCACTCATCTTTGTTTTCCTCCTCCCCATCTTCCTGTACTGTCCTAAATCCCCAATATCCTAAACTCTTTAAATTGCAAGGAAAAAGAAAGAAGAGGGGAAAGGGCAACAATATTTATTTTTGTTAAAGGTTTAATAGTGGGGGGGAAATTGCAACGATTGAAAAAAAATCTCCCATTTTGGGAGAAAGATGGGGAGCAAGTACAATAAATAAATAAATAAGCAAATAAGCAAATCATACCATTTTATCTTGGGTCTGTGAGGACAATGACACCTGTTAAACATACCAGTACATATTTTTACCATTTCCTTCTTATTCCTAATCAATCTTAAGAAGATCAATTTCAGCAATTAGCACTGCATTTGTTTTAGGAAGAGGATCAAGTAAATAGAAATAATTAAGCTAAAAAAACCTATATTTGAAAATTTACTTCTTGGTCAGAAAACATGAAAAGCCTGATCTCATTCCCAGGTTGTGACTATGCTCAGATATTTTCACAATGGAATGAGGAAAGAAAACACTTTTCTTGGCTTCCATATACCTCTCAGCATTTATGTTTTTCAGTGTTTTTTTTCCAGACAGAATGGGAGTTAACAGTCAGGAGAGTTGGTGAAAGTAAAGGTGTAAAGGAGCTTCTGGAGTCTGGGACTTTTAGAAAAGCATTTTATGCAAGAACTCACTCCAAAGGCTTAGAAAGATCCAATGCATTCCAAACTGAGAGCATAATTCATCCCTCACTAATAAGGACAAATGCTTGATCTGTTCAAGGACCCATTTCTTTGTCTTTTTAGCTGGCCAGAGTATTCTCAGCACTCTTCTCCAGCACCACATCTCAAATGAATTGATTTTATTCTTGTTCATTTTCTTCACTTGTCCAGGTCTCACATCCATATATAGTGATGGGGAATACAATGGCTTAGACGATTCTAATTTCAGTGTTCAGCTATATATTTTAACTTTAGGATTTTGTCTTTCTTCTTTCTAAGCTGTCCTTCCCATACCTAGTCTTCTAATTTCTTGACTGCAGTCTCCATTCTGATCATTTTTTGATCCAAGGCATGGGAACTCACTTACTATTTCAGTTTCCTCATTGTATAGATTGAATGTATGTAGGTCCTCCATGGTCATTACTTTTGTGTTCTTTATGTTCAGCGTTAAGCCTGCCTTTGCACTTTCTTCTTTGCCCTTATTAATTATTCCAAGTCGATGAAGTTTTCTGCAAGTAATATGGTGTCATCTGCACATCTTAGATTGTTGTTACAGTTGGCTCCTCATATCTGCATGGGTACCATTCCCTGCAGATAGCAACATTTGTGGGACCTGAAGTCCCAATGGTGGTGCAACATGCACATGACTCTGCTGGTGCATCCATGTGCATGCACCACCATTAAGGAGAATAGGGCAGGGCCATCCGCAGATAATCCAATCTGCAGGTGGCAAGCCTGTGGAAGCTGACTGTATTCCTTCCTCCTTTCTTTCCTCCTCTCTTTCCTGAGTCTAAGGTTGCTATTCATATGAGGTTTTCTGCATACAAGTAGAACAAATGGGGTGAACATTCCATCACCCCATTTGTTCAACTTGTATGCAGAATCTTTTGCCAATTGCAAACCATTCTATTAATCAGTATTCCATTCTAATAGTAGCCTCATGTCTTTAGTATAAATTTCTCATCAGAACTATTTCACATAGCGGTATTCCCACAACTTTGAAATGCATCCATAGTTTTTAATGGTCTGTGAAGTCAAATGCTTTTAGCAATGTGGTCCCTAGTGCCTCTTCCTTTCCTGAACCCTGCTCACACCTCTGGGGTTTCTCTCTCCATGCATGATTGGAGTCTATGTTGTAGAATTTTGAGCATAATTTTGCTTGCATGAGAACTTAATGATATGGTCCTATAGTTGCTGCTGGCTTTTTTGACTCCTTCTTTGTGGATTGGGATGCATCTTGATCATTTCCAGTCTGTTGGCCACCATCCCCTCTCTCATATTTGTTGACATATATTAGGTAATACTACAGTTGATTCTGTCTGTGTGGACTGTAGTAGTTTGATTGGAGCATCATCAATTCCTGGTAATTTTTTTTGCAGTTTCTCTTATTGTCATTTCACCTCCCTTTTTAGAATTTTTGGATGCAGCTTTGTCACTAGGTATCAGTGAGCTTAATTGTACTTGAATAAAGTTGTCAGTTTCATGCCATTCTGTTTTTGTTGGGGGAAAGCAATAAAGTTCTCAAATAGCTTCTACACCGGTGTACCTCTTCTAACATTTTCTGCGTTAGTGCTTGTACACACTAAGAACTGGAATATAAAATTTTAAAAATAAAAATAGATGTATTGTCAAACAAAATTAAGTGTGAATTTGGATAAGCCTGTTCAAGATGAATTGTGTGAGACAGTGCCTGGAATTTAAGATAGGTAAGTGTGACACTGGCCTATGACACCTTAGACAACAACTGTTAGTCTCGACTATAGTAGGTCACTGAATGAATTGGGTTTACAAAATAGAGTTACAAAGTTCACATTGATTCAATGGGTCTACTCTAATAGAGAGTGTCAATTGGACTCAGCCCCCCCCCCCCCAAGTGTACAATGCTCCTTCTGCATTATCTTCTCTGGAACTTAGTGAAATTCTGAGTTTGATTAAGAACTTTGCACAGAGACAGATGCATAAATAGGGGAAATTGCCAGATTTGCAGCTACTGAAAATGTTCTCATTTGTATTCAGTGACAAGCTGATATATTTATGCTTCTTCTTTGGTAAACACAGCACAGTTAAGGATTGTGAAGTGTCATCTAGCTATATTTCTCACCTATTCTTTCATTTACTATTTGCAAAATGCGTGCCATGTCACTGATGGCATAAACGTGTTCTCCTTTAATGTTTGCTTCATATCAAAGTGAGAATGATAAGAAAGTATATTATTCATGGGCTGAATAATGGAGATACATTTGTCATTTAGTCTGTGGGACAATTCTTACATTCATTCTCACACTTTCAAGACTGCCATGAGTCATTGCTATGCATAAAATACATGCAAGGGAAATTTATGAAATTTATGAGTGACAATGCTGATTTTGAGAGAAGACCCAAGCTTAGCAAATTGGCATTGTGCTTGATCTTAATAACAGTATTGTTTTGTTGTAGTGTAGTTGGAAGTATTATTATTATTATTAATAATAATAATATTGAGATATCTGCTTTTGCTTTTTGTGAACTCATGACTGCAGTAGTGCTTCATCATTGTCTTATCATGAAGGGGTATTTTGTTACATTTATTTCCCTTTATCAGTGACAATGCTGATTTGGAGGGAAGACCCAAGCTTAGTAAATTGGCATTTTGCTTGATCTTAATGAAAGTTGTGCCTTGTTGTTGTGTAGTTGGAAGTAGTGTTGTTGTAGTAGTTGTTGTTATTACAGATACATCTGCTTTTGCTTTTTGTGAGCTCATGACTGCAGTAGTGCTTCATCATTGTCTTATCATGAAGGGGTGTTTTGTTACATTGATTCCCCTTAAGTCATCCTAACAGAAGCTCGTTATTTTCTAAGGTGGGAAATGCTCTATTAAGTCACCTTGGGAATCATGAATTCTCTTGATATAGCATGTACATCACACAAACACACACACAGAGAGAGACCAGATTTATGTGTTGCATTTGGAACTCAAGCTAAAAGTTGTTATAAGATTGAGAACTAGACTTTAAATTGCTTTTGGTTTTTCTTGACCTTTAAAAAAAAAGACCTAATATTTTTAAACTATAAAACTATAAAACTAAACTATGGCCTGTTACAGACTGCCAAAATAAAGCTGCTTCGGGTCTCTTTGGAGGTATGCTGTTTAAATGATGCATGCATCCTAAGAATCCGGAAGTTGCACCAAAGCTGCACTCCAGTGCTTAGGAATGGAGTGTGGCTTTGGCGCGACCTCCGGACTCTTAGGACCCATGCATCATTTAAACAGCATACCTCCAAAGAGACCCCAAGCAGCTTTATTTTGGCAGTCTGTAACAAGCCATAAAAAACCTTCCCATTATTTGCAATGCAGTGAAGTGTGTTTGTTGCCCAATCAGGCTTATCACACCACTTTAAAAAAGCAACTTACCGTTCCCAAATTGAATTCTAATTCAGGCTGCATCCTGGTACTATCGCATGGCTTTTGTCTCCAAATCCACTATCCTAGTACAGCCCGGCTGCAACCCAGGTTCCTTAATGTGCTTCAGCAGCCATTTTTCAAAGTCAGGAGCTTTCCGACTTTGAAAAATGGCTTCCAAAGCATGTTAAGGGACCTAGGCTGCAGTCAGGTTGTACTTGGATGGTGGATTTGGAGACAAAAATCACATAATAGGACCAGAATGCAGCTCGAATTCAATTTGGGAGTGGCAAGTCACTTTTTAAAGTGGTGTGATAAGCCTGATTGGGCAACAAACACACTTCACTGCATTGTAAATAATGGGAAGCTTTTTATAGTTTAGAAATATTAGGCCTTTTTTAGTTTGAATGAATGTACAGACACCCTACTTTTGTCTTCTTTCCAATTTTCTTTTCTCTAAAAAACATACAAAACCTAATTCAACCTGAGTTAATCGTGAGACAAAAGAAAAGAAATATGCATATAAGGCAAGAAATATATGTTTTGATGTCTAAGCACAGTCAGAACTGGCTGTAACATCTCTCAAAAGCAAAGAGAAAGGCTTTTAAAAAGCCAACTGTCAGCACACCTAATAGTCTCCCTATTTTCTACTCAATGAAATATACTCTATAATACTGGACTGGCACTTTCTGATTTTTTAAAAAAAATATTTGTTGCTGTTAGTTTGAAATATTTCATCTTTGGCAAATCTCCAGCAGTTGGGAAATGTATTGTTTGCTGAGCGGAAAGGAAAGCACTACATTACAGTTGAAGGACTACTAGGGTATTGGGCATGCACTACCCTTCTATAAAGAGAGCAGTGCTCCAGAAATTACTATAATTTAACATTTCTAGTAGAAGGATTCCTTCCATCCTCTGGTAATATGGTGCTATAGCCACCAGAGAGTGGCTGTCAGATGAAATCTAATTGAATAGAATTTGATTGTCATTGTATAGCATGTTGAATGTGCAGAAGTTTAAAAGTGCTGATTAAAAATTAGAATGTAACATCCTGCCAGTTAGCTGAAGTCAGAATTCATGGTAAATGGGTAGAGGGAAATTAGAGGATATCTTAACTTACAGAATGGCATCGATATAATAGAGAATGATGATTCAGAGTTGTCAACCAGGCATATATTAAAAAGCTTTTATATTCTGAACATTATGGGAATAGAGAGAAAAGACTGAACATATCTTTTTCAAATGGCCTTTCCTATAAATTTAGTCCACCTCAATTACAAAAAACAAAACAAAAAAAAACACAACCTGGCTATTTAAGATAAGATTCTCTGGGGAAGTATTGTCCAGAAATGGGAAAGTTCCTTTCTCAAAGTAATGTATTAGCATCATAGAATCATAGAATTGTAGAGTTGGAAGAGACCGCAAGGGCCATCCAGTCCAACCTCCTGCCATGCAGGAAATCTCAATCAAAGCATCCCTGACAGATGGCCTTCCAGCCTCTGCTTAAAGGCTTCCAAGGAGGGAGACTCCACTACACTCCGAGGGAGTGTGTTCCACTGTCGAACAGCCCTTACTGTCAGGAAGTTCCTTCTAATGTTGAGGTGGAATCGCTTTTCCTGCAGCTTGCATCCATTGCTCCAGGTCCTGTTCTCTGGAACAGCAGAAAACAAGCTTGTTCCCTCTTCAATATGACATCCCTTCAAATATTTAAACAGGGCTATCATATCACCTCTTAGCCTTCTCTTTTCCAGGCTAAACATACCCAGCTCCCTAAGGCGTTCCTCATATGGCACGATTTCCAGACCCTTTACCATCTTAGTTGCCCTCCTTTGGACATGCTCCAGTTTTTCCACATACATATTTGAATTGTGGTGCCCAGAAGTGGACACAATATTCCAGGTGGTGCCTGATCAGAGCAGAATAGAGTGACACTATTACTTCTCTTGATCTAGACACTATACTTCTATTGCTGCACCCTAAAATTGCATTGGCCTTTTTAACTGCTGCATCACACTGTTAACTCATGTTCAACTTATGTTCTACTTGGACTCCTAGATCCCTTTCACATGTAGTCTGGTTCAGCCATGTGTCCCCCATCCTATATCTGTGCATTTTATTTTTCTGCCCTAAGTGCAGTACCTTACATTTCTCCATGTTGAATTTCATTTTGTTAGCTTTGGTCCAGCTTTCTAGTCTATTCAGGTCATTTTGAATTTTGAGCCTGTCCTCTGGGGTATTAGCTACTCCTTCTAATTTGGTGTCATCTGCAAAATTGATAAGTATGCCCCCAAGTCTGTCATCCAAGTCATTGATAAAGATGTTGAAAAGCACTGGGCCCAGGACAGAGCCTTGTGGGACCCCACTGGTCACTTCTCTCCATGATGAAAGGGATCCATTGTTGAGCACCCTTTGGGTTCGGCTGGTCAACCAGTTACAAATCCATGTAATAGTTACTTTGTCTAGCCCACATTTTACAAGCTTGTTTGCAAGAATGTCATGGGAAACCTTGTCAAAGGCCTTACTGAAATCAAGATATACTATATCCACAGCATTCCCTTCATCTACCAAGCTGGTAATTTTATCAAAGAAAGATATTGATGGTTGTAGTTTCAAACATCCCTCCTTTAACCAGATACCATTATAGCCACATTTCCCCCAACAAATTCTTCACCAACCCCTACTTTTCAAGAATAACCATTACCCTTTAGAAAAGTCCAATAACATTTGAAATCCACCAAACAATGGCGCGTTACAGACCACCCAGAAGGGGCAGTCTCGCACCGCTGCGGTTGCAGCGCCGAGGAGTCGCAGCAGCCAAACTGTGCGACTCCTCCGCTCTGCAAATAAGAAGCGCCAAAATGGTGCTTCTCTTTGTGGTGCAGATATGACGCAGCAAGGCGCCAATGGTGCACTCACAGCATCATATGCGCCGCATGATGTGCGGATGCAGCGCATTCGCTACTTAAAGATGGTGGCCCCCGTGTGGAACGGGCACAGCCATTTTGTACGGAATCGGTCCGTATTAGGGTTAGGGGCGTCTGGAACTGATGCCCCTTTCTAACCCTAATAGGGACCCAGTCTGTACTATAGGCCCATTTGTAACAGGCCAATGATACTTTTATTGGACCAGCCAAAATGCACAATATACGTTTTGCAAGCTTTCAAAGCTCCACTGGCTTCTTTATCAGGCAAGGTGGTAAACCAAACATTTCTGCTAAAATAAAGGTTACTACTACTACTACTACTAATAATAATAATAAAAAGGGGCACTGTGACCTCACAAAGGATGGAGACATACTGGATTGCAAAGGAAGTATCTTTTTGTGTTACAAATGCAAGATAAATTTACTGGATCTAGAGAATTTCCCAGTACCCACACAGCCAGAAGGAGGAGGGGCCAGCCTGCATGAATAACCCCTCCATACCATCTGAACTGAGAACAACAAAATGCAGGTCCATTATATCTCTACACCACATAAGCATCTTTTTAAAACCTCTATGCTATTCTCCAGCCCCCAGGCCTCTGTCTACCTGCCAAGTGGTACTGTGAGCAGTGACAAGAATTCAATTAGACAGGTCATGCAAGAGACTAATATTTGTCATTGTGAATGTTTTGTATTGTGAAATATGAGCAATGTGTCATATAGTTCAGTGGGGAAGGGACTGTGATGGCCTTTCGGTTGTCTGCAGTCCTAGCCTGCATAGCCAGTAATATTAGGAATTGCAGTTCAACAAATCTTGAGGACCACATGATTCCTGCTCTTGTACTAGAGGACATCATTTTGTTAGAATCCTCCTAAAGGTGACCAATTGTGAAAAGCAAAATTTGTAGTTCCTATGGTGTCCCACCCCCCACTTTCTTTCCATAGTTAGGAATTTGCTGGCTCTGGTTCTCTATAAAAATGCCATGCTCTAAACAGCCCCGTTTCAAAATTTAATGACATTGTAACAAAACAACAAAAAAGCTTGGCCTTGGGAGAAAGAAAACAGACAATATGATGTAGAAATCTTTTTGTCTTGTACCTACAATGAACAATATAAAGAGCAAACTCTAGAGAAATATTATGACTTCTTTTCCACTTTTAAAAGCCAAACTTTACCCAAGCTATCAATGTGTTGTCATTGTAGTACATTCCTTCACACACAAAATTTCAATTAACTTCTCCTAGATATGCTGCACTTTGCAAAGTATCACTGTTCACACATGGGAAAGAGTAAAGCTAGGGATGAAAGTGCTCAGAGTAACGGTTAAACATTCTCAAGCATTAAGGCTTAAGGAAATACCATATATACTTGACTATAAGTCAACCTCATGTATAAGTCTAGGGCAGGTTTTGGGGACAAAATTAGGGATTTACATATGACCCGTGGATGTTGAGGGTAAAACTTATGGACATGTAACAAAGGATCTAAATGATAAAACAAAGGAAAATGATGCCAAAAAATTCCAGCTGGCATTACTGTTTGTGCTCACTCCACATGGACAAGAGAGTAGAGAGGGATTGGGTCAGTGCTTCCAGGTTGGATTAAACTTTTGCCTTTCACCAGAGGATGATTCCTTTTTTAAAAAAATAAGAGTTAAAGTACAGTACTTACATTGATGCATGGATAAGTTGACTCAGGTATTTTGGGTCAATTTTTGGACTAATTTTTTTTTAGACTTATACATAATTACTTGCTAATTAGCTTACTTGCTGTTCACCGCTATGATCTTTGGAATAGCGGTATATAAATAAAACAAATTATTATTATTATTATTATTATTATTATTATTATTATTATATACAGTATTTAGAAGGGTTGTTATGTTGTCTTGGATAAAAGGTCTAATGTGAAGCTCAGCCCATAGCTTACAATTACAATAATTATAATGACGACTGAGGTCTCTGATGCTGCCATTGTATAGTACCTGTGCTAATTTGAACTAGGCCCAAATATGGACAGCCTTGGGTTAGGCTTCATCTAAGTGAAGCCTAACCCAAGGCTGTCCATATTTGTGCCTAGTACAAAGAGTCCCTGCTGCCTCATTTTCCTATGTTTGCTTCTTTAAAAAATCTCAGAAGTCTTACCAACAGGATCTCAGAAAGCCTTTTGCCATTCCTCTGCCTTTTTTGAATCTCAAGAATCTTCACATCAATGTCTTAGGTTCTATGTGTTTTCACCAGTATCTTTCCCAGTATAGTTATATGGCATGGCTACACGTGCCTCCCATATTCTTGGGTGAGTGTGAACTTTAAAGGAGCTACCCAAGGCTGCATCTGCACTGCTTTATCTAAATGCTTTGGGCTACCGGGATTTGTAGTGTCCTGTAGCTACATATTTCACAAAATTATAAAACCCAGAATTCCATAGCACTGAGCCATGGTAGTTAAAGTGGTGCCAAGCTGCATTATTTCTTAAGTATATGCATCCCAAGAAACTGAATCATTTCCAAAAATAGGTTCAATTATTCAGAAAGCTCCTTTGCAGTATGGCTAAAGCTGGAGTGAATTCACCACCCCAGAAACCACCAGTCATATTTGTGTCTTGCAGGAACCGAAGCAAGGATTTAGATGTTCTCTACTGACCACATTTCTGTTTCCCTTTTGCTTTCTCTCCAGATACCACCACATACTCCACTGAGCAATCTGAGCACTTTAAGCCATGCAAAGATAAGGATCTTGCATACTGTCTCAATGATGGGGAATGCTTTGTCATCGAAACCCTAACAGGCTCCCACAAACACTGCCGGTAAGTCTTTATATGTAACTGAGGTTTGCTAGCATGTGGCTATTTCTCCATCCCTGCTGCATCCCAGGCAGCGGGGAAAAAAAACCTACATATCAATCTGGGGCCAGTGTAATCACAAATGAATAGAAATTACAACAGGTCAGGCCTTTCCTTTTGAAAAGCTATATTGTATATTATGGAACACTGTACATCTGAGTAACAAGTTACCACTTGCATAGATAAAAATCTTTCCCCCTCCCATAAGAAGTTTTTGCCCCGAATATGGAGGATATGTTTATTACTGAAGAATGAGGATAATGGCAAACTTTATGTATTCTGCAGTGGGTCCTCTTATATTTGAAACAGACAAAGGAATGTTGATTTCTGCACCTCTGGTATTCAGTAGAAAAAGTTTGTCTAATGATTGATATAATTAGTTAATGATGTTCATTAGTCTGTTCAGAGCTATCTTCAGGAATGGTGTGTTTTGGAGGGGAAATCATCAGCTGGTCTTCTTGGTATTCAAACAGGAGAAAATGAATGTCAAAGCACTTGCCAGTAATAAAACACTGGCCAAGCATTTACAACAAAAACTCCTACAGATTTAAGGCAAGTAGTGGCAAATGGGGTTTTCCCTGTTTATGCAGGTTATTATTTTCCAGCAAATTCTACATATATTTAACCATAAAATGCAAATATCTTTCTAATGTGGTCATCAGATACAATTAGTAGACATTTTTTTTACAAAGTAAGAGGTATTGTTGTTGTTCAGTTCAATATTGTATAGATTCACACACTTGACAGCCATTACAAGACAACACAGGGTAGGAACTGCTGAAAATAAATGACCCTGTAGCTCACGAACAACGTTTGTTTTTCATATTTTCACAATTCAAGCAAAGTCAACATTGTTGTCCTGCTCTAGACTGCCTTATACATATGCTTATACTTACTTGATTGTCACTTGTTGTAACATGGTACTACTAGCCATGGTGGTTGTTACCTGTTGTTTTTCTTTTGTTGTAGAGTAGAGATACACAACATTGTATTTTATTGAAGCAAAGAGTAAATAATTGATTTCTCAGAACACAGGCTAGACCCAGTTTCCCAAGCATTTTCCTTTGGATGCCCTACCAATTTTTCTTCAACGAATATTCTGCAGGGTTTGCTCATTTTTTAAATAATCATCACTGCCACCATCCTGTTTTCTAGCCTTCCTTCTCTATATATGTATTTGTGAGTCATGCTATACTTCAATGTTATAGCTTTATCTGAGTCTTGAATGTAATGGCTAATATATACTTTAAATGCATGTGGTCTTTACTTGTTAGGCTCTTATGGTAAACAGGCATCAGTTGTAATAGTTGCTGTCAATTTGCTGTAAACAGATGATTTGTGTGACAAGATTCACTTCTGGTACTCAGAAGACTGCCTGGAGCAAGGCTGGGCCGCATGTGACCTGCAAATGACAACCTGTGCATTGTATGCATCCCTTTTACCCATTTTGTGCTACTTCTCCCACACAGCTCCAGAACCATCACCAAATTATGATAGCATCTTTCCTTTCCTTTATCCCCTGACACTTCTGGAAGTGAAATAGATACTAGGATTCATGAACACCGTCCTGCACCATAAAGAGCAAATCCACCAGAAGTGTAGCCCCAGGAGGCTGTCTGGAATGGCCCCAGAGGAAAAGCAATTTTTGACATTTGTTCTCTTGGAGATGTTTGTGTTTATCATTGTTTGTTAAAAATAGGCTCAGGATGACTTCTCCCTGCATTATCCCTACACACATATAATTAAATCCAGTTTTTAAGTCCATACTAAATACAACATTTAGGACATTTTCATACCACACAATTATAGTACACAATTATTTGATATCACTTTAAGTGTCACAATTATTTGATACCACTTTAGGAATCCTAGGAACTGTTTAGAAATCTCATCCAGAGAGCACTAGTTCTTCACCAAACTAGAAACCCCAGGATTTGACAGGATGCAGTGATGGTAGTTAAAGTAGTATTGAAGTGCTCTGCGTAATGTGAAACATAAATTAATCTCAGTTATTCTTGGGGCAAAGCAATTAAGCTAAGAAACAAGAAAATGTCACTTCCTGTGCCGCCTACTTTTTAAAGCTATTTGTTCCTATTGCTTTTAACAGTCTGAGGTGAGCCAGATGTAACTAGACTCCATCTCCTCTCACCCACAGCCAACATGGCCAGTGGGCAGGGAAAGTAGGAATTGGTTTCCAACAATGTCTACAGGGCCTACAGTTGTCCAGTCCTGTTTTACTAAACATGTTCTTGAGCTCTGTGCAGCCTTTGAATCTGTCTGTGAATCTTACCACACAGGCTCTCCACAGAACAGAAGGAGAACGGAATCAAAAATCACCTCCTCTGGGACAGATTGGGAATGGAAGGGAAGGGAATGAGTGAGGGACATTCTGTGTGCAGTAAAATGCATCTCCCACTCGTTCCGTTCCCTTCCCAGCCCCTTTTGGGCTGTTCTCATCCTGTGCCTGGAGCCCTATGCAGTAAGGTCCTGTGATTCTCCATCTGTGCCCATCACATGGTGTTGGTTTCACCACTGTGTTTTATGCATAACCTGAGAAAAGGATAATTTGGCTCTGTGATGTCACATGTCACATACCAGGGTTGGCCACATGGCAATATGTGGATCTGTTCCAGCCCCTTCAATAACTTTAAGTGGCTAATGTGATGAAACAAATGTGTTTCCATGAATATCATATGCATGTTTACTATATAGCTGTCCCACCTTGTGAAAATGCAAATTATAAGTGGTCAATGCCTTTTAATTTACTCTTGTAGAGATGTTATTATACAGCTTGATCATCTTTGGCAGGGTGTACTGTGTTGACATACACTTCTAATTCCTGGGCTGGTGTTCAAAGAACTGCCCAGTCCCTCAAATCCCAGAGGTTGACAATCCCCTTTGTGCAGCACATAAGGAGAAATAACTGGATTTGCCAACCCAAACAACATCAGACAAAGGAAAAACCTATCCAGCTTTTAATATTCAGCGTCTGGCTGGTGCTTTTGTTTTTCTTTTCAATCATATATGCTCCACTGATCATTCACTTCTCCCCCTTATTTACTTTCCTCAGATGACACACTTATTAAATTAATTATTCTGAATCATGAAGCGTGGAAATCTATGGCATTAACTTGCTAAATCTGTCATAAAACTTTATAGGCACTTTAAGAAACTATTCTATTAGTAGCTGGCCCAGTCTTTATCTTTGAGCCTAGGACAACAATAGATAGAAACATTTGCCTTTCTTCTCCCCGTAGCACATTCACCCACCTGCTTTCTGCATGGGGAGAAGAAACAAGGGCCAAAGGCCTTCCAGTTTGAAACGTGTGAGAAGGGATAGGAAAAAAGGGTTTTCTTTTTCTCTGGGCATAGATATTTCAAGTGAACAACATTCAGAGACCTGGGATGAATGACAAAGAGAGAGTAACCTGGGAGTTCCAGTAGGAGGTTAGTTTATGATTGATTTTCATGGAATAGGGGCTCACTGTAGCCCAGAAAAAAAGAGAGTAGGATGGGAACCTGTTTAACCAGAGCCATTGGCTTGCTTCTAAAGAGAAATAGCAGGGGAGAAATATACTATTTTAATTTTTATCTTTGGATGTCAAAATGTTGGAGATCTGGGGCCCATTTGCACTATAAAATTATCGATCTATGATTCCACATTAACTGACATGGCAATATGTTATGGTATCTGTGTCTTGTGGTGTGGGGAACAACTAGAGCACTCTGGCAAAGAATTAAAGATACTGCTTCCTAAACTTCAAATCCTAGGATATCGTAGGTAGTTGCTATGACATTTAAAGTGGAATCATAGCATTATAATTCTGTAGTGTGAAAGAAACTTGATCCACCCACACTTCTACATTCTTCTGCACTTGAAACACTTTACATACAATGACTGCTGGATGAATGTTTAAGCTGACTCTATTGAAAAATGTGTCCAGGAGGGATAAAAAGAATATTCAAAAGTATTTTTAAAAGTATTTTTAAATGATATTTTTGTTTTGCTTTGTTTTTGTTTTTTCCTTTAGTATTGAGAAACCCTGACAAGAAGAATCATAAACTGATGAGCATATTCACAGTCTAGAACTGATTCTGTGCAAAATGTCTCTGTTTTGCACAGAAAGCAGCATTATCTGCACAGGAAATAGCATTTTCTGCACAGAGAATAATGTTTTGATGCAGAAACATTAATTCCTGCACAGAAAATGTTGTTTTCTGTACAGAAAACATTGTAATTGGGAATGTATTCTACATAAAATTCACAGATAGATATTGAATAGGAAACAGGATTTTTGTGTGTGGAGAAAACAGAAAATTTTGGAAAATCAAAATTCTTAAATTACTTATTGCTATTTTTGAGAAGAAATTTAGGAGATTAGCGCACGTGCCTTATCCCGCCTTTTTCCCAATGGGATAGACACATGTTTAAGTGTCAAAGATGGGAGAGTATGAAAAGACACTTGATACTTAAATGTGTGTCTATCCCATTGGGAAACAGGCAAACACAATAATTTCCTTAGTGAATAATTACATCCCTAGTGTTCAGGGCCAAACTGTGGGGGGAAATACAGCTGCAGTTTACTTTGGCCTAGACTAGGAAATTATAAGGAAGAAATGGAAGCTGTATATTGTGGTAGGAATTTTCAGGTCTTCAGATGTTGTAGAACTGCAACTCCCAGTATTCTTCTTCATTGCCTGTGCTGTCTATGTCTGCTTCTGTCCAGTATTATTTAGACAACCACACAATTCCCACTTATGATATAGATCACATTTGAGGCTTTTTGTGTAAACTCATTTCCCTGGTGTCTTCTTGATACTTTATAATACATCTCCCATAAGCATCAGACACAATTGGCAATATAGGGGCAGTACAGACGGGCAGCTAGAAGCTATCCCTGCAAGCCCTGTGTCTGTGCTGCAGCATCTGTATGTTGCAGCTCAGATGCACCATCCAAAAGGAGCCGCTCTAGGTGGCTCCTTTTTTTGTGCCATCATAAGGGCTGCAACACTGCCCTCTGATGTCTCTTCTGCCCAGAGGCATGTAGACGCTCATGCACCATTGCGTCATTAGGCTGCACCCCTTGTGGATTGGGCCACAGCCTTGTGATGTAATGGCACCAATATTAGGGCTCGGCACATATGGATGCTGCGCCGTATCGAGCCCTAATATCGGTGCAAATGGCCTGTCTGCACTGGTCCATACTCACTGCCTGTAGGAAGATGCTCCAATCTTGAGAAATCTGTTCAAGGGGTGTTACAACAGAGGAAACAACATGGGAAACAGTAAACCTCTAGACCATGTCTTCTTTAGGTGATAGGAAATGAATGTGCATTAGAAATTCTAGATTAGGGTTGGAACTGTGCAGCTCCATAGATGTTGTTAGACCATATAACTCCCATGAGCCCTAGCCAGAATTTCCAATGGTGAGGAATCATGGGAGCTGCAGTGCAGCAGCATCTGAAGGGGCACATACTCTTGTACTAGGATCTTTCAGGAAAGAGAATGAGATGTGTGCTCTAAGGCCCTGGGTTATTCAGTCCTACCCTGAGAACATCCATCAAAGGGCAAGGCAGCATAAGAGAACACTAAGCACAACAATAATTGGTGGTTGGTGGGGACATAAGAGAGGACCTTCTCGGTGGCTGCCCCTAGACTCTGGAACTCCCTTCCCAGGGAGATCAGAATGCCTCCCTCCTTGTTGGTCTTCTGCCAGCAGGTTTAAACCTTCTTATGCAAGCAGGCTTTTAAAAACAATGTTCTTAAAGGACTAGGGTATTGTATCATTTTAAGGGTTTAAAATTGCATCTTTTGAACTGTATTTTTATTCTTTTCATATGTAATCTATTTTAATATTCTAACAATTTAATTCTGTTTTAATTTATCACTTTCCTATGCTTTTAGTTGTATTGTTTTAAGATAGTGTGAAGCCGCTCTGAGTCCCAGTTCTGGGAAAAGAGTGGGATACAAATAACAACAACAACAACAATAATAATAGGGAAGATTACCAAGATTAAGATTTTAGATACAATAGCAATTAGCACAGCTTGATACGATATATAGGCCTCAGAACTTCTGGATAAATTAGTTTGACTTCTAGTTCTACACCAGGCACAAAACGCATAATATATCTTATGGACAGTATCTAGATGCTTTTTCTCATGGGGGTGTAATTAATATGCATATGTGCCATCCTGTTACACTTGATTATATATAAAAACCAAATGATCAAGAATATAATGCACTTAAATGGATGGAGCTAAAAGAACCTGGATCCAGAGGCCAATTTTGTAAGACAGAAAAGGGATGATGAAGTTTCAGAAGGTATTTTTTGTAATTGTGCCAAAGTGAATGAGTACCAGGTGTGTCTGAAATAATGTGAACATTTGATCTGCTGTGTGACATTGTTTTTAAAAAAACTAAGCCAACATGATGATCAACTTCAGATGCCATATTTCTCAGATGATGAACATGCATGTGTGTATTGGCCCTGAGATTGATGTAGCAAATGAAAGCCAGTGAATTTTCATCAAATTTAAAATGTAGCTGTAACAGAAAATAATCAATTGTTTGAAACAGGTTATCTCACCAGCAGCTCCCCCATTTTTCAGCTAGGAGATATAGGGGGTACATTACTGGCAGGAAATAACTAAATAACAAATATAGTTGCTATATGTATTTGGTCAGTTAATACGTTCTGCTGTGCTAGTTATATTAATAAGGATATGGATTCTATTGATTAAGTGCCAGCAGGAATAAATATCAACCATGAATTGTCTTTTTGTTGTTGTTGAATTTTCAAGGTTGTGGTAGTAGTACATTTGTGGTAGGGTAATGATGTCCTATTGGTATTTCTATCTCCCTCTCCCCCTTCATAAATAAAGGAAAACTTTCTAATTATGGCAATATCCCTAAATGAAGACTTATAGCTAGAGATTATGTTTTTTTCTAATACAGATGTCTAGTTAATAATTGATTATCTAGTTAAGCTGTATTTCCATACTCCTCTTCCAGCATTGTTCTTCCCCCCTGCTCCTTCCAATGGAAGAACTATTCTACAAATTATTCTCCCTCTTTTTTTTAAACATTTTTAATTTTTTTCTCATAGAGCAACTATGCAACTATGAATACTGTGCAATTTCACATCTTGAAGCAAGAATGGGTATTGTATGAACAAGTCTGGAAAGTAACACCTCACTTTCCGATATGCATTTGGTTCTGTATGTACTTATGAAAGCAGCAGGGTATCATGTCCAGGCCAGTAACAAGAACTCACAGGATGCAAGGCAGCTAGTTAAATCAAATGTTGTAGCTCCAAGGAGAATGCCAAGTGACCATTTTTTCCCAGCAAAGTCTTAAGCTCAGTGGAGATCTTTTACTTATTTCATCAGACTAGCCTTTCCAGACTCCATCCATTACCACAGCATGTTCCACAGCATCTTTTTTTTTCCATTTTTTTTTTATTTTATTACAAAACAAAACAAATTACATTTACCTAAACCACATAACATAAAACATATAACATATATAACATATAACAGAAGCATCTTATCAAAATACACAGTCATCCACCATCCCTCCCCCCCCCCACCCCAACATAAATACCTTTCACTCTCTCCGATGTTCCACAGCATCTTTAAGGAACAGCCTAGCATTTTGCTATACCTTCAAGAGATCATGATGAGCAGTAGTTGGTATTATTGCAAGTGTTTGACATTCTGGAACTCTTGAAAAAGGGTAAGCTGCCCCACCACTGTGGCTAAGCTCCAGGGATGCCGGTGTTGGCCTAGGTTTATTGGGCATGGGAACTGCGAAACATCTGATGTTGGGAGCTTAGTATCTTAGTCTCAGGTGTCCCCACTTTTGGGAAAGTGAGGAATATAAATGAGCCAATACAGCACAGTACAATGCAATATATCATAGTACAGTTCCATATTATATCATACTGTGTATTACTGGAGTCCTGGGTCAGGGCAGTAGGGGTGCTTTCCATGTTTACAGAAGCATGGCCATCATGTACATTCTCAGTGTATTCCCTTCTCAATAGGAATTAGTTCTGAGTAATCATGCATAAGCTTGCAGTGTAAGCTCCCCTTGAGCCCTCTCTATAAACACATGTCATTAACAAGTGGTAACATCACACTGTGCCAGCTCAATAGGCTGATTGCTTGTATTATCCTTTATATTATTGTTTGAATGCTGGGTTAAGAGGAGACTGGTAAAACATTGCTTAAGAAAGAATTTTACAGAAGACTGGCTTAGCAAGTGTGTGTATGTGATTTCAATTCCCTGAAGTGATGAATTTCACAGGGGTTTCTTAGGCAAGGAATACTCAGATGTGGATTTGCCACTTCTGTCCTCTAAAATATAGCCTGCACAAGCTGGTATTCACTGCTAGTCTCCCATCTGCTTACCTTCCAAGGTCAGATGGGATCTGGTACCTTTCCTCAGGACAGGATTTTACAGAAAACCAGCATATCAAGCAATTGTATACAAAAAGACTGTGTGTAAACATATGCTTTATATTTGTTGGTATCGACACAATGACTGGTTTTGCATACCTCTTTTTAAAAAAAGACAAATGAAATAAAAGGATAGAAAGAAAATCAAGTCGGTAATCAAACATGAAAAAGGATAATCCTTCATGGCATCCAAACCAGAAACTGTGCTTTTACGTTCCTAAAAAAGTTGGTATTCAAAAGCAGACACACCAGATTGCCCCTCCCTAAACTTTGTCAGTACTGACTAGAGGTGAAGGGAGCTATAGTCTACTCTCCAGAAGAACACATGCTCTCAACCCTAGAGCAGACAAAAATGAACTAGATGGGTTACTATTCAGGACTGGTAGAAGTCAGCCTTCTAAGAAGGACTTGCTAAAGGTCACAGACTGAAATTTCATGGCTAGGATGGTGTTTAGACACAAGTGCCTTTGAGAAATATTGAATTTTCTGTATGGAAAGAATTAGATATGCTTGTTTTAGACAATAGTATGTGGAAAGTAAAACACTTTCTATATTGAAAAGCAAATAAACACACCTCATGCTTAATTCTCCAAACTGTTTTTAGTCTCTTCTAGACGAGTTGAAAGTTTTGTTTCCGAAATCCACTGATATATTCATGAATGCAATGGAAAGGACTTGAAATTAAACAGACATAAATGTGGGAAGGAGTGAAACCAATAGATTTCCACATCTAGCCAGAGAGTTTTGCATGCTTGACTCTCAAAAGCTGGGTTTGCATTCATCCATGTGTGTAGTGCTGAATTTGGGTTGCCACTGCCTCTTTTTGCCAAGGTCCTTATCTTGAACAGTTAAATACAACATGGTTCTCTCAATGTTGTGATTAGCTGTGCCTATTGAATGTGGCCAGTGAGGATGACTAAGAATTCTACTCAGTTGATTTTTGATTAAAAGTAAGCATCGTTCAAAGCCATCGTCATGCACTGGATGGAAAAAAGTGAGGTTTTTTTGAAAAAAACATACTGAGCAATGGGAGAAAATGGAACTGACCAATTTGTCTATCCCTAGTGTATGTGGAGCTTGGTGTTTGTTTGTGTATGTGTGAGTGCGGCGGGGGGGGGGGGAGGATATAAAAATATTAAAAAGAATTGAAAGGTAATGATAATCTGTATCCATGCAAAAGATAGCTGTGCATGCCTTTTGGATAACAGCAACAGGCCACAGTCCACCACAAAACTAGGGATGCTTAATCCCATTGAAATTAGTGGGTTTAAGTCTGCTGTTCTCACTCTTCAGGACTGTGGCCATATTGTCTGATCTCAACTAACTGACTAACCAACTAACTCTTTTTACATTGTGCTTCTCTCTACTGAAAGAGACTCAAGACAGATTACAATATCCAAATGAATTAACGAAAAACCTGTTTATCAAATATTGCAAAACATTTCTAGGGCTATTTTAAAAATACCACCAGACATCCAGATGTTGTAAAGAAAAATAAAAAAACCTGTTACCTTAATGTGGCATGAATGTAGACTGGGTGGAATTTACAATGGTTTATACTGACAACCTTTTTCTTTGTCTCTTATACTCTCATTTTAAAAGTTGCAGAGCATAAAAAGTATACTATGGCATCTTGAGAGCTATAGAAGTTGCATTGATTGGGTCTAACTCAAACTGAGATTAACATTTGGATTTAAGCGTTTCTTTAAGGTATCAAAAGATTCACAATATGTGTTCCACTTTGGATACTGCCATTCTCTCGACTGAACAATGCCCATGCCAGATATAATATTAACAGTTATTAACTGTAGTGGTCTCTGAATACAGCTTCCATTGAGGCAGTGTCCTAGATACAAGAATGTATAAACATTATAGGCCTATGTGCTGTAGGGGAGGTGGAAATTTACCAAAATCTTGTCCTCCCCTGGCATCATTCCATGCCTTGTTATTCTTTAGACACCCTATGAATTTAGTCCATTGTGAGGATTTAGCTTGGTGGCTTCATAGCCATATTTTCCACCCTGAAAACAATGATTAGGACATTCTGAGCATGATTAACTTGCACACCCAAAGTATACCCCTATTCATATACAGGCAAGGAACAATATAGAGCTATGGAGATTGGTAATTTTTTTGTTGACAAACCATGTAATCATTGTTTCTAACTACAGTCACAGGGAAAGGGCTTACAAAAATTTTGAGGTAGATGTCATATGGTGGATGATTTTTTTCAAATTGAATATTCCCTGTAGGAACTGACTATATAGATGGCACATTTTAGGCAAACAAATTTTAGACTAGCATCTTGAGAAAGTGTAGTAAACATGAGATCACTCAGTTATTTTTGTCATTAATGCCAACTGAGTATTTTTTTCATCATAGCCTTTCTTTCCCTAAGAAACACTGGATGTTTGACATGAAGTCTCAGAATATTACAGATTTGAAAATTATATATTAATGCCAATATTTATGGTAAAATAAATAATAATGATAAAAAAACCTTACCTATTGGCATTTTCTAGTTTTCCTGCTATTGTATTGGCTGTCCAGTTTTGAAAGAACAATAAATGGCTTGGTGTTTGTCTTTTGAGTGGTTGTAAACTGTCTTGAGTGCATGGTAGGGCACAAAACAAATGTTTTTTTTAATAAGTAAATAAATAAAAAAGTATTAAGGTATATAATTCTGTCACATATTGAATGTTGCTGAATGAAATCTATTGAATGCCAGCAAAAATTAAAGAAAAAAGAACTATTGCATGCAAACTACCATATAAATACTAAATACTTGTGCATGCTGAATGCTGTTGCATGTCATCTATACAAAGCATTTAACTAATGCAATTAATATTTGCATGACAACTTTTATAGATTAAAATTCAATGCATGTAAACTATAAAATATTAACTGCTGAATGAGAATGTGAAATAATAAATAGGTTGGGGAGGCCCAAGTTCAGATCCTTTGTTCACCATGAAACTGACTGGCTGAACCTGGGCTGATCCAACCTATCAAGCTGATAACTAATCTAACTGATCTAACAACCCTAGAATTAATAAATCTTACATTGTTAGGATTGAATTTTTCAAAGATTTCCAAATGTGCCACTGTTGTAAGAAGGATGCTATATAAATGTAGCAGCAGTAATCGTAGTAGTAGCAGTAGTAATATGTTACACACTAAAATATGATGTCCAATACATTTTCTATATATTTAACTTAAATTCAAATGGGGGGGATCGGGTCTGGAAAGGTTATAGTTCTACATTATAAACTGCAGGTTAAATTTCCTAAAAATATTTTTCTAAAGGCAGTAGAATTCAAGCTATGATTTCTGATCTTTCACCCATTTCTATAAGGCCACACCGTTATCTTTAGGGGGGAGCATCTTGACCTGAATGCATTTGCATGCTATAGCATTTGCATGCACATAAGGCACTGTGTAGTGAATGCATGGCCTGTAATTTCAAATGTGAAAGTCAGCGGGCTTCCTTTTGAATTCTAGCATAATAGTAGTATTAATATCAAAAATCTTTGACCACATATTTCATGTTGCTAGTGGACTCATCCAGATAAGACCATTCTGAGGTATTTTTGCCATACCCTAGTCTAATGCCACTTCTGGATATTTCTGTAAATGCTTCCCCCCGATCCAAACAATGCTACATTTCTCTCCAAAATTTTCTTAAAACCTAAGTGTTATTCATAAACATGGTTCATTTTTATTCATTTGTGGCTGGTTGCTACTTGGGACTGGAATTTTTGCTGAGGATCTGTCTAATCTCCATGCCCTTCTTGAGCCTTTCATTTGGAAAGTGTATTCTCTTCCTTTAGTGAAGGTTCCAGTTTCATTTCCAAATCTGAAAAAACAAAAACCAAGCAACCCTCTCCTATAATATTGGTGCTAGGAAGACAAGCAGTGCTGAAGTACTGGAATTCGTTAGCCAGCCAGTACAACAACCACAGTGTTTCAGCCTACTACTCCTCCAGTTGCTATGGATTTCCCCCCATGGCTCTGGATTTTTTAAAAAATCCTTCCCAATATTATCTATAGATCACCAAGCTTAATTGATGAGAAAGTGAAACACAAGAAAAGGGAAGTAGAGGTTATTCATCGAACAACACTAGATCACCCAGCTATGTCATCTCTGTTCCTCCCTCCTGTTTCACCATTTTGCAAATGAAATGAAATAAAACAACATGAAATGTGGAATAACCTTTCCAGAAAAGGTTGAACATCCTAGGCCTTGATAGAGGAACTATCTACCTACATTATCTCTGCCTTAATTGTGATAAGCTTTAAGCTCCACCCAATCCATTAATGTGTCCATGTTTATTAATATCTGTATCAATGATGTAAAAACGTGCTGGAGATTGCATAGATTATATGTGAGATTTTATTGCATTTGGCTGCTCATTGTGGATGAGTGGAGTAAAACAGTGAAAGGTTGGGCATGTTTATGTGTTTGTGGATTTTTAATACAAGCTGAGTACTGTTCTCCTTTTTTGCTGGTTTTTAATACTCCATTCGTTTTTTTCTAATTGCATGTGGTTACCATTTATATTTTGGTCTATTTTAAAAATATAAGTTAGCATTGAAAAATTCATTTGAAAAGCAGGAAAGAAATAATTTAAATAAATAAATAACATGATATGTTCATCTCTGCCTTTTGTTTGCATGTATATGGTAGAGATGGACAGGTTAGACTTCTTTTCTAGCCCATGGAAATGTTACCTGTATTCATAAATTTGTTCCATCCTATTTCCACATTAACTTGCATTCTATTTTTGAAACATCCCCCCCAACACTTCAAAAACATACTTTGAGTGTACTTTCTCACCTGTCTCATAGCTATAAACATATTTCACCTCAAAATACACATTTCTAAGTATAGCTGATGCTAAAATATGCATCTTAAAAAACATTTTGGTAATTGTTTTGAGCTGAGAACTGCATCACACAATTTGGAAGAAAGGTGAAATTTAAACAGTCAGGACCTTTCAATGCTCACATTCTTCCTGAAAAGTAAGGTTTTAGCATGGATCAGATGCCGCAAACACCCTATCTTTGGGTGGGTTATACACACTGCAGATGTGAACCTTCATGGGTTTTATTCTCAAAGCAAGCAACAAGCAATTTTAGCCATTTTCTTCCTGCTGAAAGAAAGCCCTCTCACACACTAAACGGTTTTTGAAGGCTGTTCACAGTTTGGGAATTTTCTGTGCATGCGCGCACGTGCGTGCGCACACACACACACACCATATGGGGGATTTTGGTGCAGAAAACTACATTTTCTGCACAAAACCCAAGAAATCCACATGCAATTTCTTGTACATAAAAGAACTGCAAAGACCTTTGATATGTAGGAATTATCAACAGGTTTTCCTGACAATCAAGAAACTCCTTTTCCAACCACTGATAGAATATTTTAGAATATAATACACACAAACAGAGACACACATATGTGCATTCATAGAGAATTGTAACATAGCGATTCCGTATATTGAGAACAAGATCATTGCTTTGTTAGGGAGCAACAAAAACCACTGCCATCACCCCCACTAGCAGGTGTTGAACTTGGTATGCACTATGTCTAGTGCTTTATGTAATGAAGCAATTTTACTTTCCACTGAGCACCTTCAGAGGATCTGATTTCGCTAATGATTTCCCTTTGGACAACTTTGTTTACTAAACATTTTAATTTGCTGAATCCCTTCCTATTTTTGTAAGCACTGAAGCTTGTGCCCTTCGCACAGTGTGGGTTATGAATTGCCAATGAAGGCACAACTCTGCCATACCAGGATTATCTTAAAGGCATAGCACTGTATGAGTGGAATCTTACGCATGGATGTTTTAATTCCAAGCATAACTCATTTAGACAGTTCAATTGACTCGTAATGCCCCAAAGACAGGAGGAAAAATATTCAGAGCCTATTTTCCATTGTTTATTTCAAGTAGTCATCCAGATTAATAACATAAAAGGGGGGGCCTTGAGGACTTAAATATTATACACAAATCTAAGCAAAGGTATTGCTGAGGTGTCTGGAATATGTGATGGTTATATGTTTCTACCAGCCTTTTTGAAAATAAGTCTGGACGATGAGTTTCAATGCTTGAATCAAGAAAATTATGATTGGTCTGTCGCCAAAACATCTAAACAAGGTGTTATGTGCAGTATTTCCAGGATACCTTTGCAGTCATATAGTTAGAGTGTTGGACTAGGATTGGGGAAACCCATATTCAAACACCCGCTCAACCATGAAGCTTACTGGGTGGGTTGGTTGAGATTCTGTCCCAACACATTCACAGCACATGTACCTTACTGATTGTCATGTGGAGAATTGTAGGAAGAAGGACCATGCACAGCACCTCGAGGAAAGGTAGGCAATAAATAAAATGCCTTAAAAATAGCAATAAACATAAATAACTATGAAAACAAATGAATGATTTGACACCTGGAAACACTCTCTTCTGAGAAGTGATCAGGGAGGAGGGAAACTAATCAATTTCAACCCTGTTCTTCATAGTATATCAGCTAGCTTGCAGAGATGCAAATGCCCTTTTAGTTAAGATCAGGAGGCATATAGAAGAGACCAGGCTATGCTATTTCCTTTGCTGTCTTTGGGTATTTCCCACCAGGTATGTTTGTCTGCTGCTTGTGTCTCCCCAACAACAAAGAAATCTGATATTTCAATAATGGAGGACCAATCACAGTATCGCACTACTCTTATAGCACTGCTATTACACTTTTACTGCTCTGGCTTCCTCTTGTTGCATTCTGAGGCTTGTAGTTCAGTGAGGCCTAAGAGCTCTTTGGCTAAGAATTCTAAATGTCCCTTCTTAAACTGCAAGTCTCAGAATGCAACAGGAGGCAGCCAGAGCAGTTAAAGTGGAAAAGCAAAAGCAACATATAAGAGTGTAGTGCAGTAATCTAGCTGGTCTCAGTTCCAAGAAGCCATTTTACAGGCCTAGCAGCAGCCATTCTTTTCCATATGCATGCCAAGAGAGGTTGGGGGTGGGGTTGTTCAAATAATTTTTTAAAGCAAAACATTCAAAATGGTCACCATTAATTCTTGCAAACTTTGAAACATGCTTAAAGTAGGTCTTCTCATCCAAGGAACAGGCAACAATGGGCCCGAACAGACAGGTGAAAATAAAGCTGCTTCGGGCCACATTGGAAGTGTGCTGTTTAAATGACGCATGTGTCCTAAGGGAGCAGAAGCTGTGCCAAAGCCATGCTGCACTGCTAAGGACTGGAGCACAGCTTTAAAAAAACAAACAAGCATCATTTATATACTGCTTCATACCACCTAAGCAGTGTCTAAGCAGTTTACAACTGTAAGCTAATTTGCCACCAATAGTCTGGGTACTTATTTTAGCAACCTCGGAAGGATGCAAGCCTGAGTCAAGCTTGAGCCCTTTCTCTGGTATTGAACTCGCAACCTTGTGGTTTTGAGTGAGTGGCTGAAGTACAGGCATTTAACCACTGCACCACCAGGGCTCCTTCAGTGCACCTTCTGGCCTCTTAAGATGCATGTCTCATTTAACAGAGAAAAAAACAAACAAATAAACAACACAGCTAACTTTGGGATGAAAATGAAAGTAGAATTGATGTTAACAGACCTTTTTTTGGATTGCTGTTGATACCAAGGTGAATACTTAACCCTGGTCCCAGGGCAATGTCACACATGCAAACCAGATTCAATGTTATTCATTCATTTGTTTAATATAATTCTTTCCATTTCAATTCTCATTCAAACAAAATTCTAGAATTACAACATTGTGAAACTAAGAAAGAAAGAAAGAAAGAAAGCTTCCAAATAGGACCATTGCTGAGGGAAGCCATGATGAAAGGATATAAAATAAATATAATGCCTGGCAGTACAAAGCAGATGAGTCAATATGGCTTTCTTCTTCAGGAAGAGACATGACACTCTTGTAGTAGGCAGCATCACTATGAGATTTCAGTGGCCAATTTCTCTCTTTCAGGTAGGTGGTATCAAAATGAGGTCCCAGTCCTCCTCCTTCACAACACGAGCATTGCCAAGGCATCATGACCAATTTCTTTCCTGCCAGCAAGTGTCATTACCATGACGTCAGGAGGACCATCCCTCCTTCTTCAGTCAGGATGCAGCAGCATGGATTCACAATGACTACCATTTCTTCTTCAAGCAAACCACATCACAATAGTTGCTATAGTTAGAATCTATCCTTCAGGCAGGTGACACTAAGATGATGTCACAATAATTACTCTCTCCCTTTGAAGCAAATAGCAACTCTGCTGTAGGGAGCAATGGAGTGAGCTCATAATGCTGCACCAGGAAAGCTCCATCACCATGACCACCATAACTAGTCTCTTTCCTTCACTGTGGCTGTATTAAGAAGATATCACAATAACCAGTCTCTCCCTCCTTTGAATAGGCAGCATTAGGATGAGGCACACTTATTAGTCTCATTCCTTGAAACAGAATGGCACCATGGTGTATTTCAAAGCAGCAGAAGTATGTAAGCAATAAAAGCAGAAATCAAGAAGAGAAAAGGTGTCAGGTAGGTTCTTCGGATGTTATGGGCTTCCACTCAGAGCAATTACCCCAGGCACCAAACAGGTATAGTCAATGTAGAAAGGGAGGAGGGGGATAAATTCTGGCAGTGAGAGTGAGTTGAGAGTTTGTCATCATCATCATCATCATCATCATCATCATCATCATCATCATCATCTGCAGCAGCAACATTTATTTCCCCAAGATTGGGACTCAAGGAAGCCTACAAATCATTACTGCTACTGTTAGAAGTATTTGTGAACTGAAAGCCTGTGTGTGTGTGTGTGTGTGTGAGAGAGAGAGAGAGAGAGAGAGAGATTCAGTGATAACTGACTACTACAAGTAGTAGCATTCAATTATCATGGAACCATTATTTTACTGACTTTACTGTGGTGGCTTCCACTTCACAAATCCTTCTGAGGCATCTTGCAAGTAGCAGTAAAATGTCTGAAAACCAACAAATAGACAATAAATAATGCCAATATATAATAAACAACTTCAGTATATAACAAGTTAAGCTCATTTTCTCTGGTCATTTGGTGACAAAAAGACCCATGGAGGGAAAGTCAGGGGGCAGAGGTAAAATGTGAAGAAAGAATGGCAGTATTGCAGTACTGGCCATGCAGATACTGAAATGGTTGGTGACAACAAACATCATAGATTGAATGACTGACTGACATCCATTTTTGATGAAGATATACATTGTACCATATTTGGGGAATATGGGAAACCTTTGACCCTCTAGATAATTTTCAATTCAATATCAGTGTTAAAAGACTGGGGGAGTTAGAATCCTAAATGCCTGGAGGGCCAAAGGTTCCCCACAGCTAATTTCAAGCACAGAAGTAGTTTTACCTGTGGTGTTGTTATGTATACAGTCTGTTTTCTCCTGGCAGTCAAAAGGCTGTCTTCAGCTGACAGCATGGAAAGAGAATTTTTTGAATGTTTGAAATCTTGTTTAGGGCAGAGACTTGAAGGGCAGCAATTGAAATATGGCTGTCTTTGTACATTTGATTTCTTTTGAACTCCTGTGGTTTCAGCACATTGACCTAAAAGGCTACGTATTATGAGCACTGGAAGCAAATGCCTCTGAGTGACTTCACATCCTTAATAAGTTAAAGGGAGTTGACATTGATCCTAATCAGAATGGATGGCACCATCTCACAGTTCTCATTCCCTCCTCCCATTTCAAGTTTTGTTGTATACTGCAGTTAAGATATCTAAAGTCATTTAGCTTGTCTAGAGTTGAGGGAGCTGCAGAGTGCCTAGGAAGTGCAGTTTTGAACTTCCACACTGGGATATCATTATGCAAATTAATTTCCACAGAGAAGAAAATCTGTTACTTATTTTCATTGTTTTTCTCCCCAGCCGTCACTGTTCAATTGTACTATGTGTATGTTTTTGAAACTCTTTCCGTTCCAATGTCAGTTTGCATATCCAGAATAAATCTATTTATTTAGAGAGGGAATTGCCAAACTCTGTGCCATGAGAGTATGCTGCAACGTTCTTCATAATAAAACAGAATGTCTGTGCATGGCATTCATAACTCATAAGGATATTTGTGCTAGGTGGCTCAAAATCTGACACAGTGTTTTATTTGTTATTTTATTTTATTTTATTTTGGTTTTTGCCAAGTTGCAGTCATAAAGTTAATGTTGAAATAACACACTGGTTTGGCGAGCTCAATAGGAGGGGGGGGAAAACTAGTTATTTGCTGACCAATTTGAAATAATGAGCCCAAACAGACATGCCAAAATAAAGCTGCTTCAGATCACTTTGGAGGTATGCTGTTTAAATGATGCATGCATCCTAAGGGGCCAGAAGCCACATCAAAGCCATGCTCCAGTCCTAAGGACTGGAGCACAGCTTTTGCACAGCTTCTGGCCTCTTAAGATGTGTGTGTCATTTAAACAGCATATCTCCAAGGTGACTCAAAGCAGCTTTATTTTGGCCTGTCTGTTCAGGCTCAGTGAGACAAGAATCATAACATGGGTTGTAAAATGGGCCACTTTATTTATTTATTTATTTATTTATTTATTTATTTATTTACCTATTTAACTGTTTTCTTGAAACCTGCAAAATTGAAGAAAGCAACCTGATGTGGGAGCAGCTGTAGCAGGTGGTCTATTCCTCAAACTGCCTCCTCACCCTCCCCTGGGTGAAACACCTGAGCTCTGTGGATAATCCATAGTTGGGTTGCTCCCTGGCCACCCACCTCCACTCCCTTGCATGTGCTCTGTAGAAATTGATCTTAACTCTGATGATCCAGTGTTTCTGATACTGGAACTGTTGGGAATATATTTCCATCATGTTGGGTAGCTGCTTTCTGCTTTATCTGTCATGAATTTTAAAGTCATCCAAGTTTGCTCACTTGCATGGCATTCCTAGTGTTCTTGGGGAAAAACAGGTTTTATTGAGTTCTTTGTTTTATTGCATCCTTAGCTTTAATCTGAAGCAGAATGTTTGTTTCCTTTTGTTGTTTAATCAGACAGCATATGTGTCTTTAAAGCCTAAACTGAATTACATTAGGAGAAATGCATATGAACATTATGATAGAGCTAAGCTATTACATGAAGTGGTTATGAGGGTAAATGGGGGAGTAGGGGAATATTCAGCCTATGATGGGCAATAATTATAAGCAATTTTACCATTAATCCCATATCTGTTATTATTAAATGGAATGAGAGGGAGGTTGTTATATTACTAGAATTGCTTTTGCATGTAACAAAAATAAAATGGGGTTAGAATGTGCATAAAATGCTACCATGTACAAAAAATTACAAATGTTTTAAAAAGCCATTACTTAGTACAGCAAATTTTCTGGTGCATCATTGTCGCTGTTGATATTGCCAAGGTCTCCCCTTTTTAAAACATTCTATCTCTCTCTCTCTCTCTCCCCCCCCCCCCCAATTTACCAATTTTATGGGTATAAGATGTCTTTCTGTTGAACCAGAAGGACTAAGATGGGGTTGTACTGGTGCAGTGATGCCTGTCTGAACAAACCAGGAAATAGGTCTGCAACAAAGCTTGGAAATATTATCCTTTTGGAACAGTCCAATGGCTGTTTCATTTGGTAAATTCTGTAAACTGAACTCTGAAAAAGTATTTTTTCTAAGCTCTGATTTCCAGTCATCAAGGCACCTGAGGAAGATTAACTGAGGACTTTATCACACAGGTTAAAAAACCAAATTACTGCTGCTGAATTCAATTCGAATTCTGGATACATCCCGATTTTATCGCACACGTTTTTGCCATTGACACTGCTGGGCGGGTGCATCCAGGGTAACATCTGGCTAGAATCTGAATTCAGCCACCCAATTTGCAAAACTGGGTGGTATCGGTGGCAAAAATGTGTGCAATAATATGAGGATGTATTCCAAATTTGAACTGAATTTGGCAGCAGTAATTCAGTTTTTTAAACTTTGCAATAATCTCCTGAGAGCAAGAATTAGTTGCTAGCAAGCATTGGATCCCAAGAATCTGATCAAAGTAAGGATAAAGACCAGACGTATGGGCCAGCTTTCCCTACGTCATAAGCCTGGATAAGCCTGAAGACATTAGAAGGTATGGCTATGCCCCCAATATCACTGACAACCCTGAATAGGTGCTGCTAGATCTATATTGTTTCCCATTCAGTACTTCAGTTAAGAAGTTGGCTTCACTCCTCTTGAACCTTCTCCATGCCAGTAGGCAGCAGGAGTGATTAAGCACTCTGAATCATCCAAGGATGTTCCTAAACAAGAGGCTCAGAATAATGGTTGTTTGGAATAATGGCTAGGCGTGTCCTGGTTCAGTCTTCCATCCCCTTCTCACCATTTAGCTTGTGAAAAAGCCTGTGGGCGGCATACTAATAATTCATAGTACCAGGTTGGCTGGATTCCACTTCTTTGTTGTCTTGGCCAGTCCTGCTAGCCAATAGACCCCTTTTTCCAATGTAAAGAAGCAATAAATATAAAGGCAGGTTAAGTATATGAATAAAAGCAAGCTGAAAAAGAGTGTGAAGGATGAGAGACAAAGAATCTTTTCAGAAAGAGAGTAGGGAGCCACACACAGAAAGACCAAACACCCAGGATGTTTCCCACAGAAGGATCTGACTTGGATAGATTTCTACTTGAAGAGTAGAGTTGTGCCAGATATTTTTTAAATCAAATTACTGCCTCTCCCTCCTCTATTTTTCAGCACTGAATTCTTTGAGCATTGATTATAAGACTCAACAATTCACAACTGTGGACCTTCCAATCTGAAGGTATCTAACATTGATATAATTGTTGAGAGAGATAGAAGTTTTGGGGTTCAGTTAACAAAGTGCAGTTTCTCACAGTTCCTTTGTTCTGGAAGACTTATCTAAGGGAAGGCCATGTTTTACTTTTTCAGGGTTAATTAACATTAAGCCCTCCTATAAGTTTCAAGGTGGAAACCCTTCCCCACGAAACCTAGACTTTGCATGAGAAAAAGGAAGACATAATCTGGTACTTGACTGTGTCTAATGTTTTCCACCCTTGACAAAGTGGTGTGTTTCTGGAGGTGGGGAAAATACATAATTAGTAAAATGGGTATCTTGGGTTAAGATAATTTTAGAACTGGCAGTAGAAGATTGAGTTTCCATATTGATTCTCTCCAACAGTGTGATAGACTGACCATAGAAAAGTGGGTTGACTTTACAGATGTAAAACTTTTTGATAGCCTTGTTCTTACATGCAAAAAGACAAACTACCATGCTAGTGGCTTCTGTGTCGGTGCAGTAGTGAACCTGTTCTTACTTTAATAGAGCTATCCAGGTGCTGAACCCTAGCTCCAAAACATTCCCAGAATCTTGGATAGCTTTTTTTAAAAAATGGAGTAAGACACAAAGTGGACTTACTGCCTCACAAATGTAGTATTTTATTTAAGGTGCCTAACATCACAATCACATATATGTCGACTTAAAAGCAAATCTTAAAGCATTTTATTTGTTTGTTTGTTTAGAGTACTTATACCCCACCTTTCAGCCCTAGAGGTTCTTACAATTATTTAATTTAATGGGCCATATATTCAGCTAAGTGCCCATAGCATTGCTATGGTTGCATTGTTTCACCTAGTTGGAAATCCACACATTGAAAGGTAGACATAAAGTTCCATGTTTGCCCTAGAACAATCTTTATAGATGCACCCCCCTCCAATAATAGACCTCTGCATGATGATAAGCTTGGAGGTTATCACACACGATGTAGTGGCTTTCTCAGTTCAAACCATACCAAAAATACTTCCATCTTTCCCAATATTGCAATCTGAGAAACTCAGATACAAGCAGCTTCCTTTTTAATTCAGTCATTGCCCACCTATTCTTTCTGGTATTCCTTATAATCAAAATAATAAATAATTATAAAATGTTTATTTCTATTTTCCCGCCTCTCCCAGATGGATTGAGGCGCTATCACAACCCAGTAAAATACACAAGGAAAAAGTTAACTCCTAATTCCGTTAAAACTTCCAACAAATTGACAGTGGGATGAAGTCAGGAGGATAAGCTTGCCAGAAGATACCCGTCTTAACTGCCCCCCTGAAAGAATCCAGTGAGGTGATAAGACACGTCTTTTCCGGGAGACTGTTCCACATAAAATATTCTCATCTGCATCAAGTTGACTGAGCAACATAGGTTCTCCACCCGCCCCCAAACATCAAGAGGGCCTCCAGCCTCCCTCCTTTTTGAAGCTGCTCTGGTTAGGTTATTACAGCATAGACATAAACCCCGTACAATTCTCTGCCTCTGATTACATTGTATCACCCTGGCTTGGCCACTGGTAATTCCATCCTGAGATAGGGTTAGCTGTGAGTCTTCCATTCCAGCTGATCCCTTCCAAGTGTATTGCAGTTTTCTGCCTCTCACTGTTTTCTGCATGACAACAATATTAGGGACAGCATGGCTAAAGCACTGGGAGCCTTTTAGACAGTAATATGAGCAAAAATGATATCCAGGCTGCTTGCTGCCACAGCTCTTTTAACTGACCCAGTAAAAGAAAACCAGAAGCCTGCAGTCAAAGAATTTGCTGCTTAGTTTAAATGACTTTATGAAATTCCGTTTCGTATAGCACTCAAATGCACGCTGCTTTCTCCCCCTTGTTAGATCGAGGCTTTTAAGTCAAAGTCCTGCAATGACAACACACTCCACTGCTAGAAGAGTTCCCTTCTAAGCTTAAAATCAGTCATGGGAATTGTGACACACTCCAGATGTTGTGGAATTGAAACTTGTAACATTCCTCACCATTGACTATGCTGGCTATGACTGTTGGGATTTACAATCTAGCAACATCTGGAAGGCTGCATGATTCCCCTTCCATTATAAATACTCTACTTAGATACTGTCTGCTATCTCGGCAGTCCCCAGAGTCCTTGTCATATCCTTTTCCATCTCTGCTGATCCACTACCTATTCTTTGCTCCCTACTAACTATTGCCTCAGGATCCTGATAGGTAGATCAAGCACAGTTCATTTTGTTCTCTTTCCTTTGCTCAGCATAGTACAATATGGTTGAAAATAAACAAAGAAGGAAAAGTGTGGACCAGCCCCACCTTCTTCCTCCTTATATCACATGTTGAAATTTCACAAAATGACAATATATCAAATAATTAAAAAAATTAAAAAGGAAAAACTAGAACAACACAACTCAAATTTAACAAAACCTTCATATGTACACAAACTAATCACAGTCATACATTAAATAGATAAAATGTTTTCCTTCCTCTTCAGGAACTGTCAGTCAGAAGTGTCCTAAATGATAAAACATTAATAATACTAAGAAAGCTATTGCTGAGTTCTCCCAGGAATAATAAAATCTGTCTGGAATCTGTCCTCAGAACATTTATTTGGGAGTAAGCCACAAATGGAGGGCACTTCTAACCATCCATTCTGCTTACATGAGTCTTTGAATTTAAAGATGTCTCATTGATAATGGATGGGAATAGTCATTTGCCCTCCCCCTGCAAGTATTTTCAAATCGGCAAATTTAATACCTACTTGCCTGTCAATGTTAAGCCCCCCCCCCCAAAAAAAAAAAGTTCAGCGGTCCCTGTTATTCTGTTGACCATTATAAATGTGAGACTGTTCTTTAAATTTCACTCGCCTACTGAGAACTGAGATCAGGAGAGTACAATTCATTTTTAGAATGAATGTGCAAACATATGCATAATAAGTTGTGTAGATAACCAGAAATAAAATACTTATTTTTTCAGTAGCAAACTTCATGCATAGTTTTTGTGGGTTTTTCGGGCTATATGGCCATGTTCCAGCATCTGTGGTTGGTATCTTCAGAGAAGAACTTCATGCAGATTTAAGCTGGTTTGAGATCATGACCTATGGCTCTCCATGGGATTCATATTATATATAGTTATGCTTTCTGGTGGTAAGCTTAATGTAGGTAAACCAGAGATTGATAAAGGTTGACACCCCCCCCCCCCAATAATCTGGATTTTTTTTTGGGGGGGGTAGTTCTCTATCCCTTTAGATTCTCTACTCATCCTTTATCTGGCCATTAAAAAGAATGAATTACCTCTGCTGGAATTATACAAGAGTAGTAGTTCACCAGCCCCCCACTCCCATCACTCCTGAACACTGGAAACCCCCTTTCAAAACTTGAAACTTGCCCCCCCCCCCATTTTAATACACAGACACACAAGCATATGTACACCCACAAAACATAGCAGCACTGCCCATCTCTTTTTAAGTGTATCAAGGCTCTACTTTAAAAGAAAATGAAACACATCTGCTGTGATCATTTAAATGTTCTTGCAATGATCCAGATAGTCAGATATTAGAGGACTAAAATGCACTAAAGGAGATATATCCATAAAGGGAGAGATTTCACATATCCTTGGGCATAAGTATAGAAAGGCATTTACCCTTCTAGAGTGCCTGAAAACTATTAGTGTTCTAGGTATCCAAGCTTCCACTGCCAGAAACCTCTGTGCAATCCAGGATATTGCATGAAAAGTAATAACCATAAATTATGGCCATTACTTTTATTCTAAGTTGCTTATGAGACTGCATAATGTGCTAACCCCAAAACAGTGCCAAAGGCATAACAACTTTACCTAACTGCATTCTTTCTGAGGCCTAATATGAACTTATTTATAACAATGACCCATTTAGTTTATAAATCACCATATGTGTTGCCGTAGCTTTCAAGCTAAGTCCATTCAATCAATTATTATTACTGAATGGAGGAAGAATACAACATTATAGCCTTCCTGGCAGAACATGTATCATTGAGATATTGATCTGGGTATGATAAAAATGTTCTGAATGGCTTCAGAAGTGGAAAAATTGTTATCTCTCTCTTGCAATTTGTGCAAAATATAAGAGACAGACTTATGAAAGGAGATGTTTCTGCATGCATAGACACAAGACAACACAATATTTGCATGGACTAAATCGTGTCATTGAGTAGGGATGCAAATCTTCACTATTTCATTCTCAAACAAAGCAGCAAGTCATGGTAGTACAGTCACCCCTCTACATTCATGGTAGTTAGAAGTGCAGGACTGCCACAAAGGTGAGTAAAAAACCACCTCAAATTTAGATCCTCAAACAAGCATACTATAGACTCCTGTCAACAGCACCAGCCCATGGCTCTGTTTCTCACCTGGCCAACAGCATGCCTTAGACAGATTTTAAACCACTTTCCACTCTATCAATCTCTCACTCCACTGCTGTTCATCCCAATCCATCACCTCTCGTCCTTCCAAAAGAGCCAACCAGGTTTTGAAGCACTTTCCAGCCCGTAAATCTCCTCACCCTATTCCTGTCATCCCAATCCACCACCTCTCAACCTCTCATCCTTTCAAAAAGAGCCATCAAGAGCAAAGTATAACTGACTGTGTGAAAATGGGGGTTAAAACCAGATGGTATTTAACACCTGAAAAATTATGTAAAATGTATTATAATTGTTGTAGTAAGTGTTGGAAATGTGCTAAAGAAAAGGGAACTCTTTTCCTCATGTGGTGGATGTGTGTTAAAGCAAGAAAAGTCTGATCAAAAATACCTCCTTCAATAAATGTAATCTTACAAGAAAATATAAAATTTAAACATAAAGTATTTCTGTTAAGTATGATTGATGAACCACTAGAAAAAGAAGATGGGAGAACTTATTTTAAAAGCTGTCCACTGCAAGAAAGGGTTTTGCCTGAATGTGGAAGCAAGAAAAAATACTGTTAAAAAGACTGGTTAGTAAAACTGTTAGACATAATAGAAATGGATAAATTAACAGGAAATTTACAAAACCAACTGTCTGATAAATTCGTAGAAGATTGGGGGGGAAAACTAATTGACTGTCTGACCCAGGAATCAGGAAAAATGGTTGTAATGAAATCACGTATGAGATAAACAAAAGTGAGAAACATGTACAAAATCAGATGTGAACAACTATAAATACAGATACTTAGATGTATAAACTGTAGATAAAACTGTAAAGAGAAACAATTTATTTTCAATGTGAGATAGCCCATATTATTTAATTTTGGAAACTGTTGAATTATACCAAAAAGTTTTAGATAAAGAAGTAATGAATATGATATGGATGTATGGCCCTGTACAAACGGGCCCTTTAGCACGTCCTGGCAACATGCTAGGGTTGCCTCGGGGTGTCGTTTCCAGATGCCCCACAACCCTAGGATGTCACCAGAACCTCACAGCTGTGTGGCGCTGTATACATGGTGCACACAGCTGTGACGTCACTGCTGCGTGCCATCTAGATGGGCACGTGCGGCAGCGACATGCTCGCACCAAGGCAGGCAGTTTGCGGCAGTGCTAAAAGGATCTGCTTTTCAGGGGTCCTTTTCTTTCCATGTAGATGTGACACACAATTTGATTGCTGCGGCGCAGTTATGCGGAAAAGAGAGGCAGCTCACAGCCACCTCTTTCTGGCAGTCTGTATCCCGCCAATGTCTTACTTGTTAAACTTAAATATGCATTGAGTGTCTATGTTATATAAATGTATTTTTTTCTTTTTATATATTTTTGAAAATAAATTTTAATAAAAACTATTTTAAAAATAAAACTGCAATAAAAAAACTACTCTGCACAAATTTAGCATGTGATGTTTTTGCACAGAAAACAGAAATTTGTGCAAATGAAATACCTTTTTCTGCACACAAAAATTATTCTTTTTCTTGTAAACCTCTCTCTGATGCAAAAAAATAATGATGATGATGTGTTATCTGGAAAAAAAAAATACTCTTTATGAATTTTGTTCAGAATAAAACCCAAACTGTGAAAATTGTTGTTAGTCCAAGTTTCTCCTTATACATATTTTCTAACACTTAAAAACATGTATGTTTTTTAAAAAAATTATCAATACTTTGAAATATTCTTTCCATCTTTTATGTTCATCATGTAAGTAAACCAAAGGAATGTGTCTTGGATTGATTCTTGTTTTCATTTGACAATGATAATGATGAAGGTGATGATGATGATGAGACTGAAAATGTAACGTTTTAAGTGCCCCTCCTTTTAAGAGGTTATATAACATCAATGTCATATGGGTAGATGTGCAAAACATAAATATGATGACAGTTGTTGCAAAAACAGCATGAAGGCTGTCTGGCAAACAACACAAGCATTGCTCCAAGGTGTGGGGAATGGGCAGATAATCTCTGAGATTGTATTATGTTAGCAAACACATTACCAGGCCTGTGTGCCTCCACTTTTTAAGAGGAGTGGACACAAAGAAAAGGCTAGGCTGTCTGTCTTATATCATTCCTTATCCCCTCCAGATCTTCATTAACATTTCAATAGCTCAGTTAATTGGAATTTTATTTTTATTTCAAGAATGTACATCCCACCTTTCTCCCACAATGGGATTCACAATGCTTATTTAAAGTAGCCATGCCTCCCCAAAAGGAATGTATCATTCTGTGCAGATGTGCACCTATGCCAGATGTCTGAGAGTGGTTGATGGATGAGTTTCAGGTTCATATTTTAAATTGACAGAAAGTAGGGTTCTTTCTTTGTATGTACATCAACTTTATACCAAATGGTCCAAATTTCTAGAAGTAACTTCATATATACTGAAGCTTTTCTTCACATGAATAGCTATAACTGGGAGGTTCAGTATGGGCTTGAGGGACAGAAAGGTATTCTGAGTGTTAGAGAGAACCTCACAACATTACAGTACATTATTCTAAACAACAAAGTTTTTTTCCTGATCCTTTTGGGAGAGGTGGAATAGTTGTTGTTATTATTATTATTATTATTATTCAAAAGTTAACAAAAGTCAACATTTTTAAGGAGCTCAGAATAAGGAGTCTCCACAAAGCTCTGATGTTTAAGCCCTCCTCTCTTTATGATAGACTGCACTCTGAACACTATTGACATGTCTGGGTGACAAAAGGCAACAACCTGTTATGAGACAGATCTAATGCTGGGGAAAAGATGGGTTCAGCTGGACAGAACAAAAAGTAAGGGATGCTATAACTTTGTTTCCACTCTAGTAGCAAGCTGCTGTGGGAGGTTGCTATTAGGCAGACAAATACACTGCACTGAACATGTGGCCTCTAGTCTGTAGCTTCCGGAGTAGGGTACCTTCATTTTGGGGGAGTGGGCAGGAACAAGAAATATTTGTTGTTGTTAGTTATTGTCATGTAAGGCTCACAAGGTTGTCATGTAGTTATATTTATGTGGTGGATAAAAACACAGAGAAGTCCACAGGATCCTTGTGCATCGTGGGATAAACAAACAGGGTTGTATAAAATGGCTTTAAAACAAAACTAGATAGCCCTTATGACACTGGATTGACATTCAGCATGGCAAGTGTTTGAAGTGGTATGAAAAGCCTGATTTAATGTCACAATATAATTTATGCTTATTTCCATACCGTCTCCAGATCTTCACTAACATGTTCCACATATGAACAAAGCTGACAGTTCTCTTTTGCCCACATTTTATTTTTTTAACTTATAAAATACAACATTCTTGTCATTCTTTTTTGTGGGGAGGCAAGCAGGGGTAAAATTTGGTATGCTTTTCCGAATACAGAAATAATCCAGGTTGATACCAACTACCATGGCTCCATTCTGGGATTTCTAGATTGCTGTGGCACCAGAGTTCTCTGGCAGAGAATGCTAAATATCTCACAAAACTATAGTTACCAGAATTCAGTAGTATGGAACCATGGCAGTTAAAGTGGTGTCAAACTGCATTATTTCTGGAAGTTCAGATTTAGTATGTATAGCTATTTTAGACTGTAATAGCCATGTGACTATTAGAGATGAGGGATACCTGTTGTTTTTGAAGGTAGCAACTGTAATTCAGTACATCAAATATTGTTGAATATATAGGTACCCAAAGTCAGTTCTTTTAAATATAAGCACTAGGGAAGTGGAAATCTCTAGCATGAATCCCATTTGCCCCAATTAAAGTAGCCTGATTGCAGCAATGGGAGTTACTTAAGTGTTGTCTAAATGTCAAACACTCAGTTCAGTGTTCTGTTCTCTCTGGGATTATTAGTAGGATTCAGGCCTAAATCCTGGTAATCCTGAGTTTCCCCAAAAGCCACCTTGCAAGTTTTTCCCATTTTGGTTTCATATTAGCTTGCAAGACTTGCAGAAAGGGGGTTCTCCTTAAAATTCACACACATTTTTAATACATTTTTTTCTAATGTGCGCAGTTATTTGCCCATTCTGCCTCTTTTACACAGTTTCCCCATCGTATTTGTGCATATTGTTTTGAACTGTATGCATCTCATCTACTTGGATTTTAAAACATGTTTTTGTGTGCATGTTATTTCTCTGAAATGCCTCATGAGTCTGGGGAAAAAATGGGAATTTTGGAGGCAAGATGTATGTCTTCTTGTAATAAATCAAAAGGAGTGTAAAAAGATTGCTTTCATCAATGTTGTCAAATATTACCACCACCATCCCAGTTTTAAACTTACCAAAGAAAAACATAATAGAGGAAATTCTCATAAATCCCTAGCCTAATGTTTGAATTAGTTTTCTCTTGGAACAGGAGAAGCAAGTTAGCTTCTCCTCCACTTCATATACAACCATGATACATCCTTCACATATCCCATGGGTTCTTTTCCTTCAGAGGGTTGAAAGTGCTACAAGATTTACATTGTTGTTGTTTGTCATCTGAATACTACTGTATGAGAGCTCCTTGCATTATCATCACAAGGCTTCTGCGGTGTTTTTTTTGGGTGTGGGGAGAGAAGCTTCCACAAACCCTGCTTGGCCCTTGGTGGGATTAATGTGTGTCTGTCATGACGAATTATACATCTATCACAATCACCTTCAAGTATCTTAAATGACTGCCCCACTGCACCCTGCGGCTGTAAGCTATGAAAGCTCATGGCACAATTAATGTTTTAGTCTTTAAGATGTCATAGGATGTCTTGTCTTTTTTAATTCAGCAGCAGTTAATGAATTAGACAGACAGATCCAAATGTGACAGGAATTCTACAAATCAAAGCCTTTCAAGTCTTATCTAGGGACAGCTGCAGAATACACTTGGAGACTAAGCAGTGCTGAGAGACTTATATATTAGAGAGTTTTTATTTTGTCTGAAATTGATTTTTAGAAATCTAAATAGCATTGTTGAATTTGGGTGTTTGTGGCACTCAGAATCTACTGAGCCCTTGATAGTGTGTGTCTTGAAGAAGGAATCTCACTGCCCCTCCAAACAGGAATGCATTTGAAATTGCCATTTCATGCTGCTGGGTCTAGATGTATGGTAGATATCAGTGGTAGAAGTGACTATACCTGGGTGTTTGAAATGCCATTTAAAAATGCTCCTTCATGTTGGAGGCTCTTTAGAAATGTCACAGTAGCATTCCAAGAGGAATGCTCATATGGAACATTAGACACTATTCATCCAGCTGTTTTTGAGATTCACTGTACTTGTGTTTATTTCTGATTTGTAATCGGGCACAAGGATCCTCTGATATTTGGCCTACAAATCAAGTGTGTGGCTGTAAAATGGACACATGTATGTTTTTGTAAACTGTTAACATAAATTTACTTTAAATAAGCATTTGCTGTAATATTCAGTGATGGTGTGGAAAATCATTAATCATCAGCAATAAACATTCAGTTTCAACTGCTGTGGAGGATGACTACTTATCTCTTTGGGTGCTCATACTGTGCATTATTTTCAGTTGCTCCTGAGAGACTATGCATCTTTTGATCAGCTACCAAACACACACATTATTTTTAAATAATAATAATAATAATAATAATAATAATAATAATAATAATATCCATGCAGCCCCTCTATTAAGTTGGTGTACACAATGTAGCCCAAAATATAGTCTATATTTTAAGTCAGACCATCCCAAACCATCCTTCCATATTTACAAAGCTAATTTTGCACAATGTGGTAAAACACAGAGAGAAAGTTTGCCTTGTTTACGTAGATGTGAATTACTTCCTAGTGCATTAAGCACAACCATTTTTGTTCCTAAAGAGTTGCATAGGCCATTCTGAGGAGTTCTGCAATATATGCAGTAGTTGTAGGTGTGCGGCAGCCCTAAGGAATACTAGGAGATCTGAAAGAGAAAGAGGTTAAGGGCCCTTTCTCACCATACTGAGTAGATATTTAATTTATCCAACTCCATCATGTCTTATTTGTTCTTATTCTGAGACATAAACTGTACAGTTACACAAATTATTCTGTCATTCCTTTCTTTTTGCCCTGTTAAATAAATTCTTGTCAGCAAATATTTTTTGACTTTCATTTTCATTTTATATTATTCATGAAATTGCAATATAATGTTTTTGACAGTAGATAAATGTTTTAACCACACAATTGCACTGTTCATGTTTATAATAAATCATTCAAAACCAGTAATGCTTCCTTTGTAAGGCCCACTAGGACCTATTTCTGTGAAGGGTAGCAATAGCAATGGGTGTACATTGTTATTGGTTGTTGTGTAAACTGGTTTTCTAAAATCTGAAGCAGTTACTCACTTTGCATCAATTTATAAAAAATCAGTTTACACAACATCCAAATGACATTGTAAACCCAGAATTCTCTATATGAAACCATGTACACGCTGTTACATGTGAATAAATCCACAAGTGTAAAGTTGAATGTTTCCTGTATATAAAAATGTACAAATTAATATTGCTGACCAAGCATAGATTAACAAGACCAGATGCAGGAACCGATTTAATCTAAAACCTATTTAGACTGTGTTGAACCTGTCAGGATCAGGGAAGGAAGGCATTTCATGTGGGATCAGCTGATGCAGGTGTCTTCGTTGACTATCTCCTCAGCCTTTCCCTAGTGAACCACCTGAATGCAACCCAATAGCTGGATTTTTCCATGTCTGGACATCTACTAGAAGGCAGACCTGAAGAACTCCCACTCAAGTCTCAGGACTTAAAGTGAAAACAAAGCCTCCAGACCAGTCCCATGGAAAGTCTCCTCCAACATGCCATGTCAGGACCTAAACAGGCAGTCCCATAGCCCTCTCCTTCACAAATGGGTGCCGAGGTGTTCACTATAATCTTATTTTCTCCCCAACTACCTGCCATGGACAAGGGATAAGCAGAAGCTTAGTTCCTTTCCCCCAGCAGGCTACTGCAAATCCCCAAGGAACAACATACTGCCTTCCTCCAATAAAGGGATGCTGTCAGTTATACAGAGCTCAAGCTGCTGAAAAACTATAGTGAGATGAAGAAGAGAATGACTCAATCCTCTATTCAACACATTTCAGATCTTCCTATTTACTCTTCTTTTGGCTGTATCAATACAATGGGGATCAGCGTCACCTCACCAATTTTAGTATGGCAAAAATGACCAACCAAATCAATATTATTCCTGGCCATTTGTCCTGTATGACCTAAAATCATGCAAAGCCTGAAGGAGAAGGACCTTGCTTTTCAACAAACCTAGGTTATTCCCACCTAAGTGAATGATGACAATATGAGAAGGAGGCCCCTTTTGTTCCCCAAACAACAGAGGCAACAAACCACGCTAATGCAGGCCTCTCATCCCAATCCATTCCACCATGGCCTGGTCACTCAATCCCAAATGAGAACCAAAATAGCAGTTCTGGGCCTTGCATACCACCTAGTAAAGTATACTATGGCTGCAGATCCAGATCCTGCCACCTTTCCAAAACATGGAAAACAAGGATATTCACCAGGTGTCTTCTTAAGAACACCCCCCCCCCCCCTTTACACCTTTGCATTGGGCACAAGGGAAAAAATAAAGGTCCTGTCACCTTCTTCCCATCACTTCCTTATGAATCTTACCCATAACAATACTTTCCAAACCATCCACAGAATTCAAATTCTTATCTAAATGGGCAAAGGATTCTTTGAAATGCAATCTGAAAACCTTCCCTAAACTCATTACTCAATGGGCTGTGCCTTCAACATGATCAGGGTAAAGCTGCAAAACAACCTCCAGCCAATTCAAATTAATTGGCTTGGGTTCCTTTTGAAGGAAGCCAACTCCCTTTGGAGTTATCTGCTGATCCCTGTGCCCATCTGTACCTTTTCCTATGCGACAGTTCTGAAATGAATGTGCATCCCTGTAAACAGAACACTCATGGTGGAATTTACAAGGCTGATGTGCTCCCTGAACTACAAATTCTCAACACAGCAACTTATGTGTGGCTTGTTACTAACCCCAGCCTGAATCTTCTGTATACTGTGCAACCTCTCACCTCAAGTTGGTCACACAGCTGTCATAATTTGTATCCACAACTATGGTTGCATCTTGTCCCATCTGGCGACAGGGTTAATTGCCGCTCTCATATAGAAAAGGAGCCAGGCTGGTCCAGAGAAGTCCCAATAGGCACTGTAAATAATAACCATATATTGGAATTATGAAAACACACTCCATGGCAGTGCATCAGCATATTTAAATCTAATTTATGTATGGTTTTATATGAGGGATTTTTTTTTTGGCTGTTAATTCTTATTTATAATCTGTAACTTGTCCTGTAATGTATTTCTACTATTGTTTTGTAAACCGCCGTGATCGCAGGAATGGCGGTATATAAATAAAATTTCAATCAATCAATCAATCAATTTCTCCAGGTCCTGTCCACTTTGTGTGTATGCAGTTGCTCCTTCTCCTTGTCACCCAACTCCTCTTTTCCCGTTTTCTCCAATTCCTGATTTTTTTAAAAAAAGATATCCACGTATTCACCCCTCAATATTTTATCTCTAGTAGTTTGTGACAAATGATCCCATGGGGGAAATGTCTGTTCCCCATAAGGAAATGTCCCATAAGTAACTGAATTGCAGCCATTATTGAAAGGATGTTGCATATTTAAATCCCTGTAAAACCACTGTTGATAATCTTCTTGGTGGCAAGGATGTTGCATATCTAAATCCCTGTAAAACCACTATTGAGAATCTTCTTGGTGGCAACAGTGCCAAAGAGCATGCTATGACTCCTTAAGCCCACAATATAATTGATACAATCTTGCACTGCCAGGACCTGTTCCATAACTACAACTTCCCATTGCTGACTGCCTACCTGAAACACTTCACACACATCATGGCCAACTATGTGAGATGGCTGACCAGGCTCAGCTGGAGCCAGCCAAGACCTTCCAAGGCCAATTTGGATCTAAGCAGTGCCACAAGAGTGTATTGAACTGAGCAGGGGTTACAGAGGTCAGTCAAGCCTAGGTATAGACTATGTAGGCTGATCAGGCCCATGCAGGTCCTACAACAGCTAATCAGGCTGAATAAAAGGTTGAAGGAAGCTGATCAGACAAAGACCGGGCTAACTGAGGCAAGAATAGGCCGAGCAAGGGTTTTAAGGAGACCAATTGACTAGCTAGGGCCCACAGCCAACTCTGCAAACTGATTGGGCCAAACATGTCCAGTAAAAGTACTAAGAAACCCAAATGGGCTGACTGAGGGGTGGGGATTGAAAGTGTGTGGTCTGGGACAGAGGCCTAAGGAGTGGAACCTGCAGCATAGCCACCTGAAAGAATGGGGGACAAAATGCAGGACAAAATATGCTGTCAGAAACCCACATCAAAAACTCTTTGTGCCCCAACAACCACTTCTAAAATGTCTTCTCCCCCCAAATAGCTCCTTGCTATCCATTCCTTTCAGGGAGATCACACAGCAGCATGATGAGCTGCTTGTCCACCACCTGATCCAGCCCCCTTCCACTGTCTAAACAAAAAAACTGCCATTGGTTCCCCTCCCTCACCTTTGAAATGTCCTCAAAACAATGTTCAGAGAGGGAGAGAAGGGGGAAGAAAAAGCTTATAATCCCCAAGCTCCACTACCCACATGTCTGGTATCACAGCATGCCTAGCCTCTCATCCATTGGAGCCCAGCAAAGGCAGTTCCTCCTCCACAGCATCATGCAATGTGCAGGTATGGATCCACATTCTCTGTACTCATATAAAAGACTGAACCTGTGTTGAGGATCACATGTGGACACTCCTAAGGTAAAAGTTGCTGTTGTGGCTTCTCATTCCCCTATGAAAATATCAAGGTCACATCTCTTCAGTTTGGCAACAAAACAAAATACATCTTACCCTGGAAATTTGTATATTTCCAAAGCTTTCAAGGCAATTTGGTGAAGAAAAGTACCCAGAAAGTTGAAAAAGTGCATGCTTATATTTGAAAAAATGCACACTGATACATGATCAGTAGGGAAAATGCATGTTTATTATGTTAAATGAGATGTATGAAAATTGTGCATATTTGTAAAAAAAAAAAAATGCATCCCCCAAATTCATGCATTCCCATGTTGGAAGAACAAGTAAATGCTTCAGAATAATGGAGTACTAGGACAGGATAAGAATGCTGATAGGTTACTGAGAAACACAATAAAAACAAGACTAAATAATTTTCACATGCCTGCATCCTGTGAAACTGTATGAGTTCATTGTTTGTTTAAAGGAAATTGAAATAGAATGCTAATATCTTGTGCTTCAGAAGCATGCAATTGTAGACTAATTACCTACATGTAAAGATGTGGATAGTAATATTTAAAGTTTAGACCCAGCTGAACAATGATCTCTTGCAGGGCACACTTAAAGGGAGCTATACTTATTTGTTTACATATGAATATTTTTAAAGTGGCATGTGCAATTTAAAAAGATGCACTCTGTTACAGCACCTGAGGAGTTCACCACTGTCTCTTTCAAGCATAAGTAAATCCAGTCTTGATGAGTCATCTAGTTCTGCAGCAATAGCACCATGGAGTATTTCTTGGCTACCCTCAAATGAATGAGACAGCAGTGATGTATGCAACATGTTCCTTGAAACCAGACTTCATGAATTTTAGATAAAGTGCAAAGTTAAAGCCTGTCGTTCCTCATGCATGATGGATAGCGAAGTAAAACCAGCAAAGATAAAGTCCCCAATAAATCTTATAATAAGCCACATTTTAGTCAGCGAGATATTCATACTCTGCTCCAGGGGGAACTTGCTCCATTTTCATTGCTGGTGGTATATTTCTCCACCCACCTGTACCATCAGAATATGCGTGTGTGTGTGCAAACTGAGTTTTGTGAAATTAAAATGAGATCCTTCAGTGTTTCCAAACAGAGATGAAATACTGAAGTTTTATAGCCTAAGTGTACCAATGAAAAATTCCATTGCAGCACTAATTAACTTTTCATAGAATATTATATCATACATGCACACTGGGAAGGTGTGTTAACCCCTAAGGATTTTTATGATATGGTGTATGCAATTTATTAACTGTGTATTTGTAAAACAAAACAAATAATTATTCCCTTACTAGTGAAGGTGGTCCATTACCCACCCCCAGTCCCAAGGAGGCTGGGTTTTTTGTATCTCTGCCCCTCCCCCCCCCATTCCTCCAGTTTCATTTATTTTCTCCTTTCCCTCCATCATAGTACCATAATGGCTAAAATTAGATTAAAATAGAAATAAACAACAAACAAGAACAAACAAACAGAATCTTGGATAAGCCATGCTGGGCAAATAGGCAGGGTTAAGGATGAGTCTGGGAAAAAGAGTCCATTTCACAGACAGCCTTGATAGCATTAAAGGAGGGACTAAGTGATTTTTAAAAAAGCTCCCAAATCATTAAGTATCAAGTTTCTTTTTCTAATGAAATTGAGATAAGAACAGGGCTCAAGTGATAAACTCCTATGAAAGCTAATCAACAATTAGTTTTTTTTTCCTTACCCAGGAATATTTTGGATATACCTTAGAGGATTTGGTCCTGATTTAATCTATCTTCATGAGGTAGTAGGAAAATTTTAGAAATGATCTCCCAGTTCTCACCATGAACTGCCTCAAGGCAGCAAGACTATTGTTTCTGGTGGTGGTAATGGTCTTAAGAGGGGGCAAAATCCAATTTTTCACAAGTGGCTCATGCGCATTTCTTTAAAATGCATAGTACTAGAAAATGTGATAGCCATTCTTTTGTTGAATGAACTCGTAAAAAGCAGTAGCAGTACTAGGTAACTTGCTTGAGTCTATGTGGTCAGTCCTATGGCGTTTGCTTTGTGTGTGTGTGTGTGTGTGCGTGCACATGTGCATGCACACACATGTGTGAAAGAAAGAGAGAGAACATACACATGCATACACACACACATACCTAGCTTCACCAAGAAATATGTTTTGTACAGAAGGAGGCGCTTTATGAAAATTATAGTTTGTCCAAATTGCAAAACCTTAAAAGCGAAAAAAATGTGACTGACACTGTGGTGAGATGATCAGACTGAACAAAATGTTGAAATCAGCCAAATTCCCTCCCCACATACCTACATAGTCTAAAGAAGGTAGTCTGACACAGCATGTGATGTTAGATAGGAAGGAGAAAGGAGGCTTTATTGCATTCCTTTCTACACAAACCTTAATGACTAATCAGGGCTTTCATCACATGCATATGACTAGCAGTTCTGTACATTATGGTCCACGGAGTGGCTTGTGCACTAGTTGTAGGCGATGTTAAAACAATTTGGACTCTTTTTTGCCAAGTTCTACCACAGGTGAACAGCTAAGTGCACCTGCTCATCCTGCTGGTAGCAATGATTAGCATTTCAGAATGGTGTGTGGGTGTATGAGAGAGAATAAAAATATCATAAATTCAAGCTGGAGAATAGTTGCTTCTTAAATAAATTTTGAACCTTTTATGAGATACAGAAACAGGTAAAACTAGGTTGTGGCCATATTGTAACCAGGAGAGGAATGTTCTTTTGGGGAAAAAAATTACTCTTAATATACAGATACAGAGGACGGAGGAGAGGATGCTGAAAAGAAGTACTGAATGAACAGGAGGAGAAGCAGTGAGCATAGTGCAAGGAAAGACATATAAGTTTGAATTATTGTTTTTGTCAGGCTCAGTTTTAATGACATTTTTATATTACTTTGTACACCAGCTATGAAACATGTTTTGCTTATAGTGAGAATCGATTCGCTTCCACATTGCAACACGTTGGCCACAATATGTCTCATTCTAAATCAGACACAGCTCTCCAACTATGTGCCAGTTCTCAGGACAAATTTGGGGATCATTCTGATTCTAAGAGTCGAACTAGGGCCCTTCTGGTTTACTTTGATGAGATAAACATGAATAATACATAGGGGTTGTTTAAAAATTGTTGCCTTCCCCCCAAAAAACAAGGTGTGGAGGCATATCATGCTTTAATAGCCAAAATAAAACACAACAATAAAATCAATCTCACATAGTGTTTGAGGGCCATACATATCCCACATCTTCCATGATTCCTACCACTGCCCTGGAGCATGAAGGTCCTCTCATTTCCCCTACCTTCTCTGAAGTGAAATAGGATAGGCATAAGGAATACCATAACCCATGTCTGGAAGGGGAGGGGGGCTTGTGACTGAGTGAGTTGCAAGTTGTGCAGCCAAAGCACATTTCTTTTTAATAGTCCCCACTACATTTTATACTGCGAGGCCTACACAGTTGTCTCTCTGTCCCTCAATTGTTTTGTTTCTAAATGATTCTGCTGTTAAATATATATATGTCTAAGTACCTAATATCCTTTCACTAGAATACAGTTGAACTCTAGATTTTTTAATACTATGCAAAGAACTGTTTTCACATAGTAGTGGCTCAGGTATCAGCATCTTTAAGATTAAGTTCATGGTCATAAATGAAACTGCAGCTGAGTGATGATAGGATGTTAGATTTCAGTCCATAATAAATTCAACTATATTTGAAATGTTTTGTTACGCCATCCTCACTGCTTTGATGTAAGGTTGCTTAGCTGTCTTATGGATCAGAGCCCTATTTCCTCTATTATCTCATAGTTCTGGTTAAGCAGTAGAAGAATATCCTGGTTATATCAAATCTTCAAGTTATGCACATAAATAATTAGATTGACCTACATTGCTCAGAGAGAAAAGAACTGCTAATCCTGGGAAGAGGCAATTTCTGTGCAGTAGTCTTTTCTTTGCTGTTGTAGGTGGTATATTTACACAGCTCTCCTCCAGAGCATGGGTCTCCAGGCTTCTGTCCAGGAAAGCAGCAAGCAGCTGATAGCAAACCAAAACAACTGAGATAATGACAAAGCAAAAAGAGCAATAAACACACTGAACTTTATCGCATGGGGCTTAAACCGTTCCCCAGCGCATTCTAATGGGGGTGTGCGGGGAGCGCATGGAACGCGATGGGCATGGGATGGGGCCCAGAACGCGACTTTACCGCACGGGGGAATGCCGCCGCCACTGCCGCGCGTTCCCATCACATTCCAATTCAGTTCCAGAGGGCGCCATTTCTGGGGATGCTTTGAAACAGTTCGCAGAAATGGCGCCCTCTGGAACCAAATTGGAATTCAATGGGAATGCACGGTGGCGTTCCCCCATGCGGTAAAGTTGCGTTCTGGGCCCCAACCGTGCCCATCGCGTTCCGTGCGCGCCCCCGCGCACCCCCGTTAGAACGCGCTGGAGAACGGTTTAAGCCCCATGCGATAAAGTTCAGTATCTGAAACAATTCAAGTCCTGAGTATCAGACGATAAGAAGATAGAGCAAACAAGGAGTTCCAAAAGCAAAATCATTAGTCAGTCTGAGAGTCAGGGTTCGGGCAATCACAGTAGTCAAATAGTCCATGAATCTGGGGTTCCAGCAAGAAGAATTGTCTATCCAAAGTCCAAAGGTCCAATCCAGGAAATCAGGCAATAAGAGAGTCTACAAAAAAAAAAAGTGCTTTCACCAGGGAAGTCAGTTAACCTCTAACAAAGATTCTGCTGAGGCTTTTATCTCCAGCTCTTACTAGTTCAGCTGTTCCCTAATTACTTGGCGTTCATTATAAATTCTTTCTGAGTGACACCGAGCTCCTCTTTCGGCAACTGTCTGATTAGTGACCTTGGCAGTTACTTGGAGGAGCTTGAAGTCTAGATGGGTTTACTGTGCAAAAATGTTTTGTGTCCTTTTTGGAAAAAACATGCTGATCTTCATGTGCCATTTTTATGCTTTTTTACACCACAACATGCTAGCCCCCCGTCTCCTTCTCCCCATCCCATTTGCTTTATATAATCATAGCAGTCACCTCCTAGTCCCTCCTGCAAAAGCACATCAGGAGTGTTGTCCCCTCCCACAACATACACTTTCAGAGCAGCTCTGCTGTTGCTTCTGTCAGCCTACTCTTGGCCCTCTCCTCTAAACCATCAATTTTCCTTTTTCTACTGAACATAGATATCCATTAATTAAGGCCCGAGACAGACCACCTGAAAATGGCGGTCTACAGGCACCTGTTTCAACTCCAGAGGGATGCCGCAGCCACCAAACCATGCAACATCCCTCCGTAGTAAAAAGAACCCAGTTCTTCTGGGTTCTTTTTGCGGTGCCTGGGTTACGTCTCACGTGCACCACTGGCGCAATCATGACATAAGTGATGTGCAGTGATGTGCTGACACTGCACATTCCTTATGTCAAGATGGTTGGGCCCGTGTGGACAGGACGCTGCTATTAGGCCGCTGCCATTACACACTAGGGTTCCAGACTGTGAGGTTGCTGCTCAGTATGGAAGCCTAGTATCACCACTGCCACACCGCTTTTGGCCCATCTCTCAGGCTTAAGTTGACTTGCTACCTTCCTTCTATATAAAAAAGTTCTCTCCAGATTACCAGATGGGGAGAACAGAGAGCCAAGAGAAATAGGGGATTGAGTGCTTGGACTTTGATTGAGAGGTTAAAGTGGCCATTCATACACCTTATTTATCTTCTGTAAGTCTGTCAACAGGGCAGGGGAAAAAAAAAACCCTGAGGGAATCAGCACTGCAGCTTTGCTAGCTGGCAAAGAATCTGGGATGATCAAGATGCATAACAGTAGGCGAAGAACAAGAGGGGATAGCCCGAAGCAGCCAGAGAGCTGCTTGAAGACCAGAAGATGCAATGTAGCTGATGTGTTTTGGCTGTTAAGAACAGGAAATGAAGGACAGGAGAGTGCTGGTGAGATGGCTCCCCTTGGGACAATGCAGAACAGTATAAGGGTGAAAGAAAAAGCAAATAATGACAAAAGTGGTTAATTTGCTTGTGGAACACACCAAAGGAATTAGGGGATGCAGGTGGCAGAAGGGCTACAATTTGGGGACCCTTGCTCTGGAAGGTTTTAGATATCCTACAGTCCTGACCAGTCTCTCTCTTTCCCTGCAACGGCTTTAAACATACAACTAGTTAGACCTATAGTATCGATCTCTGAAGGAATAAAAAACAAATGATGTGGAGACTGTTTACAATAGAGATTGGCAATTGTGGATGATTCGGTCTAGTTTTTGCCTTGATATTCTCTAGAGGCTGTACAGAGTATCCAGTATGTGAAAAATCAAATGAAATAAAATAGGTAATGATTAGAGGTCCACTGCTGGTTTGAGAAAACTGTGTTTGGTTTTGTTTAGCTTTGTTTTAATAGTGACTTTAGCTGAAATCACAACCTGATGTAAAAGTGAATTGCTACTCCTGGAGGCTGCCAGAAGAGATAATTTCCCTTTTGTGCCTGAAACGCTGGAGGGCTCAGAATTCACAAACCAAAAAAATTAAAAAATAAAAATAAAGAGAGAGAGAGCCTTGAAGGTTGCATAAGGCCTCACTTTGTTCCTCCTTGATCAGCAAGGTAGTGTCTGCATGGGCCAAGATACTCCAGAAATACCCTTTTATATCCTGGGCTCGGAGCTGCCTTGACCCCCTCTCCATTACTTGAGTCTCTCTGTTCCAATGTGGCACAGCTATATGTGTCCTGTTTTGCTGTGTGTCATGGCTGCCCCTGTCATGTATTTCTCACTTTGAGGTGCCCAATGTCGATCACGTGGCTGGGTGCCTTGTTGTGACCTCAGAGCGAGTGATACATAGCAGTGGCAGCTGCACTGGGCAGCCCAATGAGATGCATTTTAAACAGATTCCTTGTGTCAGAACAAAAGGCTCCAGTTCTTTCAGGGAGATCCAGAGCAAAAAGTTTTTGATGTGGTTTTAAGAGAAGTATACCCTTGGTCAGGTGTTGTCCAGACTGTTCATGCCAGACCCAGGTATTGGGCCATGTTGTCCAGACTCCTTTCCAAGAGGATGGGAGAAGCCTGGTTTTTAATCAAGTACTCTTAGAGTGGCTTAGTGGTTAAGATGCCAATTCTGATGATTGGAAGATTGGAAGGTTGGGAGTCTGAGGCTTGTGTGCTGCATGATGGGATAAGCTCCTGTCACTAGTCCCTGATTCTAACAATGTAGCAGTTCAAAAACATTGAAATGCAAGTAGATAAATAGGTACCACTGGAAGGAAGTTAACAGCATTCAGTGCAATCATGCTGGCCACATGACCACCAGAGCAGTCCTCAGACAAGGCTGGCTCTTTGGCTTAGTAACAGACATGAGCACAGCCCCCTGTGGGTTTTTTACAACTAGACATTCATGTCAAGGGACTACCTTACCTTTACCTTTACTCTTAGATACTAAATAGCCAAGTGCAGACATTTCATGTCAAGAGTCTGATGTGCAACAGTTGTTGAATTTTGCTACCCTGTGGTAAGAATGAATTAAATGATTTGCATTCTATTGTGACCCTAGGGAGTAGTTTCTACATGTTATATTTAGAAAAAATGTTCAACTGTGTGATCTGAAACTTGACAGCATATGACATTTCAATTTGATGATGCCCCATACCAATTTTAGGTAGAAAAATGAAGAAATTGCTTATTCATAACAGTTTAAAATTCCATAAGTGACCTCCACTAGTTTAACGAGTATTGTTTTCTTTTCTCTTGTAGATTTTGCTGGGTTTAGATTTGTCAGGTGATTTCTCAGTTTGTGTAACATCTTTTGCAAAACAGTTAGTTATGTTATTTATAGTTTGCAATTAAAAAAACTTTGTATGGACCTGTTCTATCCTTTGAAGTGCACGATCTCAACTATGCATGTACTCAGTTCATGTTGCTTATCTAATAAACTTTATGTGGGAGAGGTCAGGAGGGAGGGCATTGGGATAGGAATGAGCAAGTGTAGTTGCCAGCAAGATGGAACATAATATTTGGCAAAGGTCTAATGTAATCCACCTCAGAGACACTGATAGTCATCTCATTCAAAGGCAGTGCTGAAACTGGCATTAATTAAATGTAGGGTATACTACAATATCTATGTGGCTTAATAAGGTTCCTGTTAACAGGAATAGCATAACCCTGAATAGATGCAATTTCCTGATATTTTGGAATTTGAATGTACCCTCATCTTACAGCTTTTCTACAAGCAGTTTGACACTACTTTAACTGTCATGGCTACAACATGTGCAATCCTTGGATTTGTGGATAGATGAGGTATTCAAATTGGTCTGTCAGAGAATTCTTTTGCCTCAACAAATTACAAACCCCATTCTGTAGAACAGAGTCATGGCAGTTGCAGTGGTGTCAGACTGCTTTATTTCTGCAGTGTGGATTATCCTGCCTTCTCCTGACATAGGATCCAAGGAAGTTCATATTGTAATTTATTTATTTTTAGTCATCTAAAAAAATGATAAACTTTTTTTAAAAAAGAATTAAATAAACTACCATATCAAAATATCAGTACTTTACAATAATATGAAAATATTTGAAAATGTAACTATTTTTTAAAAAAATCAGAAGGACCCCATTAAAAGGCCTTGCTGAATAATTAATAACCAAATTCTTGTTCAAATAAAAAGCTCTTTACATGCCAGTGAAAGAAGAGGAGGGAGGAAGGCAAGACAGGGCTGGAGCAGATGGGTGAGAAGAAGCAGCTCCATCCTGCATTATCTGAAAGCAGGTTGAAACCTCGCTGTCCACACTGTCTGCACTGAAAGTAGCCTGAATACACATGGGCTGTCTGCATAGTGCAACATCAAGCTGCACCATATGATTTTTTTTTGAGACCTGACCACCATACATGCTCACCACCACACAAACACACCACCTGCAACCCCCAGTTACTACCCTTTTCTTGCCCAGGTGCCATTCCATTAGACACCTACCCATATGATTGGCCACACAGTCGCACATGTGATGCACCACCTGTAGAATGCATTGGTGCATTGGTGTGCCCAGTGGCAAAGCACAATCATGGAGGCCTCCCATACATGGACCCTTCAATCCCCTTCACCCCTTGCCCCCCTGTTGGACTGTCTGGTTTATGTATGATGTAATTACATCCATTGCATTATTTGTGATCACATTTTTATTTTGTCAGAGTCTCACACTAGCATCTGGCTGTTTATATGCTGTTACAAAGATACAAATTTTCTGCCTTGAGTCAAAATATCCCAGCTTCTTTTTGTTCCAGTTTTTAGCCCTGCAGCAGGACTTGGATTTGCTTCCCAACCGCTTTTGCCTCCTGCATTATCTATCTACCTGCCTTGGCCTTCAAATTGTCTGGAAGCTGCTTTATTTTGTGCACATGTTTCACCCCATAACATTCCATGAAAATCAATTCCATACCATGGGATCAGCCACCAAAAGGCAGACATTGCTTTCATGGAAAACTTCTTGACAAACTGTGTAAACTAAAATGTTGTTTTTGTTTTTGTTGTTAGATAATGGGGGAGGAGGGGGAGGAGGAGGAGGAGGAGGAGGAGGATTTGATACAGAATGCTCATAAGTTTCTAAGCACTGTTCATACTTGAAAATATAGGAAGCCTCCACAGTTCCCATATCTGGCTATATGGCAGCCTGTAACTGAAACTAAAAATATGCAACTGAATATGTTTGTTGTTGTTGTTAACTGCCTTTGAGATGACTCTGACTCATGGCAATCCCATAAATAAGACATCTCCAAGAACATTTGTCTGCAGCTTAAAATTAAAATTTAAAAAATGTTAAAAACCCATGAAATACAAATGTTAAAAATAATTAAACAATCAGGAAAAATAAAACCAGGTTAAAACATATATTAACATGTACACACATGTGTGTGTCATCCATGAAGCCTGACTGCTCTGCTCAGTGACAGTTGAGGTCCTGTATATGTATAGACACGAATAGATTTGACCTCGGGATGAGTGAAGTCAGCAACAACCATTTGAACAAAACAAAACACTCTAGATGCCCCCTTTTTGCTAAAGTCACTCCTTTCTATAGCTAGCGGAGTGGCTGTAATACTGGTGCGATATCCTGTTTTCAAGGTCAAATGAGAGGATAGCAAATTGCCCAATTAACACATTGTCTTTGGGGGATATGATTAACAGATGTTTCCTTTTCTTAATTGATGCCACACATTTTAGAGGGCTGTCCTTTATTTCTACCGAGTGGCTTGTCATCTACATAGAATTTACATGCTGCTTAAGTAATTAAAAAAAGCTTCTGGTAGATAATGTTCAGGACACATCGAGGGTCTGATTTTCCTAAGTCCCAAGTTTCATGAAGCTGTTCTGGATTTTATTTTCATCCTGTTTTGGCCCCTTTTATGTAATGCAACAATCCTTTTTCTATCTCAGAACATGGGGGAAAATACCTTTTTGGGCAACAGTTCCCAGAGTCTTTTAGTTCAATGTGGTCATTTAGGAATTGTATTCTAAAAACTAATATTTCCAGACTCTTTTCCATCCAGTCTCCCTGCCTTCATGGTGATAACACACCAGACATTAGCCATTACTGGAAGCAGAAGGCAGCAAAGGAGCTATGACTGTGATGAGTATGTTGGGAAGAGGAACTGGATTTCTGACGGTGATGGGAGAAACAAGAAAAGGATAGTGATGTAAATTTTTCTCCTTATTCTTCCCTAAAGGGATGCAGGAAATTTTATTATGCTCACTGTGGAGAGTGAGAGATTTCAACTTGGTTGCCACTCACAGAGGAGTGAACCATTCCTGATAAATTCCTGAAGAATGAGGGCTATAAAACATTTAGCTAGCTTTTCTTCCCTAACTCTTCAAGCAATTAGCAGAATGAACTATGAAATGCTTTTGGCAGTGTTAACAAGAAAACTTAGCCTGTGTTTGTCTTTAGAATGCAATTTCCTCTCTCTCTTCCCTTCCCTCCTGAAGCCCAGTGGAGTAATTAAAATTGTCTTGACTGAGAAGACCAAAATTAAAACAGGGAATATCAAGTTAGCTAGGTGAACCTACTGTAGCTTTGTATGTTTCTCCATCATATCAGGTGCACATGAAACATATATGCCTATATATACTTTTATAATTTGACACTATAATGGATCTTTTAGTGGTGACTGGAGAACACCATGAAACACTCAACTATCTTTCCCTTCCACAGCGTCTAAGAATGGCCAGTGTTTATGTTTAGAAATGCATTGTGACTTCCCTCACTTCCCTCTTGCAGCTAAGTGGAGTAATTCAAATTGAATTCAAATTGCCTTGACTGAGACTCACACAATTAAAATGAATGACTGAAGCACTGCTACTTTTATTACTTAAGAAAATAAATCATGAGCATCGACTTTCTCACTGAGGTGCCCACCCCATTACTTCTTTTACAAATGAAGTATCTGCAAATTCTCACACCTCAGTCGAGCAGGTGCCAAATTTCAGAGGTTGAAAATACTTGAGCTGAGAAAACCAAAAAATCCCAAACTTTTAATGAACAGCAGTGAGCTTTCATCACATATCTAGCATCAGGAGACAGTTGGTGAAGTGTGGCTCTAGGTTACATAGCTATTTCAATGTACAACTCTTATCCCTAGTAATTATCTCAGTGTTGGAACTGCTTACCTTCAAAGAATGGAACAAGATGGAAGGCAGAATAAGGTGAACTCTTGCATTTACAGACAGTGTTAAACTGGTAGTCTGAGGAGGGATCATTAGAAATGCTCACATAATTTGCAAATGTGTCTTATGCCTCATAAATGTGATTAGAACAGAATGACACAGGCAACAAGCCACCATGACAATGGTACCAGTTAGGGTAGATCTTGCTTCCCTTGAAGTTTCATAACAGAGTTTTACATCAGTTGCTAAAATTCTTGGGGACGTGATGCCATCTGGATATAGACAAGATTAAAGGCAGGCCTGTAAGTGTTGTTCTCTGTTGGACATCATATTCATTTCAAATTAGATACAGAAAGAACAAAGGCCTTTTATGGTTGAATTCAAAGATACAGTATAGCCATGTTAGTCTGTTGAATCAGTACATAGAGCGATCTTGTAGCACCTTTGAGACACAAGTAAGGCACCAACTGTCTTCGCAAGCCATTAATGACCATAATTTCTCAGACATCAGGGAAACTTGCCTTGCTTCTGAAAGACTCCACAACCAAGAATAGGAGTGCCATTATTCCAAACAGCAATATTATAAATGTATCAAACCACAACCTGAGTCAGGCAGAGGAGTTTGTTTTATCAAGGGGCTTATCTTTCTGCCCTTACACACCCATGCACATGATACATTTCTGCAGTGATCTTCAGGCCTTCTTTCACCTCCTACACCTCAAAGAATACTTCAAGGACTATGACACCAGTCAGGAGAACAACACACAAGGATCACACCTGTCTCCTCAACACAGCTGCACTAACTACAGCAATACATCTCAGACTCATAAAAAGAACTCCACATGGACTTCTCCTGATGGTTGGTGCACAGAACTACACTCTACATAGAAAGTTGCCCAGACAGAAATAATCAATAAGAAGCACAATTTACAACAGAATCTCAGTCACAAGGAACAAGATGTCATGCACAGTCTCAAGAACAACCCTAATATTGTCATCAAAGGAGCTGACAAATGAGGAGCGGTAGTCATCATGGACAGATATGCCTACATACAAGAGGCGGAGAGGCAACTCTGGATGGCCTGTCATCTACAGCATTGAAAGACTGGCAGTCAGTGCCTCCAAATATATGGGCAATATCCTTAAACTATATGCCACCAACACCCCCAGCTATGTGAAGGACACCATGGACTTCCTACAGAAGATACAATGTATCCACAACCTTCCAGGAAACACCATCCTAGCCACTATGGATGTAGAATCCCTGTACAGCAACATCCCACACAAAGACGGACTACAAGCCATCAAGAACATCATTCCAGATGGGAACTTATCTGACCTAGCCACTAAGGTCTGCCAGTTTGTTCTCACACACAATTACTTTACCTTTGAGAACAACATGTACCTTCAAGTTAATGGCACTTGGCACTGCCATGGGCACATGCATGGCACCACAATATGCTAATATCTTCATGGCCGGCCTAGAACAATGCTTCCTTAACACCCGCACCTAGCAACCACTCCTCTACCTGAGGTACACTGATGATATCTTCATAATTTGGACTGATGGGGAGGACTCACTGAAGACATTCCACCAGGATTTCAACAGCTTCCATCCCACCATGAACCTCAGCCTGAAACTATGTACAGAACAAGTTCACCGCAGTAAAGCTACAAAATGGACAGATGAGCACCACACTATATCGTACATGCACAGACCGTTACACATACTTACATGCCTCCAGCTTCCACCCTGAACACACCATTAGATCCATAGTCTACAGCCCTCTGATACAATCACATCTGCTCAGGCCCACAAGACAGGGATGTCAAACTCAAGGAATTACAACAAGCATTCCTCAAACTACAGTACTCACCACATGAAGTGAAAAAACAAATAAACAAGGCACGATGTGTACCCAGGACTGATCTATTACAGAACAAATTGAAGAGGGAAAATGACAGAACCCCACTAGTGGTCACCTACAGCTCCCAACTGGGACCACTCAGGCGCATCATCAATGAACTACAACTCATTCTGGACAATAATGCCACTCTTTCAAGTACTCTTGATGGCAGACCTTTACTCGCCTACAGACAGCCTCCAAACCTCAAACAGGGACTCACCTGTAAGATGACATGTGACACAGATGGTCATCTTCCAATGTGATCCATTGCGTTAGCAGTGCCCTTCAGCACTCTACATTGGGCAAGCAGGCCAGTCCCTGTGCCAGAGGATAAATGGACATAAATCAGCTATTAAGAATGGGAATACACAAAAACTGGTAGCAGAACATTTCAGTCTCCCTGAGCATTCCACCTCAGAACAGCAGTCACTGAGCAAAAGAACTACAAAGGTAGATTGGAAAGAGAAACAGCAGAACTAGGACTCATCCACAAACTACAGTCCCTCAGCAATGGATTGAATAATGACAATGAGATCCTGTGAGCAAAAACAATGGTATCCTGACACGCTGCACACTTCAACACTATCTGACCTCATCCTAATGGGGGTGCCCTACATTAATCTATTCCTCTCATCACAGTCTAGTCCCATTGCAAACCCATTACAACCATTCATCTGTGTGCACTAACAACCATTGTTAAAACTGGACCTGCAACTTCATTTCCATTTCCATACACAAAGGATTTGTAATTTGAATTGAGATCCTCACATACCAATGGTATATATATATTTGGACCTTTCTTCCACTTCACCAGATGCATTTGAGGAAGTAGACTGAAGTCTATGAAAGCTCATGCTGTCAATTTCTTTCTTTCAGTTAGTCTCAAAGGTGCTACAAGATCTCTCTACATACTAAAAGCCTCTTATATTTCTATAATCTCTCATTATTTAATTACCTCCTTTCTCATTCTCTCCTCTTTTCCCTCTTGTTTCTTGATTACCCAGTCTGCTCTTCTCAGAACCTGGAAGCTTCCAGATGTGTTGAACTATTATACTGATATTCCCCACCTGGCATGGGATGGAACAGGCAGGTGCAGGGATGGGGACTGTAATCTAGTCATCTGTAAGGTGCAAGGTGAAGGAAGGGCTGAAACAGACTGCAGAAATAATCCATCTTGAAACCGCTTTAACTTCCCTGGCTCAATGCTAGAGAATTCTGGGAACTGTAGTCTTGTGAGTCATCTTAGCCTTTTCTGTTAGAGATCTCTGGTGCCACAACAAATTACAGTTCCCAAAATTCTCTAGCACTGAGCTGGGGCAGTTAAAGCGGTCTGTTTCGGCCCCTAGTCTTTGAAGCAGTTGGCGGATCACTGCTTTTCATGTTCATCATTGTTCAGTGCCTACACAGAAAGTATTGACCGGAGGTAAAAGACAACAAAGTTCTAGAAGAGAAAGCATTTTCTTTTGATATTCTTACCCAAGATAGATATCTCTTGAAAATATTCTTTTAAGTGTAAGTAAGAGGATATCAAATTATTGGAGGTCAGAGAAGTTTCATTGGCCCGATTTAGACGGGCCTTTGCGGCGCCCCGTCACGTGCTAGGGGTTGGCCGAGGATGCACCATCCATATTGGCCTCACCCCTAGCATGTGACGGGGGGCGTCAAAATGGTGTTGCCGCCATTTTGATGCGACGGACGTGTAGCATTCGCATGTTGCATCAAGCTTGCGATGTCATGAGTGTGCCATTTGTGCACTCGGGCATCGCAAGCGTGACGCAAAAAGAACCCACTTTTTGTGGGTTCTTTTTCCGCCACCAGGAAGCCTCGCCATTTGGCGGCTGAGGCTTCCTGCCAGTGGAAATGGAAGCGGCAGAAGTCTGTATCCCTCCATTATTACTACTCCTCTCCACTTGCACATCTGTTGAAAAAGTATTTCTATGTCTATTCCTTTAGGATATGTATACCCTACTTTGTAGCCCCAGGGGATTCTCAGACACATATAAGATATAGTCCTAATGAAATATTCAGGCCTGGCATCAGAAATTCAGAGTGGGAGTAGGGAGAGATCAGTGCATTTGCCAAAAAAAGAAGCTGTCCTATATCAGGCTAAACTTCTTGTTCATTTAGCCCAGTAATGTCTATTGCCCATTTTGCCTCTGTATGAGTTTTACATTCCATAACAGTCCAAAAGGGGTGAAAACTGACTACAGGCATCTCCACTCAAGCCTCCAGATATGCACAGTTTGAGAGGAGTATTCCAGTTTATAGCTAGTGCACTTCTGTAGCTTCTTAGCCAGTGATTATTTTGTTTAATCATATATGCTTAGAGCATTGTTAGATGCCAGCATAAATGAAGGTGAGTTGCAGGTCTTCCCCCTTGTGTGTCAGGGAAATTTAAGGCCCATGAAAAATTAATCAGAGACCAAAAACAGGGTGGAAAAAATATTGTCAGCTGTAGCAAGAGAGAGCTTCCCCCCACTTTCTGAAATACAATAAATTATTAATGTATATGTGTTTACATAGAGGGTCAACCTCAGCATCTGTTTATATATGGCACATAAAAGGCTATTACTCATTATTTATGTGCTCTGTATACATGTCATGAAATTAAATTAGTATATTTATATGATTTAAAACTTCTTCGAGGCAGAAACAAAGAAGGTAAGTAAACCAATTGAAATTAATAGTTGGGCACTTACTGGGTCTATTTCAAGGAGCCTTTCCTCCACCTATGAACTGCCCCCAAAGCCAAGCTGGGGCAGAAGCCCTGGAGGGGAGAGGTAAGGGTGAGAGAGGAAGGAAGGAAGGAAGGAAGGAAGGAAGGAAGGGGGAGAGAGGACATCAGTGCATTGGTCCCTAATGGTGGCATGGTCATGTGGACACGCTACCATTAGGGACAATGGGTCTTGAGCATCTGTAGATTTTGGTATTCACAGGGGCTGGTCCGAAACAGATCCCCACAGATACCAAGTGCTGACTGTACTACATGAATGTTTTAATTGAAAAAAATAATAAAGAGGACTATGTACATATTACCACAATATATCTTGTATACCTAAGAAGTCAAAAAGCCAATGAGGCTTAAGATAGAGGTATGTAAAACAAGATTTTATTCTAAACAAGGACTGCATCAGTCTAATAAGACACCATAAACTTGAGTGTCATGATTTTGGGGGAAGGGACAAGCAACACTGATAGTGGCACACCTACAGTTCATCACACAGGAGTTTGCATGACTCTGACCACTCCCACTTCAAGAAAACAAACAATTGAAGGAATATGTGAAAAATAAGAGACCATAATAAAAATTAATGTGGAAAGTGACATTGATTAAGCATGGAAAAGTTAAAACAATTCTGGATTGATGCAACTATTGGAAGTATTGCAATTGGATTCACCATACATTTCCTCATCACAAGAAGTAATTTCCAAAGCCTCTTTAAAGTTTGCATTTATTTTGGTATATGATTTCTCTTCCCATATACCTATCTTATTTCTCTGACACATCCATATCTAACACAAGCTTCCTTTATATGTGCATTTTTATACTGATTTTTTCAGTTGAGAATTGCATTGTGAAATGTGGAGTAGCTGACAGTCTGAAGGATAGATGTGTTCCAATCTACATATTAATAATGGAAGTGTGGCTGATTTGCACATCAAAGTTTTTTGCCAATAGTGTGACTTAAGAACATAAAACTGTTCTACCTGTTTTTTCTGGGAGACATTTAAATGATTCCCAGATTCTTCAGATGGGCCAGTTTATGGCATATGTGTATGTGTGTGTGTGTGTGTGTATGTATATATATATATATATATATATATATATATATATATATATGCAAACAGATCTGGATCTGTTGCCATTTCAGAGCCATGTTCTGGGAGCAATATCTAATCAATATTCTGGAAGAAAATGTGCCTATAAAGAAAAATACTGACTTACATCTGTCAGGTGAAGGGAGGGTCTTTGGTACAATAAAGACCCAAACTTGAATGACTCCTCCATCAGAGTGGAATATTATGCCAGCTTCAGTGCTTTCTCTATGGTCATAGTCAGAACTTGGAAAATTTACAAGTAGAAAAACAAACATGCAGGCAAACAAATAATTAGTTAGAATTTGCATTCAAGAATGAAAAAGTGGTTGCATTTTAAAATAACCATTTACTTTCTTGATATCCAACAATAACTAAAATAGATGTTGTTGGTTATATTTAAAACAAATCTAAATGCTACCATTTGCTGGTCTGTGATAAAAAATACATCTGGATAGTTAAGCTACATACTCCTGTTATGTACAAAATCAGTTGTAAGCATACTGCAAAAGCAGTGAAATTAATTATCATTGTGTTACAATTGTATTATAACTTGGTTATGTCTTGATTATTAAAAATAAACACAACAGGTAATATAGTGGATGAAATCCTGCTGGAGCACTAAGCTAGCGTAAATATAGTTTCACAAGCCATTACAATTTCTCATTGCTTGTATAAGGGTAGTCCCTAGTATATCCAGTTGTTTTGCAAGTGCACACATAGACCTCTTGTTCACTTTTGGCTTGATCAGTGGGGAGCTAATCAACCATTGCACAACTGCTGAGGGTAAAGCCCTTGGGTGCTCATTGTACAATCATTGGATGGAGTGTAATGACAATGGCATATATGTTCACTCAACTAAAAATGTATAGGATCTTGGTCATTATTTCTGCCTATTTACTTCAATTTCTGGATTTCAGGCTGACACCTGAAACCAGGCAGCTACATTCTCCCCCAACCTTTGTATATTATAACATTGATTATAGAATCTACCATTCTCTAGTTGTTTTCCAAGTTGTATTTCCCTTTTTGGCACATTTGCATTAGAGATGGATCCAGATACAAGCTAAAATATTTTGGTTAAGACTCATCATTTTTGTCTTTCCTACAAAAGGTTACTTTTGTGCTGTGTTTGTTTTGCATTGTAGAGCTGAGGAAACATAGGATTTTAATTACGTGCCATAAAGCTCCAGCAAAAGCTGTTTCCTTCTTCATTTGTATTCTAAGAGAGCAAAGAAGGGCTGGTGCAGAGGCAAGAAACTAACAATTATGTTGCATAAAATTATTAGGCAATTCGGAGCATTGTTAGTAGAAACTGTCCATCATCTGTTACAACAGGTTGCGCTGTACATGACTTATTATAAAGAGAGTGTAAATGGAATGCAGATGAATCTCTTTGCTCTGCCAGGGAGATGAATGACTTTTGGTGGTGTTCTTTTAAATAGCAGACTCATTTTCTTTCTCAGTATGTTTTACTTTGCTCCCTATAGTCTTATTTTTAACATTCTTTAGTGAAAGCAAAGAGATGCCATTAAAGAATTTGACAGGGAGGTGGTTTTCTTGTTCTTCTGTACTGAAACTTTCTTACTGAACATATCTTCAGAGCATACCAAACATTTTTTCAGTGTAAACATTTTTTCATTTTTTCACTTTAAAATTAGCAAAGTCAATTAGTGGTGGACATCGTCTCTCCTTTCCTCATCTCATACTCATTCAGTTGTCAGCTCACATAGGACTGCCTCAGAAATCAATCAAATTCTCTCCCAGATATTGAGAAATGATTCTGCTTGTTGTCAGGCTAACCTGAGCTCAGAAGGAAATTGTCTATACCTTCCAAATTCCACACCTCACTCTCAAAATGAATTATGGAGCAAAACTATGAGGTTGTAATACTCATGGTTTTTGATGTCTTGGAGACATCAGAACATATGGTACAACTAAAAGTTGCCAAAAATACTTACTTCACTAATCTTTTAAATTAATTGCATGCCTGTTTTATGTCTGTGTTTTTCATTCATCTAACTTAATGAATAAATGGCTTTTACATTTCCTCAGATTAGAAAGCAGCTAAATAACTGTAAGTGGTAATTATTGCACTTTGGCATTTATAGAAATTCAATCAAATGTATAGATAATGTACAAATTAATATTTATGAAGTGCTTGCTTTCTACAATTATATTAGAAGAATAAATTATTGTAGAGCTACTTTGCACTGTCAAAGCTAAAAGAGTAACACTGTAAGGATGTGGGTGTCATTTTCTACTGTAGTTCCATGCCCATGATAACAAGACATCACAAACCTCATATGGATATTAGTAAGATCCTGAAGTTTATTTTAATGGATTAATAAATTTGTATTATATTTAAAAAAAATTAGCTGTTATTCCATTTGGCTGACACATATCATTCTGCTCCAGAGTAACAGGGTTTGTTGTTCTTGTTGTTGTTGTCTTCCTTCAAGTGTTTTCTGAATTATGGCAACCCTAAGGTGAACCTATCATAGGGTTTTCTTGGCTCAGAGGAGATATGCCATTTCCTTCTGAAGCTGAAAGCATGTGACTTGCCCAAGGTCAGTCCAGTGGTTTCATGGCCACGTAGGGAATTGAACCCCGGTCTCCAGAGCCATAGTCCAACTCTCAAACCGCTACACCACACTGGCTCTTGTTGTTGTTTTTAATCAAAAATAAAAAACATGGCCAGGAAGGAAAACGGCAGCATACACACAGGTGTTAAAATTTCTTCTTCACAGCTGCTCAGTTGCTGAAAGCCCTTTGAATAACAACATATTTCCCTGCTAGTAGAATAACTAGTAGAAGGGGCCAGCCTAGCATCCCTTGGAAGGAAGTTCTAAAACCTGAGAGTAACTGTGAACATGTTTTTGCAATTCTTGCCTGAACTGTTTGCACATTCTGTGTATAGAACTGTTTTCTGGGTCTCAAAAGCTTTTCCAGTTCTTGCAGTGGAAACTTACAACAACAATCAACTTCCCCCTTCTTCTTTTTTCTCCTCTTTTCCCTTCTCAGCTTGCTAACATATTATGCATGCCTTGGACATTTTATGTTATGGATGTATGGGTCTGGCAACCTCTCCTTCCTTGAAATGGAAGATTATTTGCAACTCTCTCCACATGCAGCTGAGGAAGTAGGGTAAAGTCTACAAAAGCTTATGCTACCAACTTCTATCGTTCAGTTAGTCTCAAAGGTACTACAAGATCTCTTTACACACTCTCTTTTTTTACAGTTACTGTTGGCAATTTTGGAAGTGAGGGGGAACCTTATGAGCAGAAAATGTGATTGAAAGATGACAAAGAAAAAGTCATCACAATAATACATAAAGCATCTTGGGCTGTAGGGTATATGCCCCAGCATTATGTACAAATACGTAAAGAAGCTCAACCACCTGATTCCTATCTACAGCAAAGTCTGAGATGTGTGTTTCTAAGTAGAAAATTGTGTGTGCACACACATACAAAAATACATAGTCACAGACACATGTGCTGATCAACTCCACTATAATGACCCACATGTTCTGCATAATGAACAAATTTGCATATCATGCAAATTTAGCTGCCTAGATTTGGAGAAATAGAATATAACAGAGACGGAGAAATAATCTCCTTGGGCTTGGTAACAGTGAGTAGGACTATTAATGAAGAGCAAAAAGATTAGCGACACTAGAACAAAGAAGGTAGAAAAACTACCAAGAAACAAGTGGAGTCAGGAAAGAATGAACAGTGAGATGAGGACTAACAGTTATCTAACTCAGGCAACACTGCCACTATCACGGAGGGTTTGTGGCATTATTTATTCAGAGGAGGTTTGTTTTTGTCTTCTTCTGAGGCTGCGAGAATATGACTTGCCCAAAGTCACCCAGTCACTTTCCATGGCTGAGTGGGGATTCAAACTCAGGTCTCCAGGGTCATGGTCCAATGTTCAAACCACTACACCATGCTGGCTCTACAAACATAATAAAATATTTACATGAAAACAATCATACTTGTCAGCAACAGAATGACAGTAAGCCAAGGAAAATTCTTTCCCCCTGTGTTCGAAAATCATCGGTCTTCACTTCTCACAGGGATATAATTCTTTTTTTAAAACCATAATTTCATTCTTGAAAGATACATTACAGCAATTTTCCTCTTGTGTCAAGAAAGTCTTCAAACATTGTTCCATTCTGAAGGACTATTCATAGTTCCTGAGTTAGTCTGCACATAATTCATATGTACATACTGTGTTTTGCACAGAAAAACAGTATTTCTGCATAGAAAATATTCTATGCCACAAGTGTTGTTTTCTGCAAAGACAATACAGTAGTTGGAGACTTATTCTACACAAAATTTAAAAATATTCATAAAATGCAATTTTCCATGCAGATGAAGTTCTGAACTCTAAAGTATTCTGGATATTCTTTCCATCCGTCTTCCAGTATAAGGGTGAAGTAATTACAGAGAATGGAAAAAATGTTAATGATATTTCACAAAATATTTTAAAAGAGTATGCAAAGAGATCTTGTAGCACCTTTGAGACTAACTGAAAGAAAAATGTTGGTAGCATGAGCCTTCATAGACTTAAGCCTACTTCCCCAGATTCATGTTTAGTCCAAACATCTTCCTTTCAGTTAGCCTCAAAGGTGCTACAAGATCCCTTTGCAAACTGGTTTTCCAGACTAAAACAACAATTACTTTAAAAGAGTAGACTTTGGTTAAAAAGATGAATTTATTGCAACAGGATGCATACACAATATCAGAAGATCAAAGGTAACATTTAAATAGACCAATTTAGTATGGAGGACATCTCCTCTGCTATCTTAAGAACAAAAGCTGGAAAAGTGCTGGGCCCAGATTGGTTCCCAGAGTTATTACAAAAAGTTTGAAGAAGACATCTTTTATTTTTCAGAAAACCTTTAATCTTGAATAGCAGTAGAATCCCAAAAACATGGGAGAAAGTGATAATAAACTTAATTCCAAAAAAGAATGAGATGAAATTAAAACGGATAACTACATATTTATTTCATTATTGAACTGTGATTTCAGATTGTTTGCCTTGATCCTAGTTGAGACATTGAAACTAGTAGTACAGGAGGTGAATTACAAATTTCAGAGTTTCTTCCCAACAGGTCATTTGCAGACAATTTAAGATATGTTGTGAACATAATGTAATTCTTAGATAAATGTGACGATAAAGAGGCCAACTTAATTTTCTTGGACACCAAAAAGGTGTTTAATTTTCTGAACTGGATTTTGTTGTTGTTGTACTAGCTAGAGGGGATGAATTTTGACAATAATTTCACCCAGTGGGTAAAGATATATCACTGGCAAACATTAAGGTCGTGATAAATGGATATTTAACTGAGAAGTGTGAAGCTCAGAAAGGTGCAAGTCAAGACTGCCCTCTGTTCCTTTCTCTAAGGCTGAGGAGTTTATCGCACAGGGCAAAAAAGGGGCCAGGAAGGGAACAGAATGAGCAAGGGACTAATTTTACCACACACAGGAACACCACTAGCACCACTGGAAGTCCCCATTCCATTCCGTTCCCCATCTGTCCGAGAGGAGGAGATATTTGAGAACTGTTCTGAACAGTTCTCAAAAATCTCCTCCTCTGGGATGGATGGGGAATGGAATGGAATGGGGACTTCCAGTGGCACTGGCGGCACTCCTGTGTGCAGTAAAATGCGTCCCTTACTCGTTCCCTGCTCGTTCCCTCACTCATTCAATTCCCTCCCCAGCCCCTTTTGTACCGTTCCATTTGCCCTGTGCGATAAACCCCCAACAAGAGTGTGACACGCCCAAAGTCACCCAGTGGGTTTCTATGGCCAAGCCAGGATTTGAACTCTGATCGCCAGAGTCATACTCCAACAAACAAATTGCTACACCCGGCTCACTCAACCGTCACTTTCTGTTGAAGAGAATACATTTCATGAGTTATATATATTGAGAGACTTCAGACTTGAGAGTATATATGTGAGAGAAGGGAAAGTGCTTTGCTGTTCCTCAGCCACACTCATTCATCACATGTGACTGAATGTATGGATTGGGACTAAGCCAGGAATTCATGCTGTGAGACTGTAGGCTTTTAAATAGCACATGAAGATGAGATAATTGCCATCTGCAGACTTACATACTTTTATAATGTGTAGCAGTTGCAATGCGTGCTATATTAGATGTCTTATCAATGTATTGCACTCCATGCTTAAGAAAATGCTGCTGCATTCTTCTCTATTGAATTTCCTACCAGGTGGCAAATTACAATTATGCTAGTAGCTAAAAAAATTCTTTTAAAATCCCATTTGTATTGTTCTGTCCCCTTGCTATCATATGAATATCAAAGCCAGATGTTGCAAGGGGTGGATCAGGCACACAAATTTATATCTAAATGTTGTCTTTCTTTTCATTCCATATTCCCATTTAATTATAAAACTGGGATCATTGTAATTCCTAATATGGACAGAGGCTTCTGTTGCTGATGTACAGGTCTTGTTGATTTCTTTTTCTCTTGGACCTTGGATCAAAGGCAGTACGTTTTAATTGTGAAAACTCAGTTTTTTGTGCATCAAGCCATATTAGGTATTAACAGTTCAGATGTTCTGGATGAGCTTAGAGAATCATGTTGATTGTCCTCTGCCATCACAGGTTGCAGGTAGGTTGCAAATATAAATGAATCCAGTGTTAGTGTTTTAGAAATCCTGCAGTGTAAAAGAGTAGACAGTGGGGAGAGGTAAGAGATGCAGAGAGTTTGATGCAGATTTGATTTGGTCTGATCTGGGCCAAAGATGTGAATTGCTTTGGGTGTATTTCAGTTCTCCAAAAATGGAATATAGATTTTGGGTTTTTGTTTTGTTTTGTTTTGTTTGCCAAACCATTTGACAAAGCCTTATCCCTAACTGCAGATATCATTTGCTTCCTTTTCCTTCAATCTCTTATCCTTTGTTACATTCTCACATTCTACTGAAGAAGAAGCCAATACTGCAGTGACACAGATGAAATGGCAGCAGCAACAGAAGGTTGCTTGTCTTATATTTAATGTTAGAGGGGAAAATGGGAATTGAAATTATGTTATGTATGTTGAATGCTTCTGTAAAGCAGCCATTTCAAATTGACATATCCAATACATTTTACATGGCAGTTTCACAGGCAAAATGGGAGAAGTAGCAGAAAACCAAAAGTCTGTCTTACGTTTCATGCATTATGACAGGAATTTAGGACTGGAATTATGTTACCTACATTGATTTGTTCTGCAAAGCAGCCATTTTAAATTGTCATATCCAATACATTTAGCATGGTAGTGTCACAAAGAAAAGAGGGAGGCATTGGAATGGTATGGAGGAAGAAGGGGACCCAGTAACTAGGGCAGTACCTGATAACATAAACATGGTTGTGGGTTATGAGAATTCCTTTCATCCTAGAAAATACCCCCTGTCTTATTCACCACTTTATTTGAATCTTCTAACATCATAATGCAAACAAAAAATAACAAAAATAAAGAAATATTTTTTTAAAAAAGAACATTTAAAAATACTCAATGATAGTATTAATATGTGTAATCTTAAATATATTTGAGTCACCCAAGAATGTTCATGACCTTTGTTAGCTCCACTCATCCAGCCTCACTTGGAGTATAATACAAAAAAATTCAAAATCAACAAAAGAGCGATACCTTTATTGGCCAATCTAAATGCACAAAATATATCATGCAGGCTTTTGAGTCTCTGCTGGCTTGTTCATTAGGCAAATGTTGTTTTAAAAAATACAAGAAAAGAAGAGTGATGATGGTTGAGTCACAGGTCTGCATTTTGAAGTTTCTGTTGTAGTTTCATGTGTTCTGTCGGAATCTCAGTGCAGACAGAGGACACCCCCTTCTTGGACATGTGTGGAACAGGGAAAAGGGGAAATGGCTTAGTGGTTAAGATGCCAAGTCTGATGATCAGAAGATCGGAAGGTTGGTAGTTTGAGGCCTGAATGTTGCATGATGGGGTGAATGTCTTTCACTAGTCTCAGCTTCTGCCAATCTAACAGTTCAAAAACATGCAAATTCAAGTAGATAAATAAGTACCACTTCAATGGAAAGGTAACAGTGGTTGGTGCAATCATGCTGGCCACATGACCACCAGAGCAGTCCTCAGATAACACTGGCTTTTCAGCTTAGTAACAGAGATGAACACTGCACCTTACAGTCCGTTATGACTAGACATTCATGTCAAAGGACCACCTTTACCTTTTAAATAAAATCTCACTCCATTAGCAACAGAAAAGTAACTTTCCTGGAGACCAGTGTTGTCCCTGTTTATTGTGAAGCTAACTGGTCCTTTTTTAGGCAGAGAATATTAAATTTATAAAGACGCTCCTGTGCTGTTACATCTGGGGAAATAAATTAGGTACTGTACCGGTAACACATGCCAATTGTAGTCCAAATGAAAAGTTTTCCCTTTGTTGGTAGTAAAAACATAAAAGAGTTAAGTCCCAATCTCCATTACCTCCCTCTTCTTAGAGTTCACTAGGAGTATATTCTAAATCTATAGTGAAGGAATTGAAACGTGAAAGGAACAGGTTGTGGTCACAGTTCTCAGAAGCTTTTCTGGGTGATAGACGTGGCAAGACATCTAGACCACTGTGGGCTGAAACAGGTGGCCCTGAAGGGGCGGCTTCAAGCTACCTCCTTGGATGCTGGATTGGGGCTACAGTAACCACATGTCGCAGTCCTAATTTGGTTATTTGCCAGCTCAAAAAGTGGTGGCTAAATGCAACTCCTTTTTGAGCTGGCAAAAGGATGCCCTCTCCGCGACTGCCATGCCACCAGAGTGAAGCTAGTCCATATGTGGGCAGACAGGTGGCTTTTAGGTCCAGTCTATACCAGCCCTGTGCTTCCCAGATCTCTGGGTCTGTTGAACAGTCCAGGTTCTTTGCCCCGCAAGTTAAATGAAGCAGCTGTCAATTTGGCTTTACTGATTAGTTGGCTTTTAAAAGGTCAGCTCATGGCTTCTAGGGATATATAAAGTTTAATGCTAACCAGTTTTATTCAAGACTCATTGTGACTGGAAAAATATCTCTTTGTGATAATCCCTGCAATATCCTGGAAAATTCTATTAAAAATAATAATAAAGTACGGGTGCTCTCTCTCTCTCTCTCTCTCTCTCTCTCTCTCTCTCTGTGTGTGTGTGTGTGTATACATTTGCATGCAAACACATACAAAAATAAATATGAGTTTTGGCCCCCCAAAGAGGGATAATTTCAGGTTTGTGGGACTTCTTCAGAATGTATAGTGCTATATTTTCCTTCTTACTATAGAAAAACATTGCCAGAAAACTAAATACACCTGTTTAGCTGTTACAAGAAGGTGAAGATAGAACTGTATTAGAATGTTCTCTCTGTGTGTGTTTTAATAGAAATGCATATTCAATCCAACATATTGATAAAATGTCACAGACAGAAAAGTCTTGATGAAATTGTGATCCCTTCTGCACCCTCTGTGGAGAAGTAGTACATCAAAGTCCTCAATCTTCATGGTTCACCAATAAGACATAAACACACATTCCATTCCAGGGACATTTATTGTCCCCAGACTATTACACAGTTTACCAAACTCCAGCCTTCTCATCACTTTGCTCATACACAAAATCAGACTAGAGGCACTCTTCCTGCCCTCCTGAACTTGGAGTCTTTGGGTTTTGCCAATATCATCCGCCAGGAGGAGAATAAATAAGGAGAGGTTCAAATTTGTTTCTGTTGTCAAGTCCACATGTTCTACCCTGAATTGGTGCAGAATCAGGTCTCAGAACACCACTCTCTGCAGCTGGAGTAGACCAACAGGGTAACCTCCAAATGCATCAAGGAAAGAACTGTGAAAACATAAAGATAACAAAAAATTGTGCAATAATCAAGACTACTTATGAAGCCTCAGACTTACCAATATTGACCAATCTGAGGTGTTTCAAAAGAGACATGCAACACACAGTGTGATATACAATAGACAAATTTAAAAAAATAGATTCAAAAATAACTGAATATACTGATACATAGAGTCCAAATGTGATACAAAAATGATACAAATGACTCAAACAAAATAACGATGATAACATTCATTCCCAGGATCTTGAACAGGATGTTTCAATCCCATAGGTAATCTTCAGATCGTTATGATCAATCAATATTGTATTTTTTCCCTTTTTCAGTCACAGGAACTGCATTGTAACTGACATCTACAGAGATAATCTCTCTCTCTCTCTCTCTCTCTCTCTCTCTCTCACACACACACACACACACACACACACAGAGAAAACTAATAAAGATACGCTGAAACCATAAGACATTATCTAAACCAAATTACTTACAGATTCAGAACACCTCAAGAGCAAAGAACCTTTTCCTTACTTTTAGGTTTCTGCAGACAGTGAATCTCAGGTATGCTGTAAAGTTATGTATTTCTCCTGATTCTCATTTCCTACCATAGAAAACTGAAAACAATAACCATTTGTGCTTGTTACACTTCATACTGACAGAGGGGTGTGTGCTGGGATTCCCCTTGATTGTTGTAAATAAATAGCCCAACAGGACCTCTAGGCTGCAGTCTTTACAGGAATGGCAGTCCTCTGTAACAGAAAAGAGGCTCCCATAGCAATTCAGAATGGTTCTAGAAGGTGAATGAGCTAGGCAAGCTGAGTCCAATGTGGATAGACATGTAATCTTAGGGACAGACTGCTAAAGAGTTCTTTCTCAATCTCCTTCCCCTCTCCCTGAGAAAGCCTCCCTCCCCCCCAGATAAGTTGCTCTCCTGTATTCCTCTACTCTTTTCTCCTTTGGTGGCAGTCTTCCAAAGCTGCAAAAAAAAATCCAGCACTTTCTCTATAGCACTCCAGACTATTGCTCCCCACAGCACTCGCCTGGTCACTGTCTAGTACATACCTCCCTGAAAGTCTGGGCAACAGGGTTGCAGGCATCTGGTTTTCTTGTGGAGGGACAGCCAAACTGCATGGCATCCCTCCACCCCAAAAAGAACTCGGAAAAACTGAGTTCTTCTTGGGACTCTGCACGCATGCCACAAGTGCACCATTGGCGCTCTCTTAACATAAGCTGTTGGCTTAGAGGTAAAATGAGATGCCACCCAAAATTTATTAGAAATAGGAACGAGCAAACCTTTCCGTTTTGTTTTCTCCCACATTTAAATTGATTAGGATTCAAAATCTGTCTGTAAGAATTGTATTAAATTGGAAAATTTATTTTTTCTTATAAACAAAACCAAACCAATTTCTATTCTCCTTTAGGTAACTCATTTTGTTCTCCCATGCAAGATTGAAAAGCTTGGAAACTTTTGTTCTTCGTGAGAAGGATTGTGAAATAAGTGTGGATTTTTTTAAAATGGTGTTTCATATTTTGGGCCCTTTTTTTCTGAAAATTTCACAAAAGGGTATATCACATAAAATGCATTTTTATGCACGCTCGCGCACACACACACAAAAGAAATTGACACAAAAATAGTCTGTTGATTTTTTAGCACAAAACATTTTGGGTAGAAAACCAATGTGTCTATGCCAAACTCATGGAAACACACACAACCCTGCCTCACCACCACCACCACCATTTTGCAGAAAAGTCCACAAATGTTGACTGTGGGGGTCGGGTTGTCTTGACCTATTGAAAAACTTTTAAAGGGTTTTATTTTAACAGAATTGATTGTGTGAAAGATACCCTTTGTTTTATAAAGAAAGATGTTTGTAAGCGAGGCTCCAGGCACCACAAAGAAGGAAATAAATTGACATTCCACATTGTTAACAACAAAGTAATGTTGGCGTCCATCATTTCAGCACCAGTCCCAAGAGCAAGTGATTTCAATTTGATCCTTCTCTGATGGATACTTAGCAACCAGAGGTTGATCTTAGAGGATGGCGTTTAGTCTCTTGACACTTTCCATATTGATATGGGAAAATTAAATCAAGAGTGTGTTCACATTTTAATCTTTCACATCAAAAATAATAGATTTTCTAACACCAATAAAATATAGTAGAGGACATGTCGTGAATTTCAGCTGGCTTACTAGACAAGTCATGTATCAAAAGGATGAAAACTAATATTTTATGATACTCAGGGGAGAAAAAGAACAGCACTGTATCAGAATTCTGGGGAGATAATGGTTCTTATAAATAGAAGTTCTGCTGGAATAGAGCTTTGACTACTAGTATAGAGCCAGCATGGTGTAGTGGTTTGAGTGTTAGACTGTGACTCTTGAGACCAAGGTTCAATTCCCTGCTTAGCCATGAAACCCACTGGGTGCCCTTGGACAAATAACATGGTCTCAGTCTCAGGGGAAGGCAATGAAAAATCTTCTTTGAAAAACGTTCCCAAGAAAACTCTGTGATAGGTTCATCTTAGAGTTGCCATATGTTGTAAATGACTTGAATGCACACAACAAAAACAATAATAACAACAACAAAGTCATGAATTTGAAAGTTATATGATACATTTTTGTACTGCTACTACTAATTTGTGTGCCTTCAAGTTGTTTCTGGCTTATGGCAACCCTAAGGTGAAGTTATCATAGGGTTTTCTGAGGCTGAGAGTGTGTGACTTGCCCAAAGTCATCCAGTGTGTTTCCATGGCTAAGCAGAGATTTAAACCGTCCAGATTTATAGTCCAACACTCAAACTGCTGTGCTACACAGGTTCACTACTTCTACTGCTAATATTATTTTTTTGAATTAGGTCTAATTCTTTCAAAAAGTAGATTAGTGACAAATGTGTCTGGGCTTTACCATTTAAGACTCTAGCTGGGTGCATATATGTTGAATTCTTCTTTTGTAAAAACACAAACAAAACAAACAAATAATTGCTCCTTCTAGAAACTAGAATGTCAATTAGAAGACTCGGTCTAGTATTATTATTATTTTTGGTGTTGTTGGGGGGTTGCCAAGGAGTTTGCATATGAACCCCCCCCCCACACACACACACACAAACACATTTTGTTAATAGCTGAAGAGTGGAGCAGGATCATGACTGCTGCAAATGATGCTTGCTGGCCCCATATTCAACATCACTGTGCAGCAGTCATATGTATGTCAGTTTCATTCATGCCCTGCATTCTTACTATTCCTAAAGAAATCTTTCTGACCCTAATCTAACAACAACAACAACAACAACAACAACAACAACAGACTATGTGATCATTAGGGTTGTACATAACACTTAGGAAATGTTATGAAGTATTATAAAGGGAGATGGATCAAATAGATCAATTCTGGAGCAAATAGAAGAAAAGTTGATCATTAGTAAATCATTCATTATTGAGAAAAGGAAGGTCAAGATTAGCATGTCATATAAATAAACAAACTATATTAGATGAAAAAGAAATTAGAGCAAGGTCTATAACAATCAACAGAACACAATATCTTTAAAGGATGTGTTGTATTGGACATGAACAAGTAAATAAAAGAAGAATATTGATAAGCTGAGATGTAGATACAGGATGTGATATTAAGAGTAAAGCCCAATAGAAAGAGGGGAGGAATAGAAAAAAAGAAGATACTTGAAAACTATATAACTATGGAATGTGTATTGATATATGAATGTTATAATAGTACTGTAACTACATTTATGGTAAATATTTGTAATATATGAAAGCATAATACAAAAAGGAATATTTGATTAAAAAAAGGATTGTAAAGGTCCACAAAGTTTGTATGTGTGGCTGTTCTTTTTTGTTGTTGTTGTTATCACTTCTAGTCTATGTTATCTGTGTGTGTGTGTGTGTGTGTGTGTGTGTGTGTGTAGCGGGGAAATCCATCCTTTGATTATCCTTTCAATTATGCACATGTGTTGAGAGCCAATGTGGTATAGTGGTATGAGCATTGGACTATGACTCTGGAGGCCAGACTTTCAATCCCTACTCAGCCATACAAATCCACTGCGAAACCATGGGCAAGTCACACACACCCAGTCTCAGGAGGAAAGGCAGATCTCTTCTGAACAAAGAAACCCCATTGGTAGATTTGGCATTAGGGCTGCCATAAATCAGAAAGTACTTCAACGCACACAGTAGAAACGTCCATGTGTTAATTCATATGAATTGTTCAAATAGTTTTGACCATTGACTACAGGAGCCATCATTGACTAACCTCAGCAGTATTTTGCATACATTTGTAATGTGTACATTTTATCTATGTACACTTTTCAAATAGTCACTTTTCCCCTCTTTCCTAGATGTGACCATACCCACCTGCCAACTTGAGGATCCTTGAAAGCAAATTATATATACCCCATGCCAGCTTGGGAAGGGTGGCCTTTGGCTATCCTGTTCAAGTACTTACTGAAAACAGTCTCCTGACACAGACTTGTTGACCTTCACTCTAGAGGGATCTTCACGAATTCTTATTCCCAGTATATGTGATTCAACCCTAGTTCCATTCCAAGAATGTATTGCAGTTTCTTTTAAGTGTCCTTCCTCTTCATACACAAAGAGCTCTTGTGGGATTCTTGGTTATATGCATGTTGCAGTACACTGTGAAAGAGGATTCAGATCATTCACTAGTGTGTGTGAGGGATAGGATGCAACAGAGTGGAAATGGCTCTTGTTTGGGATGACCTTGCTGTCAGTATTTTTTGTAACTAAAATATATGCAAGACCAGTCAGAAAGTCAATAGAATAAACCATTGGTGTAGTCCAGTGTGGAAGGAGGGTGCATATATTACCACTTTAATGTTGGATCAATACGGCAACCAGTTATCCCTGAGGTCATAAAATATAATTTGAACGCAAATGTTCTTCACAGGACAGGTGTAGGAGGGACACATTTTGCCAGGCAAGCGATGACATGTGATATTGTGAGATACTTATTGGATGTTAAATCAGTCCCAGGATAAGTCTGACAGAGAATTCAATACTTACTATAGAAATTAAGGGTTATATTACATTTAGTCTGCAGTCCTGTGTGCTGTCCTCTGAGAGTAAGCCTCATTTAACTTTGGTGGACTTTATTCTGAATAGATGTGTATAGGATTGCACAGTACTTCATAAAAAGCTATCTCACTCTTCTGAACTCAATTTACTTTCTGCCCAAGTCTGGTTCTCTCAGGGACATTGGGACATTTAATACTTCTGGGGTATATTGCACATTTAATACTGAATTATGGAGTGGGGTGGGATGTGAGTAAGCAAAGCTTAAATTTCTAGAAAACCTAGGTTCTGGGGAAACCTCTGAGCAAGCTTCTTTGCATTCAAAGGGTCCCATTTTGAAGTAAAATTTCATAGGAAATATCCTGTCAGTCTTGAAGAAAGGAAATATTTGAAGACTATGGTCCAGAACACATTGCAGAAATAATCCAGTCTGAGACTGCTTTAACTGTCCTGGCTCAATGCTAGAGAATCCTGAGAATTGTAGTTTGTTGTTGCACTAAAGCTCTCTGTTAGAAAAGGCTAAATATCTCACAAAACTACAGTTCCCAAAGTTCCTTAGCACCGAGCCAGGGCAGTTAAAGTGGTCTCAAACTGGATTATTTTTGCAGTGTGTTTTGAACCTATATTCCTGATCATGTTTAGGAATGTTTAACTTGGTTTTGCATGAGGAGGTAACATATGCAGGAACTGAGCACCATCTATACTGGCAATAACTGGTAGAGACTTCAGGAATGGGGAACTACATGAACTTTTATTGGGAGAAATATGAAAGAACATACATACTGGAATATCACACTCTTTCACACAGCATGCAGAGCTAGCCAAATATAGAAAGGGGACAAAGGAGTTCAAGGGTTCAATAAGTGAGTATATCTATCAATCCTGAAGAGATGATCCATGAAAATCAGGACCAGCTTAAACCACTAGGATCTGGTATGCAGGGGTTTTTTTTTATGTCAGATCAGCAGACAAGATCTGACAAAAGACTAGTGACTCAGACTGAAGCCTGAGGGCAACAATCACCAGACCAAGGATGGGGAGGAGGATGACTGGGGCAACAGGCTATGTTTTGGGGTGCTATTTATACCTTTAAAGCCAACCTCAATCCATAGAGGTTCCATGGCAAACTAAAAGCTTGATTGGCCCCCAATGGGACCTGAGAAGGTTTCCAAAGTAGAGAGTTTGTTTTGATATTTAGGAGATGAGAGGGGTTGATTTTGATTGATGATGCTTCATGGACTTTACAACACTTAGACAAAATCTGGTGTCTCCAGGAATGAGAGGGAAGAAAGGGGTGATTATGAATACATAAGAGATGCAAGGAGATTCCAGTCTCATTTGATCTGGCAGAAATCTTCTGGCTTTTGGTTTCCATCAGAAATTCAGAGTAGTGGTATGTGTGGCAGTGATCTTCAAGCAGGCTCCTCCATCGCCACATCTTTCCACGTGGCTGGGTCTACAGATCATCCACACTACCAATTATAGTGCTGCGTATGCCATAGCAGATGCATCCATGCATGCTGGTGCCTATTACATTAAAAATCCAAATTATAGTTGGATAAAATAAATATAATAGGGGTGTTTGGAGGCTTACAGAGATTGTAGAAGAAAGTCAAAATGAGTATTTAGAGGTATCTCTTTATAAAGCATGGGCAGATCTGTCATTCATTTCCACAGACTTTCTTTCCTGCCATCCAGGACCATTATGTCAGTGCTATGTAGCTTTCTGTGATTTTTTTTTTCCCATTGAAATGTTTTTAGTGCATTTTAGAGTTGTTTACAGTGGTTTCCACCTACGGTTCATTTAAATGCAAGTGTAGTGGAGTGTGGTGGAGTCTCCTTCCTTGGAGGTCTTTAAGCAGAGGCTGGATGGCCATCTGTTGGGTATGCTTTGATTGGGATTTCCTGCATGGCAGGGGGTTCGACTGGATGGCCCTTGTGGTCTCTTCCAACTCTATGATTCTATGATTCTATGAAGCTGCAGAATACTTTCTCCCCCCATAGAATGTATTACAATGCTGAAAATTCACAGATTCCCAACCTCAAATTAATCAGTTTCTATGTTTGGACAAGACCATGTAGACTGGGCAAATCTTTTTAAAAAAAGAAAGGAAAAGAAAAGAAAAACCCCAGTAGAGAAAATTTGTCACATATCCATATGTCATCCTTTAGGCAGAATATACCATTTTCCCCCTGGAACCAGCTGGTTTGAAAAAGGTTTCAGTATGTTTTAATATGTTAGTTTTATTTTTTCTTTAAGAATGGGTGAAGAGATAACAGTGAACAGTGAGAGGCCATTATGCCTGTCCCTTTGATTATAATGGGTCTTAAGATTTATTTGAGTCTAATAATATATAATCTCCATCTGTAGTTTTTCTCTCATTGTAGGATTTTTTCAGTTGAGTGGGCTATTCCTCAATACTGAGGATTCCTCCATACTGAAAATGCCCAGGATATTGAGGACTTTAAAAAGCAATCTTCATTTTGCTTACAATAAAATGGGTATCTTCTTTTAATCACTATGTGTTTTAATTAAGGATGCTTCTACTAAACCTTGGCAGATGGGAAGTTGCTTGGGAGTCTCCACAGATCAAATCAAGAGTTGTTTTTGGTTTTGTTGCTTTTCATTTTGACTCTAGATAGCCAGACCACTCATGGCAGTATCCATGCCAAAGAAGATAGCAAATATGTTAGGAGGGGGGGGGGGGATGGCTGTTCATTCCTTATTGTGTCCACTAGGAGGTCAACAAGGACATCCCAGGTTGGTAGAAATTAAAGTATATAGTACTAAGTGATACATTGTCAATAGCTTGTCTAACAGCCTTGCAGATTGGCATCAAAGACCAGCATTGGCGTGGAGTGAGGGCATGGCATCCATATGACACATACCCTGACTACACCCCATGACAGCTTGTTGCCATGTGCCCCACCACATGGCAGGCAGTGTCACTGCACTCCTCTGGCACTATGTCCAGATGATGCAGCACCAAAAGCGTGCCAAAAAGTGGTGCCAGTGGCTATGGTGCCCTTTCTGTGGCACAAAAAGGAGCAACTTTTTGTGGCTTCTTTTTGCACTGCCCTTAAGGGCAGTTTGCCCAGCCCCTAAATCATCACTCACAGCCTCCTGGTAGTAATTTTGGCTAGTTAACACTTGCAACCTCTTCAGAAAGGATAGCATTGGACTAAACCTAGAAATGTTCATTGACAAAGAATTCCAACATTGTTTTTGAAAGTACTGCTATGACTGGTGATATCGCTATTTTTTCTTGCAGCAAGTGATTATTTACTTGTTACTGTTATTCAGGAGAGACAAGATGCTTTTGAATGACATTTTGAGGCTCTCCCAAAGATTTTAGGACATTTTCTTATTGTTTTACAATACCCTCCCCCACTGTGTACCTAAAAAAACAACAACAAATAGAGATATAAATCTTTGCTTATTTCATTCTCACAAGATTGAAGAATATCAAAAATGTTTTCCTTGCTGAGTATGATTACAAGCTATTTTCCCTTTTAAGCAACTTCTCATCTTGTCTGATGGAGGCAAAATTTCATGGGGGCGGGATCCTAAGCTTGTTGTGCAAGAAAAAAAAAGCTGGGTTTCCTTCAAAATATTGGGCTGAAAAAAAGGCAAGATATAAACAAATCATCCTCATCCTCTTGATTTCACAATTTGCCAGATGTTACTGACTGGAGTTTAGACCTTAAGTGATATGAATTCTATTTTAAAAATCTAGGAATCAGAGAGTTGGACTCTGTGGCATGGTCCAGTGTTCTACACTTTGTCTAGAGTAGTAAATAATAATACAATGTTTTTAATCAGTTGTCACTCATGGCATGTTTTGGCTATAGTATTTATACTTTTTACAAATATATAGCCTGAATATTGGCATCGGTGGAAAGACAATTTGATATTGGTATTGGCAGAGAGAATATTGATAGAGAGACAACTTAAAGTCTCTAATGGAATGGCCAAGTCCATTGCTCCCGTATCAAATATCCTGGCAGAGCTGTTGGCACCTTAAAAGCCCAGGACAAGCTAAACTAAGCTAAGATCAGGGCAAGCACTCTGTTTCTCTATGAAGGTAGAGTCTCTTCTCACGTAGAACTGTAGAATTGGAAAAGACCCACACATCATGCAACCCAACCTGCTGCTGATGTAGGAGATCCATGGCTAACGCATCCCTAAGCATGGCTATGCAATATCTTTTAAAAGTCCACAATGTTAGAGGGATTGCCGCCCCCTGTGATAGTTCATTCCATTTTTGAAGAACTCTTAACAAAAATGAGATTCTTTCTAATGTTTGGTTGAAGTCTCCATTCTTGAAATGTGAATCCATTGGTTCAGGCCCTGCTCTCTGAGCAGTGGAAAAGAAGTTTCCTCCCTCTGCCATGAAGGTCTTCAGATATTTGAATATGGCTTTTGTTTCACTTCTCAGTCTTTTCTCTTCCAAACCAGACATGAACTGTTCCTCATAGGGCTTGGTTTTCAGATATCAGGATGAAGCATTCTAAGATGGGGGTAGTTGTATCCCTATTTTACATATTTATTAATCAGTAATAATACAGATGATTTAATCCCTATTTAGTAATTTGGAGGGCAAAAGACCCCAACTAAAAATAGTGGGCCTGGGGTTTGCAGGGATTTTCTGTGAAGTATCAAGCACTAGAAGATGAGGCTTTGGAGGCCTCATGTAGCTCTAACACTACACTTTCTCCAGCCTGAGCTGAAATTTGTGCATTTCAGTTATTACTTAACAAAAACAAAATGAAACAACATTCTCAATCAATCTACCTACTCACAGATATCCAGTTATATGTTCAACTGTTATATGGAATTGCTTCCCTTCCCTTCATTCCAAACTTACAATGCATTAGGCAACATCAGCCATCAACAGCCAAGCTAGTTCACTTACTTGAGAGTATAGTGGGTTCAATCCCATATCGTACTAAATCCACGGCCAGCACTGTTGTATAGTGAGTTTTAAGTTTATAGAGTTGAAAACATACAACTCTAGGTCTCTATTAAATAATAGTCAAGTTCTCCTATTTCATACTTGAAAATAGTTTATGTTCATATGAATCACCCAAGTGTTGTAAATGATTCAATATGATGCAGTGCAAGACTCAACGGTTTCAAAAATATGACAAATATAAGCACTGTTTTTCCCTGTCATCTATGTGTGTCCATTGTGTAAAAGCATCATTGCTGGAAAAATTATGTTTACATTCTCCATAGACAGAAATGCCCTCTCTCTTTCTCATTCTAACTATCATGTGACTTTGGGCACTGACTCTTGGAGGCAGTTTAACAGCTCTCTCCCAAGACTCTAAACTGCTTTAAGCAGTGAGTTGCAGTTTCTTCCTGCTGTATTAAAGATGGTGAAATTTCATCTCTTTTATCCAATCCATCAACAGTTAGGATAGGATTTAGTTTTTATATATATATTTATTTATTAAAGCCATTTTTATCTTTTTTTACAATCTACACATTAGTAAGTCCTTATTCTTTAGGAAGGCAGATTTTAAATCATAGTCTGACCCACACTTTTGCTGTTCTGCTGATGAAAGCGGAACTCTAACAAGTTTAACTTTCATAGCGCATATTTTTTGTTTCCCTTTAAAAGGGTTAACACCCTGGGAAACTAAAATTACACCCCAGACATCATTGTGTGTAAGACAGGAAATAGTATTCTGTTTTAGTTTTTCATGGGAGAAAAAAACTAGGAAGGATTGATTTCTTTCATAATTCTGTTGTACAACTACTTTCCCTTCTAGCTCATCATTTTGAATCGTTTCATTTTTGGTGGGGGAAAAATAAGATGTTTGTCTTTAAATATAGCACATGCAAGACTAAGATAAAAATTGCTAATGGGGAAGAAAATCCCAAATAACACTACTTGCTAGCTGTAATGTTCTAAAATGTTCAGGCTTGAATAGAACATACATATTGGGAGCAGATTGGAAAAGAAAATGAAGGGGCAATTTTGTACGTAAAATGAGTTTTTCTATCGATGTTAGCTATTGTAAGAGTGGAGGGTAATCTTCAACATGTTATGCTCAAAATCCATCTCCTCGCACATGTTGGTTGACTTTGGCCCTAAATGAATACCTTGTTTATTCTTACACTGATTGATTCAGTTTGTATACTTGTCTGATGACAATAGTACATATAAAAGAGAATAACCCTCAATTTTTAAAAAAATAATATCAGCAAGCTTAAAGGAAAAAAACAAACATTTCATCCTTTTTCCCCTTTGGTTTTGTTGTACCGAATAGTACAAAGCTTTCATGTATTAACTAGAGGCTCAGCAAAAACATAGCTGATTAGTCTGAATGGATGAATGATTTTTAATTGGACCTTTGTAGCTCCTGATCATATATACCTTTTATTCTTCCCAATTTTCCTGGCTGGATTTCTCCCTCTGCTGCTCTTCTTCTTTTTTTAATTTCTTTAGTCTGTGGTGGGCATGCCCTGGAGCCAAGAGGCCCACTCCATCCCATATAAGCTCCTTTGAAACTCTAGAGGGCCCACTGTATGTTGTCACACTCACCATTTTCTGTGACCCTAAGTGACAGTGTGTCACTTCTCATTGTGTGTCAGGCTGTTAAAGGGGTGTCTGGCTTTTTTATGATGGGGATTCCCCTGAAACACTATTCTGTAACACCGCAAGGGTTTTTAATGCATATACATCGGAAAGGATGCCCCCCCCCCCACACACACACCATTTCTGCTTAAAAATCATATGCTGCTTTAGAACCTTTTGGAGGATCAATGGCCTGTTACAGACTGCCAAAATAAAGCTGCTTCGGGTCTCTTTGGAGGTATGCTATTTAAATGATGTATGCATCCTAAGAATCTGGAAGCTGCACTAAAGCTGCACTGACATTCTGACATTTTCTTAGGTATACGATTGATATGCAAGGAGGAGCTCCATTTCACTGCTGTCTATACATGGGGGACAACTGTTTGCAAAGTAATTTGCAAGTCTGTTCATGTAGACATGTTCATGTTCACCTTCATATCTTAGAATTCTTTTTTACAGGCTATCAAAACCTAGTGGTCATGCAAATGCTGAATCCCAACCTGACCAATTTGATTCTTCAAGGCCCACTGAAGACCAAAGCTAACTCATTAGCTGGATATGTCCCATTTGGGAAAGTGACAAGCAGGTTGACACTCCCCTAAGGGATCAGAACAGATACTGTTCAGAACAGATACTGACTTGGGTGTTAAAAACAAAATTTAACATCACATGTGCCCCTTCTTTCTTTCTCAGATACATCAAGATTTTATCATTAAATGGCTTCTTTATAAATTATTCCTCTTTTACAGCAAAAATGTGCATTCAGTTAATTTGGTGGACATTGTCCTGCAAACATTTTTCAAGCTTATTAGCTAGAATTCAATTTTGTATATATTTCCCCCTAGGACAATGTGGGTAAACAATACATAGTCCTCTGCTTTAGTACTTCAATGCTGAAAATAAAAATGTTTTCAAGGAATATATTCAACCATCTCCTCCCCCTCCTCTAAGAAAGTTTATATTGTCTGGTATGCCGGCTTCAGTGAAATTATCTTCCTTCTGTTAATTTTATGCCTAATCTTTTTTAAGAAAAAAAATCTGTTTACTAGTCATTCTGTGTGGCCTTTTCAATGAAGTGACGGAATGAGGCAATTAAATGAAATTAACAAATTGTAGGTCTTAAATCCATTTAGATTTTAACTATCATTAAAGGAAAGCAAAGGACAATTAATTAGGTGAGGTGGGGTCAGTTGCAAATAGATAATGGGCAGAGAGAAAGGAAGGAGCTGTCACTGCAGTGAAACTGTAATGCACATTTAGCCTGCAACCATGTACCCACTGGCCAGGAGCAAATGTCATTAAACAAAGCATGTATAGGATTACACTATTGGGCTGTATTCTTACAGAGAGTAACAAGCACATATGCTTTAAATTCCAGCATGACAGGGGGTGAGGAATACTTGACCCTCCACTCATTGTTGGACTGAAACTCTCATCAGCCCTATCCAGTGTAGGTAATAGTAGGGGATGGTGGAAGTCACAATCCAACAGTCCTAGGAGGGCTACAACTCATTATCCCTGAAGATAGACACCTCCTATCAAAAGGAATACAGAGGAAATAAACTTGATGAAAAAACAACCCATATTTCTTAATGCTGGTTTTATAAAGTAATCTTACTTTAGGACCAAACCAATGTTCAAGAGGTTGCTCTGTGGGACAGAGCAACCTTCTGGCCAGGGAAGGGCTATAGTTGACTATGCAACCCACTGATGACTAGATCAACATTTAATGACAGTTGCCAAGATTGTCACAGCTGCTGCCATTGCCACCAAACATTGCTCGCAACCTCAGCAGTATTCTATTTGAAGAGAATGTCAGAATGAACTTGCATACCATAAATCCCTGAAGACAAGCACAGAAAAGTATCACCTTCATTCAGAAGGGAAGGAAAGGCAGAAAGGGGCTCTTATGAGACACCACCAATTTTTGGTGACATATCAGAGGGGTTCTGAAATGGCTGAAAAACATCTGGAGGATTGTGTGGGTACCACCCCTATTGAAGAATGCAGCGCATCACAACTGAGGTTGCTTCATCTCTCTTTGAAATGGAGAGAAGACTTTCCCTTGCAATGTGTGTGGTGCTTCCCAGCCCAAGTGTTGAAAATACTCCCCTTGTTTTTTGGCCACTTATCCAACTTCCTTTTGGGGTTGGGATGAAGCATTGCCCAATATCAGACATTACAACTTATTAACTAGGAAAGATTTTCCCTTGGCTTCAATGGAACAACAACAAGACAATCTGAATCATTTTCAGATAAGTCAAGCCACTTCTTCATCAGCTTGTCACATCTTGTATGAATGCAGTTATGTTTATTCACTCTTGTTATTTGGAGGGAAACCTGCTATCAGCTTACATTGAAATTCCTGCATATGGAAGATTGAATTCAATCTGACTGGCAGAGTAAGCAATAGGTTGCAGTCAGATCTTGTTATACTTAGAGTAGACCCATTTAAATCAATGGAGCTTTATTTAGTCATGACTAACCTCAGTCACTTTGTCTAGCAGTGCTCAAAGTTTGACTAACTTTAAATACATCCCGCTGCATATGAATGGAAAATATTTTCACTGGCATTGGTCAAAGATAATGTATTCTGTTTCCAGATGTGACTTCATGAAATCCACTGGAGAACTCATAATCAAGGCAGAATGGTGATAGTTTCCAGTATCTGGCAAAATCCTCTTGACATAACTTGCATGACCTTCTCTTACCAGTCATCCCTTTTGTTGTCACCTAAAGGATGAGATAAGACAGAGGTCTTACAAGGGGCCTTTCCCCTTCCTGAATTTTTCAAGCCATTACTGTATACTCAAGATGTTTGCTAAGTTTCTTATAAGGCATTGAACTCATGGATGGTTCTGCAAACTGAAATAAAGTAGTCTCATCCATCATTCCTGTAATATATCAGGGTGGGTGGGTTATGTATGTGTTTGAGGAGGATGCACTTGTCACTAAAAATCAGACCAAGAACAATTTCTTTTAAATGAAGTCATGCTTGTTGAGAAACTCAGACCTTTTAGTTTATCATATGACTTGTTGTTCTTTATACTAACATTGCCATGAACTAATTAACAGGAAAGGAGTAGGGAGGAAGAATGCTAAAGAAGGGAAACTAAATATTTTATGTTGCACATAACTGATTAGCCAAAATGGATGTCTGAGTAATCAATTACATTTCAGTATCCCAACTTGGCTGTCTTGCTTGAAAAGTTACTTTGCCTTTATCATCACTTCAGGATGCTCTGAATCTCTTGCAAATTTAATTATCATCAGCTTTTCTCCCTTAGTCAGAGTGCAGTGTAGGTAGATATCTGATGCAAATTCAATTGCTGAATTTAGCAATGCTGAATTTGGCAGTTGTATAAACATATGGAAATGTATATCATTTTGGACAGTGCATAGGTCAGTCATTTTCCTTTTTATATATACTATATAGGTTCTTGTGGCAAACAGATATCCTATATTAACTGAAACACACTGGTTTAGGAGTACACTCACATAAGAGCAAGGAGGTGAGTGGCAGTGGTAACTGAAAACAGATGTTTGTGATGAAGATGACAAACATGAAGGGTCCAGATTTATATCATTGTTTTCTCCACTTTAAAAAATTACCCTACAATGTCTTAACAGACAGAGATTGAGCTAGATGTTTGGGATATGTGGCCTTTAGATGTTGCCGACTGCACTTTCTGTTAACCTGACCAGTGTAAGTAATAGTTATGCATGCTGAGAATTGCAGTCTAACATCTGAAGGGACACATGCTCCTTATTCATTGCCTAACCTAAAGAAAGGGACACAGTGAGAATCTTCTCATTCATTTATCTCTTGTCCTTTGCCAGCTGAAAGCTGCTCACTATAAGTTGCTTTTTTCATCTGCAAAGGAAAATACATGAACTGAAAAAGAAGATGCATTAAAAGGTTAAGCAGTTGGAAATTGTCTGCTCTGACATGGCTAGGTCTAGTTCATGTTATTTTGGCCTTTGGAAATATATGTGTAACAGAGAATGACAGGACTCCATTCAACATGGACCTGGGGTTTAAGGCTTAATGAGGCAAGATATGGCTGTCATTCAAGTGGACAGAGAGTTTGACAGCTTCTAATCAGGCAGCAGTTCTAAAACAGAAATGAACAAATCTTGGGTGCAGGCCTGGAAGACTTGGCTGTAAGCATTGAAGCCCCACAACTTCAGTCAAAAATGGATCACCTGGGGAGAGGTTGTCTATTGCTTGGCTCCAACATTCCTTTGATATTTTGTTGGTGGAGCTACTGACATTTGGGGCAGGTGAATGTGTGGTATCAAGCAGATGGGAGGAAGCTTGTCAAAGGGATGGCTTCTCAGGTAGCCTAGACTGCTGGTTTCCATTCTTGTACTGGACACCTGTAGGTTTACCATTTACTTCTTCCAGATGGAGCTTCAGATACTATACCTCCACCTATATGCCTGGACTAGAAAAGCTTTCTCTGCAGACACAAAACAATGACATAATCAAGTGGAGTCATGAAAGAGAAGGAGAAAGAAACTTTGGCACATGTGCCACAGGTGGCAAACACCACCATTTCATCTGGCACTGAAGGAGGCACAAGCACATGCATGCTCATTCCTCCTCATCCCTGCTGTCCCATCCTCCAGCTGTCTCTCTGAGAAAATGCCGGAAAAGGGTGCTAGGGAGAAGGAGCCACAGGCATGTGCCTGTTTGTTTAGTGGAAATTATTTATTGGCAGTCTGTTTACCTGGGAAAAGGAAGGAGAGAGAAAGCAAGAGAAAGCTGTGAAGAAGGAGAGGAGATAGAGCCTTTGGAGAAAAAGAAAAGAAAGAAGAGGAGAAGAAGAAACAGAAGGATAAGGGGATACAATCATTGACCATCAGTTTATGTGGACAAACATGGAATATAATTGCTTCCCCTCTTATCAAACTAAAAAACTGTTCTGTTTTTGACTTTCTAATGGAAAAGATAAATAATGTTAACTTCATTAACTTTATTTCTTTTTTTTACCCTCCCCTTTCTTTTAAAAAGACAACAATCCATAGAGGTTAACCTTGCAGGCATATGCTAAAGGTGCAGTAATCTTTCCCTTTAAAAGAGCTAATACAGTTCCTCTGAAACCATGGAACAAACAATATCTATTCTGCTGGCACTAGAGCCACATTAATTATCAAGCTCCATTTAGAGGATGGCAGGTGGCAGATAAAGCTCTTAAGGGAGTTTCCCATCTGTCTGTCCATCTTCTTATGCATTTTGGAGTGTGTGCCATGTTATCTCTGTAGCATTTAACTGAAAGTTAGAAGACATGAGGATGATTTACTGACTTCTCCCCCTTGAAAATTTTGGAAAACACAGCTAAGCAATGCCCAGAATGCACTTCTATAGAAGTAAAACATTGAAGTGATACTGTTTTATATGGAATCATGACAACTGAGTCATTTAGCACTGCTTTACTAGCAGTAACTCTCTGAGCTTTATCTACAGATTCCTTTAATTCAAGGCTGGGAATCATGTGTCCCTCTAATTGGGGATGGAAAGAATATTAAAAAAATATTTGAGAAACAGTTGAAAAATATTGTTTTTGAGTGTAAGAAACCCTGATGTGAAGAATCCTGGACTGATAAGAATTTCACAGTTTGAGACTTATTGTGTGCAAAAATTGCACATGTTTGTTTCGCTCTGAAAACAGCATTTTCTGTATAAGAAGTAGCATTTTCTGCACAGAAAATAAGATTTCAATACAGGAATATTAATTCACTCACAGAAAATGTTTTCTGCATAGGAAAAAAAAGTTACAATCGGGGATTTGTTTTGTGCCAAATTATCACATGGTTGATTTGCATAGAAAACAACATTAATGTTTCTGCAATGAAATATTTTCTACATAGAAAATTTTCCACCTAAGAATTTAGTGCAGATGAAATTTCTAATTACAGCTTTCTCTTTCTGCAGAAAACAACATTTTCAATAAATGAATTAATATTTCTATCTTGAAACATTATTTTCTATGCAGAACATGTTGCTTCCTGTACAGAAAATGCTATTTTCTGTGTATAACAGTCATATGCAGATTTTTCACAGAATAAGTCCTAAATTGTGAACAGCTTTCAAAAACTGGATGTTCTTGAAATGCTTTCTCACAACAGGAAGAAAATTGCTGAAATTACTCATTGGTACCTTTGAGAAGAATCTCAATGAAGAATTGCATTTCTACTTCAAAAGTTTTGCAAGTGCAACTATTGTGAACCCTAGCCAAGACAGTCTGTTGTGAGGAATGCTAGGAGCTGAAGCACTGTAAAATCTGAAACACCATAGAAGACATTTCCCTACTTTAATTGAACATGTTTGGAATTAATTTGGTGAGATTTTACATGCCTATGCAACTGACATTCTGAAGTATATAGTTAACAAGCTGAGGGTTCCTCAGGCACAGTCACCTTTTCAGTTGATGTGTGACTTGTTTGATCAGAAATAACTTAAATGCATAGGATATTATGGAAGTACATTTCTTGGTGCTAGATTATATTCTGCTAATTTTGTTTATGGTGCTTCTTTCAGTTGGGACTTTCAGTGGAGCACCCAAGTCACTATGGTACCATTGGAGACCTCCCATGGTAACCAGGAATTCTCATCCCTTTACTCTTTCTCCCCACAAGAAGTGTAAGATTTTGTCCTGTGCAGTGTTTCAAGATTTTACATTAGTCACAAGATGTCAGACTCGGCATCAGGCATCCATGAGAACTGGTTGCTGTGCCTATGAAATCAGCCTGACAGACAGTGTGGACACACAGAGAAAACATGTACAGAGAGAGAGAGAGAGTACACATAGGCACAAACAAAATGGGTACTCCCCAAATTTTGTTTTAGTCATGGCTTCAGATCAGCTACTGTATGTTTATAATAGTGCCTCTCTAGGCACGTGAAATGTTACCAATATTCCCACTCATTCCACAGGTTTGAGCCTATATATTTCACTGGAGTGATTCTATTTTTGTCAAAGCAGTGCACATTTGAGAAAATTTTAAAAAGCAAAATCGAACATAATATGTGAACACTGGCTAGCATTTATCAATCTGGACAGGTTCAGGCATGTTTTATTCTATTCACTGTGTCACTACTTATAGTAAAGGTAAAGGTTTCCCTTTCACATATCTAGTCATGACCACCAGTGCTTATCTCCATCACTAAGCCAAAAAGCCAGTGTTACCCGAAGTCCTCTATCAGTCATGAAATGACAAAGTAAGGGTTCAACATTTGCTTCATTACCCCTCTGGAATGGGACCAAGGAAGGAATTTCAGGGAGATTGCCAGTCAAGTCAGAAAAGAAGCAACTCTCTACAAATAGACCAGGTCTCTGAACTCTGTGGATGTTTTCTGGCTGGGCTGCCTACTTACATGGCTGAGCAACTAGGAAACTCGTCTCTCATTGCTACGGGGACCAGAAAATAATTCTATACCCTCCTTGAAGTTAATGCACAGTGAGTGACACACTTCAGATAGTTCCATCTCGCCAGGCCTTGTTTTCTTGAACAATGATTGCCCACAGGCATTGCCTTGGAGTTTAAGGTTTCCCCCCCTTCCATCAACACAGCTCTGACAGAGTTTTGAGTTTTCTGCTTCTTCCATTTGTGTATCAGTGAAGTGTAAGTCATGTTTCTTTATATCAATAAAATAAAATGCAGTAGAGGAGGTATGTGTCTAAATCTAATGCCTTTGTTCTATCAGTGGAAAAAGAGAGTGGTCTAAAAGCTTCTCCTTGTTGATCCTCTCTAGGGAGAATTGGTTTTGGTTAGGGCTGAAAGATAGTTGTTCAGATTTGACAACAAAGAATACCTCGTGTGTTTTGTTTGTTCCCAAAAGACAGTTTTCTGAAACCTGCCAAAATAGAAAATGGTGTGCATGTGTAGAAACTATTCTCAGCATTAGAATGAGCATTGTCATGGTGGGTTTCCACATGCTATGATTCTTTAGTGCAGGTCAACATGTCCTTCACTCCTGTGGCAAATTCATTTTCTGTTTTGTAATACACCTCAGTGGCACTCTTCTTCATGGGCAGGGAAACCCACAGTCCTTCTGATACTTTCTGAATACTGAAAAGGTCCTTCTTAAATCCCTTAGGGTTTACTTTTTTTTAAAGGGGGGTCTAATGTAGTGAAGATTTTTATCATTATTATTTGCTCTGTCTATGAATGTGGAAAAGTCAAGTATTTAGAAATACAACCGGAAGAAGGAAGGCTTTAACCCTATTAACTTGGAAGTGAATCAAACACACAAGGAAAACACAGCAATCACAGAATGGCAGGTGTTCCTTTCTCATGCATTTAATTAACTCACAGGAGAATTATTGAAAAAAGTGAAAGTTTTATGTAAGGCATGTATTTAATATATTTGGGAGTAGAGTTAAATTGTGGGCTGTTACTGGGCTGCATTGCTTCCCATTAGCATTAACGTAGGTGTCCAAGAGATATACCTCCTTTCAAATTTGGTTTAGCTATCTTTTTAAGAACTGTGCTGTGAAAATAATTGATTCTGATTTCCCCCCCCCAATTTGTATGATAATAATCAACAGAAAAATCTGTAACAAAATATGTTACCTATCCTTGCAACGCAACAAATACCCAAATTCTGGCTGTTTTTCTGCCATTTTTCAAATCTGATAAGGGGGCGGGAGGAGGTCTATACTTCTGTCTCCTGTACATTAACTCCCAATGAAGTACTCCAGTACAGAAAATATGCATCACTTTGCTGCTTTTCTGAACATTTGCAGTTAAATAAATAAATAAAATTTAAGAAAGTGTTCTTTTAGTCAGCTTTCTTTCTGTTACCATCACTCAGTTTCACAGTAGGAGAAAACAAATGAAACTTTTCTTCTTCCCAATGTGGAATTTCAGTAAGGTATTGCAAGCACCAGTGCACAACCGAATCGGAAGCAGCATAACAATACATATGAACTGGTGCACTACTTTCTTGGTCAGGATGAGGTCTTTGCTTTTCCTTCAAGTTCTTGATTGGTCAGATATCCCATAAGAATCCATTGACCAAGCCAGTCATTCTTTTCTTCCTGCCCCTTTGTTGCACCATCCCAAATTTCTAGCGATAGTGGCAGGAATGAAATACTGACAAAGCCAGTCAGGGGACTGATTAGTAAATCCCATGGGTATCCGAGGAGTGCTATTTAAACAAGCCTTAAGTTTTTTAATTTTCTTAGGGAAGTGCAATGGGTAAGTTTTAATATAATTTTAATTGAAACTAATATTTATTTTAAGAGGATTGTATTTATTGTGTGTGTGGAGAGAGAGAGAGAGAGAGAGAGATTGTCCACATTGGCAAAATAAAGCAATTTTGTCCCATTTTGAGCCTCAGCTGTTCAGACAATGCACTAGGTCGAAAAAAGGTGAAACTTGGAACAAGCTGCCCTGTGGAGCTAAAATCTGGAGCAAAAAGAAGCTCTATAATCCACTCTAATGCAGAAAGTGTGGATCATTGCACCAACATATAAACACCATGATGAGAGTGTGGGAATGAGAAAAAGCTCAGAAAGCATGTGAAAGCCACCTGCAGCATGTGACCTGGAAATGGTGAGATGTAGCCACCATCCCCATTGCTCACCGTACATTTTTTTTCATTTGAGCATACAGGCACAAGAGTGGCTAGCTGCATCATCAAACCATTGCACCATTGAGCTGTCACACACCCATAATGCAAAAGTATGACAAAAATATCAGGTCTCCAATAATGCAATGGATATAATTAAAAGATATAAAAATTGGCCAGTCCAACAGGGGGCTATGGGGTGAAGGGTGGGGAGAAAGGAGCAGGTATGGGAGGCCTCCATGATTGTGTGTTGCCAATGGCATTGTATGGGTAGTGTATTGCTTAGTCGACTGGCCAGTCACACGGGGCATCCAATGGCAACTGGGTGGGAAGAGGGAAGTCATGATGGTTATAGGTGGTGTGTTCATGTGATGGTGCACATGCATAATGGGAGGATGAAAAAAGTGGTGTGGGTTGATGCCACATGGTTTGGACTGCCCATGGTATTCAGTCCACCTTGGGAGCAGGCCGTGCAGACAGCAGGGTTTCCATCCAGTTTGGAAACACTGAGGATTGACCTGGTTTTTCCTCTCTGTCTGTTCAGGCCCAGAGAGTATTCCAGATTGTTTTTCACTGTATCATTTTAACATACAGTGTGGAATATTAATGTAATTTACTTTAATTTAACTAATAATACCCTTAGACATTAATTATTATTGTCATAACAGGCTGACTTTGCATTGTACAACACAGTTTCTAAATTTCCACTTATTTCTTCTCATTTTGCAAGCTTTCTCTGCCTAAACAGTAGACAGAGTAATAAAGCCTAGCATGGCAGCTAGCGATATGGCCTCAAATCTGAATGTTCTCCCAGTGTGGGAGAGAACAGGGTAGGAAAAAAAAAAAACTAAACATAGAAAAGTAGCATGTCAGTGCTATGGAGTATGGACCATATCTTACAGAGGAGCAGGCAACTCTGGCTGTCCATGGGCCATTTTCACTCATTCCTAGAATATGGTAGATCATGCCTGCCCAGAATTTGTTAATGCATGTCAATAAGCTTCCAGAATAATAAAAATGGACTATTACATACCTCCCAACATTTTCCAGATGAAACCCAGAACATTTTGGCTAAGTAACATCAGAGTGTGGTTAAGATGGAAAAACTTGTTTATGATTTATCAATAAACATATCAGGTTTTAAAACCTGAGTCTATAAAGAAGAGCAAGATTCTGCCCCTCCTCTCCTCTTTTCTCAGAGTTAATTGTATGTAAACTACCTTTTCCACTTTGCACTGAGTTACAGCAACTGATGTAAGCTGAGGACAAAGCAAGAAAGTGGAAAGAGGAGAGAGAAACAGGGACATTTTAAAAGCAGCTTAAAAAGTGGAACAATAGAAAATTAATTAGGACTGTCCCTGCCCAACTGAAATAGTTGAAGGTCATTAGTTATGTTCCTTCAGAAATCATGGGTGCAGCAATATTCATAGTGAAATCATTGTCTTTTAGGTCTTAATATAGATGCTCATTTCTGGTGGGTTTTCAAAATGAAATATCCTTGGTCAGAAAGAATACAACTAGGTGGTCACAGCCAACAAAAATCAGAGCAATCATATTGTGAAATATGAAACTAGAATCACATTTGTCTCTGTCTATCCAAATGCAAATATACGATTCCAGGCAGCCAGTTAGGTCTCAATAAAGCCTATTAATTTTAACAGTAGTGCTGCAAGTGCACATGAAAAAGATGTTTAACAAAGTGAGAAATAATATTTTCCAGACAAATAAGGAAATCGAACGATGATAGTTATTCTGTCAACAAAAGCAAAACAGAAAGGTAAAAGAGCAGTGGGATGACAGGTTGTTACAGTTCCATTCTCCACTAACCTGTAAATAAATTTTGACATTGCTAGCCAGCTAAATTCCCCCAAAGGATGCTTTCAAGGAACATTTCTCCATAATTCCTGTTTACTAACAGTCAGAAAGTCACCATTTTGAAACTATCAGCTGTCTTACTTGATAGCCTACTGTACACAGCCAGCTCAGGAAACTCTTCCATTTGTGTCATGTTCAGACATGGTGATTTGATGCTGTGTCTCCTCCAGATGAATGTTTGACTGGAAACATCTCTCAGACCTGTACTTTGTGCCTATGTTACTCCTCAAAGTGCTATAGAGATGGACAGGCAAACACTCTGCAGCTCTATTTTGGACCTGGAGCAACTGGCAGTTTCAAACACTTTGCTTACTAGCTGACCACATATGCAACCCAGCATAGTTATACATTCCAAGCCACTCTGAAGTTTATTGCAAAGATTTCATCCATTTATCCAGCATTCTGTTCCACTCCAGCATGACCAGCATGAGCCACTTAATCCAGGGCCTGGATCAGCCCTGGATCAACCATGACAATGACCACATTCACTGGGCTCTATCCAAGTTGACACCACATTGCTGTGGATCCAGGCCAGCTAGGCTGACACAATATCAGCCTTGCTGCAATATCTTTTTAGAGATCCCTCATCTTCCTCATGGACATAAGCTCCATGTAAAGCCTGCCCAGCATGCCACTGCTTCTGGTGAGGACAAAAACAGGTGCCTGGACATCTGACCTACAGTGAAGGGGCTGTGATCAACAAAAAGTGGGTACAGTGTTTTAACCAGTGTAGACAATTCCTAAGAAACAGAACCAAGAATTGGACTATAATGAATAGTTAGGGATGGTTGTGGGTTGTTTGTTTGCTTGCTTGTTGGTTTGTTATGGGTGGCATCACTAGAATAAAAAATATATTCTTCTTCCTCCACAATGATGCCCTTGAGTGAATCCATTTCCTGTCTCCTATATAAGATAAATATCTGCCTTTCAGAGTCAGTGTGCTGCATAGTGGTTATAGAGCTGGACTGAGACTTTGAAGATTCAGCTTCAAGTCTCCACTGAGTCATAAAACTCTCCATTTCATATGAAAGGCTCAGTTTCATGTGGGCATGAAAACGATACTAACTCCCCCCTCCTGTTCTTGCAGAAATGTACTTGTCATCCATCACAATGGTGATGACCTCTTTGAAGATATAAATGTGTGGCATACAATTTAGAGTGGAAACAGTTTCACTGTAGTAGCACTTTTAACTTGGCTGTGAATAAACAGGCACCTGGAGTGGGAGGATCAAATTGCCCTCTGAAATTAGATTTGGAATTTTAATTTTATTGTCCTAAGTGACTTCTTATTCTGTTACATGCCTCTACCAATATATTGATTGTAACCTCTTTGGGTTTATGATAATTGAAGGCTACAGTATTGATAAAATATTCTAAACAGCAGATGACTTTATAGGAATAGTGTTATGGCCTTTTGGCTTATTGCACTGAGCATGATTTGAATCAATGGGACCTAAGAAAGTTAATTAAAATTGCATGAGCTCTTCTTTTCTCACCCAATGGGAGCTGAGGACCTAATTATAAACTTATTTTAGTACTGTGACTGTGCTTATAAATAGGAAAAATATATCAGATCACATCTATTTAATCTACGATTAATAGGTCCCACCTTCAAGGAACTAAAAACATAGAAAGCAAGATGTCTAAGAGCCTGTACAGACTGGCGTAATATGTTGGCATGAGGGTGGTGTGGGGGCATGGGTACACACACTGGCTGGCCCCATGCTACCCCCATGGCAGAGTCATGCCACACACTCATGGTGAGGGGTGTCATGGTGCTCCATTGGTGCAGTTTTAAAATGCGCTGTGCCAAAAGAGCACCAAAAAACCACCACCACAGTAGTTGGGGTACCCTTTCCATGGCACAAAAAGCAGCTGCTTTTTGCAACTTCTTTCTGCATTGCAGAAAGGCCAGAACGGGGCTGTGGTGTGCAGTTGCTGCAGCCCCAATCTGGCAAGGAAAGGGATGCATAGATGTGGTGGGTGTGGTTTCTAGAGCTGCATAGTATTGGATCGGGAGTCCAAAAGGGGACCCAGGGGTGCTGGGAGAGTTACGGATTGCTATTGCGGGAGCAATGCCGATTCGGCATCCCCCGGTGAGAAGGGGTGCAGATCCGCACATGTGGTCAGCTGGTTACCAGAGATAAGAGTGGGTGATTAACCAGTTACCCCTTGGTCATCCTGAAGCTTGACCATGACCAAGCAAATTGGTTTATCAATCAATATCGGATTAATTGATGACAGATCCAGACCTCATGCTTTGTGGGCCAAACCTACATTTCAGCTGTTGTCAATAAAGTTGTGGCCTTTTCTTTCGAAATGGGCGTGGTGTGCTTTCTCTTTTGGCCTCCCATCCATAGCAAAGGAGGGTTGCAAGATTTGGCTGAACAAAACATCTTTCTCCTGTGTTCTCTTTCTCTGACAGAGGCCAAGATCACATACAGAAACACATAGATCCCACATAGGGATCTTACCTTCTCAGGAATATTTGGTGTTTTCATTTAAAGTTCTTTGATATATTATTCTATCAGGAACATCTAAACTGGCATGAAAATTCCACTATGTGCACAGTTAAAGAGCTGCTCTAGCTGTTCACAAGTTTTAACACTATTTTTCTATGTACTTTAAAGCACATTCCTAAGGAAAGAAGTGCTTATTTTGATCATAGCCAGCAAAAACAGAACAATACACAGATTAACATGGGAATCACTCCTTCTTACACAGGGTCACACTACACACACACACACACACACACACACACACATCTCCACTCTTTCCCAAGCCAGCATTCTCTGAAGATGCCAGTCACAGATGCTGGTGAAACATCAGGAATAAACTCTTCTAGAACATGGCCACATAGCCCCCCCAAAAAACTAATTCCTATGTCTGTTTGCACTTTTAACCACATTGGGGTTAATTCAGTGGGTGGTTATTTTTTCCATGCTTGCAGCTCATTCTATTTTTTCCTGATTTAATACAATCAGAAAAGAAACCAGAAGATGCTGATCAAATAAGCTGCTGGATAAATCCTTTATAAGTTTTCTTTCTAAATTTTATAATACTTGGCAACCTCCACCCTAACTTTTCTTCAACATGAAATCCATAGTTCAAATTCTGATGGGAAGTGACACAATTTCCTTCTTGTTCTCTTTTGATTTCTACTTTACTATTGTTTAATAAACCTCATGTGACAGACTTCAGAGGGGCAGTCAGGGTGAATAAGATGCTTATTTTTCAACATAAGAGGATTTTTTTGTTTCAAACCACATATGGTTAAATATCATTTGATTACTAGATGGATCAGAATATTTGAATTTAATATGTGCAAATATATTCCATTGCACTCTCCCAGCATCTTAAAACTCACATTGACTTAGGTGTGTTACCCAGAACGGTAGCCTCTGGGGCCCCAATCCGCCGCTTTCCAGGTCGCGGGGAAGCGGCAAAAGGCTGCTTCCCCGCGGCCTGGGAAGGGGTGTCCTTGGGGCTTCATGCCGCAAGGACACCCAACGGCAGCGGGGAGGAGGAGAAAGGGGCCACTCGGCCCCTTTCTCTCTTGCATCGTTGGCACAGCCATCTAAAGGCTGCGCCAGCAACGCAAATCATGGAAGGAGGTCCGTTTCGGAGCTCCTTCTAGCACCACAGAAAGGGCGCTCTATGCGCCCTTGCACGGCGCAAAGATGTCATGTTCGCGCTGCCCCGTTTGGAGGCAGCATGTTCGTGACATCGTAATGGCGGCCCCCCGTGTGGAACAGGCACCGTCATTTTGTATGTCCTGGGGACGTATTAGGGTTAGGTGTGTGCGTAAGGCACGCACTTTCCCTAACCCTAGTACATCCCCAGGACATACTTTACGCCCGTCTGTAACGAGCCTTAGACTCAATCTACATAGGTCAGGGATCAGCACCACTGAACTCTTCCATCCAGCTGGAGTTGTACTTTAATCCTATTTGCTGCTTCCACCAAAGTTAATTGGCAACTAACAAATTGGTTGCCTCAGCTGCAGTTGCAACTAAAACTCAGTGATATCTACAACTACTTTTGCTTTCTTTATGATTGAGGGTGTGCATATAACTTACAACATTTTACAGATGAAAATCAGGGCACAGTTGGTCAACAATATCATAGTGTGGCCATGATGGCAAACATTATTAATGAGGAAGAACACACAGTCTAGATGAGGCTATAGTTATTTGCCTTTGCCTGATTTTAAAGGGAAGGCCTCAATTTTGTCTCTTCCTCTCTTCTCCCTTGTGCTGAGCTGATTGAATGTAAACTACTTTTGCACTTTGAACTCAGTTTGCAGCAACTGAAGTAAGTGAGTGGAAAAGTGGGGGAAGGAGAGGAAAATTGTAGTATTTTAAAAGCTGCTGAAAAAGCCAGACAGCAAAGTATTACCTGAGACCATTCCTACCAAATTGGAACACTTAGATGATGTGTGTGTGTGTTAAATTGTTCTTCTGTATCACAGATCATTTGGCATGGCTTTTCATCCTGAGATGTACTCTATGCCATGGTTTTGATGGTCAGTTTAGCAGCAGATTTAGCAGATGGGTGTAAAAGCCATAAAGAAGGCTGGAAATGTCCTTCTCATGGGTCACATGCTATTCATACTTAAATTTAAGTGACTTTTCTGATGAAACATCCAAACTTCAGAGGAAAGAGGTATCCTTATAGGACTTTATAGGCCATTATGCTGTGATTCCAAAATATTTGGTTTGAGTCAATAACATGTACTTTTATTTTCAATATCATGGAACAACAGTCTTCTGCCCAATAACTACAGTGGAGCCTTACCTTACGTGGGGAATCAGTTCTTCCCTCTTCTGTGTAAGACGAAAAATGCATATGATCGAGCTCCACTGAATATAATGGGGCTTGTGCTCATGATGCAGGAGAGTGCACGCACCACGGGTGTGCGTGCCACTCATTATTTTGCCACACAGCTTCAGCATAAACTAAAAGCCGCATATAGTGTGTCCACGTATGACACAGGTGCATTCTACTTTGTTTCTAGAACATTATAATCAAATATCTCTACTTGTATACAGAGAGGACAAAAGAGTAATGGTTGTTTCCACTGTTTTCCTTCTAAACGGATATCAAATCAATAGTATAAATAAACAGATAATGTATAAATGAATGCAAAAGTAAATAAAGGTCTACATGACCAGATAATCTGGATTATGTTCCTGGACAACATAAATGCTCTATTAAGTTAAAAAGCATACTTGTTCAAAAACATGTCAGGTCTAAAGCTAGATAACTGATTTACATTGATCTTCACTGATAATTGAAATCAGTGATTTCAGTTGCCTTAATTTAACTCATTAAAGCCTGGCAATAGAAAAGTGGGTCCTAGAATATCAAGTTCACTGTAGCCCCACTTCATCCAGAAATTAAACTAGGCTTTAAATGAAACCCTTATTGTGTTTTTTGTATCAGGCAATTTTTTTCTGAAAGGCGGCAATGTATTTCAAAATCAATGCCTGTTTGTTGTTGCTGCTGTTGCTGCTGTTGTGTTAACCCCCAAATAACAGATGTACATGTTCAAGTAGGCTAGCAAAAGTATTTGTTGGCATGTCACTTTTGGCGAAATACAGAGTTTGATCTTTTGCCTTTGTAAAGAGTTTGAGCATCCTATAAAATTATTTTTTTATTGTTTTAAATTAAAATCTTGATATTTATCCCAAATTCTGATTGGCTTCCAATTCTCTCATCTTTAATTCTGCTTCTAATTTGAAGTCGAAGGCTTTCATGGCCGGCATCCATAGTTTTTTGTGGGTTTTTCGGGCTATGTGGCCATGTTCTAGAAGAGTTTCTTCCTGACGTTTCATCGGCATCTGTGGCTGGTATCTTCAGAGAATGCTTACCTGGAAAAAAGTGGGTATATGTATACTGTGTGAGCCTGGGAATGCAGGAGTGATTTGCATGTGTATTGTTCTGTGCTGATGGCAGTCTTCAGGCTGGAAGGCAAAAGAGGATTAGTGTTGTTAATTGGTGATCATTATTTGCTGGGAAAGCCCCTGACTCTGGATGGTTTCCCATATGCATTTGCTGAGTTCTTATTTTGCTGTTCCTCAGGACTGTTAACCAAATTTTGTTCACTTTAAGGGTTTCCTCTTTCCGGTTGAAATTATCCAGATGTTTATGGATTTCAATGGCTTCTAATTGGTTAGCAGCATTAGGAGAAGCATGGACTTATTACTGGTTATAACATTTATGTTAAATGGTATCAGATACTTGACATATTAATCATGTTTTGCTTAAGATGAGAGAGAAGAGTAAATCACAAGAAGTGCAAGATAAATGTGCTTAATTATTTATTTATTCTGCATTGTGGGCATTTATGCAAAGTCTGTTCCTCTCTTTATCGTAGTTACATTGTGGATCTTGTACATAGCCATAGCTATCAAATAAATGCTTATCGTACATTTTTTGTATATATCAGCTAGGTTATCTGTCCATCTTCAAGGCTGTCAGGTTATCTGTGGTCAAATTTCACTGGGAAGAAGCTGCATGCCCATGGGATTCAACCAAAACAATCTTACAATTGGCCCAGTTAGTTAAGGCATAATGATTTTATGAAATATCTCCTAATTTTATTTCACTGATTTATCAGCATGTTTACCTGGGAGTCAATCCAAGTCAACTCAGCAGAATTTACTTCTGTTTAGGTGTATGTAGGATTCCCTTTCAGGCTTTCGGTTCCCTCCCCAAATGGTATTGCCTCTTTTTTAGACCTTTGAGGTTCCTTTCAAAGGATCATTTATCGAAATATTTCTGTTGTGTGTATTTTCTCCTAGCATTTTAGAATTAAGAATAGTACATAAGATGACACATTGTGAATTTGAATTTTTAAGAAGTCTGCTTCAGTCATGGAACTTGTATTGAAGGGGTGTTTAACACTGTACTTTCTAAATCAAAAGAGCTGCCGGAGGAACATTGCAGTTTCCCATTATGCAAAATAGTGTGTGTTTTCTTGTAGACATTAATTTGCTATTTGTTAACATGCTTGCTTGAGACATGTGTCTCCTAATCAGTTTACAAGAATATGAGTAAATGGTGAAATTTAGCCACAGTGTTGCATTAATAGAGGCTGCAGTGCAGAAACAATCCAGTTACCAGTGTAACTGTCATGGCTCAATGCTATCGAATTCTGGGATTTGGAGTTTTGTGATATAGTTAGCCTTCTATGACAGAGAGCTCTGGTGTCATAACAAACTACAGTCTCCAGAGTTCCATAACATTGAGCCATGGTAGTTAAAGTGGTGTCAACCTCGATTATTTATGCAGTGTGAATGCAGCTATAGTGCCTTCTAGCTTTTTGCCCTTTCAAATGTTTTGGATGTCAACCCCTAGAAATCCCAGGCAGCATAGATAATAGTTGGAGATTAATAAAGTGGAGATTCATACATTGGAAATTTTCCTAGCCTGAAGAAGATCACACTGTGTGTGTGTGAATTCTAACTATTAAACAAGTCTGTTAAAAATAGAGAGATGAAAACCCAATTGAAATATGGGTGAACATTCAGACATGATTGAATGAACATGGATTCACACAGAGACTTTTAAAAGCCAAGTGCTCCATCCTCTGGGACCACATGGACTAATCTCCTAGTTTATTTCTTCTTTATTCAGATATTTTTAAGAGCCAAGTACTCCTAACTAGAGATGGATAGAATATTGAAATATAATTTTAAATGGTCCAAAACCATTTAAAAAAAGTTTTTAGAAACCCTGATGAGAAGAATTTTAGACCAATGAGAACTTTTGCAGTTCAGGACTTATTTTGCACAAAACATGTATGTGGTTGTTTTGCAGAGAAAACAGCATTTTCTGCATATAAAATAATATTTTCTGTGCAGAAACTAATATGTCTGCACTGAAATACTATTTCCATGCAGAAAATTCTGTTTTTGATGTATAAAACAGAATAAGTCCCACATTACAAATAGACTTTCAAAATTGTATGGTTTTTGAAGATTTACTTGCAAGGGGAAGAAAATTTCTGAAATTACTCATTGCTATTTTAGTGAAGATCCCTACTCTTGACCTCTGCGACCAGATGTACAAAGGTATTCGTTTTTTCTCTCTATTCAATTTTGGTTTCTTGTGTTGGCCCTGTTTGCATTGTAGCCATGAAAGAAATATATTAAAAATGGGATCGCAACCCAACTTGTTACATAGGGTCACACCTTCCCTTTATGTGCCAGATTGGGGCAGCAGCAACCACATGCCTCAGCCCCAATCCAGCGATTTGCCAGCTCCAAAAGAAGTGGCAGAAAACCACTTCTTTTGGAGCCTGAAAAAAGCTGCCCTTGCTGTGGTTTTTCCCCATTTCTTCAGCACAGCCTGTGGCTCTCTCAGACTACACATTTATAGTAATATAACTGTACTTTAATTGACATAGTTACATCCTGTGGGATTCTGGGATTTGTAGTTTAGGGAGGGGTGTTTATAATACTCAGCTAGAGTGCACTAGTGACTCCAGAATTCCTTAGAGTACAGTTATGACAGTTCAAATTGAATCCTAATGCTATAAATGTTTGTTGTGAAAGGATCCTGGATACAATTTAAGATTTCATGGACTAGAGTCCATTCTGTCAGATGCATAAGGTGTTATATTTCATCAATAAACATACATATGCACATATGTATACATACACACATGGAAGGGAGAGACTGAGAGAGATGTTGGCACTGGGCAAAGCACCGCAATATACAAGAAAAACAGATGGCCTGTGAAGTTTCTATATAATGTTCAAATATATTTTGAGAAAATAGTGTATGTGCACAAAAGAAGTAATTGGAAATAAAACACTTGTCCTTGTGTTATCACCAGTCCCCATGGCTGTTAAAGGTCACTTAACTTTTCTTGCTTTGTTTGATGACTGCTACTTTCCTGCATTTCATGTCATTTTAGTCTGATATTTATGTTTAGTTTTCTATACTCATATCTTTATTTATCTGCCAACTGAGGATAATACTTCATGCATCTGTCAAACTGGACTCAAGTCCATAGATGCCTGAACCTCAATATTTCTCTTAGTCTTTTAGATGCTACAAAACCTTGCTGGTTTTAAATCAACAATCCCCTTTGTAGCATTTGTCATTTGAGACTAGCATATTCTATAGCAAGACTAAATTGGCACTAGCCAGGGAAGCACGAAAAGCTGTATTAAGCAAAGTACCCCTCTATTCACTGATCATGATTACAGAAGCTGTATTTTATTCATGAACAGACAAAGAAAAATAGCACAAGAGTTTAGCCACCATACATCAAAGATTGGGCATCACTGTAGGGAAGAACTAATCAATCTGATTATAGTTCAGACAGACTTTTAGCATAGCCAATCAATCAATCAGTCAATCAATCAATCAATCAATCAATGTGCCCATATGGAACAAAGGTCTAGTCAGTAAACAATATGATAAGGAATATAGGATAATTAGAAGAATACATTCATAATGGCAATAATACCTTCCTATGCACAGAAATATCTCAGAGGCTACATCCGTTGGGGATTCATTCTCAGAAACAACAGATGAGGTGGTGAATCTGTTATCTGGTCTGTGCTATTCCAGATGTGCTTGTGGAGATTTGTCCTTTGAATATTTCCCCATACAACAGACCCAACAACAGACCCAGCAACATTTGTATAAAAATATACATGCAGGAGAAAGGGGTAGCTAGAGGAAACTTCACATCTAACTTGTCAGTTTCCTATGCACAGAAGTGTCTTTTTTGTTTTGGTCTCCAAACAATACGAACCTCCATTTGAACTGAAATACAGTATAACACATTAGTGACAAAGACATGTTTTTGATGTCACAAATGTCCTGTGTCTTTTGAAAGGAGCCTTGTCCCTAGTAAATTAATAACTACATTCAGCATCCCTTGACTCCAGGTTTCTATGGATAGTGCTATGTGTGTTCAGTACTAAAAAAAAAAGTTAAAAATGTGGACTCCATGCATCTCAAATAATGCTCTAAGAAAAACTGATGTCACTATGGTAGACTTCATGAAAACTGAGCAAATGAATATACTTTCTTTTCTTTTGGATCACCTACTCTGTAACACTTGAGTTGTTTTTTTTTTTCTTGAATGTGCTAGTTATGGAGATGCTAAAGACCTATTCCCAAAATTTGGTAGTCTTTTCCAACCACCTGTGATCTCAGCAAGTAATTTATACACTTTTGAGTTTATCTCCACAACTTGCCAGCCAGACTCTTGCTCTTCTTTTTTATTTTGTAAAATGAAGAGAAATAGAGATTCCCAGGAAATGGAATCCTGTATGTGTTTTCCACATTCTTTGTCGCTTTAGTACCATGCTCTTCTCATAGAGAGACTCTACATGAGGATGTTTCAGTTTCCATTGGCTTCATCTGAATCATCAGACTGGGCTGAACAATATTTTAAAAAAGTGTGTGTGTGTGCATTTTTTTTTGTGCAGAACATTATTTATTTAGTCTTGGATATAAACCCTATGCAATGGAAAGAACGAACCAGTGGCAGCCTGGGATAGGGAGTGATTCTTAGATCTGAAAGGGAAGGTAACTATGGCCTGGGACAGACCACCTGAAAAGGGCAGCCTGCTGGCGGCTGTTTTTCCCGCGGAGGAAAGCCGCAGCCACCAAACTGTGCGGCTTCCCTCCAGAGGAAAAAGAACCTGAGAAAAGTGGGTTCTTTTTCCACCGCAGGGGTGGCGTAACAAGGGCACCCCTGGTGCACCCGTTATGTAAGTGCCAGGCAGCAACGTGCGGACACTACGCAGCGCTTACATAACAATGGCGGCACCCATGTACACAGGGCACCACCATTGTTACGCCACCCATATGTTCATTGTTACACTGCCCATATGTTCATGCAGTTGCTGTGCAGTCCCTAACCCTAGAACCAGCACTGGTACGTCACTTCATGGTGGTATGTACCATGCCTCAGTTACTTCTATGGATTCCAAAAAATTTGGTCCAAATGTCAAGACTATAGAATGCAGAATTCACACCTAGGATAAGTACAGCTTAGGTTTTTTGGGGGGAGGGGGTTAGAGCTACCCTCAGGCAGCACTGTCTTGAAAAATGGCATATAAATATAAGAAATTACTAGCTGTAGCACATTTCACAGATCATACAGTGAGGGAGACTAAGGGGCCGAACAGACAAGCCAAGATAAAGTTGCTTCATGTCACATTGGCGGTATGTATCTCCCTCACTGTATGATCTGTGAAATGAGTTACAGCTAATATTTTCTTATGTTCATATGACATTTTTCAAGAGAGTGCTGCCTGAGGGTGGCTCTAACCCCCCCCCCCCATACACTTTAAAAGTCAAGTACAGATGGAAAGCACTTTCCCCCCCAAAAAATCAGTCAAAAGTATTGTTCAGCCCAGTCTGAGGGTGATGAAACCTGGTATCTTCCTGAGCTGGATATGCCTCATCCTGCCTTCACCCTTAAAGTCCTGCATGGGGTCCCTCTCCAAATTTTGTGAGCCTGCCAACAGCAAAATATCAACTTTGTGGATCCAGATCTTACATCAAAAGAACTAAAAAGTGGTGACAAAACAAAAATAATTATCAAGTATAATATTGTAGGGAGGATGGGTAGGGTGAAGCCTCAGACAGACTGAGATTGGAGTGATGGGGAGTTTCCTTGTATACGCCAGCACCCAACCTGAATGAAACTTGCAACAGAGATTTCACACTGGTCTTCTCAATTAGCCAACAACTTTAAATCTGTTGATTGGTGGTTCCAGCCACTTCCCAGATCTCATACTAAGGCATATGAGCTTCTAGGAAGAAGCCCAGTAGGCACTATTAATGGCATGGTGCCCAACCAATCCATACTAAGGCATATGAGCTTCTAGGAAGAGGTCCAGTAGGCACTATTAATGGCATGGTTCCCAACAAATCCACCCTACCCTGGATTACAAACAAACCTCCTGGTAAATTGGGAAGAATACTACCCCCAGTATAATATTTATAAAATGATCCCTTGTCTCCAAATGAGCCTTTGGCATGTTAAAGTCCACTGCAAGGTGCACACCAATCATGCCTATAGAGTAGATTGTACTGAATTTCTCTGTTTGCTTTAAGGGATGCGCTAACAATTGAGTTAAAATACTACCTCTGATTCAGCATCACTTTGTCCCATTGCTAATATGTACCATGCACTGACTAGCATTTCCTCGATGAAATTCCTGAGTGACTGATATTTTTTAAAAAGAGAACTGACAAATAGCTATACATTTTAAGTGTCAAAAGATCTGCTTTTCCAGAATGAAGGAGAGATTAATTAAATATATGGTGGCTGGCTGGATATTAACAGTATGTTAATACCAGCAGTCTGAGCAGGATTCTGATGCACCTTTCCGATTACTTCCACTACAAGAAGGTCAGCTGAACAAACCATGAACAGTTGGTCTATGATTTGTTTATTGTGACTTGTAAACCTGGGAGGAATTAGTGCTCTGGTTTGTCTTTCCCCCAACAAGTCTGGAAATAGCCTTAGAACAAACCTGCATTATTTCTTTGTCCTATCAAAGCAGATGCAAGCCAGAAAGCCAGTTGTGCCAGGTTTGTGCAACTCAATAAACCATGGCTCTACAAACAGGATCAATTAGACAATATATAGCAACCCACTGGCTGAACCTTAATAAACCAGACTTCTCTTAAATCTGGCTTATTGTGATGTTCAAATACACCTGCAGGAAATGGTTCCAAGTCATACAATACCACTGTAAATCAGCATTGGTCAGTATTAAATATATTACTCAGCCTGGTTTTCTCTGACAGGTGGCATTTTCAAATGTCAAGTTATTTTAATCCCAAATATGATTAACTGTACAAATTTTTGGTAAGTGCAACAAATTCAAAGGGATTTACATAAGCTAGAAAACTGGGTATAAATTAATAAAATTAAATTAAATAGAAATGCAAAATTCTACACTTAGGCCACTAAAACCAAATTCAGAGGTATGGGATGGGAGACTTAAGGCTTAGCAGTTCTCCATATGAAAAGGACCTTGGGATAATTGTTGATCATAAATTGAACATGGACCAGTTATGTGATGCTGTAGCCAAAAAAGTGAATGCTATTTTAGCCTTTATTAATAGAAGCATAATTTCCAAGAAGAGGGAAGTATTAGCCCCACTATATTCTGTCTTTGTAAGGCCTTATCTGAAGTACCACATTCAGTGCTAGGTGCCTCAATTTTGGAAGGATATAGACATGCTGGAGCAGGTTCAGAGAAGGATGACAAGGAGTGTTTAGTTGGTGATGAGAAGACTCAGGGGTAACATGAGTGTACTCCTTAAACACTTCAAGAGCTGTAACAAAGAGCAGGGGCAGACCTGTTCTCTGCTACTCCAGAGGGTAGAACCAGGTCTAATGGTTTGAAGATACAGGAGAGTAGCTTTTGATTGAACATTAGAAGGAAATTTGTGACAGTAAGAGTGGTTCAGCAACTTACTCAATTGCCTAGAGAGGTGGTGGGGTCATCTCTGGACGTCTTCAAAAATAGGTTGAACTGTTACCTGCTGAGGATGCTCTAGCTGGAGATGCTGCCCTGAGCAGGGTGCTGGATTTTATGGCCTATGAGACCTCTTCCAACTCTATGATTTCATGACTCTACAAATGAACTGGACAGAATCATGTTGCATTTGTCTTCAACATACCTGTTAAAGCGGATGGGTATGTGTTTGTTTGTTTTTCCTGAAAATGTTAGTAGAGAGGTGCAAATTTAGTTCAGCCCCATAAGCATAGTTGAATACATGGAGATTCAAAGACAGGATTTTAAGAAATAATCACACAAAATGCTCTACTCATATTGACTTTTTTTTTAAAAAAAAAATCTATTTATTTCATCACATATAGGAGGAAATGTGTTTGTTTTAATAAGTTCTTTCAGTGAAACTGAAACCCATCCCTCTCTAGTATAGAGAAGAGATATGCAGATAACATTTTGCCTAAGTACTAGTACTGTAGTAGTCATTATGGCAATCAAGATAAAATGTTTGAGTTAAATTTATGCAGCAGTGCTGTACATCAGTTCCAATTTTATTCGAATCATTTATTATCATGTCTGAGATAAGCAGATATGTAAACAACAAAAGTAGTTTGATAACAGAATAGCAGAGGGTTTTTTTTGTAGGTTGCCAATTCAGTATTTCTATGCTGGGCCTGAAAATAAGAAAAAGTCCTCTAGTTACCCCAACTCATCTTCCATTTCTTTTGGTTATATTTATTTTATTGCTTAACCACTATAAATAAATAAAAATTAGATCAGGGGCTGTTGCCTTAGAATACTCATGTAGACAAATACTCATTGAATCCTTCCAATAAAATAAATCAATTTTTGTAAAATAATAGATGAAGGAGCAAAATCAAGTCTGCTGGAAGTTAAACGCTTCTCAAAGTTTTGGTCTGTTAGGTTTTGAAGGTTAAATGTTATCAAGGTTGCCAAGGCTTCTAATAAGCCTAGGGTGAAAAATAATCCAGTCTGCAAATGTGCCTGCTAGATCTGAATACCTGAGACTATTTTAGGTTTGATGGCTTTCCTCTGAATATGCCAAGTCTGTCTTGACCCACATTTCTAGCAACACCTCTTCATGCTATCTGTGGTTCAGAGATTGAATAATCAATCATTTAATTCTAGGTGGCACTCAAAAGCCGACCACAGCTAGTTCTTAGAAAGGAATACTATTTTATAACTTCATCTCTCACTGGAGAAATGGACATTTCTGATTTGCCACTTAAACTTCTTCACAGAACACTATTTATCAAAATACACACAAACATGGGGTGGGGGGGGGAGCTCCATATATACATAGAACTCCAGGTCACGTAAATTTGTTTTAGTTATGTTTTTTTTAATAGCCATGTAGAATTTTCTGAGAACAAGGCATCATTTTTGCAAGAATAATTGCATTACTTAATGACTAGAACTTTTATGGACTTATTGAGAACCATATCTAATATTTTTGGATGAAGTGGAATTGTAATGCTACATAATTAAAACATTGTGGTCTGCCACAGCTTCAGATGAATTCAGGCATTTTCCAAAGAGAAAAAAGATTGGATTTCACTTTTGTTGATGTATCTTTATATCTAGGGATGATGACATCCTTCTATTGGTGGGGGAAGCATGCTAAATACCTCTTTGCTCCTTTAAAGAGCTGAATGTATATATTTGCAGGTTATCTATTTCCTGCCCTTTTTAGTTTGTATGAAAAATTCCTCAAATTATGCACTCAGCTGTGATGGGGTTCTCGGTAACCTTTGCAGCTTAAACACCAATAATGTGTTGGACTCTTCCGTCTTAATTGTATGTTATAATGGAATACAATGAAATTGTATGAAACACTTGGGATAATTTAAACGGAGAGCAACAGTAGAAAACAGGGCTTCTGTTCTTTTCACCTCCTTCTTGTATTCCCCCCTTACAACCTTTTTCTCCAGCCATTTTTCTCCCCTACAGATCTAATCCCAGTTACAGATCTCATCTGTTAAAAAGAAAGTCTTCCCTTGTCCTCTTTTCTGCTTGAAACTCTACCTTGCCATTTCATTGCATTTTGTTGGGATCCACATTGTAATTCAAGAGGCTCCCAGCATAACATGTACTTAGATTAGATGCATCCAACTTAATGCTTTCCTGATAAATTCCATGGTAGTATGTGAACTGTAGTTTTGCCTTCTGCACTGCAGAAATAATCCAGTTTGATACCACTTTAACTATCGTGGCTCAATGCTATAGAATTCTGGGAATTGTAGTTTGTTAACTACATCAAAGCTCTCTGAGAGAGGAAGCTAAATGTCTCACAAAACCACAAATCCCAGAATTCTATACCATTAAGCCATGGCGGTTAAAATGGTGTCAGATTGGATTATTGCTGCAGTGCGGATGCAGCCTCAGTAAATTGTCTTGGGTCAGTTCTAGCCACACACACACACACACACAGCACCCTTATTTGTCTGTATTAGCTCATTTACTCATTATATTAAAGTGGTGGAAACTTTTTAAAGTGAAAGGTATGATGATATTTAAGAACAAGATATAGATTTTTAAAAAAAGTTTATTATGGCTCTCTTTTTTAAAAAAAGAAGAAGCAATTACATGCAGCCCTGTCTCGCTTCTGTACAAGACAATAAAAATGATAATTAGCAATCTGCTACTTCATTTCCCCCATCTCACATCTCTTGACCTTGCTTTTAATATTTTATGGCTTATTGCATTCTTTTACTCTATTTACAGCCTGATCCTGCTCATGCTTAAAAAGAAGTAAGTTCCACTTAGCTAGGCTTATTCACTCACATGTGTTTGCACAGAATTTATCTCCTTGAAAGTTCATACATCTCACATGTATGAAATATGAACATCCACAAACCCCTATTAGCAGGAAAGAATGCAATAGAATAAATAGAACAGAATAAATAAATTCAGCAAGACAGCAGGCCAAATTCCTAGTGTTATTTGGGAGTGGGCAGGTTTGCAGATGAGATGATTTTGGTTGTAAAAAGAAGTGAAAAGTACATGAAAGCATCCCTGACATTTCAGTAGAAAGTCAAGGTGTGTCCTCCTTCAAAGATGCAGCTTTTAGTGGAGGTCTGAGAGCAGCAGTAGGAATGATGGGGTTTTCTAGACATGGTGGACTTGCCACTTCCAATAGCTTTTCTAGCATAAGTAATGGTGAGGAATACCAAGCTATGGATGTACACAGTTAACTATTTTGTCTTTGCTTTCAAAGATGAAACAGATGATGATTTGTTATTTTTGCAGTTTACTGCCTATTAAAAATATTCCATGAAGGAAATAATGTTTTATTTTCCTGTCAGTCAGTCAACCTTTATTAGGCATAGAAAACAACATACGTTTACAATAAATTACAATAAAATTTACAATAAAATTTAAAATAAATTTTAAAATAAAATTTAAAATAAATTTTAAAATAAAATTTACAGAAACTCCAGGGTCGTTGTTCAAATTTGAGCCATAGTCTTGTTGCCTCCATTGGCCATGAGCCTGGTTATATATGGGTTTCGCTCTTCTATAGAAATTCCTCTGTTAACCCAATTAAAGAGATATTCATTTCCACTAACCTTCTTAACAATTTTTCCCTCGGAGTTATATACAGTGGACAAAGCAATACAATGTGATGGAGAATGTCTAGAGCTTGATCACACTGACATACACGATTTAAAAATGGGGTCTGCTGATATCTACCCTTTGTCACATTTGATGGATGTACATTTAGTCTTGCAAACAAAAAGGCCTTTCTTGACACCTGCAGTGAGAGTGTTTGAAGATAATCTGGTATCTTACCCTGCAAGGGAGGGATACCGAGCATCGCTGAGGAACACGCTCTGGGAGGAGTTGGATAAGTCAGTTGGTGTTCTCTCACTGCAAGGCAGACCCTAATAGATTCCATACACTCATTTTCGGTTAATAGAAGGAGAGAATCCAAATTTAAACCTACAGAAATTAGTTTACTTTCATAATTTTTTTCCCCCTGAAGGAAATGGATTTGTGTGTGTGTGTGTGTCAGAAACAGGTTTTCAGCATTTAAAAAGCTGTGGGAAGGTTAACTATTAAGGAGACAAGATTGACAAGATTTTAACTGACCAATAATGTTTTGCAATGGAGTTTCTTGACTGCCAGGAACTCTTTTTGTTGTTGCCATTTTTACCTGTGAATGAATAATAAAATATAGGGTTTTTTTTTTCTCAAGACATAACCATGTTAGTCTGGAAAATCAGTATGTCAAGGCATCTTGTAGCACCTTTGAGACTAACTGAAAAGATACTATTTTTACTGCCTTTATAGTACTATGTTTCAAACAGTATTTTGCGATCCCCATTAAAAGCTGCATTTTGAAGGAGGTTTGTTCCTGATGTTAGCGATTTGTGATTCCTCTGGTGATCTTGATTGTTCTCCTGTAATTTATTGTGTTCTTATAGTGATTTTAGTGTTATAAATTATAGTTTTATCGATAGTTTCACCTTGGACAAGTAGGTGGTGATCTGGCATTGGGTCACTTGTCCTGATGTCAGGGTCAGATCTTGTTGACTGAGGTGTACTGAGATTCAGATAGGTGCATTTTTATTCTCTGCAAGAGTAGTGGAGATATTAAGATGTCTTGTGTGTTGCCACTTGTGTGTTGAAAGCAGAAATTCCCCATTGCCTCCCCCATTAAAACTGTTCCTCGTGAAATTTGCCTCCAACTTTGGTTTCACTCTACTACCTCCACAGAACTGTCAAACCCCATATCGCCTTATTTGAGCAAAAGCTGGCTGAAAATGATGCCAAGAAGTGGTGTAATGTTTCCTCCAGTACCTGGGATGCATTGCTATGAACTACAAGAAGGTTGTCGAGGGAAATTGGACTCTGTCCCCTGCCTTGTTCTCTCCAATCTAACAACAGAGAAGGGCTGAGTTGGAAGAAGGCAGTCCTTCAGATATGTAAGTCAAAATGGAAAGGGTTTTAAAAGCACCCTGAACTAAGAACTGAAGTGAATGAGTAGTCAACATAGGTAGAAAAATATGGGGGTTATGAACTGATCTTCCCTCATCCTCATTCTGACTTCTTTTCCTATGTTGTCATGACAGTTTCTGGATTTTTGTCAGGCTTATGCAAAACATATTACTGTAAGGTGGAAGCTGTCTCTTTTCATGTGTTTTCCAGTTTGTGGCCCACATAGACTTAAGCTGTTTTAATGAATGGCACTGTTCATATCAGCTAAAATTATTTCAAATAGAATGTTGTAGCTTGTCTGCTGCCATTAATGCTAATTATTTCTTTGTGGTATTTGAATATATTTTTTTTGCAATAGGCATATGACTGTAACTCTATATTACAATAATTATTGTATACGTATATGTACAGCATGAGCCTAATTTATGGAGCAATTTAAACAAAATCAACCAAAATAATGGGAGGGGGAAACCCAGCCCAATATTAAAATAGTTTTTTAAAAAAGCCTCCATGAAGATCTTTCTAAAGAATTAAAGCAATTCAAATCTATAATGTATTTGCCAACAGTCTGTACATTCTCCTTCCCCCTGCAGTTATAAGGGGGGAAATATTTCAAGCAGAAAAAAATCTTCTATCATTATTTTCTTAGGTTTATTTTATACTCAGACCATCAAATCCACTTTGTGCGATTTGGCCGGGATTTTGATGCCAACATCTTCTAACATACTACCATAACCTATGCGAAGTTCCTCTTACATTTGGAATTCTCTAACCCAGACTTCTCTGCATCCAACCCTTTAAAAGTCAAGAAAAAAACAAAACAAAACTGCAGATTGTATCTATTGTGGATGCGATCCTGGCTGCACTCTTTTTGCCTCTTTCTGTTTCCTTTGCTACAGCAATGTTTAGTTGTACCACTGCATAATAACAATCCTCAAAACAATTCTGTACAATGATCAATAATCCTTAAGGCACTTTTACATTCTGTGTTAGAGGGGGGTAAGTGTTAAGTATATCTCATTGAGTATTTTTTTAATATTATGAGTTAATTTCAGTGTGTTTTTTTAATATTATGAGTTAATTTCAGTGTGTTTTATGCCAACAAATATATGACTTTTTTTGTTTAACAGAGCCTGTTTGCTAAAATTTTAAACATTGAGCTTGATGTCTGCTTTCATCACTGAGAAGCAAATCAATGGCTCTAGGTGTTCAGAATAGCAAATAAAGGAAGAACATCAGCCTTAATCACATGAGAGATATTTCCCTCCAGTCAGTGGTTAGAAAGTGCTTTTTTCTTCGCATCCAAACGGCTTTGGAAGACAGAGCATAAGAATCATTATTTAGCTATATCTGAATGTTGTAATTCTGCTTTTATTAACAGTATAATTTCATTACAGTGTTTTGTGAATAACGATTTATGGACACAAAATGTGTCACTATTAAATTATGGTGGATTTGAGCCATCAGGTATAACCTGGTGGCAATTCTGCCAGTTAGGAAAGTTACAGGCTCCCCCACCCCAAGCATTGTAAAGGGTTTTTTTTTTTTGGGGGGGGGGGTACTAAAAACTTTAATTCTTTAGAAAGATCTTCATGGAAAGTTTTTTTCCCCTGTGCTGACTGGTAGATTTTGGCTGTTGTTTAGCTTGGCTTCTCCAAGCTATGGTTATGATAGTGACAGTAATTTAAATTAAGAATATGTATTCCCTCTAGATTCTAAAAGTATCTCACAAGCAGTGATGAATTAAAGGGAATCAAGAGGTGTTTAAATAAGAATAATTGAAAATGTACGCTATTGGCAGAGTCAAGGACATGACAATTCTAGTCCAAACAGAAAGCAACAGGAGTCAACAAGCAAGATGCTAACCAATGTGTCTGATGATTGCATTGTCTTTGAGCGACTTCCAGGATATCAAAATTATGCAAGCTAGTTCATCCCTGAAAGCCAGGATGTTGTAGAGGTGTGAGTGTTGGACTGTGACTCTGGAGACCAGGGATCAAATCCCTGCTCAGACTTGGAAATTTACTGGATGACTTTGGGCAAGTGACACTCTCTCACCCTTAGAGGAAAGCAAAGACAAGCCCCCGCTGAACAAATCTTTCCACAAAAACCCTGTGATAGGTTCAATTCCGGTTCATCGCCATAAGTCAGAAATGACTTGAAGATGTGCAACACAGAGACAACCCATCATTAAGCTTATAAGGGTGATTGGCCAAATTCCTCTAACTTCTTACAAATAAGTTATATAACTTGGAGTTTCTCTGTTCTTTGCCTCTACAGAATACAGTTAAAATGAATCAAAACAGTAGAAAACAATTAGATAATCACATTTAAAAAAAAACTGAATAAAAGTAAAATTAAAAGCATTTAAAATATCACAGATGAGAAAAAAGTAGAGAAAAACGTAACTGCAAGAACCAGTTAGTGGCCAAAAGTCACTTGTTGGCAGGATAGTAGAGAGGGGCGGCCTTCTCTGGGAGGGAGTTCCACAGCATGAAAGCAAAGAAGTCCCATTCTCTGCAAAGTATGAGAGAAGAACAAATCAAGTATGGGATGCATTCAGATAAGGCATGGCGGTGTGTGATAACACCCATTTTAAAAATGTTTCAGCCTGCACCGAGGTTGAGAAGAAAGGCAATGTGATAATCTGCTAAATCTGGTGCTTCTTGAAGTGCTGAATATTTACATTTGAAATGACTAGAAATGATGTTTTAGGAAGGTAGGCATTTTGTTTCTGGAAACTGCATTTTTAAGTGTTTATTTCTGTGAAAACACTGTCAAAGAGGAGGAGAAATGAGTTCAAGTGACTGACAGTTCCAGCTTCTGATTTAGGGGCATATTGTTCCATGGGCTGTTTAGGCAGTGTTTTTAGAGTAAGAGTTGTGACTCAGGTTATAAATTGTATTTCTATGCCTCCTTGCTTCTTTTGTAGAGAAACAGAGGAAGCATACACATTTAGGAGTTTATGTTGGCCATAGATTAGCACATGTAAAATATAAAATAAAATATAAACATATAAGATACAAAAACAGTAAAAATAGGAATACTGTAAAATTGAATGAAAATGCAATATGAAATACGAATGTGGTATACAGTAAGATAAAATAGGATAGGAAGAACCAGCCCCTAGATAAAAATCATGCTAAATAAATATATATATTTATTTTTTATCAATGATTTACATCAAGTGATAGCAGCTACACAAAAGCTAGCTATTTTAAATGTAATCTATAGATTCTTATGTTTATTCCATAAAATGTAATAGTACCTGTCAGGAATTTTATGTGAAATTGGAATAAAAATACATTTTAAAATATTGGTAGAAGATGTAATATAATAAGAAATCTCCAACAGTTTCCAGAGAGAAAGGAAGTTGTCAGTTAAGTTCTTGATTGTGATTTGCATCAGATGGTTTATCCCATTTCCTCTCCTCAGATCATTTCCCCCCATTTCTTCAACATCCACATACTGTTTAAATCTTTCTAATTCTTTGGTATTGTCTGTTTTTCTTCCTCCCAATATTTTCTTGATATTTTATTGCCAGTTAAACTGCTCTGTCCCATTTTCCTATCATTTATAAATACGTTTGATTCCAGTTGCTCTTTGCTGTCCTTCAAGTTGTTTGTTTTTGAGTGCATTCATATCATGATTATTCCTATTATTATGCTGTAATAATCCTAAATCCTTCCATTCTGTTAATTAAAAATAATTTAAGTTTTTTTCTTTTTTGCTTTCTTCATCCTTTTATTTTATTTTGGCATGTGCATGCACCCACTTTCACTCTGATTTGTGTGTCTTGTGTAGAGGTTCAAATCCTTTCTGGCTTTCTCATTTTAACTGAATCTTGAAGAATACTTTTGGCTGAATACTGAAGATACATTATGTGATAAAGGTAGAAGACAATAGTACTTTCTTCAGGTATAATTGTTAATATTCAGAAGATTCTTATTCCTTCTTGCATGTTTAAAATTTGATTTGATATGCCAATCCATCTTTCATTGCTAGTGTGTGTTTCATAGCATTTTACTAGTACATCAGCATTCTGTCTTGTGTATGGTGTAGTGAGTAGTTTTGTTGTGGATGGATAGGTTTAGTGCATACACACAGATTGTTGTATGATCACTGTACAAGAAAATGTTTTGTTTTTTTAGATCAGGTAACCCATAGTACATTTTAAGTATCACTCATTTTCAATGTAAGCGTGATATATCTCTGTTTTTTATTCATAAGAGGGAGAAAGAATGTTTTACTCTCAGAAATATGAGAAATACCACAGTAGATAGTGGTGGGCTTGAAGGACCTATGTGGTCTTGACCTCTGTTAAGAGGCCTTGATATGCTTAGTGATGTGATCCTTGTCTTAAATGAGATTTCTTTCTCAGCAGATCACTGAGGACCATTTTACATAAAGGCTCATGATTATGTTCTTTGCCATCTGAGTTAAAAACTGTTAGACTTGCAGCCCTGTTGGATACGGAGCAGACAGACAAAGCTAAGGGAAGAGTTTTCAAAAGCTTTCCTGAACATTTTAATGATCTGGGGTGGTCCAGATAGCAGCTCATTATATCTCTCTTAGAAAAAATGCTTCCCTTCCCACATCTCTTTTGGAGTGTGAAATCAAAGGGCTCCCCCTTACTGGGATGGTTTTGAGTAGTCTTGACAAACAGGAAATATAAAAGAAAAGGTTAATAACATGCAGAATGAGGGGAGTGGGGAAAAACCTGGTTAAGCTCATGATTTTAAGCATTTTGTATTGCTTCTATAAGGTTTTGCTTCATTGTGTGCAGTAAGGTCCCTCAAGGGTGAGAATTATTCTTATTAGTGTGGCTTTCAACTGCTGAGTTTCAAATTTGTTCATCAGTCTCTGTTCACAAATGCCTTTGTCTACAGCAGATTGTTCTGAAAGACGTTCTGGTAAATTTTACCCATGCTCTCTTCTTGTGTTGCTTCAAGCCTATTTATTCCTTTTATAGGCACCATCTGTCCTAATGAGGTGCTAACAAGTTTTGCTGTGCAGTATATCTTCCTCTTTATATATTCTAATAGAGCTGGTGTATCTCTGTGATTTCTTTTTGGTCTCGATAACAGTGTTGTTGAGAAAACAAGTAAAAGGTGTAACTCGGGTAGATGAGATGATTTCGTTTGCAGAAGTGTGGAGGTTCAAATCCTTTCTGCCTTTCTGATTTTAACTGAATCTTGAAGAATACTTTTGGCTGAATATTGAAGATACATTGTGTGATAGAGGTAGACAGTATTGGTAGAAGACAATAGTATTTTCAAAATGCTTTCAAAACGCCATACTTTAAAAAAGATTCAGCTTGAATCCCCGGGGGGGAAGATATGAAAATTGTACCCAAAGCCCTTGAATGCATACAGACATGCAAAACACTTTCCCAAATCCTTGGAGAACCACCACCCCTAATGGCCTAATACCCCAACCTCAATACCTTCTTTTCTCTCTGTTTTTCATTCAAAGAGGCATCATGAAGTGACTTCCATTACTTCCAGTTCCCATGTTGTCGGAGAAAAAGATGGAAAACAAGGAATTTTAGTACATTTGAGTGGGAATGCAACATGTGTCAGATTTGGGTGGAAAATTGGCACACACCCCACCCATGATTCCCATGAATGATATATCCATACTTGGAACACTCACAACCCAACTCTGGCTTGAGTTTGCTGTGGGTTTAGAGTATGAAGCTGATGATCACTTATTCCTTATAGCCTAGAGAAAGGCTAATTTATTTAAGTAAGTGGGATAGGAAAGAATAAAACATTGATCCATAACTCACCCACAGGTCTCAACCAAGAGCTAGTGAATGTAACAAAGAAAGAAGCCATACATACACATAGTGACCAGACTTGTCTGCAAAGCAAAGATCCTTTGTGTGCTAGCGTCTTATATATTATTGCCTTCTTCTACAAGCTTCTAGGAAATACCGTATCATCTACCCTACTGAGTTTGGGCCCAAGGAAAGGGGGAAGACATTCCCATACCAACTGCCCAGTTATTTTCCAATTAACAGGTGGCAGGAGGAGATGAACCATTTTATCCTCTTTGTATTGGGATGCCACTCTCCACCTCCCATACAATCTAACTGCAAGAGAGAACATTATAAACCTGTAGGCCTTGTTTACCTTATAGAGAACTCATTCTCTACAAGGTAAACAAGGCCTACAGATTTATAATGCCAAATGCAGCCTGAACCAAACTTTGCACAAGCCATAATCTTTAGTCTTAAAATATTATACAGAATAATGCATTCTTTGATTATTGATCTACATAGTCTCATTACTGTGCACCGTATTGTAAAAACTCCCATACCAATCCAAGACTGAAACACCTGTTTATTCCCAGAAAATTGAAATCTACATGTTTGGTAATTGGTGAAAGTATGGGGCTAAGCAGACGGAGAGGAAAAACTGGGCAGTTCCCAGGTTTTCCTGATTTGGCTGGCACCCCCACTTTCTACATGGCTTTTTTGCCATTGTAGACCACTCCTAAGAAGCTTAAGCAACACTTGAAAAGGTGGGAATTAGACGAAAATGCATTCTGAAAATGCCGAAGTACTTGCCATTATGTTAGCTATCTGAACAATAATTATTTTAAAAATAAAGTGAATGTAGACTAATTCACAGAGTGCTTTCTCACCATCTACTTTTGTCTATGCAATAAAAGAGAGAATAGAGAAAGAAGAAAAGAGCAAGAGGATCAGCAGGAAATAGTGAAATGGAAAGAATGTGAACGTGTACACCGATATATTCTAGACATGCAACAAATAACTTTAGCAATTTCCTTCTCACTTCAAGAAAAGACCTATAATTTCAGAACCTATCATATTAAATTTGTGTATGGTATTTTGTTCAGAAAACAGAATTTTCTGAGCAACATCAGCATTACATCCACAGAAAATAGTACTGTACATACTCATATATAAATCTAGACAAAATGACCCTAAAAACTTGTGTCAACTTATACACAGTTCAGTATAAGTTCTGCACTTTAACTCTTATCAAAAAAAGGAACTATCCAGTTCTCTGAGCAGAGTGGCTAAAGAGAGTTTAATATCTCCCAGGAGCAACTAAAAAAGTACCACCCCTCTCTACTCTCTCTGACATCACACCACTTCTGACCTTATTGAATGCCTGAGTGGGAAAATGCTAACTGTGGCAGCACTTTGGCAGTTCTTTTCAAAGGAACACCAAGAGGAATCCAGCTTTGAAGGATTTGAACCGGCTGTGCATGTTTGTCAGCTTTTCTGGGTTAAAATCAGGCAAAGTTACTAAATTAAAGTTAAAGGCAGTAATCACTGCTAATGCAGTTGCCATTTTCTTTGCTATATTTTCCCATTCTTTTTAAAATATATGAGTTTTCTTAGCCCTAACTGTGCCCTGTCACCTCCTGCCCCCATCACATAGTCATCATTCACCATAGTTCCCTCCTTATCTATCAAGCCTTTAGGGTGAGCACAAAATTATACCTCCCAGAATTTTTTAAAATGCTTTTGATTTATCTTTTAGATCCTTTGTTACATGCCCCTAAGTTTGGCCCTCGACTTATCCATGGGTCATAACGAAATCCATAATTTTGGCCTCACAACCTCTCCTCGACTTATACATGAGGTCAACTTACAGTCGAATATATATGGCATTTCTGCTCAGAAATACTGCTAATGCAGTTTTTTTCTGCATCAAAATACCACACATATTTTTTTGCAGAATATGTTCTCACCTATGAAGATTCTCATTACGCCAAATTTTTCTTGTTGTGCATTTCCATCCTCTCTTGTCTTAATTTGCAGATAAATAAGCAGGCAGGCAGGCAAACAGCTATTACAGTTGGTCAGTTCAGTTTGTATATCTGCAATAGGTGGTTTCTAAATGTTGCTAATATCTTTGCTTGATTACCAATCTGTAAAGATAAGGGACAATAAAAGTGCCGGTATGGTCCTTCCAGCCTGTTTTTCATAAAGTCCCTTGCAACAAAAAGAAAGAAAGAAAGAAAGAGAAAAAGGAAAAGAAAAGTAAAGAAAAAGAAGTCCCACCCCGTGGAACTCCCTTCTTCGGGAGGCTAGACTGGTCCCCTATCTGCTTGCCTTTTAAGGGCAGGCTAAGACATTTTTATTTAAGCAAGCATTTAAAACATAAACATGCCATGGCGGTTTTTATATTGAGCATGTGTATTGCCTTTTAACTTCTGTTATATTTTTAATGTAATTTTATATTATGTTTAAATTATTTTAACTGTCTTATATTTTATTGTAATTTTTAAAAAAAATCTGTGAGCTGCCTTTGGTCCCTTCAGGGAGAAAGGCAGCATATATAATATAATTAATATAATATAATATAATATAATATAATATAATATAATATATATAAATAATGGCTGGGCTCGAACAAGGTACATCTACTGATGAATCTGCCTTTACGTTGGAATCAGGTGGGGATTTTCTCCCTTGGCCACTACAGTTACCTTTGACTCTAAAAACCATTCACAATGAGCTGGAAAAATCCAAAGAGCTGATTTTCAGTTTATACTGAGGGCTGCAGGGGAGAGGAGATGTGAAATCAGTGTTAGTCTGGTATTAGTAACACATCTCCTGCCATGTTGGGAGTAGGAAATTAATAGAGGAAGTGCAAACATCTAAGTATCTGTAAAAGAATGGGAGAGCTAAAACAGAAATTAAAGAGGGGTTTGGAGATGGCAAAGTCAATATTTAAAAAGAAGAAACACTTTGTGTCTGGAGAAAGATGAAATGGTGAAAAGAAGTTTATCAAATATAGTAAAGGACTCTCTCTCTGCATGGATGCAGAATATGATGTCAGGTAAAATAAAAGGAAATGGGAGTTGTCAATGAAGAATTCAAGATAATGTCTCAAACTGGTGAATCCTGGTTTAATCTAATTTGCAAAGAGAAGTGATTGCCAAAATCTACCGCAGATAATTATATTTTTGATTCCCTTGGCCAACTGAACAGCACTATGCCTACTGTCAACATTCTTAAGTGGAGAGTAACGTTCTGCATTATCCTCTAGGTTGAGATCATGATACATTAACATCTTAAAACTGTGGATCCAGAAATTCACCCTCAATTGAAACTTAGGCCCTGGACAGACTAGCTAAATGTGCTGACCTGTGGGTGGAGTCAGGCTGAGTGTCCCCGTGCTCAATGCCCTAAGGCTGCTGCCAGGGTGCCATTTTGGTGCACACCAGTCCACACAGTGCATCCCATGATGTCACACCTCTGGTACTGTGTTCAAATGGCGCAGCACCAAATGGGTGTCATCACACTGCGCGGTGTCTATGGTGCCCTCTGAGGGCACAAAAAGGAGTCAGTTTTTCTGGCTCCTTTTTGTGCTCTATGGAGGCCAGATTGGTGCTGTAGCATGCAGTTGCCACGGCACCAATCTGAACAGCAAAGGGGCAGTCTGTATAGCCTCTTAGTTAATTTCCCAGGTCACTAAGGTTTTTAAAATGTTTCCTTTCTTCCTTCTTTCTCATGCAAATAAATCAGTTACTTTTAGAGTTGCTAAATTTTGTGTCACTGCATGTACTGTCTGTCAAACCTGTGTACAAGTCATTTCCTTCCCTCACTTGGAAGAGTAACCTGTCCTATGTCATGCTGAAAATTCCATTCCTTTACCATTTGTATTCTTTTTTGTACTGTTAGTCATAGACCAAAATAAACATTTGATAGGCATATACTTATAATGCTAGGTGCATTCTACACTCCTTGAGATTAATCACAGTTCTCAGCAGATTATCATTTCAAAGATAGTCCTTGTTTTGTAGTTCAAGAAGAGGAGATAATTTTTCAAATTGTCCCCTCTGGAAATCTCAGCTGTTACCTTTCTTTTATTACAGAAATCTGGTCTCAGTCCTCCTCCAGTCTTGAAAAGTGTAAGCACTAGGAGTCTTAAAGCAGAGACACAGGTTTGTGAGTCTGTATCCCTGTAGTAGTTTGCTAGAAAATGGAGCTGTTGATTTAGTGTACCCTCCACACTTGATTTTGTTATCCTGCATGCCAGGGGGATGGACTGGATGGCTGTTGTGGTCTCTTCCAACTCTATGATTTTTTGACTCTAAGCTGGTTGTCAGCCCATCTCAGGGGTCACAAGAACATGATAAAAAGACATCTGACCCTGTAAGCCTTTTGCCTCCAATTTGGTTCTTCAGTTTGCATAGCAGTTATTCAGGTACAAAATGACTTTTCCTCCAATCTAGAAAGAAAGATGGCTTGGTTTCTGAGGCAAACAACCCAGTAGAGACCACATATGCACAAGAGGACAATTATAATAATAGCCAAACTGACAGACAGTTTGTTGCCCATCAGTGGCACTCCAAAGGAATCCACCTGATGTGGAAACATTTCATGATGCTTAAGAGCAAGGAGGTCCTTTTGAAAGAGTGTCTACTCCAGTTGAGCATTTGGTTTGTAGCTTCCGGCCATATTGCAAAACTAAAGATGCAGTCCCATCTTACCATTGGCTTCAGAAATTCTTCCTGCCTGTGATAAGACTAATTCACCTATGAGTCTTCCTCCTTTATTCTTGTTTAACCTTCTGAAATACAGTGGGGCCTCCGCATGCACGGACTTTTTATAAGCGGCTTTGAGCGTACGCGCTCAAGCCGCTGGGCATGCACGGGGCAGAAGCGGTGGCGTGTCCCATTCAGTTGAATGGGCGCGTGTGCCTGTTGCGCCGCGCGTGCGCCCATTGTGCCCTGCGTGTGCCTGTTGCGCCCCGCGCACCTCCGCGCCGCCGTGCACGAGCCCCATTGTTTACAATGGGGCTCGAGCATAGGCGGAAATCGCCATACGCGGCGGGATCCGGAACAGATCCCCCGCGTATGGCGAGGTTTCACTGTACCAAGAGATTCTGCAGTATTTTCCCTTTGATTTCTCTTGCTTGTTGTCCTTTCTAAGAAGAAGAGAATGAATCTGCATTTAAATAAATTGCAAAAGGAAATTACTATTTTAATATTATTACAAATACATCAGATGGAGGGAAAATAAAGATACTGTACCAGTATAGCTTTTACATGTTAATTTTCTAATCTTACATTGTTGACAGTCTTTGTTGTTTATATTTTGCATGACTATTCCTGCCTTTCTAGCTATCAGCTTATTCTTTTGTAAGAAAGATATTGGCACAGCTGCTCATAAATATACATGGAGGTGCATTGGATATTTCTAGTTTGCTACTTAACATCTCCACATAAATACATTATGACTTGAAGGCTTTGCATAGGTCAACATTACTGGTATGTCAAATACCATATTTGTGTACAGGTTTGTGAACATCACACATGATGCTATTAACCTGAGACCTATGCGTCTGGGAGATTGAATCCACATTCAAGCATTACTCACCAAGTTTTCTTGAACATATGAACATGGGTACTTAACTCTACCACTGCCATCATCACTTCCCTTCTGTTAAAAGTGACATACCTGAAGAGGAGATGACTCTGCTAATGTGGAAATTCTGCATGAACAGGGCAAGAGCTATGGAAATTTGGGGTTCTTGCTCATTTGGAGGACCTCCACACAAACAAGAAACCTGTTCTTTTCAGATATCTTGGTTTTGACAGAATATGTGGAGCCAGGTATCCTCCTTTTGAAAAAAGTGTGATGTGCAATACCTGAATACAACTTTATTTTGTTTAGGCATTACAATGAACAGGGCATTAGACAAAAAGTAAAAGTGAAGTATTGCTGTTCTTAGGTTAGCAAAGTTGGAGGTGGAATTTGAGTAATGCACAAGGTTCAAAAAGTGAGTAGTAGCCAAATTAGGTGGTGTTAGGCCAAATTAGTAGTAGTAGCCAAATTAGGTGGAACAGCATGGTAAAGTGGTTTGTGAGCTGGACTATGACTGTGGAGAATAGAGTTTGAATACTTGCTCAGACATGGAAAACCATTAGGTGACCATTGGCATGTCACATACTCTTAGCTTCAGAGGAAGGCAATGGAAAACCTCTTATGAATTAATCTTGTCAAGAAAATCCTGTGATAGGTTCGACTTAATGTCACCATAAGTCAGAAATTAACTGAAGGAATGCAACAGCAAACCTAGTTGCTCGAGGGGATGAAATCTTCAGAGTAAAGCCTCATCTTCAGGTGCTATGTATCTACCTTCCTCTAGTTTTGCAATCATGATCTTAAATTGTTATGGAAGATATTTTCCAAGTTATACATAAGCCCTACTTGTGGTATTGCTTGCTTGAGGATTTTGAAACTTTTGTTATAGATCTTTATCCTCTCACACAGACCTTTGAAAGTTTAGGGTGAGGGTCATGATTTCCATCTTTCCGAATCCTATTACATTTTATGCCACTTGCATAACTCTATAAATATGCTTATAACCTGATGCTTTGCTGTCACTCTGCATTTGAAAAAGTGGATTGATATCCATATAAACTGATGCTAAAATGATGATGATGATGATGATGATGATGATGATGATGATGATGATGATGGTTGCTGCTGCTGCTGGTGCTGCTGCTGCTGCTGCTGTGTGCCTTCAAGTTGCTTCCAGCTTACGGTGACCCTATGGTAAATCCAGCACGTTATTCTTGGCAAGATTTGTTCAAAGAAGGTTTGCCATTGCTGACCCCTGAAGCTGAAAGATTATGACTTGCCCAAGGCCATGCAATGAGTTTCATGGTTGAGCAAGGAACTGAACCCTAGGATCCAAAATTGTAGTCCAATACTCAAACCACTACATCATATTGGCTCTCAGAAATCATCATTATCATCATCAACATCATCAGTCAGCTTTAAAGGTGATGCTAGATTATTGTTTTTTTTCCCCTCCTTTTCTCCATTTTTCCCTTTTGAAGGAGGAAGCTTTGCATGTTGTCCTTCCCAGTTGTTCTTTTGCTGGCAATCAAAGATGCTTTTTTTATCTAGGCACCCTCTGGCAGCTAACCAGCTGATAAGAAATACTTTGTAGGAGCGGAAAGTTGCTTTTAATTTGATGTGCTTTTAATTTGTTTTTAATTTGGTTGTTTTAACATGCCTTTGGTTTTATTTATAAAAACAATGTGTGTCAATATTATAATTTATTGTATTTTTAGTTGTATTTTTTTAAAAAAAAAACAATGCTTTTAGCTATGGGAGAACATAATAAAAATATCTTGATTGGCAAAGAGAAGAATGTCCATCCCTGGAAACATGACTCAATGTGTTACAAATTATAACCATGGAAGGCAGGGCTTGTGAAGATTCAATCCACAAAGCCTAAATGAATATGAGATTTCTGTTCTCCAGACTGCTGAAAACTGAAGTGCACCTATACTGTAAAAAAAAAAAAAAATGATGCAGTTTGACACTATTTTAAGTGCTGCACTTGTGGGCTACGAAGTCCTGGAATTAATAGTTTTATGGAATCTTTAGTCTTTTCTGACAAAGAGTGCTGGTGCCTCACAAAACTATAAATCCCAGGATTCTGTAGGATGAAGCCATAACTGTTAAAGTGGTATCAAACTGCATTATTTCTACAGTGTAGTTGCACTCTTGGTTCTAATTGAACCATTAGTCTAAGACAGGAGGACAGAATTTCTAATTCACATATCCCCAAGACTGAGGACCTTTACTTGTAGACTAAGGCCCTCTTCAGACTGATCATTAAAGCTTATGCACACCCTGACTCCGCTCCCAGGGTACCATGATGCCATGCACCACCAAGCCATAGCAGCATGGCTATGGCTCCCTTTCCAAGCTGCAAAAAGGTGCTGCTTTTTGTGATTTCCTTTTGCACTGTGGAAAGGCTAGATCAGGGCCATGGCAACCGCATGCCAAAGCCCAAATCCAACTAGGAAAGGGGCACCATCGCACCGACCCTTTGAGGAAGTCTGTTGAGCCCCCAGTACTGATTATTATAGATCTATGTATGACCTGTCATTTACTAGACTGGTATTAGAAAAGGGGTGAGTATGATGGAGAACACACAGAAGAACATATCCTGGTATAGTCATGTTGGCCATACAGCAAAATAGAGTAACATTTAAAATTAACAAAACAGTGAAACATTAATTGGGCAATCAAAAATGCACAAAATATATGATGTAAGCTTTTCAAACTCCACTGGCTTCATCAGGCAAAGTGTCCTTTGCTTCACACAGGATGAAAACACTCTGGACCTCAAGTTGTTTTTTCTGAGGCTAATGGAGTTTAAATTCTATTTGCTGCATTTTTGTGACTCTTTGTTTCCCAGAACCCACATTGTTGGGGAGGGGGGAGCAATATCCCTCTAGACCATTGTAACTGACAATAAAAACAAGATCTGGCTTATGCCTCTTAACATCATGTTTTCCACCTTCCCCTGATCATTTTTAACACTCTGGCCTGATGAAGAAGCCAGTAGAAATTCAAAAGCTTTCATATGTATTCTGTCATTTTTGGTAGCCCCAACAAAGATATCACTGTTTTGTGGATGCTATTGTATTTTACTACCACACTATTACATTAACAAAATTTAAGGGAGGTAATAATATTGTTGACACTAACACTCTCAAGTAGTATTTTTACATCTTTGGAAACTTGTTTCAGGAAAATGAATAATTTGTCTCAAACAATCACATATTTTGCTGCTTATAGCATCCTTCTAGAAATAAAGTGAAAATAAAAGACTGGGAATATTTTAAAATACAAAGAGATAAAATATGCACAACTGAAAAATGCAGAAACAGATTTTAGTCAATGGGAAACAGTTCTGTAAATTAGGTAAATTGTACTAATACATTGCAAATTGGGGAAAATACATTTTAAAAATTGTATGGCTTTCAGTGCAGAGAGGAAAATGCAGTGTCTTGTCACTTAGTACATAACAAGAAAAAACTGCAGATGGGATTCAGAGAAATTCAGCTGAACCAAAATTGAAAGATTATATATAGCATAACAAATGAAGACTGTTTTCTCCCCTATGGAGTTATTTTAGTGATACTTTTCACAGCAGCACCTTAAATGGAAGCCAACATTAGTGTCCTTATATTGCCATATAAGTATGCAATAGTTACCCTAGTGAAATCCAGTGACTTAGATTCTGTACATATAAATAGAAGTTTTGTTGTCACTACTGTGTGCCTTCAAGTAATTTCCAATTTATGGCGACCATAAGGTGAACCTATCAAGGGGTTTTCTTGACATGTTTCTTCAGAGGGGGTTTGCCATTGTCATCCCCTGAGGCTGAAAGAGTGTGACTTGTCCAAAGACACCCAATGCATTTACATGGGTGAGCAAGGATTCAAAACCTGAGCTCCAAATATCATTCCCACTCATAAATAACCTGAATTTGATGGCATCATACTTTCCTTTCAGTTCTTTGTTCATTGAATCTAGGTATTAATGGAAAGCTAAAACCATTGAAAATTCAAATATATATTGCCAGTTTCACTATTGTGCCTCTTTTACTTTGACATTATTGATCACAAAGAGAACAGCTGTAATGATTGGGCCCTCCAGTCACTTGGGGACTTCCCCTGAACCACAAAGGGTTAATCTGGGGGGAGGTACATGCTAATGAGAGTTGACATCACATGCTAATGAGCAGCTACATCATAGCTGATGTAAGGCTCACCTGGCCAATCAGCAGTGCCAGAGTGGCCTTTTCAAGAAGGTTCCAGGAGAGGACTTTAAATACCCTGTAGGACCATGCTTCCTTTGTTCTCCATCTTTGTGTCTGTTTGGGGAAACCAGCTGTGTGCTTGCACGGAGGCAGACAAAAGTGATGCAAGTAGAGCTAGGCCATGAGGGCCAGCTCCTTGCATCCGAGAACTCAACAAGGACTGCAAATCCCATCCCTGTGTGAGTAGCTAGGAACTGTGTTAGTTAGTGCGTCTAGGGTTTTATTATGTTTATCTAATAGCTTGCCTGAAATGAACATCTTTGTAACTGTGTTTTCTGACCTGCAAGGCAAGGAGGCCTTGCATGAGTGATATCCTCCTATTCTATTCTACTTCTTTAAAATAAATATCTTTCTTTAAAAGTATCTGCTGGCTCTCTCTGCTCCTGGACACGTGCCTTTTAGCTCGGTTGCTGATTACTGATTGCTTAAACTAGAGCGATCCCTAGCAAGTCCCAGTGTGTGCTTAGGGAAAACGTAGTTCACTGAGATTCACTGGGTGGTGGCAGCGAGACTACAGGACCTCAAGGGGTCTCATTCAGCTCAGCATGGAGTGGGAATGGAGACCTAGGAGATCCTAGAAGGGAAGTGTTAAAGGGACTCCCTGGGAGCAAGAGCCACGCACAGGGCTAATTGCCCCAGGGATCACCACAACAGCGAAATCATGGTATCTGAGGAAGGAGTATGGTTGCCAGAAGGAGCACAGTTGATTAGCATTGCAAATAGGAAGCGCTAACTTTCAGTCATATTTCATCATATTTCTCCATTTTGGGCCATGGATCACATTTGCTCAAATTTGGAGCTGTTTTACATTAAAGAAACATTTAAATTATTTTCAGAAAGCAAGCAGAGCAGGTGGCTTTTTAGGGGTCAGGATGATTTACTTGTGTGCATGAGTCATTTTATTTGCATTTGGGTCACAACATAGTGCCTGTGAGTAATTACTTTTTGCTAATCATTAAAATATAATAACATTAATCATTATTACAACAGCTCTTGTCTTGGTGGCAAGAAGATGGATGGGACAAGAGTACATTTGTATGGTGCATATCATTTTTTTAAAAAAGTAAAAAAGGTAACTACTCAGTTTACTTTTTACTAATAGAAAAGAAACAGGATTCAAAGATATGGGTGTGTTAGTCTGTCAAATAATTATGTAAGGAGAACTTGTAGCACCTATGAGACTAATTGAAAGAACAAAATTGGCAGCATGAGCTTTGGGGACAAAACACCACCCATAGACCATGTCTGAAGGTGGATTGGGGTTACAGCAACCTCATGCTGCAGATCCGACCCACCTTTTGCTTGCCAAAAAAGAAGTGGCAAAAGCCGGCTCTTTTTGCACTGGCAAAAAGCTGGCTTTTCCTTCCCGCCATGGCTGGAAGCTGGCTTTTAGGTGCTTGGGCAGCATGTGGCGTATAAACACCATACTGCCAGAGCACCCGGAAGCTGGTCCATTTCCAGGCAGCCGGGTGGCTTGAAGCCAGTTTCCGGGTGTCTTGGGGACATGTGTGGTTTGTACACCATGTCTCCAAAACGCCCGGAAGCCAACTTTTATGCCAATCTATTTTGCAGTTTCATAATCTTAAGTCTACTTCCTCAGATGCATTTGAGGAAGTAGAACTAAGTCTACAAAATCTGCCAATGCCTTTCTTTCAGTTCTTTCTCCTTTCTTTCAGTTTCCTTCAGTTAGTCTCAAAGTTGCTGCAAAAAAATGTTAACAGTAACCTTGTTTCAAATGAACTGATAAAAAGATAACTAATTACTGGTTGGCTCAAAATTATATCAATAACCAATTGCTTTTTAAAGGTGTACTTCAAAGATCCTGTATGGATTGTCCAAATGACTTATCCTCCACCCGTTCTCATGGTGACTAGTTTTAACCACACAGGCCCCAAACTCCAGCTAGCGTTCCACCAGTTCAGCACAAAATCCAATGGTTGAGAATTCTAAATGCCCCTCTTTAAACTGCAAATCCTAGAATGCAACAGGAGGCAGCCAGAGCAGTTATAGTGGAATAGCAGCATTATAGGAGTGTAGTGCAGTAATCTAGTTAGTCATTCTAAGATCAGAACAAGGAGCCCAGCCATATGAAAAGCTACCTGGTGTGGCAACAGAGTGCCCCAGGTACTGGGGGGGGGGGATATTGGGACAGCTCTGGGGCCAGAATATTCCAGGCTGCTTCTGGAGTATTCTAGCCCATGAAGACATGACCTAAATTGTGAAGTCACCACATGAAGCTGGGGTCCATACATCAAATGATGATTATACACACATGAACAAGCTTGAAAGCCTAGACATACTGCCCTTTTATGCACAGGAGGAAAGACAGGTTTTGCTGATGGTTGTAAGTGGTAGGCTTAATTTATTGCTACCCATTATTAATGGCTGCTGGTGGCTTGACATTATGCTGGGTAGTCATTAGAAGAGAACTTTCGTTTTGCCAACTGAAGTAGCAAGTTGCTGTGATGATTTCATTTTGTGCCAGCAACTGCATAGAAAGATATTACTAGCACCTAAAGGTCAGGCATACTCTGAGGCAAATTAATTTTTGTGCAAATAGAAGGGAGAAACATATTGCTGTTCTGGAATATTAAGCTATCTTTTAAATATGTAAAGAATAGGAAATTTGATAAATAAGCTTATACAATCTGGAATTCTCACCACAACATGGCCTTCAGTTATCTTGGAGTAGATATATTCTATCGTTACCAATGGTTCAACACCTGTTTAAAGTCATTGTTGTCCATTAAAAAGTCACTTTACCAAAAAAAAATATTCATGAAGATTGTTCCTTACATTTCCTTATAATTTCAATTAAGTGACAGGCAGGCAGCTTCATGTTTCTGGTTGGGTTAAAACAAATCCCTACACCAAAGAAAATAAACTGCTTTGATTTTCAGATTCCATGCTTTTTCTAAATTATGGCTGAAACAGACAGCCCTAAACCCAGAACCTCAAGCTTGAGGTTGTCGTGGCCCCAGAATCTGCATTTCTATATCCTTCCAAATCCCTGAATAATTCCTTTCTAAAGGAGTATTGGAGAGACCTTGGTTCTGAATCATCACGATTTGAGGGCGAAATAGATGGTCCTCAAGCCACCCCTTCCAAAGATTGACTGGAGCTGTGGCAACCACACACCACGGTCCCAATCCATCTTGAAGCTGGCCAAAAACAGAACAAAGATCTGCTCCATTTTTGCCTGGGGAAAAGCTGACTTTTCCTGCCACAATCCGATGGCAGCTTCAGGTGCCACCAGAGTGTCATAAAGCCACCCACATCTGGACATCTGGGCAGCTTCAAGCCAGCTTCCTGGTATTATTGGGATATGTGGTGTCTAAACACCACACACTGATGATGCCTGGAAACAGGCTTTTTGGGGCCATTTGTTCTGGCCCTTAGTTTAGGGTTCAGGATTCATTTAAATTTGATACACATTGGTAAAGCCAACATGGTGCCCACTTGGCCCACCATTCACTGTGTTACAAACAATCTGTTCTTTAAATGTTCTTTTAGCTTCTTCACCTTTTAAAACAAAGTAACTAGGAAAGTGCAAAGAAAATTGCCCAGTCTTTTGTAGATGTTGCTGGAGTTACATGGGTCCAGAGACATTTTTCACAAATATAACTGTTACAGTGAGTGTTTGCAGACCTGACCTTTGCTTTGAAGTATATTCTCTCAACCAACCAGAAAAAGAGATAAGGAGGGGGAAACCTTAGCTGGAGATAAGTTGGGATGATTTTGGGAGGTTAGAAGAGGGAAGGGAAATATTATGGCATGGACAGTGTTTTGATAGTGTGTATGGCTTTCCAAGCACCACCACTTCTGCAAAATATATTCTTCATACTGCTTTGTGAGGTGAATATGTGGTTTTATATTTGAGGCTCACATTCCATTTCTGCCTTGTACTCTGTTTCTTGATAAAGTTATTTTCTTCTGAGCTTCATTAGTTTGCTTCTTTTGAAAAGGATTTTGGAACTGAAAGGACAGGGTTTGAGGGGCCACTTGTGTGTGCTTTGAAGCTGAGAAACCACCCCAACACATTCATATGGACCTGGACAAGTTCCCACCCTCTTTCTAGCCTCACCAGTTGGTTTTCTAGGAAATAGATGATTTTTTGCTGGCCAGAACCTCAGTGATAGCTATTTTCTAAATGAGCAAATTCTCCCTGTCGCAAATATTTTGTAGGAATGACCACAGTCCCATTTTATAATTGCAAATGTATCCCTCAGACCAAACAGCTTGAGGACCCTGGCATAATGTATAGAGTTACATGCTGAGTATCCCTTATCTGTGATTCCAAAATGTGAAATACTACAAAATTGTCCACATGGGTGGCTAAGATAGTGATATTTTTGCTTTTTGATGGTTTAGTGTATGCAGACTTTGTTTCAGTCACCAAATTATAAAAAACATTGTGGATAAAATAAACCTTCAGGCTATGTTTCAACCCCCCTCTGAAGAAAGCTGTCAAGAAAACCTGCTCATTGGCTTGCCTAAGGGTCACCATAAGTTGGAAAGCACACAACAACTATTTGTGTAAGTTGAATACAAAACATAAACAGATTTCATGTTTAGACTTGGATCCCATCTCCAAGATCACTCATTAAGTAGATACAAATGTTCAAAAAACCAAAATCCCAAATATGTCTGGTCCAAGCATTTTGGATTCGGGAGACTCAAGCTGTATTTCTTTTTCTATTAGAAAAGTTGGTTTTAAAAGTAAACCTTACCTAGAATGTCACAGTAACAACACAAATAACAATATATTATAATACCTGTTAATTTTAGCTTTCCTGATAGTTATTGTTGTGTAACATAGTTTTTGGTTGTGTGTTGTTCTTAAATTGTCCTGAAAGTTAAGTATGTGATAGGGCAGTAATATTTCCTTTTGAATTCCCATTGAATGCTTTTGCTTGATTTTGCTTTCTGCTCACAGAAGCTGTATTTTAACTAAGCATGCTATTCTGAATGCAATCATGAGATATTTTAAAAAAATGTTTAGAGGGCAATTGTGTAATTCTTTGTCTGCCAGACTGTCTGTCTTTTATTATTGTTGTCTCGATTTGACATACAGCAGCATACATCATAAAATATGACACATTAAAATTGTCTCTCCTTTCTAGATTGTTTTTATTTTTAAAATTCTTGTGGCATTTTCACTGCAATATTTATGAACGTTACTTTTCTTTCCAGACTAATAATATATCTATACTTCATCCTGTAAATAAGATAATATAAGTCATCAGGTACACATACCAAATGAGTAAGATATAGTGGGAATCTATTGTTGAAGTGCAGTTTCTTTCCTTCAAGGTTAAAACTTTTGTTGTGAGGATACAATAAGATTTCCACCAACAATAAAAAGCTTGTACAACATGTGAATCCTATCCATAATAGCTAAATGGAATGGCAGGTGGGTTACAGGACTTTGGAGACATGTCCACTTTTTTCTGCTCCAAGGGATGTTAGCAGGTGCACTACCAGCAGGTGCATTACAGAGATTATTTTAAATGGAGACAAGGAAGGATCAGTTCAACCCTCTTTCTATCTACCTTCTCTGTGAGTGCAACCCACAGAGCCCAAGAAGAAATATGCCAGCCCTCATATGATTGGTTTTGCTCAGCCACATTTCTATGGTGTTATTTGTCTTCACATTAAAGTGGAATTGGATATAAAGAGCTAGGTTTTTAATTTGTATAGAAAATAGAATAAAGTATGTTTTTGTGGGGTTTTCGGGCTATGTGGCCATGTTCTGTAATAATAATTATTATTATTATTATTATTATTATTATTATTATTATTATTTATTTCTAGCCCACCTAATCACAAAGAATCCGGGAGGGTTACAACAATAAAATACATCAAGTTACAATAAAGTTAAAAAAAATCAAGCCCTAGACCTACCCTCCCACTCCCAGTACTAAAACAGAATTAAACAGTAATAGTATAAAAACATTAAAACATTAAAAGCATTAAAGGCATTAAAAACATTAAACAAAAAACAGGAAGAAAAAATAGGCGGGGAAGAGTAGACAGATGAGGGGGCAAATATCTCTATATCTGGGGAGGGTAACTAAGTTGGAAAGGCCTGCCGGAAGAGATCCGTCTTGAGTGCTTCCTTAAAAGCTGTCAGAGTGGGAGTGTGACGGATCTCCTCCGGCAGGTCGTTCCATAGTTTTGGAGCAGTAATAGAAAAGGCCCTTTGGGAAACTGATGTTAGCCTAGATTTTTTTTGGCTGTAGTAGATTTCTTCCAGAGGACCTTAGTGTGCGGGACTAAGGTTTCTTCCTGACGTTTTGCCAACATCTGTGGCTGGCATCTTCAGAGAATGCTTTGCCTGGAAAAAGTTGGGCATATATATAGTGTGTGAGCCTGGGAATGCAGGAGTGATTTGCATGTGTATTGTTCTGTGTTGATGGCTGGTCTCAGACTGGGAGGCTAATGCAAACTAGGATTAATGTCTGATAATTGGTGATCATTCTCTGCTGGAAAAGCCCCTGACTCTGAATGGTTTCCCATTTGCATTTGCTGAGTCCTTATTTTGCTATTTCTCAGACTTGAGATCCAAGTCTAAACATGAAATCCATTTATGTTTTGTATTCAACTTATACAAATAGTTGTTGTGTGCCTATAAGTCCTTTCCAACTTATAAATTTTTTAGAACATGGCCACGTAGCCCGAAAACCCCATGAAAGCCTTCGACTTCACATCAGAATAAAGTATATTTGCAGTCAGTGAAACAGTGGTTCTCAATCTTTTGGGTGTGAGACACTTTTGAGAATCAGATGAAACTTGTGCATTTCTTTCTCAGAGAAATGCACATAAACACATAGGCACAATATTTTGCATTCAGTTTAGTTTATCATATTGGAAATTTATACCCGTCACATAAACTTGTCTAACATTTATTTAGTGGCATGATTAACAAACAGACCTTAAGAGTTCTATCATTAAGCCAAAAAAGTACAGTCTGCATACATTTTGTGTGTGTGTGTGTGTGTGTGTGTGTGTTGAAGTGATCAACAAACAGAATTGAAAATATAATATAAGAAAAACATTTCAGCTTCCATCTTCTTTTGCTAAAGTTGAAACAGCTGCATGCAAGGTGACAATTTAGAGCACTCGCTTTCTAGCATTCTTGAGGCCATGTGGTGTTAGGGTCTTATATCTATAGATCTAAAAATTATCCTTTTTCTTCAAAATGTCTGAAAGGGAAGGCACTTCAAACTGAACAAATCAGAGAGGCTGTGATGTTCAGAGTTGAAATGTCTGGTTACTGTTTGCTCTAGGTTCCTGTTTAAGATTCCAGATTTATGGTTACTGAAGTGTTTATGCATGTCTGTGGCAGATTTGCCCATACACTGCAGATGACACTGTATATGTCTGCATTAAATCAGATAAATAAGATTGCAGGACCAACAGGTAATGTGTTGTTTACTGCAATAGGTCTTGCCAGTCATCCTGCACTATTGCTGGCCAGTGTTTTCTGGACTGCTTTTCCAGAATTTCTATATTTGGTGGCTGCTGGTGTTTTGTGTATTTATGTGTGTGTGTTGTTTGTTGTTGTGTGCCTTCAAGCCATTTTCATTGATGGAAACTCTAAGGTGAATTTGTCATGGGGTTTACTTGGCAAGATTTATTCAGAGGAGGTTTGTCATTGCCTTCCACTGAGGTTGACTGTGTGTGACTTCCCCCAGGTCACCCAGTGGCTTTCTATGACTGAGCAGGGATTCAAACTCTCTTCTCCAGACACACAGACACACGTGTGTATACATAGATATTCTAGTATAAAAAACGTTTACTGGAAAAAGACCACCAGAGTCTGTTAATTTACTACTCCTCATGATAACGACAGCTCTTCTCAAGTTGATTTTCTATTGCTTTGTGATCCCCAGGTTGGATGCTCTTTAGCAGCTTATGTTAATTAGACTAATTATTGGCAGCAGAAGATAACATGTTTCACAAAGAGAAGGTATCACTGGCTATCCAGCTTGTGTTAGAAAGCCGGCATCCCAGACCCTGAAAGGCTTTGGTAGTCAAATGTGATAACTGAGAAGTCTCTTACATGCCCAAGGTGCAGTAAAACCTGCATTGAGGATTAGAGAGCACAAAATAAATGTCTTTCTATTTTAAACAATTCTTGTAATGTGTGGACCTAATTCTTTTCTTTTTCTTTTTTGAAGAAAGTAAGGCAGATCAGGGAGGGCATATGATCACTTTCTTTGTCCTTCAAAGACATAGAAACAGTCAAACAATGCAGGAATTTACTGTCACCACTGCTGAAAGAATGGTTACTTCATCTGGTAAGGTATGGATTTAAGCTTGGCCAAAGAAGTAGAAAAGGGATTTCTTGAATACTGTTTAAATTGGGTGGCGGCACGGGGGTGGGGGTGGGATATTAATAAAAAGAAAGTAAGCAGCACCAAAGTCGCTACCATTCCTCTGCAGGAAACAGCAAATCCATGAGTCATAATGGCCAGTCTCCCTGTCTCCTTCAGGCAGGCAGCATCAGTATGAGGTCACAGTGGTTAGTCTTCCATTACCACTAGCAAGCAACAGCACATGATAGATCCCGAAAGCAGAGTGGGTTGCTTATGGGATACTTGGTCAGGAAGAGTTGGGGGCAGAAAGAAAGAAAGCAGCATCAAAGTTGCTACCATTCCTCTGCGAGCAAGCAGCAAAACCATGATCATAATGTCCAGTCTCCCTGTATCCTTCAGGCAGGCAGCATCAGTAAGAGGCAACAATGGCTAGTCTTCTATTACCATTGATAAGCAGCAGAAGGTAGGTCACAAAGACAGTGTGCTTTCCATCAGACAGACAATATCTCCATAAGGATAGAATAGTCATCCAACTTGGATCAAATGCCTATACAATGTGGCAGGTAAGTGTGACAACAATGAAATATGAAAGCATGAAAGAAAGAGTAGAGTGGGTTGCTGAAGGGGTGTTTAGTCAGGAGGAACTGGTAGCAGAGGGAGAATGAAGGCATTTGGATGAAATATCAAAGCTCTTTTATAGATTTAGCCAGTCAGCACATATCACAGCAAATGTCTGGGAATTCTAGCAATGGAAGGTTAATCTTCAGAAAACTGCTGGGGATGGAAAAGATTAGGTGAAGGAAGTAGGGACTACACACACAGAGAGAAAAGCCAATCCAGGTATTATGAATAATTTAATTAAACACACGAGAAAGAGGAAACACCCTATCCCCATGTTGTTCTGCGGAAGTTTCTTCTATGCATTCTGTTCACTTCCCAAACAGAAGATGTGCAAATAAGGCTAAATTGCAAGTAAATATTAAAAAATTAAAGCAAAGCAACACAACATCTGGGTAACATTAAAGAAGAACTAATGAACTAATAATATCCTTATTCACATTTATACAGGTGTGTGCCACACATATACTCATATACCAGGCACATGCCTCTAAAATGGCAGTCTGCCATGAGAGGATGCTCAAAGGAAAGCTCAGGAAGAGGACTGAAACTGGCCTGTTCTGGGTTTGGAATTAGCAACCAAACAAGAACCAGTGAATGAAATAATCGAATACATGCTTTATTACTGAAGTATGTCATGACTAAATGCAGAAAATATTACTAGGGCCATTGGATGCTTCGTTAGTACCATAGAGAAGAATGGAGAAAGAGGAAGAACTTGATGAAAATGAGAGAAAAGGGAGACACATGGCACACAGAGACAATGGAAATGACACACACATCTTAAGAGTACAGAAGCTGTGCCAAAGCTGTGCTCCAGTCCTTAGGACTGGAGCATGGCTTTGTCATGGCTTCCGGCCTCTTAGGACGCATGCATCATTTAAACAGCATGCCTCCAAAGTGACCCAAAGCAGCTTTATTTTGGCCTGTCTGCTTGGTCCTCTTGCTTGAGAGAAGGTTAGAGAGGTGCAGCATGCAGTGGCTACCTAAAATGTCATGTGCCAATTGTGTTTCCTTGCTCAGTTGTTGATAAATTTGCTATTTTATTCACACCAATTGCAGTTGAGATGGGCCATTAGGAAGCAGGAATCTTATTTTTGTCTTTGTTTTGTAACATTCAGACATATGCATACCAACCAGTTGCCACGGAATGATGCGACTCTTCTTTAGCAAGAGTGTCTAATTTTTGACATCAAAGAAATATTGGAATAACATCACCCTCATTTTGTCTTTGCTGAAGCAATTCACTATAGTGGCTATTGTGTTGCCTTCCAGCTTTGCAGATTTAAAGAGAAGTAAATCAAAAACTATGCTATGCTCCCAGAATTACCCTACTCTGTGTGTACTGTGACACATGCAAGGGAGTCCTGCCACAGACCTGCCACATGTCCAGTGATGCCATGACTTGGCAATACCGAATGAGAGGCATATCCCGCTTTGATCTGCAAAGGAAAAGCGGGCTATAAATAAACAGTTTATTATTTATTATTTATTATATGGGTAGACATTTTGAAAGCTATTTTTGCATGGCACCAGTGCTCTGAGCTCCTGTTTGCTGCTAAATTTGGCGAGAATCAGTGTATTGTGCTAGTAGTTACACTTTTCCCCAAGGTGCACAGCATAAACAACATCTGCTGGTTTCTCAACAACCTATTTCTCCAATGCCTTATTTCCTTCATGACTATGCCTATGACATCCTTCTTCCTGTCATTGCCTATACAAGCATGGTTATGTCAGCACAGTACACAGGCTAGATCCTAGCCTCTTTGTGCACAGCATCAAGCAGATTGATCTATCCTATGTTTGTTGGCCTATTCTAGAAATGACCATTTTGTTTCATGTAATCCATGGAAATACCAGACAAAAAGCTTAGAGCAATAAAGAGTGACAAAGAAAAATGTGACATACCATGTTAAAGGGCTTTTTGAGCAAGAAATCATGGTGGGGGCATAACATAGATTAGATTGGATTAAATCCATGTATCAAAGGATCATAGTATATATATGTTTGACTATAAGTGAGCCTCATGTATAAGTCAAGGGTAGGTTTTGGGGCCAAAATTATAGATGTTGAAATGATCTGTAATTAAGTTGATGGTAAAACGTAGGAGCATGTAACAAAGAAGACAAAGCAAAGGAACATGATTCCAAAGAACTTACAACATTCCAGCATGCATAACTGTTTGTTCTCACCCTACAGGCTGGATGGATAAGGAGGGAACTATGGTAAAATGTGGCTGTGTGGCTGTGTGATGTGTGGGGGAGGTGACCAAGCTAAGAAAACACAAGCAAGCCATAAAGAATTAAAAGGCAAAGCAAAGAAGATAGTGACTACATTCACAATAGCTATAGCTCTTAACTTTAATTTCATAACTTTGTCTGACTTCAACCCAGAAAAGCAGGCACACATACACAAATGTCTTATTTGGATCCCTCAAAGCCTAATTCCTCTCAATGCTCCTTTGATGGGAAGTGCCAAAGAGCTGCCACTGCTACTATTTTCTCACCCAGGCATTCAAAGTATCAGAAGTGGCACCACAACAGAAAGAGTAGAGGGGTCAGTGCTTCTTTCGAGTGCTCTTTGGACAGACTAGATTCTTGTCTTTCACCAGTAAACTCACAGAAAAGGGTGAGCCCTTTTTATATAAGAGTTTAAGTGCAATACTTACATTGACCCATGGATAAGACAGCCCAGTTTTTGTGTGTCACTTTTGGACTAAAATTTCTAGACTTATAAATGAATTTATACAGTAACCTCTCTAGTGTTTAGCTGTTTTGATACTGAAACTAAAGCTTATATGGAAAGGAGGTACATCATGATCCTTGTCATGGTGGACATGGCTCTACCTATGTCTTGTAAAATTGGGGGGAAATGTTTCTGGGTTTGGTTTGGTTTTTGGTTTTTTTAACAGAAATTAGATCAGGCAGAACCTGTCAAAAGGCTGATGATGCAGTAAGTAAAACTGACAGATTTCCCCATCTCCAGTGATAACAAATAGGCTAGCAGGGACTATGTTCTACTTCATTTCTGGTTGCTTGAGGCGTTTTGCCCTATCAACTCCTCCTGGGGTTATATGTCATATTTGCCCATCAGCACCCATTTGCTTTTGCTGACATAGACATTTTGTATGTATGTTCTGCTATTTAAGCATTCATCAAAATGATACTTTGTAGGTAATTTTGCTGTCTGGGTTATTTTTGGCATGCTCGGCTTTAAAACCTCATTTACAAAGTGTCTGTCTGCAGGCTGAGCCTACAGGGATCAAAGAAAAGTGTTATGATTCATATACCTTTACAACGATTTTATACACACACACACACACACACACACACACACACACACACAGATATATATATATATATATCACCAGCTGATGGTGGCCTGTTCTGTCCAAACATTGGCAGATTTCCTAGGTCAGTAAAGCCTCACAAGTACACCCCCCCCACCAAAAAACAAAACAAAACATTGAAGCAGCTTTCTTTAGTGAGTGGAAATCTAGGATTCCTTCAGCAAGCAAAATGATCCTTGCACCTGTGCTGAGAATCTTGATGGTTATAATCAGCATATTTCCTGAGGGATAAAAAAAAGTATATTTAGTGCTATAACTTCACTGCATTTTATTCTGTCACATGGAAAATGTAAAAGAGTTAGTGATTTAAAGTGCATGATAAATGAAATAGGAAGTCTACATTACACTTCCTACATTCTCCATAAAAGTGTATTGTACATCATGAAACTTTTGACATCTGGCTCAATTCATTTGACTAACTTCCTGTTTCTTTTTTATTTCTTTTTAAAAGAGATGGCAATGCAAGTAACTTTTTAAAAAATACATTATAAAATGTGTTTAAAATTAAAGGTGTTCAAATCATTAATGAAGGAAACTTTAAGCACAGCTGACTTGGGCAGCAATAATTTGGAATGAAATGCAAGTTTATAGTTACTTCTTTTAACTACACCTCTTAGAATTTCCTAGCCAGTGTAGCTAATAATAGTCATACAAGCTTGGGGATTCTGTTTAGTCTTTTAAGTAACTTTCCCCAAAACTTTTGTTATTGAATGTGCATATTCACAAAATAAAAAGAGGTATATGGCCACACTCACCAACTCCTCACCAGTGGTTCTGTCTATGCAAATCCTAGACTATCATCCCACTTTAATTGCTAGAACTCTGTTCTTGCATTCTTGATACTGAGACTTCTCAGCAAGAGAGCAACTCTAGTGCCTCCCCAAACTTCAAACCCCTGGATTCCATAAGATGTTATCATGTCAGTTAAAATGGAACCATACTATGATAACTGTGCAGTGTGGAAGAACTTCCTGTTTGCTCTACATTTGACCTTTGCACATTGAGTAGGGAGATCTAGAGCAGTAGATCCCAACCTTTGGTCTTCTATTTGTTTTGGACTTCAGTTCCCAGAATCCGAGGTCAATTTGGCCAACAGTCAGGAATTATGGGATCTGAAGTCCAAATTATCTGGAGGATGGTAGGTTGGGAACCACTGATCTAGAGGGATAGTGTGTCTTGCTAACTGAACTTCTCCCTGCATCCAGGAATCCCTACAATGAGAGCCTCAATGAGAAGGAGTAGGACTGGAATATGTATCACCCACACAGTTTATCTTTTCACACATTTTAGTGAATGCCTATGTAGGTACTGCCCACATTAGTTTTCACTATTGTATGCCATCACTATAATATATGTCATACTCTTTTGCTCCCAAACAAGAGCCAATGGTGTGTTACAGACCACCTAAAAGTGGTGGTCTGCTGGTTGCTCCGCGAGGGAGCCGTAGCAGCCAAACCGTGCGGCTCTCACGCGGAGCAAAAAAGAAGCTCCAAAATGGCACTTCTTCCCACGGTGCGGTTATGATGCCGCGAGGCGCCAATGGCGCACTCACGACGTCATAAGCGCCGTGCGATGTGTGGACGCTATGCGTCCTACATGTAATAATGGCAGTGCCTGTGTGTATAGGGTGCCGCCATTATTACGCCCCTGTCACGTACTAGGGGTGAGGCCGGTGTGGATGCTAGGTCCCCAGCCAACCCATAGCACATGATGGGGGCGCCTGAAGAGCCCGTCTGTAATGGGCCAATGAGTCTCAGGGCAGCAAGAAATGCAAGACAGATCTTACAGCACTTGGGAGTGCTCCTAATGAGCAATTTGGTCTAACAGAGGACCTTACCGCACAGGTTCCAGGCATGGGATGAAAATAGTCCAAAAGGGGCCAGGAAGGGAAGGGAACGAGTGAGGGACGCATTTTACTGCACATAGGAAGTCCCTCACTCATTCCGTTCCATTTCCTTCCTTTCCCTTCCTTTGCCAATCCATCCCAGAGGAGGCAATTTTTGAGAACTGTTCTGAACAGTTCTCAAAATCACATCCTCTGGGACAGATTTGGAATGGAAGGGAAGGAAACGGAATGGGGACTTCTGTGTGCAGTAAAATGCATCCCCCACTCATTCCCACTCATTCCTGACCCCTTTCATTCCATTCTCATCCTGTACCTGGAGCCTCTGTGTGGTAAGGTCCAAAGTCTAGTGTGCTTTAGTCCAAAACCCCCTCAGACTAAATCTTTCCTAACAAAGTTGGGGGTCTTAAAGGCTTATCGTCTGAAAGCTAGCAGCAATTTCATATCACGGGTGTTGCCTGCATTGGCACATGGTATCATGGATTGTGGAACTCTTGGGATGGTGGGTGTGCTGGCCCATTGTTGGCACTGGGTTTGAGAACTATAATCATATGCCAGGCTTAAGAGCCTCCAGCAGCTTGGGCTTATGGGACTCCAGTTCCTCCATGGTACTTGGAATTTGGTGCATGCTTCATTATCACCACAGGTTGTTTATTCTTTGGGTCTGTGCCAAGGTCATTGTGTAATTGACCTCATGTGTTACTTTTTCAGTGGATACATGCATTGAAACCTGTTGTATCAGGCATATTATACCAGAGCATTTTAAAATGCAATAACAGAAAAAGCATTGTATTAAATTATGATAGAAACACTCTAACTTTTGTTTGCCATCTAGCTAGATCTTATTCTTGTACATCCTTAGCATTCAGTGGCCTGGTACATATGGGCCTTTTAGGAGCCCTCGTCATGTGCTAGGGATTGGCTGAAGGTGGAGCGCCCACACGCAACGCAACCCTCACACATGACAAGGGAATAACAATGGTGGTGCACTGTATACATCGGTTCCACCATTGTTATGTAAGTGCTGCACAGTGTCTGCACAGAGCCATGGCTTCAAAAGAACCCACTTTTTGAGGCTCCTTTTTTCGCTGACGAGAAGCCTTATGGTTTGGCAGCTGAGGCTTCCCTCCGGCGGAAAAACAGGTGCACCAGTGTTAGTGTATTTATGTAGTGTATGTCTTGAAAGCCAGTGTGGTGTGGTGGATTAAGTGACTCTGGAGACCAGGGTTCACTTCCTTATTCAGCCATGGAAACACACTGGGTGACCTTGGGCAAGTCACACACTCGCAGTCCCAGAAAACTCCATTATATATTTGTCTTAGGGTCTCCATAAATCAGAAATGACTTGAAGGCACACAACAACAACAACCAAACAAACAAAAATGAAATAGAAGGGGTGGAAGGAGAAAGGAAGAGGCTGGAGTTGATGAAAGATAAGAAAGGGATGAGTTAAATGAAGTGGGAGGGGATGAGAAGAAGCTGAGATATGGATATGGATTTAGAATGTATGGATATGTATGTATTGTATCGATATCTTTCTTCCCATGTTGTGAGTGTTGTATATGTGGTTATTTTATGTTTGACTGATAAATTTGTTTTTTAAACAACAACAGTGTACTCCCTAGACTTTAGGAAAAAGCAACATGTGATGCTATGTTCACCATCCTTGATGTCTCTAACTGACCCAGATCAGAGCCTAGGTTTGGTTCAGCTAGCATGAAGTGGTTAGCGTGTCACGGTGCATGCTTTATAATCTGAGTGAAATTTGGTTGGCAGCAGCATTCGAAATGAGAAATGGATCTGCTAGAAATCCTGCTTTTAGAAAGCAGAATTAATGGGAATTCACTACCACAAAGGGTGAGGATGACGACTGGCTCAGATATTATTACAGAAAAATTACATGTGGAATGAATCTGTCAGTGGCAAGGAACGTTTAAGGGTAAGTAAAATTTCCAGGATGAGATGGATGGGCACACCCTTCTACTCAGCTAACAAAATTTCAGAGGAATCTGCATGGTTGCTATTGGAGACAGGAAAACGATATATTAGACAGAATGTAGTGTCATCTAGCAAGGCAATTTTTAAAATATTCTTAAGGTATCATCTAGTTGATTTGATTTAAATAAATGATCACTTCAAAACCACTTTATACTTCCTAATCAATGGCTCAGCCTAAAGCAAAGATGGGCAACCTCCAGTGTATCTGGCCTGAGGCTTTCTTTTGCCGCTATTGGAAAGAACAGGTTATTAAAGCCTGGGATCTGAGCTTTAGAGAACTGGGTTGCTAAGCTGCTGCATGGAACTGCCACTCAGCAAGCTATAGAACTGTGTCTTAAGGCTTGTCTACATGGACAGTTTCCCCAGATTCCCCCCATCATGTTTATATGACATAGGGCCAAAACCCAAAATTAGGTGTGCACTGTCTTCATGACGCTCATACTCAATTTGGTACTTTGTCCCTCTAATCCCCATTTAAACAATTCACCTTTTGGTATGAGTTTTTGGCTCTCTTCACAGCAACAATGGCAGCTGCCTTCACTTGCAAACCCTGCAAGCCACCCAGTGCCATCACTATGGCCATGAGTCACTCTGAGGTAAGCACAAGGTGCCCAAGATTGATAAGATGGCTGGGTGCCTTACTCTAATCTCAGCAATTAAACTGGGCAATGAATGGAGACCATGTGGGAAGGCAGCCCACATGAGATGTAGAGAGGAGATAGCAGGTATTTGGGACCAGAATATTTCAGAGGTATCCCTGAGTGTTCTGGCATGTGTAGAGCCACACTTTCTCTGATGCATAGAACTTAGCTCTGTGATAGCTTGGAAATTTGCCCACTTTCTATTGGTCTTTCCTGATGTAAAGGCATTTGTTCTATTTATGTCTGAAATGTGGCTCCGAAGATCCTTCCCAAGTTGGATGTTGCCCCTCCCCATAAAAGTTGGATGTTGTTCTTTCTCCCTCAAAAGCATGTGAACTTCCATGTGTATGCATGCACATACATACATATTTTTATTATTATTTATGAATTTATTTCTTACAGTATATCATCATATAATAAACAATCCGACAGTTCCTTGTATCTTCATTATACAATTGCTACATAAAGGTTACTGTATTTTCTAGGTTTAAAAAACAAATAAACTTCCAACATATAGCATATGCCTTACGTGTTCATTACCTTCTACACTATTGTTTCCTTACAAATTTAATATTCCTAGATAACTCCAGTCTCAATATTGCTTTATTATTTTAAATTTCTCTAACTTATCAGAGTTAAATAGTATTGCTTAGTAGTTCTTCTTTGTTTGTACTATCTTATATGTCTTTCCATCGATTTCCACAAAAAAATCTTTAGTGCCTCCCATTCTCTTTCCACCCTTTCCTCTCATCTTTTCCTTGAATAATATTTGTCAGTCTGTCCATTTCCATCATGTCACTGGCCGGTTACAAACCGGCACTTGGGACGTCCACAGGACGTCCCATTTTAAAAAAGGGGCATCTCTTCTAGACGCCCCTGGGTCTAATACGGACTCTGTCCGTACAATATGGCGCCGGCTGTTCCACACGGCCGGCGCCATCTTTACATATCGGATGCTGTGTGTCCAAACGTGTCACGGCGCCTGTGACGTCGCGAATGCCCCCCTGGCGCCTTGCGACGTCACAGAGGCGCCGCAGAAAGAAGCTCCATTTTGGAGCTTCTTTTTTGCTCCGCAAGGGAGCCGCGCGGTGTGGCTACGACGGCTCCCTTACGGAGCAAACGGCAGTGGCGGCAGACCGCCTCAAAGCGGCAGTCTATAACCCGCCATAGTTCTCTTCCAAACGAAATTTTAGTCCATTTGCAGATATTTACCATTCAGATGAGCCAAAAAGTAAAAAGAAAAGTGGAAGCCTTCCTTTGCTTCTCTCTGTTTTTGTGGGCTGTTCAGAGTCTACATAGGTCTTTCCCCAAAAGAAAACAGACACTGCACTTACTTTTCCATTTCTTTCTGGAGTTAAAGCAAAAGGCTGAATGACACCAAGATGCAAATGTTATTCTTCTTTGACGTTTCTAAGATGTTCTTATTAATGCTGTGTGGCGGTTGGGGCCATTTTCCGGAGAGCCTTCAAAGGCTGCCGAGCTGCACCTCTTGCTATTCGGAGCCGCGTCTCTCGTCCACCATCCTACGCCGTTTCCTCCTTCGAGCACCCTTTCTAACCCCCTTCTCCAGGGGTTATTAGTGGCGGTTTGCTGCTGCAATGGAGCCTCAGAGGGCGCGTCAATGGGTCCGGAGCGGGAGATCCTCCGTCGAGCGTCTGAGCACCGCCTTACCATGGCTGGAAGTTGCACATTCATACATCTTAAAGGAACTTTAAAGGAACTGATTATACATGGGTAGTGAGATAATTTGGAGCTATGATTAATCCTAGTAAAACTCTGGATTGACATCAGTGGAACATCTGGCCTAGGCAATAATCAGGGTAAAGAATTGGAGGTGTGAAAAACTATCATCAAATTGGTTGGTTGTTTCATCAATTTGTCTTTGCTGAGAAAAATCCTTCAGTGTCTCCCTGAAACACAAACATATGAACAAATGTATGAACATTCAGCCTTAGATAAAGTTTGGTGGCAATTCAAGACACACAGCTCTCAGTAGCTGTGCTCATTGAATCTTATTTCTTTGCCAGTTCCAACCAGGACAACAGTGCTATTGCATTTTTTCATATAGGTCCCAGAGAAAGATGTATCCATTTCCACTCTGCATGACAAGAAAGTCCATTGGAAATATGAGTTTCTAAATTGCCTCAGAATTATTCAGCTTGTATTCTCCAGCAGAAATTTATCTGGAATCTACTTTATGCTATATCACAGTGATGGTGAACCTTTTAGAGACCGAGTGCCCAAACTGCAACCCAAAACCTACTTACTTATTGCAAAGTGCCGTGCCACTCTGGCTTTCTAGTAACAAACTCTGTGCTGGGCCGACGGTACATGTGCCCACAGAGAGGGCTCTGAGTGCCACCTCTGGCATGCGTGCCATAGGTTCACCATCACTGCATATCAGATTACATACTCAGTGCTAACAGAGCCTTCTCCAGGCCATACATTGGGCATATGGAAAAGAGAAATATATTACAGATGCTGATTTCTTCTCTCTCTCTCTCTCTCTCTCTCTCTCTCTCTCATATTAAGACAGACCCTCAATGCCTCCTCTCACAAATGTCAAGTTTTATATAGTGGTGTTCCACACAATAGGTGACTTTCCTCTTTGTAGGCTCTGGTAGGGATGTAATCTTTATAAATTTTATTCTGACAGAGAAGAACAAACTATTTGGCCTTTTCCCCCCTTGCTGCAAGAAAGTTGTTGAAAATGGCATAGTTGTTGAAGACTATTCACAGTTTATGCCTTATTCTGTGCAAACACACACACACCACACACATTTTCTGTGCAAAAAAATGCTCATTTTTTCATGCACACTAGGGGAGTGTCTACACTGACAAAAAAATCCAGTTTACCTTTGGGTTACCCCAATCTGCAGTGACCACATCCGTGCATGCCCAGATTTACTTCTTAAAACCAGGATGAAACTGCACTTTGTTCTATGAATTAAAGCCCTGAGGTGATGAAAAGCCCCACATTTGGCCTCAGTAATCCCATACATAATAGATAGCTCTCTATGAAAGCTAGATGAGACCATTTTATTTGGCCGTTAGGTTAAGTTCTGAACAACAAAGATTTGTGGCATTCTTTTCATCAGCTTTCCAACCTGCTTTTCAACCATTTTTTAAAAATGTATTTTAAATATTCTTTCCATCTCTAGGCTCTGGTCAGAAATGCCGAGGTAGGTGACAGGTGGTTGTAATTACATAGTTCCTACCATTCAGCAGAACAACACTGTTTCTTCAGAGAATAGATTTGAGGGAGCTGCTAGCAAGGCATCAGAAGAGAGAATTAAAGTGCTTTGTGCTGCACCTGCTAAATTCTTATCAGTTGGCCTCAAGTTCAGTTGAGAAGATTACCCCATAGTCTGTAATGAAGAAATATGCAACTGCTCCAGTCAGCTTTTGTACTTGGGATGGAAGGGGGCACTAACATGTCCTTCACATCAGTCAATACAATTTCTTGAGGTGGTGTTCCCCTGTTCCCTTTCAGTACACCTGGGATCAAAGTCTGAATAAAACTTATTGAGAGCTCTTATACTTGCCCCAAAACAGCAAACAGAAATCTGATAAAGTAAAGTGATTTCTAAGAAAGCAAATGTGTAGGTGCTTTGTCCTTTTAAAAATGCAATTACACATATATATTTAGGGGGGAAATTATCTCTGGAACTTATGAACTGACATGATGAAGAAAGATAATGTGCCTGCATTTCAAAAGGAATATATTAACTTTTAAAATGGGAAATAGATGCTGTGGAGTGGCAGCATTGCAGGTTGAATATGATGATAATAAATATCCCCAAAAATTCTGGAGGCAGAAATGCTGACACTGTTGCTAGCAAATCTACTTAAAGAATTATTAAGCACAAGAAAATCTTCCCTCTGGAGCATCAGAAAGAAAACTGTGTCTGGTTTTAATGGCAGCATCTAATCCTGGAGTCTGACCCTGGTTGCCTCCTCAGCAAAATATCTGGACAAATAGATTAATTTATGAAAAGTCAGGAAAAGTTGTGAAATGTGTTGGAATCAAAGGGAGATTTATTTCTCGCCAGACTTTTTACTTCAGTCTTTTCAACAGTTGACAGATCTATACAGAGATAAAACCTCAGCCCTGTCAGCTAACTATAAACCATGCATTAATCAAATATAAATGGAAGCAGTGGAAAGATTTCTTTTCCTTTTCAAAGCTTCTAAATGTTTTGCTTTTCTTACATTGATGAGGGCAGTAAGTTATCAAAGGTTTAGTCCAGGAATAAACATGATGCAAATTTCTGCCACTGCCTGAATGGAGCACCTTCTCAAACAACAAGTTTTAGTTGCGAGCTAGAAAGTAAGTCAAAATGAAGTCTAAGAATTATTCCTCCCAAATGAAAATGTCCTTTCTCCCCCAAATTTCTAGCATTTCAGTTTAGAAATCCCATCAAAAGGCACAGGGAAAATTACCAAAGTAATCTCACCAGAGCAAATACTGTAGTTCCAGCTATGACTGTTTCACTCTTTGAGAAGATAGAAATTTGAGGACTGAAGTGACCTTTCATGGGGGGAGGGATAATTCTTATTGGGGGGCAACGTTCTAATTTCTCTCCCTCCAATAGCTACACCTCTGATTCAAGTTGCTGAAAAGATACAAGTAATATCACTTGGAATGTATAGCCAAAATTCTGGAAGGCAGTGATTCTCAGGGCTGTGGTGCAGAACTTCTCCAAGGAGATTCCATGAATGTCCAGGATACTGAGATGAGCCTTTGTCTTCCTATCAGGATTACTGAACATAGCTTGTCCCATCCCATCATAGAATCATAGAGTTGGAAGAGACCACAAGGGCCAACCAGTCCAACCCCCTGCCATGCAGTAAATCTCAATCAAAGCATCCCCAACAGATTGCCATCCAGCCTCTGTTTAAAGACTTCTAAGGAAGGAGACTCCACCACACTCAGAGGGAGTGTGTTCCACTGTCAAGCAGCCCTTACTGTCAGGAAGTTCCTTCTAATGTTGAGGTGGTACAGTTTGAATCCATTGTTCCGTGTTCTAGTCTCTGAAGCAGCAGAAAACAAGCTTGCTCCCTCCTCAATATGACACCCCTTCAAATATTTAAACAAGGCTATCATATCACCTCTTAACCTTCTCTTCTCCAGGCTAAACATCCCCAGCTCCCTAAGGTGTTCCTCGTGGGGCACGGTTTCCAAACCCTTCACCATCTTAGTTGCCCTCCTTTGGACACATTGCAGTTTCTCCACATCCTTTTTAAATTGTTGCGCCCAGAACTGGACACAATATTCCAGGTGGGGCCTGACCAAAGCAGAATAGAGTGGCACTATTACTTCTATTGATGCAACCTAAAATTGCATTGGCTTTTTTAGCTGCCCATCACACTGTTGACTCATGTTCAACTTATGGTCTACTTGGACTCCTAGATCCCTTTCACATGTAGTTTCATTCAGCCAGATGTCACCCATCCTATGTCTGTGTATTTCATTTTCCTGCCCTAAGTGCAGTACCTTACATTTCTCCGTGTTGAAAGTCATTTTATTAGCTTTGGCCCAGCTTTCTAGTCTATTCAGGTCATTTTGAATTTTGATCCTGTCCTCTGGGGTATTAACTACTCCCCCTAATTTGGTGTCATCTTCAAATTTGATAAGTATGTCCCCAATTTTGTCCTCCACGTCATTGATAAAAATGTTGAATAGCACTAGGCCCAGGACAGAACCCTGTGGGACCCCACTGGTCACTTCTCTCCAGGATGAAAAGGAGCCATTTTTGAGCACCCTTTGAGTTCAGCCAGTCAAGCTATTACAAATCCATGTAACAGTTAACATTTTCTAGCCCACATTTCACTAGCTTGTTTGGGGAACTCTGCCTTCCTGAAATCAAGATATACTATATCCACAGCATGCCCTTCATCTAACAAGCTGGTAATTTTATCAAAGAAAGAGATTAGATTTGTCTGGCATGACTTCTTTCTCTGAAACCCATGTTGACTTTTTGTGATTATGGAATTGCCTTCTAGTTGTTCACAGATTCTCTATTTAATGATCTGCGCTAGAATCTTTCCTGGTATAGATGTCAGATTAACTAGACGATAATTGTTGGGAACCTCTTTTCCTCCCTTTTTGAAGATGGGGACAACGTTTGCCCTCCTCCAGTCTGCTGGGACTTCTCCTGTTCTCCAGGAGTTCTCAAAAATTATTGCCAATGGCTCTGATACTAAATTTGCCAGTTCTTTTAATATTCTTGGATGTAGTTCATCTGGTCCTGGAGACTTATATTCATTTAGGTTAAACAGGTATTCCTGTAATATCTCTTTACTTATTCTGTGGTGAAGTTCCCCTATTCTGTCCTCTGCTCCATTATCCTCAGGTTGAGCACCCCTTTCCTTTTCTGAGAAGACTGAAGCAAAAAAGGTGTTAAGTAATTCTGCCTTTTCTCTGTCCCCTGTTAGCATTTTGCCATCTTCTGCACACAGTGGCCCTACTGTTTCATTCTTCTTTTTGCTGCAGATTTATCAAAAAAAAGTCCTTTTTATTGTTCTTAACATCTCTAGCAAGCCTGAGTTCATTCTGCGCTTTAGCTTTTCTGACTTTACCCTTACACATGCTAGCCATTTCTTTGAATTGCTCTTTGGTGATTTTCCCATTTTTCACTTTCTTATACATGTTACGTTTAAAACTTAGCTCAGTTGAAAGTTCTTTAGTCATCCATCCTGGTTTCTTGAGACATCTCCCATTTTTCTTCCTCCAGTCTAATATTGCCCTCCATAAAAATTCTTCTTTCAGAACTGTTACTTTGCAAGAAGTGGCAGAGTGTCTCAGGAGACAGACATTGTCACATTTTTCTTATGTAGAATGGGGAGAGGCATTGCTGGCAGAAGATGAATAGCTATAATGAACTAAACTGGTTAGTCTTAAAGGAGGCAAAAGTCTAGTTTCTCCTTTTCCTTCCAAAGAGTAACTCCTACCCCACCCCAGAATAAGTCTGAAACACTTAAAAAGGCTGTCTCAAAATTCATGTTGTTGTTGTTGTTGTTGTTGTTGTTGTTATGTTTTATTTATTTATTTATTTATTTATTTCCCATGCTTCTCCCAAGATTGGGATTTAGGACTTACAACATTAAAAAACAATACTTTTGTCAATAAAGCTCATCATTCACGTCTATTTGTGACTCACTCTTAACTCATGTGGAAAAGTATCAATGGATGTGGCAAGTGAAAACAGTATGTTTTGAACAGTAAGGGTTGGGCAACCTTAGAGTGGCTGAAACCTCAATTTTTAATATAATGAATATAATGTATTCTGCCATCCTTATCCAATATTGATGCTACTAGGCAGTTGACAGACTCATCTTGAAAATATATTGTGTAATGTATAAAGCATTAAATATCACAACATATATAGCATGTGATAGAAGACTGTTTTGATTGTATTATCTGCCTATCCAGAATTATTGGCTGAAGCCTGATTGCTATTTTTGTTTATAGCTATTGAAAATTAATTGAATAAAACAGCCAGTTTGACTTAAGGCTGCCTTACTGGAAATGCATTTGTGAAACTGAAAGAGCAGTAAAAAACATGATAATGAGTATTGCACCTCAACAACTTAGAAAGACACACATACACACACACAAAAGATGGTGTATGTACATGATTGTATTCAATGTCATACTAATTTTACACCTCTGAAGCTTTCTAATAAAAATACTCAAACTTGATAGTGAAAGAATGGACATAACCGTGTTAGTCTGGAATATCAGTATGTAAAAGGATGTTATAGCACCCTTGAGACTAACTATGGCGGGTTACAGACCGCCGAAAAGCGGCGGCCTGCACCTGCCCCTTTCCCCGCCGGATCGGGGCCTCAGTGGCCAGAGCGGCAGCCACTGAGGCCCCGATCCGCTGCTTTCCAGGCCGACGGAAAGTGGCAAAAGGCCACTTCCCGACGGCCTGGAAAGGGGTGTCCTTGGGGCTTCAAGCCCCAAGGACACCCCGTGGTGGCAAGGAGGAGCAGAAAGGGGCCACTCGGCCTCTTTCTCCTCTGTGTCGCTGGTGCAGCCATCTAAAGGCTGCGCCCAGTGACACAAAGCTGAAAGGAACTCCAAAACAGAGCTCCTTCTGGGGCCGCGGAAAGGGCGCACTAGGCGCCCTTGCGCAGCCCCACTACATCACAACTGCGCCGCCTCATTTGGAGGCAGTGTAGTCGTGACGTAGTCATGGCGGCAGCTGTGTGGAACGGCCGCCGCCATTTTCTACGTGCAGAGTGCGTATTAGGGTTAGGGGCATCCGAAAAGGATGCCCCTTTCTAACCCTAGTGCACGCTCGTCACGTGCTAGGGTGCCCATTTGTAACAGGCCTATGTGAAAGATGTAGCATGAGCTTTTACACATGATAGCAAAAAGGAATCAGCAGAAATATAAGGGACAATCCAGACAAAGTTATGTAACAGTGCAGTTTTACACTTGTCTACTCAAAAATCAGTCTCATTGTATTCAGTGCAGTTTACTTGTAAGTGAGCATAAAATTAAGAGTATTCCTAATATAAGGTGTAATACTTCATGATTATATTTGGAGTATTCTCATAAAGTTATTAGTGTTTCGCAAGTTTATATCATGTGTGCAAAAGATAGTTTCGGATAAATTACAGTAAAATAAATGGCTAAGCATCCTAACAATACACTAAAGAGGAAGGAAAATGGCACACAAATATTCCTATATCCATTCCAAACAGTTAGTATGCACAGTATGTATCAGTATCGGACAAGAAACACAAGTCCTTTTCTCAAATCACTTTGGCAGTGGATAACAATATGTGAATGCTGGAGAGTTCTCATTCCCATTGAGAAGTCCCAGTGTTCAAGGAAACATTTAGACATGTTTCCTTGCTCCCTTTCCACAAAGCCACACATTTCTATGGTAGTCTGAAAGTAAAGGCATACCTGCAGAAATATCAATGGCTATTCACATGAAGGCTTTCACGTGTTTGAAATATCAGTAGAATTGAGTCTCCCAGCTGCACACATACCTTTCTTATCTTTTACACTAAAGATAGTGTCAGGAGCAGTGTGTCTGATGCTGGGATTTACATTCCTCCCTCTGGTAATGGGATACTCCTTGAATGTGAGCACTGCAGAGTAGGGAGGGAGTAATTATATCATGTCTGTTGAGTACTTTCCATTTAGTAAGTTGTTTGCTTCCATAATATTCTGGGATGATTGCTAGATGTTTCTTCAGCTCCATAAGAGAAATAAATAGCCAGAGATACATTCTAGTACAGCTAGATTAATAAAATCCATGCCAAGCAAAATGGAGAGTAAAGCCTTCTAAATTTAAAGTTATCTAATTTTCTAATGTCAGCCGATTGGTAATCCAGGCAGGGGTACTTGCTTGATATTACATTTTCAAATAAAGTAAGTCACTTTCTCCTTTCTGTTTTGTATCTAACAAAGTCTTCCACTTAATTATTGCTTCCTTCCATTCTAAATCAAGTTTTTCATATCTTTTTGCCACAATGCAAGGGGTTTTCATTAAGTATTGGCAGGTTTCGAAAGGGAAAGAGCATTTTTAGTAAAATTACCATTTTAATTGCTGTTATCTTCCCAAAAGAGTGAGATGAAGTTTTGACCAATTTCCCAAATATTTTTAAAAATATTTTTCCATGAGTTGTAGCTGTTAAAGAGTTTCAGATTTCTTTTTGTCAGCCAGGTCCCTAAATACTTTACTTTTTTTTCAATTTTGCAGCCTGTTTTGTCCTTAATGAGTATTTTCCAGTTTGGAAATATTTTTTTATTTTGCAAACATAACTGTCTTCTCTCTGTTTATTTTAAATGCTGAAAATTGATAAAACTTATTGAGAACTCCATCAGTTTAGCCATTCTTACCTACAGAAAGATGACTAAATCACCTACAAATGCCTTCAACTTGTATACCAGATCTTTTCCTTGAATATCAGGATCTTGATTAATGATGTTATTGAGAATCTTCAGAACTGTTATAAACAAAAAAGATGACAGAAGACAAGTTAATTTCTAAGGTTTTTGCTTTGTTTTGTTTTTCTCCATTTATTATTAGTTGTGCATACTGTCTTTTGTAAATGTTTCTTATCCAGTTAAGGAAGTTATTCCCCACTTTCATTCTCTCAAAAGTCTCTACCATGCAGTCCCATTTGATATTGTCAAATACTTTCTCTTGTTCAGAGTAGCATATTTTAACAATAAAGAGAACTATTGTGTAATTTGTAATGCCTTTGTGTTGGGTTTTAAGCTGCATGCTATATTTCTGGTGTCTTTCACATAGGAAAGTGTTAAATCTGGAGTGGATTACCTAAATAGTTGCTTGCCCACTGTTGGTGTTTGACTTGGTCAAGGAGATCTGGGCTTTGAGATTTTGCATTTTTGAATATTATACTACCTGTATATCTTGGCAAATCTTTTATATATAGCCATCAGTGATGCAAATCTCAATGTAGTTTCATCCACACTTTTGCACCTGGGGATCAGGAAGAGAAAGCTGGGGTGGGGAAAAGAATTCTTAACACGCAATAAAAATATTCAGACCAAAGTGAGCGTTATTTCTTAGGGCAGGAGACTGGGAACTAGTTTCACAGCATTTCCATATGGGTCATTCCAGTATATCAGCCTCCCTACACAGCAAGCCAGCTGTCCACAATGACAAGAAAATTGGTGAATTAACACTACTCATGTGTTTAGTTGCATTGTTGTCAAACGTAGAAGTCTTTGTCAAGCCTGCAAACATCAGTGAAATCCTCTACCTGATAGCTTGAAGCAGTGAGTCCACTGAAGTCACCGAAGAAGTAAAAATGTCTTGGGTTTAAGTTCTCCCCCCCCCAAAAAAAAACCCCAAACACCTGTGATTATCAATCAATCAGTTTTTATTCATGCTTAAGCCAAAGGCCATTCGCATGATTAAAGTGTAAAATCAATGACAGAAATTCAGAATTATAAAATGCTCCATCAAATAGCTAACATCCAAATTTTATACATTAAACATAATAAAATTCCAGACAATTAAATAAAACAACATTAAAAAGAACTTCAAAGTGATTATATGTGGAGTTGTTATTCACATGGAGTGGAAGAGTGTGTCGGCATAGTCAACAACTAGATGCTGTGTTGACAAAGATAGCCCCACCATCATGATCTTGATCCTCTGGATCATTAATTCTCCAAATACTGATTGATTGCTAATTTGTTTGCTCCTGTTATTAGGAGAGAGGTGTATATGTATGTGTGTTTACAGTATATAAGCCAAGCATGGTTGCTAGACTCAATTTAAAATGATGTGTCTAATTAAGGATGATTGGCTGGACTTCAACTTTAGTATAGAAACTAAATGTTATTGCAAGTTCCTGATTTCGGTTCAGCTTTCTTCCCCTATTTGTTTTTCGTTTAATGATGAATTATTTGCATATATGCAGTATGCTGCTATGAAGTACGTCTAGAAATGGCACAGTAAATAAGGTGATCTGTATGCTTACAATGTGTGCTACACATAAAAAAGTGTGTGCTTGTGGTGGATATCTCTCTTTTGTTATGACAAGTGAGTTTCTGGCTGCAGGTTTCCCAGTGACATTATAAATAGTCCATTTTGGCATTTGTTTTGTTTTCCTACTCTTTGGAGTAGTTTCAAGCCAGTGTTTCAAGCACAAATTTATCTCCATTACAAATAATTCCACACACATAAATACGCACAGTGAGGGCTGAATGTCATTGGAGAAAAGGTTACTGTAACGTCTGAATTCTCAATTCTTTATGCATATCAGTCATTAAAACTATATTCTTGCTGCTGAAAACTTCCCAAAGCTTTAAACAGAAAGGGTATAGTAAGGAATAGAAATATTTATGTGCATTACTAGGGAGAAATGGAGACAGGAGGCTTTGTCCCCAGCAAATGGAAAGAAGAAAAGTTTAATTATGTCATGTATCACTCTGTGGTTTCTGAAAATAGGAGGCACACATTTTCAGGATTACCATGGTCTCCTCCTCTTGTCTGCTACTGTTATCATGTTAATGACAGTAGGATCCAGGACTAGTTTATGAGTGTCACACTCTTCCCAGATAACCAGGAAATTGACCCACCTCGATCATCAAAAAGGGAGAGGCAGGATGCAAATAAATATTGTATTATTTATTATATACCATACTTTCTTGGCATTCTCTCTCCCTTTTTCTTTCTTTTAATTTTAAGAAGGTGGCTTGGGGGGAAGTGAATAGATAAAATGCTGTAGTCCTCCACTCTCACCAGTCTCCTTGCTCAGGAGTCTGGAATCAGCAGTGTATTCTGCTTTCTGGATTCAATTAGAATGGGAAGGGAGCTACACTCACATACCCTCCACTGTGACTGATTTGGCAGAGAGAGTCATAATCGATCCTTTGACATCCCATTTTTTCAGCTGCATTTAATATGTCCCAGTTTCTCTCTTCTCCTCTCACTTTCCATCTTTGTCCTTAGCTTACTGTAATCACTGCAAAGAGAGCTCAGAATACAAAGGCAGTTCATATTCAGTTAGCATATTCATTTGACTCACTGGGAGGAAAAAGAGAGGATGAAACAGAATCCTGGCCTTCCCAGAGTACATAGATAAAAGTAAATTGCAGCAAATTGCTGCTGCTTGTTTACTCTTCCTCATTAACAGCTTGATGACCTTGACCACACTTTGATGCTGCTTGGCCACATGTGTCCTCCCTCTCATCTGTGAAATGTTGCAGTATGTGCAATTGTTTGATCTCAGACAAAAGAATAACATTCCAAATTTTATTTCCATCTAATAATAACCCAACTGTTTCCCAACGCTAGTTATGCATTTCTCAAGGAAGTGTGTATGTGTGTGTGCTCTTCATATTGGTATAGAGAGCTGAGTATGGGTGAAGCCATAGCCAGACAACAGTATAAAAACTTGCTTCTACACTTTGTACCAATAGCAGGTGTAAGAACACTTAGAAATATAATGTTCAGATTGGCCTTCAGATACAACTTGAGGTGTCTTGCCGTAATGTTAAATAACAAAATAATACAATTAACATTGAAAATATCAAAAGTTATATCAGAATTAATTTAACAGTCCAATTCAAGCACAATTTATTTAAAAAATGTTTCTAAATTAATGATAGAATAACATCACTCTGGCAATAATAAGCCCATTCTTTGGAAACAGATCAAATTCTCTTGTACTTGCCAGGACAAGGAAGAGGAGTCCACCTTAGCTCTACTTGGTAGAGAGTTCCAGAGACTGAGAACCATGGATCTATGGGAGATATCTTACTTTGGTATTCTACTAAACCCAGAATTATAATAGTAGAAATATAGCTTGTGAGAAACAGAAACATTTCTGAAATGGGCCTAGGACACTAAACCTATTATTAGGTGTCTAGAAATAATGATATTTTGTGTATATAGCAGAGTAAGAGTATTTCCCTTCCCTTACTGACCAGGCAGAATATCTCTGGCCTGCATTAGACCCCTGATTTAGATCTCAATGGAGTTTTATAAACTGAGATGGTTGAGTTTTTACATACACACTGCAGCTTTTAAGATCGTGGACTTAAATCATCACAGCCATGAAAAGAGTGAATTGTCAGAAACAATTGTTTCTGGTTTATCTTAAAGCCATGGTTCTGGACCTTGTATTCTGTGCAAAACTTGCCAAGTATGTGATAGTATGCAACATTTAGAAAGTAGTGCTCAAGTGCTGAGACTTCATATTTCTACCAGAAACTTGATATTAAAAAATCTTGGCAGAAGTCCTTTCCCATAGGCATTTGTCTTTTTCTCCTTCTTTCTTTCTTGTTTGTTTTTAGAAGCCTTGAAGCAAAATTGTCTTCACTGCACTGTACTAATCTAATCTAGGCAAGAGAGACATCAGATAAACATTTTATTTCTTCTTCCTTCTCCTTATCCTCTCAGATTCCATCCTCTGAAGGTCCAGGCAAGGACATTTTGGCACCTGAAACAAAGGGAAGATTTCCCATCTCATAAAAAGAAAAGAAAAATATGGGAATAATTGCAATGTGATACGGTTTTAAAAGTCCAAGACAGACATTGTGAAGTAGTGGTTTGAATGCTGGATGAGGTCTCTAAAAGCCATGGTTTGAATTTCTGCTTCGTTGTGGAAACTCACTGAGTGACCTTGGAAGAACACATTCAGCCACAGAGGAAAGCAATGAGAAACCTTGCATGAAGTGCTGGGGAGAGTAGAAAAAAATGAGCTCCAGAACAATTACAATTGTATTCTGTTAGATGTCTTGGACTCTGAAAGGGGTAGAGAAATAGCTAAGCCAAACTGAAAGCTGTTACAGTGGTATATACCACAGTGCACCCTTTTTTTACGTGGGGGTTCCATTCCGGACCCCCCATGAAAAGAAAAATGTGTATGCTCGAGCCCCATTGAAAATAATGGGATGTGCCGCCCCTTGTGCCCCATGCGCTCCTGTGGGCTCCCTGGTGACTTTCAGCGTATGCTGAAAGCTACGTATGGTGCATCTGCGTATGACATGGGTGCACTGTATCCAAAGTAAACTCAGATTGAGATGGCAGGGGTAGGCAACAATACAAAAATTGCCATGCCTGAAACCATTTTCAATCATAAACCTTTGATAAGACTAACAACCTGATGCCATACAGTTTTTACACAATTACTCAAGTAACACAAGATATGATGATAACAGAAGCCTTGGAAAGATTCAGGAAGTGTCTGGAGAAGAAACCTACACCTTTTTTCTTTGATATTTGGTTCCCATTCAGTGATGAGCCTGAAATAACTGAGTCAGTTGAACCACTGGCCTGGAACAGGCCACCCGAAAAGGGCGGCCTGCCGGTGACCTTTTTTCTTCCGGAGGGAAGCCGCAGCTGCCAAATCGTGTGGCTTCCCTCCAGAGGAAAAAGAACCCAGGAAAAGCGTGCAGGTGCCACGTGTCAGTTATGTAACAATGGTGACGCCCGTGTACACAGAGCGCTGCCATTGTTACGCTGCCACTGTGTATTAGGCAAAGGGTCTGTGTGGTTGCTGCATGGTCCTTAACCCTAAAATCAGTGCTGGTACGCTTCTTGTTGGTGGTATGTACCGCATCACTGATAACCTGATCCCAAGGACAAACAGTGTTTGATCTAACCACTCTCTACAACACATTGGCTGTCACAATACTGGAATCTGTTACATAGGTGATGGGATAAAGGGGAAAACATTGAACTCTATACGGTGGGTGAAGCTACTACATGTGGCACAAAGATGGGATTCCCAAACTGTATTCTGTCACTGTGTGACATAAAAAGGAGAAGGGATTTGCAACTCAATGTCAAAAGTGGCAGAGGGAGACCCTATAGCAAAACTGGTGGGTGGGAGAGAAGAGAGGGTGTATTAGTCCTGCTTTTTTTTTTTTTTTTGGCTGACAAATGTGTTATTTACAGTTGATAGTAAAAATTTTGAAACAAATTCTTTAAGAATAAAACAAAGCAAATTATCTGTAATTGTGGCAGTAAGGTCACTCTAATATTTTTGTTCCCAGGATAGCTTTATCTTGGGGAGAAGACTTCTTTTGGAAACTCAATAAGTTATTTATTTGAAAAGTGTGTATGCTGGAAGCTATGCCCCAGGGTGGCTTGTGGAGGTTGCTTTTGTTTTGGTGTTTTTGGCATTGTTGTTGTTTAAGGAACAAGTAGAACAATTGTAAAACACCAGTGAATTTGTGCTCAGCAAGTCAAATTTCCTATGCCTGTCAGCGATGAAGGAACTCAGCCAATGGCCAATAATTTTGCATAAGTGTCCTCTGTAAGAGATTGTTTTAAAAGAAAGCAAAAGAAATGTGCAGCACAGAGATCAGACAAGCTACAAGGTCAGAGTCTGTGCTCTGAAGAAGGGAGAAAGAAAAAGAAAAAGAAAGGAAAAGGGAGAAATCCCCATATTGCCTGTTCTCATGCAATATCAATCATACTGGTACTAAGTGAGTATTAACGCCAACTCTATTTTGAGGTAGTAAAATATTCCATAAATTAATTATGTCTGATTTCTTGACATTTCACAGTGCAGAAGGCAATATAACTGGTCTCACTTTGGACTTTCACACTGCAGCTAATACTTTATGGTGCATTGCTCTTAATGGCGCCTATGTGATAAAACTGACTGTATTACTATGCAGAAGGGAGCCTTTGGTGACCTGGAATTTATGAATAAAGATACAGGGAAGTAAAGAAAAGATCAATGTAATACGACAGATGTGAGAGCCAGTGTGGCATAGTGATTTGAGGCTTGGTCTATGACTGTAGACTAGAGCCTTGGGATTTGAAAATCCATTTGCCCATAGAAACTGACTGGTTACCTTGGGCAGCTAACTCACACTCTCTCAGCCTTGGGGGAAGGGAATGGCAAGCCCTCTATGAAGAAATCTTGCCAAGAAAAGCCTGTGATAGTTTTGCTGTTGCCTAACCCTAAGTTGGAAACCTAACAACAACAACAGAATGTCAGGGGCAGGACGAAATACAGGTGGTGTTAATGCCTTCTTATTATTGAAAGTCATTATCCAAAACCATCCTAGAATGTGAACATTCGTAAGTCTGTCTGTCTGTCTCTTTCTTCATACTCTTAGAGGTACTGGGGAAAAAATCCTGCCATTACAGCCTATAGTGGTAGAGATGTGTTTGCTGGTTTAAAGGGAAATGGGGATAGTATAAAATGTCAAGGCATTTAGTGCTGTGACTGAGAATGTGGAGGGTGTATATAAGGCTATTTAAGGCCTCACCACCCCGTCCTTCTTTTTTGCTTTTTTGAGTCACTCCACCCTCCTGCCTCTACCACAGTGTGAGCTTTGCTGGTCACTATGGGGCTGGGTAGTGATCCTCCCTCTTTTTTCCTTACTTCATACTGGTTTTGGGGACCTTGATGATTAGCTTAGGGTTGTGACTTAAATAGTCATTTGGAAGGCAGTTGGGGAGTTAAAGGGTTTTAGTGAACACCTATGGCACTCCTTTTTGGTGAAGGAGAGGCTTCTAGAACTGCTTATTGAGTCCATGTGACTATTGGGGGGAGGGAGACCTTTCTTGGGGATGGCCTGAGAGCTAAATTCTCACTTTGACTTGAGGGAGGGAATCTCAGGTTGACCTTCCAGTTGTGGGTCAGCTGGGGAGCAACCCACCTTTTGGGTTCTCCTTGAGATTCAGGTGTTTTGATAAGCTGTAGATTAGGTCTGGGGGAAGACTACCTGCTTCAGATGCTCCCATACTAGGTTGCTCCTTTGCAGCTCTCAAGGGGGAAACAATAAATAGAACAGATTTAAGGAAAGTGCCCCCCCCCCTTTTACAATCCAACTTACTGTGTCTAGTTTCATTATTTCCCAGGTTCATCAACAAATGCTTTTGAACTCCCCCCCTCCCCATGCACTTTGAAAACAAGTTTTCACATAGTTTTGAGAAACACATTCCCAGGGCCATACAAGAATTTCCAGGGCAGAACTAATTATCCAGTCCTTTTGGACCACAGTCCATAGCAGGATGGGAGAACAAGGTGACCTGCTCTTAGAAGAAAACTTCATGAAGTATTTGGAGCAGAGAGCGTAGCAAGTATGGCAAACTGTTATTTGAATAGTCATGTTCTATTTAGCTTCAGATTGCCTTATGGTCCTCCTTTAAAAATAACTAGTTCCAGGGCTTATTTAGCAGACCCCCCCACACACACCCCTTTAAAAGTTTGGTTTAAATCTACTCATACTGAACTTCACTTGATCAATTTGTGCCCTTTTTTAGTATTTGAGGCTTTAAATGTTACTTTATTGTCATAGATCTTTGAAATTTTAATTCAAAGGTAAACAATCATTTAACATTTCATAAGTTTTGCAACAGATAACCATCGTCTCTTTTTGGTGTTATTTAGAATTGGAATTATTATGGAGATTATTGTGTTCAGAAGAGCTGAATGTGTGTTTACATTTAGATTTGGGCTCTTTTAAAAGCCCTTCTTGTTGTTGTGTGTTTTCAAGTCATTTCTAACTTTGGCGGACCTAAGGTGGACCTATCATGGGGTTTTCTTGGCAAGATTTGTTTGGAGAGTTTGTCATTCTCTTTGCTGAGGTTGAGTGTGTGTGCCTTGGCCAAGATTATCCAGTGGGTTTCTATGGCTGAGCAAGGATTCAAACCCTGTTCTCTGCAGTTGTAGCCCAGGGCTACACCACACTGGCTCCCAAGGTAAACCGAGGTCATGTTTAGGCTACTTCAGTTAGTAAATCATAGTTAGGACTAGCCCCAGTTTGTCCAGATAGAGAGAAATGATAACACAATTGTTAGTTGAAAAAGAAAAGCTTTGGGGAGAAAAAAGGTGAATGTGCAAGCCCAGGTTTCATCCACTTTCATTCATGCAACAAAAACTCATACTATATTTTATATCCATACTCATTCATTACTTTGGTTAAAGATTTTAATGAGTGAAAGACTGAGGAACTAGGAATTTCCTGAGTCACACACTCAGATGGTTGTTCTGATATTTTGGCGATCCCTATTCTACTATCTTTTCTTTTACGTTGCATGGCACATGTGATTAGTTGATTGTTTGTAATTAATTAATACTCTTGTGGAAAATCAATCTGATCACCTCACTGACAAAAAAGGAGCTGTATCTTCTGGAGGTTAATGTATAATTCTGTCTATTCTCATCATTTAAACTGCATAATAAGCTATAATGTAACTGGGTTAAAAGTCAGGCTGTCCCTGTATGAAAGTACTGTATATTATGGAACCAGTGCCAGGGAATATGATTGGTACTGTCCACATTAGTAGCCTCTCAAAATGAAACCCCATTCATTTATGGAAATGAGGCTTATCAGGCCTTGCACATTTAATGGAAGCATTAAAAATGAGTATAGAAAGCACTTATGTGAAACAGGTAATCAATTACTAATCAAAGTGAACTACTTGGGAAACTCTTCTTATTCACAGTTTTCTTGGGTAGTAAAAGTTAAAATTTATAATGGTAGAATTATACCTGAAGTTATGTGACCCAACATATCTAGTGGCCCTTGCTGATCCTGACATAATGCCTTTATCTGTATGTTTGTTTTATAAATAACAGACTAAGTTGCATGGGGTAAGCTTCTTCTTCATGAAATCCCTCAGATCTGTAAGGCTGGTGCTGAAAAGTTGGTATCCAGAATTCAGCACTGAAATAATATTGAACTTGTGTTTACAAGGACCTTCTCTGCATCAACATGGGCTATACTAAATGTTGCTTACATTATGTCTCTGCTATTGCTGTCACATTATGATGTCACAGGTGAATTGACAAAAATAAAGCAGCAAATTCAGAGCAAGAATGAAATAAGTCAATAGTTACATCCCTAAAGCCACCCCAGTAAAAGAGTTTGTTATGATTAAAGTTCCAATCATGTCTAAATATGTTTGGGAGAAAGTTACATTGAACTCAGAAAGTTTGATTTATAAGTAAATATATATATATATAGAAACAGATCTCATAGTACTGTCTGTATAAAGAGTAGTGAACCTGTAGCATTCCAGATGATGAACTACAAGTTCCATGATTACATACCATTGGCTTGCCACAACACCTGGATGAGCTTAGCCCCTCATCTCTTGCTTTTATTCTGCATTTAAAATGCTAGGCAATGTATTACAATATATCTGATATAGTTGCAATATTGCTATCAATATATATGCAAGTTACTGAGAACTTTCAACCTTGGAAAACTATTAAAATTCACATCCAAAAGATGAAAAACTACAAAGTAGTTTGCACATTCTTGAATGTAGATATAGGCCTGTTACAGACTGCCAAAATAAAGCTGCTTCGGGTCTCTTTGGAGGTATGCTGTTTAAATGATGCATGCATCCTAAGAATCCGGAAGCTGCACCAAAGCTGCACTCCAGTGCTTAGGAATGGAGTGTGGCTTTGGCGCGACCTCCGGACTCTTAGGACCCATGCATCATTTAAATGGCATACCTCCAAAGAGACCCGAAGCAGCTTTATTTTGGCAGTCTGTAACAGGCCATAGATCCCATGGTTGCCAAGAATGAATTCAAGTTGGCTCTTCTCAATAAAGCTACTTTTTTAGAAATCTCATCCAATGAAGCCAGAATACTCTGTCTCCAGATGCCTAGAGTTAACATGCAAGTCAACATGCAAGAATGTGTTTCCATGATGCCTAGGGCCTAGTCCATTTACTGTATCCACGTTCAGAGAGCTTTCTGCAGCCATGTCTCTGTTTTTCCTTCAGTAAGGATAGCACACACACACATCCAGGTACTAAGCCTTCTCTGACATGCATGGTCACAGCTCTTCCCATGCTCACAGGCACTCAAGGGATATTATATCACTTTGATAATGGACTAGGAGAATTAAACAGCAGCTTCCTCCAATTAAGACAAAACCCTTGTCTGTGTCTGGTTCATCTGCCTAAGGCAATGCTGTTCATGCTGCTCTGGATAGTTGAATTTTTGAAGAAGCAGTCTCGAAGCTTGAGGCTGTTCCTTGATCTGCTCTGGTCACTCATGGCAGATATTACTGTGATTACACAGAGTACCTTTAAGCAACATTTGTCAGCTGTGAGCCCATCTAAGAAAAAGTAGCTCAGCCTTTGAGATCTATGCTTCGGTAGTCTTTGGTAACTTCTAGGGATGTAATTCTTTCCTTCTCCCTCCCTTTAAGGAAGCAACAAGTCATTTTTTGCAAAGTTCTTCTCACTATAAGAAATTCTTCAAAAACTGCAGACTTCAACAGCTATTAGTAGTTTGAGACTTATTCTGCTCAAAAGTTGCAAATGATTTGTTCAATACAGCCTTTTCCATGCAGAAAATACTTCCAGAACATAAAATGCTGTATCTTCCATAGAAAATTCTTTTTGCCCCAACAACATACAGTTTTCACACAGAATAATTCCAGAACTGAAAAGAATCTCGTGAATCTCTTATCCCCACCACCACCATGTTTTTGAATCTTTAAAACTTCTCCAAAGGGCTAAAAAACCTGCCACAGAAGCACTGGGAACAGCATGGAGGAATGCAGGGGGGAGAATAAACAAGGCCAAGCATGTTAGTGGACATCTGCTAGTATGACACAGGAATTTAGTCACCACACCTACTCTGACTCCTACTCTTATTTTTACTTCATCTCCTCCTCCTTTTCCTGTTCTTTGTAATATTCGCTCAAGGTTCCTATTGAAACATATTATGGAATAAAAAAAATAGCGAAAGAGAAAAACAATCAATTCAACATTCTCATACCTCACAGTGGCATGGCCCTGGTATACATGTGCCCATCAGAGAAAGGGAAAATGGAGCTATGGTGGGCCCTCTGGAGGTTCCACTGCCTTCCCCACACTCATGCTTGGCAACCAAGATGAACGAAAGCAAGCTGCAAGTGGACAAAGGCTAGAACACTATGGCTTCCTGAATGTTCTTCACTAAAATGTTGAGTTTGAGATGAGGAACTGAGCTGTGCCTGTGTGACAAATGGCATAGCTACCTAATATTATGAACCTATTTGATTTCATTTGTTGTCCTTCACAGCAATACCTTTGATTTTACTTTGTTGGTTGCTTTGTTTGCTTCAGTGTGTTCAGTACTGTCAAATGGGTAGTACTATGAATCTGATTTGATATGAAAATAGGGGGAAAGCTGTTTGTGGATGAATCTGTTTCCCCCTCCCCCCAAAAGAAAACCACATGAGAGGGGAATACTTCTCACTGCTATATTGTTCTGCTTCTCACTTTAATGTTAGAAGATGCAGGTGTGCAGTCAGGTTTTAAAATGCATCAGGGGATAACATACTCTTCTCAGACATACATGCTGATTTTACTTTACCCAGTTTTAAAACAACAGCATCTATAGCAGATTAACATTTTATTTCCCTCAAGAGTGTTTGTCTCCATGGCCTTTTTCAAAAGATCAGATCTGAACTGGATATGATCCAGCTCACCTGCTTGTTTGCTATATAAACCAGAGATTTCATTGATCTCTACAGAATGTCAATAGAATAGGAGCAACAGAACATATTGTGTTTGTATCTGACCTACAAGAAGGTCATTGAAAGCCCAGAATTGGTGAGGTGTTGGACATCTTTCCGGTCTTGCTCAGAATACTCACCTTGCTTAGAATTCATCCCCTCTTGCAAGCATAGATGCATTTGAGAGCAAGAATAAAAAGCTTGAGTCTTTCCTGAGTTTTTTTGAGTTCAACTAATATCAGTCCCAGTGAGTACAATATGTGGACAGAGTAGGTGGAAATTGTTGTCCTAAAACATCTTGAGGGCCATATTTTCTGTGTCTCTGTTCGAAAGCATGTAAGAAACTTTACCAAGTTCTGTTCCTGTTTTACAAGAAAACTCCATTTTACAGAATTGCCCTGGCATTTGAGGAGGTAATGAAAGTCTCAAGTTGCTCCTACTATCTCTTGCCCCAGACTGAAAGCATGGAAGGTCTATTAGCACTGGGGCTTTCTAGCCCAACCACGTGACTAGATAATACACAATAGCCAAGGTCTGCATCATGTTAAAATTAACAATGTTGATGGAATTCTGCCATTATTGTTATGATGCCTCCTCCCCAAAACCACACCTTTTTAGCTTGGTAGTGACCCAACTGTAGGGTTTCCAAAGTGCTACAGATCAAGGAACCCTTAGAGAACCTAAACCCTAACTAATTTTATGTAATTATTATTGCCAAATATATTTAAACACACTGAGTTAATTGTTAAGGCAAATATATTATTAACTTTAAATGATATCCTAGAATTATACAATATGTTAAGCTACATGTTATACACGTGGGTATCAACTGGAATTTAGTTCCAGGACCCCCTGTGGATAAAATCTGTAGATATTCAAGCCCCATTATATACAATGGCACAGTAATATGTTGTCCCTTATATAAAATGGGAAATCAAGGTTGTGTGTGAGAGAAAGTTTTAATATTTTCAAACCATTGATGGTTAAATCCACGCATGCAGAATCCATGGATACAAGGGGTTGACGGTATTATTAATTTTGAATGAAATCCTAGGAGAATATGACATGGATCTGGGAGTCCAAGGAGACCACAAGTTGAACATGAGTCAACAGTGCGATGCAGCAGCTAACAAGGCCAATGTGATTTTAGGCTAGCTTGTTTTCTGCTGCTCCAGAGACTAGGACCCGGAGCAATGGATGCAAGCTACAGCATAAGTGATTCCACCTCAGTATTAGGAGGAACTTGATGACAGTAAGGGCTGTTCGACAGTGGAACACACTTCCTCAGAGTGTGGTGGAATTTCTTTCCTTGGAGGTCTTTAAACAGAGGCTGGATGGCCATCTGTCAGAGATGCTTTGATTGGGAGTTCCTGCATGGCAGGGAGGTTGAACTGGATGGCCCTTGTGGTCTCTTCCAACTCTATGATTCTATGGTACTGTGATTCCTATCACTGCCAGCAGCAGCACAGTTTGTTGTTTCTCTATATTGAAGCTTGGTTTTTGTTTGTTTGTATTTTGTTTTTACAACTGCTGCTGCTAGTAGTGTATCGGGGGGGGGGGGGGGGGTGGATATCTAACTGATTCATCTGATGGATTTCTGAAATGGCAGAGGTGAACCAAAGTAACATCAAAACCAGCTCCTGAAATAATCTGCAAACTGGTATTATCGGGGATCCTGGAAACAGAGTTCAGTCTACCCCACTTCAGTGCTATCTTCCCCCGCTCCCCATTTTTGCACAACTAACTTCTTGTTACTATTTTGAAGATCTCCATCTAGTTGGAGTACTTCATAGAAATTGTCTGTCCTCACTCCTTTTCAGCTCTTGATTTCTTCACTTATACTCCCAGTGCTGTACATTTGTCTCATTAAGTTTAGACTTAGGCCCAGCAGCTCAGAATCACATAACTAACTGAGTCCTTCCATTGGCCTCCCTCCTAACACCAACCAGTAACAGACAAGCCGAGAACAGAGCAACCTAACCTATTTGCAACTTTCTATTTGCAGCATTTCTGGCCTGTGTTAAATTAGACACTGCCTATTGTTATGTTTAGCCTCATTGGACTAAATATTAATTAACTGTACCAATGGATTAATCATTAACTTTCCTGTTTTATGAGCTCTGGGAAGTGCATAGGCACCTGCAATCAGCATACAGAAAGCCGTTGTACTAGAAAGACCTGAGCATTCATTTCCTTCAGTCCTCAGTGACACAACTGAATCTTGAAATGGGACAATGTAAAAGTCAGGCAAGCATAATGAGGTGCATAGGAGAATTCAATACAGACATTACACCACAACAGACAAATCAATGGAAAAGATTTGCAGGTTGGCATGAATCATGCTAAGTCACAATTGTGATGGTTTCTGTCTAGGCAACGCCTGATGAAGATTGATTAGACCTGCTCCTCTTCAGTGTGTAAGGAAAGTCTTTAACTGATTTAAGTGGGCTTGTTGCTGGCATTGCTTCCATTTCCTTGAACTTATTCACAGCTTTCTAATCCAAGAAATACTGGCCTTTCAACTGCAGTACTAAATGAGAACATTGTTGCTGATTCTTCTGTGGTGGGTATCCTTAGGCATTAATATCCCTGGATTTACTGCTTATATTCACTGATGTTTCTAAAGCAATAAGGTCTGTTCTTGCTTCAGTTGATTGCATGCTAGCAGTAAATGTTATCATACCATGAAACACTGGTGAGATATTCTGAAATTTCATAGAGAGGAAGAGATATTTTATCTCCCAAAGTGTACTTGAATTTTAACTGAAAAGGAGCATTTTAATTGGGGTTGCCAAACTGAATACAGGACAGGGCTCCTGTGTCTTTAAACAGTTAACAAATTCTGGAGCAGAAGGATGTGGCTTAATCTTCCACCAGGTAGAACTAGTCAAGCTTTCCTTGTGCACTCCCATCATATTTAAAGTATTGCACCCCTTTCCAACATTGCTGAGTGTCTGTTTATAGAGTAATAGCTAAACACTTCAGCACTACTACCCCACTTTCTACTGTTCAGTGAATAACCATGGTGGGGTGGATGGAGCAGCTAAAAGGTGAGTTGGGGAAATAAGGATGGAAATGCTGAATGTTTCCATCTAGCCGAATTTTAAGCTATGCCTCCTTGTTCCTGGGTCTATTATGTGCTAAGGATATAGTAGCCCAGTCCTTTATTCAGCCCAGTAACCTTAATTTCAGTGGGACTAGCTAGTTCAAAGTGGAGAATATCACTTTGTCTCACCATAGTATTGAAAGGGGAAAACTTTGCAATCTTTCAGAGATAGCTGTCTATGGCCTGTTACAAACGGGCATAATAGTACGGACTGGGTCTGTAATATGGTTAGAAAGGAGCGTCACTTCTTGACGCCCCTAACCCTAGTACAGACCCAGTCCGTACAAAATGGTGCCGCCTGTTCCACACGGGGGCCACCATTACGAAGTCACGAATGCGCCGCCTCCAAATGAGGCGGCGTGGACATGATGTCGTCGTGCTGCGCAAAGGCGCATAGAGCACCCTTTCCGCAGCACGAAAAGGAGCTCCGAAATGGAGCTCCTTCTGTGGTTTGCGTCGCTGGTGCAGCCTTTAGACAGCTGCGCCAGAGACGCAGAGGAGAAAGGGGCCAAGAGGCCCCTTTCTCCTCCTCCCCGCCATCACCAGGTGTCCTTGGGGCGTGAAACTCCAAGGACACCCCTTTCCAGACCACGGGGAAGCGGCCTTTTGCCGCTTCCCCGCGGCCTGGAAAGCAGCAGATCGGGGCCTCAGAGGCTGCCATTCTGGCAGCTGAGGCCCTGATACAGCGGGGAAAGGGGCGGGAACAGGCCGCCCCAAATGGGCGGTCTGTAACCCACCTATGCTTATTATACTTTATAAAATAGAAAATGATAAAAAGACAAGCTTCATGCTCTTCATGGAGCTTGCCTCCTTACCATCTTCTGCTTTTAATGTACTTTTCAGTATTCTCTTTTAAAAATGTTGTGTGTGTGTGTGTGTGTGTGTGTGTGTATAATTGATAGTACATGTAATCCATTTCCTTTCTGATTGTGATAAGTCTATTTATCTATTTACAATTGTGGTATGTCTTGTTATTGGCTTATGGACCACTCTTGACATAGCTTCAGGGATGTCAGTTCAGTTCATCTTTATTATGGTCACAAAGCAGCACAACTTCAGAGGTGAGAATTTTTCATCTGTTGAAAGCCTCAGGGCTTCATATAGTTTCAGGTACACATCAATACAGGGAAGGCAACTTTGCTAGATCTGTTGGCTAATTTCCTGCCCATGGGAAACTTCTGAAGTTTGATGGACTGCCAGAAAAGCAAAACAAACAAGTAAGAAATAAAAAGCAAGCAAGCATGCAAACAAACAAACCTTGCCCCCCCCCCAATATGGACAGCTATTCTTATATTAAAATAAATATTTTCAATATGGTAGGGGAGTGACTTATTTAAAAGTAAATTGCCACTCCTGGAGGTTTCTAGATGTTTATGATAGAATGGGCTGAGCATTACCTTTACAGTTACTTCTGTGGTTCATGGTTTCCCCAGAACAGGAGTAGAAATAATCCAGTTTGAGACTGCTTTAACTGCCCTGGTGCAATGCTAGGGAATTCTAGGAACTGTAGTTTTGTGAGACACCTAGCCGTCTCTGTCAGAGAGTACTGTTGCCACAGTTTAAACTAGAATTCCCAGGATTCCCTAACACTGAGCCAGGGCAGTTAAAGTGGTCTCAAACTGCATTATTTCTTCAGTGTGTTTTGGACCCTAGTTTATCACATGCTTGTAATAACTGGCTATAACAGAGTTATCCAAAACAAGTCTGAAGGTTCCTCGCAGGTGAAATATCTGAAGATTTTTGACAGAAACTGAAAATATTTTGCAAAAAGAAATGAAATTTCTTAGGAAGCGTAGTACAACCTGATTCATCAGCTTTCTCCACAGTGCCGTTCTCAGTGATTCATCCTCTTCATTAACAATGTTGTCTGGATGAATAAAACAAAGAAGAAACACATACATCTATTGGCACATTTCCAATAGATCAGAAAGATCTACTCTCAGTCCCATCTCTTTTGGTGATTTCCCTATGATTGTTTGGAAAATGACCTTCACTCTCAGTTGGCTTCATTTGTGTGCATGGATCATCATCATAAAACCCAGTCTGATGGGATGAGTGCCTCCTCCCCAGGCCTCATTCAAGTCATGCCAGATAGCCAGGACTCTTTCTGTGGTCAATTGTACTGGGGGAGCGATAATAACAGAGGGTGTTATCATTACAGTAGAGGCAGATAAAGTAAACTAGGTGGAGAATGAAGAAAAGATGTAACGTCCTCATTGGTTGTTTTCTCTACTCTACTGTTTTGAAAAATGAAATGGGAGCACAATTTGTTTCCCTGTTTTGTCTGTTGTTTGTTTTCACTTACACAAAGTGTTTTTGATATAACTGTCTGGAGGACACTCCTTTGCCCTCTGAACAGAATGGGCTTTGCCATCTGCACCAGACTGCTGCATCATATTGATATGTGCACCTGCAACAGCCAGGTACCTTTGGCTTTTCATCCACTGATGGTTCAGCAAAATTGGAAAGGCACTTTATAGATGTAAATGATGTTTACCATTTGAGTGCTTTTGGGATAGCAAAATATTTTGCAAATGCAACCCTCGTTAAATCTCAAAAGACTCTTGAAGCTAAATATCTATTGACATGAACATTTTACATGGTGGTAAAATGAGGTATCATCCGACTGAAGGAAAGACACAGAGCAGATCAATGAAAGAACTTAGGATAAAATCTATGGGACCTCGCTCTTGAAAGCAGACACACTGTCTCCAGTGGCAATCATCATCCAGGAAAAGAGAGAGTCACCTCAAAGTAATTCCACTATCCTGTATTTCAAAAATCAATTTCATTTTCATCCCAACATCACCCAATGTCATCTTTATGCTGACAGTTTCAAGTAGCTATCCTGAAGAAATTGCATTTCCGTGCTGAGTCAGATTTCCTCCCCCTGTATGTATTTGTCTTTGCTCTTCTCTGCCTGGGGGAAAGATGATTTTGATGTGGCACTTCACTCAGTTCTCCAATACAGAGTTATCCAAATTATAGCTAGAATCATAACTTACGGGTAATGGTCTTTGTTTGATTTGATTTGATTTGATTTGATTTAAGTTTGAGAGGGCTTCTTGCCCTTGTGACTCTGTTTCCATGCCGTTTGTTTCCATGCTTTTAGGATTATTATAGCCATTACAACTTCATAAAAGCACCAGGAGTCTCAGGTCTTCAAGACTCTAGAAGCACAGGATTTTATCTATCAGTTCAGAAATTCATGATTCTCTCAGGAAGGAGATGGCTTAATTCATGATCATCTCCTCCTCTTCTTCCTCATTCTCCTCTCATTGCTATCATCATTCTATTTTTAATGTCATTTTACATTCTAAATCATCCTTCTTCCCTGTGATTTTACATTAAAATATTACAATGACAGTCAACATAAGAGCAAACTGCTAAATATTAAAATAGAAAAATTCAGTCCAAAGCACATTAATAGAGCTATGATCCTAATACTTCTACCCAGTGCTAGCGCCTGGATCCCATATTAGGATTGGTGCTTCTCCATAGGTTTGTGCTTCCAGACAAAGTTTGTGTAAAAGTGAGAAAGGCCCAGAATATTTGTAGCAGCATCACATGCCTTATCAAGAGACTGGAACTGGTCACTGAGAAGATGAAAGACAGCATGGGTTTGTATCAACTTTTCCCATGGTGATCTGTATGTTCTGATGATGAAGGTTTCAAAGTAATTTCTCCAATTCTATAAAATACAACATATCCTGCCTTAGTCTGAAAGACTGTAGGCCTGCTAAGGATATGAAAATCTGTGTTATTTGATCTATTGGTTTGGAGTGAGGGGTGGCATCATGGAAATTGTGTGTGTGTTTTTAATTGTTATTTTTCCTACTGTGTACATTTATTTATGCATTTATACCTTCCCCTCATTGGTCATTATGTGTGTTGAGCATGTTGAGTATGGCGGGATACATACCGGCAAAATGTAACGTGGCGGTAGCGGCAGTAGGGTTAGGGAGCGCGCACCATTCATACTCTCCCTAACCCTAGTACGTACTAGGGTTAGCCTAGTACGTGCTGGGAGCGAAAAATGGTGCTGCCATGTCTACATGGGCTCCACCATTTTGACGTGATGGACACCTAGCGTCTGCACATCCCAGCGCCTTTGTGACGCCGCAAGTATGCCATTGGCACATTGCGGTGTCACAAACACACCACAAGAAGAACCCGCTTTTGGCAGGTTCTTTTTGCTCCGCGATGGAGCCGCGTGGTTTGTCCACTCGAGTCCCTCGCGAAGCAAACCAGGGCGGCGGGAGTGGCGGGTCTGTATCCCACCTATATTTTCTTTTATATTGCATGTTTTAGCCATTTGCATTTTAAACTCTGTCGATTGCTTTGTGCATGTCTATTTCTCTGCATAGTAAGCTTCACACATCTGCAGATTCTTGAGTCTAAGTGTTCATTTTCCCCAAGGATTTTCCCCAGGAGCAAAAAGGCTATTTTCAGTCAGACTGTCACATCCGACATCATTCTTTTCCACTCCTGGTGACTGCTCAATCCACTGCCTTTGTATTACTAGCTGAATATCTGTCCCCCTCTCCTCTTTCCATGGCCCTATACCTTCACCTACACTGCAGAATTAATGGTGGTTGACATTGCTTTAACTGTCATGGCTCAATGCTATGGAATTCTGGGATTTGTAGCTTTCTGAGATATTTAGCCTTCTCTGTCAGAGTTCTGCTGTCACAACAAACTACAAATCCATTATTCCATAGGATGGAGCCATGACAGTTAAAGCAGTGTCAAACTGCTTTAATTCTGCAGTGTGGTAACAGCTTTTATCTTTAAACTACCCCAAGGTGTACTGGATACTCCTTCAAATAGAGGGTTCCATCAAATGGAGGACTGTCACCTGCTAATTTTTCAAATATAGAAATGTTTTATGTAAAGTAGGACATAGTTCCAACAACAACTCAAATCTGTCTCTAGCTTGGGTATTTCTTTTTAATATATTCTTTCCACATTGTGTTCGTATCCTATAATATCAAAGCAGAATGAAATGCAGTTATGGAGGTATGACAATCAATTGTGTCATGTGATAAAAAAAAACCAGGACAAAGTTTTGACGATAACTTGATATGAATATTCCATATTCCCATAGTTCAGCTTTGGAAGAGTCCACAACAATGTTTTGTAGTCCACACATGAAAAACTTTTATAAAGCTTCCCTGCCTGGTTGTACTAAGATTTTACAAACTCATCATTGTGAAATAAATGAGCCCAAAAAGTTACAGGAAAAAGTGATCCACAGATGATCAGAAAGAATTCTGGTTGCCTGCCTTCAGTGCTTTAGATAAGAGAAAGAGGAAAATGTTTGGGTATAAATTATGCAGTTAATCATGGTCTATGGCCAGATTCACTTGAGTAACTTTTAATTGCATGTCTAAGGTTTTTTTGATTACATGACATTAAAAATGACAGAAAGGTGAAATACCCCTTCTTCCACCCACATATTTTCCCTGTGAGTGAGGTTCTCAGGCACTGGGAAAACAATTATCTGATCAGATAGGTGTCATTTGCAGTAAGGCTTACAATAAATATTCTCATATGAGAAGAAAAGGGGATGGGGATAAACTGAAGCTGGCGGTAGTATAATCTGATTTGTACCCGTCTGTGAGGGAAGCAGCACACAGAATTCATAACAATGACAACATGGGTTGTTATGTGTACTACAGTATTGCACCAAAATACCAGATCCAGAAGAGACCCTGTTTCCAAAGAAAGCAAATAGACACTTTAAGGGCAAGAGAAAAGGGGAGTCTGGTGTCAGCTAAACCAATATTGCAAATATCATACAATCCATGAAAAATGCAGATAGGGATGGCTAGAAGTAAATACAATAGCCAATAACCTGTATAAGGTGGGAGGAGTAAAAGCTCTACCAGTATACTTAACATGGGATTGTCAGTTGTTGGAAAGAAAGAAAAGAGGCACTTATCCTGAACAGGGAAATCATTTGGGCGGGAGCTTTCTAGTGAACCTTATGAATTAACCATAAGTATGGGAGTGGGGGGGGGGGGGGATTTATGCCTGGGTGGTAGATTGGTATGTAAGTTGAGCCATTGCACTCCTCTCCAGTTCAATAAATCCTGACTCAGTCCTGGACAAGAGAGAGAGAGAGATGCAACTACTAGTGGAAGTCCTGACTGCAGTAGCTTCTTGCAACTATAGGATCCTGACACATGAAAACTAGGCTTCAACACACAAAAAGAATGATAATGTTTTTTTGAGAGAATAGTTTGGGGGTTATATGCAAACAGAGTCCCCCTCCCACTACTGATATAGATACATATTTAATTAAGAAGAAGTGTGCTGTTATTTTTATAGAATGGGTAACTGGGTATGGCATTTTCCTCTTCTGCTTGCAAATACTCCAATTTTCAAGGTGATAATTGGAGTCTTCCCACAGCTGTTTGCCTAATGAAATATGATTTCTTTCTTTCCAAACAATATGATTCCTGCAGACAAAAGAAAGAAAGAGAAAGAAAGAAAGAAAGAAAACAACAATAGAAGGGAAATATGAATAAATGAAAGGGAAAGGGAGAGATGTTGGTTGATACACACATACACAAACACACAATGGACTATTTATTTAGTTTTTTAAAAGTAATTTTCATGGATCTGAGTGCCTTTGAAAAATTATTTTTTTATTTTGTACTGAGATATTATCAAATTGACTCATACCTAGTTGGTATTAATTGGCAAGTGATTCCAAGGCCAAGTTGTTTTCCTCTCATAAGTCCATGATAACAAATGTCACTTAACCTTCCAGTATATGCAACTGAGAGTTTTAATCTGAATGTACATGAAATTTTAAAGACAATTTTTACCTATATGTTTCACAGAATAATAGCTGTTACTTCTGCTCTTGTTTCAGAGATATTGGTGTTTATGCTCACATGCATCTTTCAGGTGTATTCCTGTGATTGCTGGACTTCCCAGAAAGCTAGCATTATTTGTGTGGTTTATAGTCTAGGCAGGAAACAAGCCACCTGGATGGAGGGTTGGGTGGAGATTTCAGTTTCTAATTGATAATAATTTGCCAAAATTCATAAATCTCCCCCACCTCAAAATAAGTCCACATTTGTAAATGTCATACTGAAGATGGAAATAACAATTCAATATAAAACCAGGTTGAAACAGGGACAAGCATGTGAACTTGTCTGGCATGTAGCAACATTAGTCTTAATGGGATGCACCGCCCCTTGTGCCCCACATGCTCTTGTGGGCTCCCTCACAGTTTTCAGAGTATACTGAACATTGTGTGCCTGTGTGGGTGCATGTGTAGCATGTTTAATAATAAATGCTATATAATACATTACAGTAAACACAATGTGTTCCATATGACACATTTCTCTCAGATTCTAGAATATCAAATGAGCTGTGTGTTCACATCCACCCTGTCTGTCAGTACACACTGTGTATTACACATTACATATCTTAACTTATCTATCTAAGTATCTGCCAGAGAGCCAGTGGACTGTAGGGTCTGAGTGCTGGGCAATGACTCTGGAGACCAGGATTCAAATCCCCAGCCAGCCATGGAAACCTATTGGGTGACCTTGGGCAACTCACCCACTCCCAGTCTCAGAGGAAGGCAGAGACAATCCCCTTCTGAAAAATATTGGCAGGAACCTCCTGTGATAATGAATCACTATGAGATTTCTCCCCCTACTTCCGTGTTATTATATGCACAATCACACATACCCCTCAGGCAAATAAACTTATTTGCATACACAGAAATGCAGAAACAAAACATACACTATTTTCTCCCTTTATCCCTCCTCTTAGATACACAAGCATACATGCTTCCCCCTCTCACACAACCTCAGAAACAGAAACACACATGTTGTCTGCTTCCCTTACACACAAATACACAATCCTTCCTTCACACAGATACATTCCCTCTCACATAAACAAATCCTCTTTTACACAAATACACATTGCAGCTCACTTGAAATGGTTACTACAGCCCACTACGAGGCAATATGTGCTAACTGGTGTTGCATTTCAAATGTTTTTCACAGTTCTGAGGATACTTGAGGTGTGCAAATTTGGGAGAAAATGAAGCTGAGATATTTGTTTATCAAGCTTAAGGGCTGTAGTTAAGAATCCCATTTGTTCCACCATTTTATGGTCAGGGCAAACCTTGATATTACTCAAAATGAGCACCCACTTCAGGCAGCGGGTGCAGGGGAGCAGTAGGGAGATGCAGGAGGACACAACATTGGATGCTACACTGATGTCAGGTCTGGTGGAAGATGGTCTCTCATCTCCAGCACTGACTTCTCATTCTGTTTAACCTTCATGGATGGAATGAAGGGTAGGATTCCACGACATCCCTTTCCACTGGCAGGAGAAGACCTTTTTAATTTTACCGAGTCATTTATAGCTTGTTGTTGTTGTTGTTGTTGTTGTTGTTGTGTGCCTTCAAATCATTTTGGACTTATGGTGACCCTAAGGTGAACCTATCATGTAGTTTTCTTTGCAAGATTTGTTCAGTGGGGTTTTTCCATCACCTTCCTGTGAGGCTGAGAAAGTGTGACCAGCCCAAGGTTACCCAGTATGTTTCCATGGCCCAGCAGGGATGTAAACTTTGGTTTCCACACTCCAGAGGTATAATCCAGTACTCCAAACACAGTCAACAAGCACACTGGCTTTCATAGCTAATTCAGTGTAAATATTATTTCTTAGGTTCATATTATTTTTAGGTGTTCTAATGACTGTTTAAATTTTAGATTTATAATGTTTTGTTTTGTTAGATATTTTAGTATTCTGTAAGTGCCCTTGCATCCCAAGCGTAGGAGGGTATATTGGATAAGAAACATTGTATTCAGCAGAGGAAATATTTTTGTGCTAAAATATTACTTTCTGCACAAAAGATGCAGTTTCGTGCACAGAAAATGTGGTTTTCTGTGTAAAACAAACATGTGCAAATTTTGTGCAGACTAATTTCTGAATTGCAAATAGCTTTCAAACACTGTGTTTTTCAAAGATTTTCTTGCAGCAGGGAAGTATCTTGCTTAAAATTACTTATTGTTTCCTTATGGAGGAAACTCAATGGGGACTTTGGGGCTGTGCACACCGGCCATAAAGGCCAGCCTGGGGCCAAAGTTGGGACAGGCTGCATAGCCCCTTACATTCCTAGTATTCAACTTTCTGAAGTGTTGTAGAGAAATTACTATGTGAGAAGAACCTTTTTTCTATGCAGAAAATGGGTTTTACTGCACAGAACACAAAATTTCCTGCAAATGAAATCTGTATTATTTTGTACAAAAAATAGAGGGTTGGCAACAAGCTTAATTCTCTCTCCCCCCCCCCCCCCCGGAGAATAATTCCTATATAACAATTTGGAATATTTGAATAGATGGAGAATACTGCAGCGGAATATTGTTTTCCCCTGTAGCAGGAAAAAAACTACTATAAAATAATTATCATTACAAGGACAAAATAGTCAAGGATTTTCATCCCCAGTTAAAACAAAGATACAAATTTAAAAAAAGAAAAGAAAAGAAATAGAATAAATGTGCATCTTTCCTATACGTGAACATTTCATTTACTTCATATTTATTTGGAAGTATAGGATCTAAAGAATGAAGGATGGATAGGTTTTGAGATAAGGATGTTAGGCTGGATACAGACTGCCCCTTTTGGGCAGCCTGCACACGCCCCTTTCCCTGCCAGATGGGGGCCTGAGCAGCCACAGCGGCAGCCCCGGAGGCCCCGGTCCACTGCTTTTCCAGGCCTCGGGGAAGTGACAAAATGCTGCTTTCTCCCAGCCTGGAAAGGGGTGTCCTGGGGCTTCATGCCCCAGGACACCCCAGGGATCTGCTGCCAGGAGAGAGAGAGCTCCTTCCGGCTCAGCAAATAGGGCGCCTTATGTGCCCTGTAGCGGTGCGAGCATGTCACGGCCGCACCACACCATTTGGGCATGGTGTGGCCATCACATCAAAATGGCGGTGCCCATCTATACAGGGCACTGCCATTTTCATGTACAGAGTACATGCTAGGGTTAGGAAGCATCTGTAAAGGACGCTCCAAGGCAACCCTATCACGTACTCGGTACGTGCTAAAAGGCCCATCTGGAGAGAGCCATAGAGAACTACTGACATGATGAACTTTTAGGATAGAACAGGGGTAGGCAACCTGCGGCCCGCGGGCTGGATGCGGCCCAGCGAGGCCTTGGGACCGGCCCCCGCCTGGTCCTGCCGCCGATTGCCGCCGGGGCCTTTGGCCTCTCGCGCACAGGGGCAAGGGGGGCAATTGTCTATAGATGCCTCATAAACATGCATTTACATTAACATTTTTTTAAAAATCAGCAAATTTTTTTGCGTGTCCTCCACTTTTTTAAAAAAAGTGTCCACCATTTGAAAATGTTGTCCAACATTTGTCCCGGTTTATTTATTTATTTAATTTTTTTTAAAAAAAAATATTTAATTATTTATTTTTTGGCTTCGGCCCCCCAGTTGTCTGAGGGACAGCAACCCGGCCCCCAGCTCAAAAAGGTTGCCTACCCCTGGGATAGAATATTCAAAGATATTTTTTAAAGGGTTTGTAAGGAAAATTCCAGGAAAGTATGATAAATATGACCTTGGACTGATGACAATATTCACAGTTCTGTTCAAATTTTTCTGTTGCTTTCAAATAGACCCTCTTCCTTTTCCCATCACTTAGGGACCGAACAGACAGGCTAAAATAAAGCTGCTTCGGGTCACTTTGGAGTTATGCTATTTATATGACATACGTAACTTAACAGGCCAGAAGCTGCATCAAACATTATTTTGTATGGCTTTGGCGTGGCTTCTGGTCTCTTAGGATGCATGCATCATTTAAATAGCTTACCTCAAAAGTGATATTCTACATTTTCAGAACTTGTCTCTCATGTATTATATGACCTGTACTAAATATTTAAATCTACAAGGCATTCTATTTTGTTCAGTAGGAACCACTTATTCTGTTGCAAAGACAGCATGAATATTTTGACTCCATGTAGGTTATTCTTTCCCATTATGCAATTTAGTGAAATCATAATGTTATATCTAGATATAGATATACATAAGTAGTTAATTAGGTGGGGGAACACTTCTGAAAAAGTTCAGCACTTTACGAAATCTAAGCTGCAAGCATACTAAATATAGGACAAGAATATAGTTATCAATTCCTGCTGATGTGTACAGACCAGCTTGTTCAAATTAGCATGTTAGCTGTGGCTCAGTTCCTGCAGTCACTGCACCAGAACAATGCATGTGACCTCCCAGATTGCTCTCTTTGTTCAACAGATATGCAGAATTAAATCAAGGTGTTTTTCTTCTCCCCCCCCCTTTTTTTTCCCCCCCTTAAGAGGACGTGCTTTCACATTAAGTTCAGGTGGAAGAGTTAGCAATTTGATGCTCCAGTGATTTTGAGACAGTCTTTATTTGAGCAGCTTCGCTTTTCATGTTCTAGAGCTCTCCCACTAAATGTATTTAAAGGGAAGAAAGGGAAGATGTGAGCTTTCTTAGCCGGAGTTGGTACTGGCCATAATCTCACTCTCTCAGAATACCAGAATTACAAATCCCAGAATTCCACAGGATGGAGCCATGACAGTTAAAGCCATGTCAAACTACAATCATTCTGGCAGCAGCCTCTGAGTATAGTGATAGGGGAAGAGTAAAAGAGAGATAGGAAGAAAGTGAGGGGGTTATCAAAATGAGAGATGGTCACATCCAGTTTTCACTCTGATCCCACTCAGCACCATGATGTAGTCCTGGGCATATTATTCCCAAATGAAAAATGGCTTTTACATGACTGTAGTAGGTGTTTATACTCCACTCATTCTGTTGCTAACCAGCAGGAAATGACAGAGATTATGATTACTATGTTTATAAGCAATTAAATCATGAACAATATTAGAGGAATTGTCATCTTTACATATTTTCATATTATAGAACATTATAGCTCTGGCTACTGTAATTCAGAATGTAGAAAAACAATACAGTGCAAAATAACCTAATAAAACCTATTTATCTTAAATTATCACCATTTTAGTTTAAATGGCCCAGCTGTAAAAGAAAGTAAATCACCTTACCAACTGACATGAACAGAACATCATTCGTCCCAACAGGAGAATAATTAGAAATGTGAATTCAAATTCAAATTTTTTAGGATATACATTTATCGACTGGGTCGAGGTTCAGTTTTCAGGTGTATCTGAGTAAAAACAAATGAATGCCAGGGCAGATTTTGTTGGCGATCTGTAATGAAGGTAGCAGAAGCAGAAATAACAGTTTTAAAGAACTGGGTCATTGGATGTTTAAGATGAGTAAGTAGCAAGGCTGCAACACAGCATATCCAAAGGATAAAAACTTTGCCACACAGAGTTACCTTGCCTTGTTACTAGCACAGCATTTGTAATATTTGGTGTCCATATTTGTGATAGAGGTAAATTAAACTAAATAATTCAGATGAATTATTGCCAGGGTTGGCGTATGTCAACACAATGTGCACTGCCTCTATAGACTACAGTCCTATTCAAGTCCAGCTGAACTAGCTGGAGTTAAGGTCAAAGTTAACCCTCTCTCACCCTGAAAAGAAACACTTTTTTTGTAGCAAAGCTGAGCCCATAGATTCTAAAACAAAAGACAAAAGGTCTTAAGACCCTATACTAGGTCTAGTAAAACTGGACCATCAATCCCCCTTTTAAAAATTAAAATAGTTAGGCAATGACAAACCTCTGAACAAATCTTGTAAAGAAAGCTTCATGATAGGCTTGCCTTATGGTCACCAGAAGTTGGAAATGATTTAAAGGCACACAGCAACAACAATGTGTCTTAATAGCTGACACAAACAAACATGTGTCCCAATACTATTGTAGTAGAGCCTCCCCAGGACTAACAAAGGCTGAGTACAGTATATCATATCCACCTTTATTTGGTAGTGCGCTACATTTAACTCATGGAAGGGACTTCTAAGTATACATTCTGCTTGTAAGCATCTTCATAATTAAGGCTGATTGAATGATATGTGTGTGTGTGGGGGTGTAATTTGCCTGGCCCCTGACTATTCTCACTCTATGATAGTTGTTGTGACAGCATGACTGACATTTTCAAGGCACAGCAGAAGACAGACTGGTGTGTTCTCAATGAACCTTGGAAACATCTCTGTTCTTTAGTTGTTTTATCAAACCAAAGACAGGGGAGCTTGCAGTAGCCACTTTTAAAATAGTTGTTTTAGAATTTTATTGATACTTCAGCCTTTGGGGTGATTTAAGAATGTAAAAATTACACCAGGCTAGACTGAGGGACTGCCTAGTCCAACATTCTGCTCACACAGTGGCCAACCGATTGTCTATGGGCAGTCCAGTAGGATGACACGAGTGCAGCTGCATCCTCCGTGTTGTAATTTCCAGTAATTGATGCACAGAGATGTATAGCCTGTAATGCTGGAGGTAACACATAAGGTATCATGGCTAGTAACCACTGACTGGCCATTTCTCCAGGAATTCATCCTGTTCCCATTTAAAGCCATCCAAATTGGCAGCTATCTCTGTATCTTGTGGCAGTGAATTTCACACTAACTCTGCTCTGTGTATTTACTTTTATCTGTGCTGAATCTCCCATCTTGGGTTTTAGAATTATGGTGGATGAGTAATTTTATGCATTTCTATTGTGCCCCACATGTTTTCTTCCTAAACTGTGGAACCTCAAACATTTCAGTATGTCCATGAATATGAATTGCTCCAATATTTTGATCATCTTGGCCAGCCCTTTCAGCACTTTTTCCTTCTCTACAATATACTTTTTAAGTACAGGGACCAGAATTGTACAGTCTTTTGAATGTGGTTACATCTGTGTAATTGATAGCTTTATTTGCTCAATTTTAATTTTTTAAAAAACTTTTCTTTTCTTCTTCTTCTTTAACAACAGGCACATACGAGGTTAACATTTTCATGGAGTTGTCAGCCTTGACCCCCTTGATCAGGTGCTGCCACATCACACCCCAACAGGGTATATGTGAAGTTGATTCCCCCCGCCTCCCCAATATGCATCACTGGTTTACACTGAATTTTCATTTGCCATTTTAAAGCCCATTCTCCCAGTTTAGAAAGTACACTTCACAATCTCCCCTTTTCTTTCCCACCCCTAAATTACTGTCATCAGCAAGTGTGATTCACTATACACCCCTAGCTTCAGGTTTCTGCATCAGAAGATTCCCCATGCATCAGGCTTTGAAGATGTATATGTCTTTCAATTTCTTTTGATAAGTGTTATGTGAGTGATCCTGTATCATCTAACATTTCCCATAAATTTTGCTTTTAAAGTAGTATAATGGATGGGAAGGTATGTTCGGAGAACTCATAGGCACTTTTGCATTCACTCAATAGGATCTTATGCATCTTTCCCATTCACTTGATACATTCATTGTATTTATATGCTTTATTTACTCCATTTTACCATATTTTCTTCATTATTTTGCTATGGCTTTCATGTTCATTAGATTATTAACTGCTACAGTTTGTTGTCATGATTATTTTTTATGCAATGGATTCTGCATTTTCATTATTCTTCAAGAGCCTACAGATAAGTAGGCAAAATTAAGAATGAATCTGGAGCAGTAAATGGTTTGACTGGCATTGAGTGGCATGTCTGGATTCTGGGTAAAAGCCAGGTAATATGGCAACCCTGACTTTGTAGCAAAAATTGTACAAGGCTGAAAAGGATGGATATTTCTTGAGATAGCAAATTGCACAAGAATGAAGCCCCAACCATGAAAGCCTTGATTGTTCTCCATCACTGTTGTAATTTCAATTACATCAAGCTTGCGAAACAAAAGTGCTAGTTGCCAATTGGGAAATTTTCATAATATATATAAAAGAGGACCTGGCTAAGGGATGCATACCTAATTTTTGAGCCCTGAATTGGGGCAAAGCATTAACTGGAAGGCAATGCAAATGTTGTAACAGTGATGTTTCTGGTTTTTAGCATCTCATTCTTAAAAACAACACGATAACAAACCAATAATAGTGTGTACCACTGGCATATCTGTATAATTTACACACAGAAGGAAAGGTTACAATTTTGAATCCATTTCAATAATGACATCATTTTACCTTTCCTTTGTATCTGTCCCTTTAACGGCTGCAGGATCAGGAACAATTAGTAGATAATAAGTTTATCTGATTTCTACCGATCAAGAAGTTATTAAAAGCACAAGAACAAGTCAGGCTATTTTTTTCCAGGCCTTCTGACAGCTCTAAAATATCTTCATGATTTTCACTCAACACTTTGAATGATGAATTCACTTTTCTTTAGTTCCCTTAAATTTTTATAGGTGTAGCAGATAGATAAGTGAGAGGAACATTTTAGAAGGCATTTGCAAGTGTCCTTCATTCCTTGCTTTGCAAATCCATTTGAAATGGATAGCTAATTTATGCTAAACCTTTATAAATTTAATTTTGGACCCCTTGACACCTCCAATTAACTTCACATAATTTGAATGTGTGATAAATATTCTTTTGAGGATTATAGCATTTAACTACAATGCAGAAAATGTCCGATTATATATACCAGATATTCACATATAGATTCCTCTAATGATAGACTGAATTCTTTAAATAATTCCTAATTTCAGTTTTAGACTGCAAAGTGATCGTTTTGATTAAGTTTAGAAAATGAAAAGCTACTTTAATCCCTGTAACCATAAGCTGTCCTTAAGTTTAAACAGCACTGCTTCTAGCATGGTGTTATATTTAATGATATTTCTAATAAAATTAATTGTTTTGAAATATTTTAGATAGTATTTAAAAGATGGATTTAGGCCCACTTTCTTCTATGTTTTATCTTTCTGCCACATGCAGTTTTAACTATTTTCTCTCCCGCTCATCTGACTTTCAGTATGGGAACCAGGTTAGGAGAAATGGCTTTCAATATGTGTAGTCTGATGAAGCTAAATAGGAAAGGAACCCTTTTCATTCCCCTCTTCCATGCATTCCCATAAATTGAGTCTGACCTACACTTTACATGGAAACATGTTTAAGAACATTACATTATTGTCCACACTTGATTGGGGCCATGGACTTATCAGGAATTCATTACAGCTATTCTGAAATCATAGCTCATAGGCAGGGATGGAAAATGACTTAATTGGATCTTAGAGTCTGAACTAAAACACCTCATTCATACCTGGCAAAACTTGTTGCAAGGAGACATGAACCTTGCCTTGTGGCTCATAGGTTAAAGTGAGAATTAGAGACATAAAGAGTACACAAAACAATGTGCACATTTTAGAAGTCGAGAAGTGAAAAACATACACAATTGTATTTTAAAAAGGTGAAAGCATGGTTATGGTAGAGGCAAGGAATATGTAAATTAGATGCAGGGGATGTGAATAAACAGGTAATTCACAAATTCCCATGTGAAAAACTCCTACAAAGAAAAAAGGAAAATGCAAGCAGGATTTGCAGAAGTGTAGCAAAATCAAGATTTGGAGATATTGTTCCCTTATTATAAGGGAAATAGGAATATTTTACAAAGGGTTTCCTCTTTGGGGCTCTAGCTGATATTATGCAAACTCCAACTTTCATTAAGGGGTGGGAGGAGGTTTTTTGCCCCTTTTGATTCAAACTCTGCACATACAGTATATACTACAGAAGGTATATAGCTATTCTCACATTCCAAACATGTTTTTGAAATGTTGGCATCTGAGCCTGGGAATCAAACTAGAGAGTGATTAGGAATTATGTAGTGTGAAAAAAGGAAAGACTTCAAAGAATTATTCAATGGGGACCTATGATGAAGTTCCAGGTCCCATTTCCACCATCCAGTTTCATGCTCCCAAAATACACTCCACACACATCCAGCTGAAAATTTTTATTCCATTTAGCTAAAGAACTTGGTTGATCTCTCTTGAAATAAGTCTTCACTGACCTGGGATCCATTAACACTACACAGTTATGGCAGGTCCCAGGTTTCTATAGAATGTGACCAAGGAAGTTGGAAGTGGAGCAATAGTGCTGTAATTATGTAGTGTGAATGAGCCCCTAGTCGCCAAGACTGGGGCAACATCTATACTGCAGAATCAAAACAGTTTGACACTGCATTAGCTACCATGGCTCAGGGCTATAGAATCTGGGATTTGTAATTCTGTGAGATATTTCATCTTCTCTGTCAGAGAACTTTGGTGGAACAATGAACTACAAATCCCAGGATTCCATAAAATGGAGCCATGACAGTTATGGTGTCAAACTGCATTAATTCTGCAGTGTAACAGCAGTCTTGTTTGAATGTAATCAGTGGTATAATATCACCTTGTCCTTCCCATTTTGCAAAATGAATTAATGAATCAATGAATATTTGAGAGAGAGAGAGAGATGAGAATCAATATCTGGTTTCAAAATTTTCCAAGGGAGACTCTGAATATCATCCATTCCTTCTGGCATTTCTGCAAATTCCTTGACACATCAATTTCAGATCCAGCATCTGTACTGACTAAACTCCTTTTAAAAGAGCTAGTTTGTCAATCTATATTAAAGTGTAAAAAGATTGATGACTTTTCAGGGCACAACCCTTCCAAATATCTTCTTGTGTGACTTCAAGTTGTTTCTGACTCATGGTGACCCGAAGGCAAGCGTATCATGGGTTTTCTTGGCAACTTTTTTCACAGGGGTTTGCCATTGCCATCCTCAGAGGCTGAGAGAGTGTGACTTGCCAAGGTCACCTACTGTGTTTCCATGACTGACTCAGGATTTGAACTCTGGTCTCAGAGTTATAGTCCAATGCTCAATCCACTATACCACACTTATTATTTCCAAAAACTTGACATACTGCAGATCACTGATTACTATCATAGTTTGCGTCATTACATTTCACCTATTTTTAGACTGTTAAAAATACCCCCACCATTCGTTCTCAGTGGTTGAAAGCTGTAAGAAGGCATGCATGTTCATTCCTTTCTGTCTTTGTTTAAGTAGCTATGGCCCTGAACAGACCGGCGCTAAATGCCTGCATTGGGGCAGAGTAGGGGTACAGTGACCATGCACCGCTCGCCTGACTCCACCCACATGCTAGCATGATGCCATGCATGCCACCACACAGCGGGAGACATCACAGTGCTCCCTTGGCACAGTATGTAAACATGCTGTGCCAAAGAAGCACTGAAAAGCCTTGAAACCATTGGCTATAACACCCTTTCCATGGCACAAAAAGAAGCCACTTTTTGCAGCTTCTTTTTGTGCCACTGACCTGTTGGGTTGGGGCACGGCATGCAGTTGCTGTGTCCCTGAACTGGCAAGGAAAGGGGTGGCATCCCACCATCCCTTAGGGGCCATCTGTAAAGTTCCCAAGTCACTTGCCTTATGATTTTGCTAATAAGAGAAATGTATAAGAGCTACATAGTACAGTTGAAAATGCTTAAGTACACTTGTGAGAAATGGAAAACAGATATCTTCATTCATTTTTTTTTCATTCTCTGTTCCGGATTCAAAAGACACTCTCACCCACACAGATAATAAACAGTAGCTCTGGCATTTATGAAAACCTCAATATGTAAAGATTTCTCTTCAGATTTACCTCTAACCCTGACACCATATTTCCCTAGATTTCATTTTTGAAATAAAATGGTCTGGTATGCCATCTTGTAGAAAAGGATAAAATAGATATTTTCACAAACAGTATGTGTTGTACCACCTCTGCATAACAATCATTTTTATGGCTTTATTTTAGAAGATAACTTTTGTTCTTCAAGGCTCTCTAAAGTAGAGTCTGGAGAAGGTACTGGAGAATGTAGAAGCTGTTGGAATTCACCCCTGATACTTTTTTGATGTGAAATATTAATTTTTTAAAATATCACAACACAATTGACTAAGTATCAGAATTGAACTATCAACAGAATTTAAAAAAACAACAACTACAGTCTGAATCACTTGTAATTTCTCATTGGGCATAAAATACAGGCTACCCCTAAAAAAGGTAATCCCCACAAGACAAAAGATGAAAATAAAAAAAGAACCCAAACAGACCAGGAAGCATTAAATAATCATTGAGCTTATTAAAATTGCCATTATTTTAAGTAACTAATAAATGCTGATTTAAATAACTTTTTAAAATAATTGTTGAAAAAGTTAATTAAAGTGGCCCAATGAATTAATTTTTAATGAGTTATTTCTGAACTCTGACTAAAAAAGAAAGCTGGAGTCCTAGAAAGTATCATAACAGTTCAAAATGAAGAATTAATGGGGATACATAGAATAAGGACAGTAAGATAGTGCTTACGTCAGGGATTCACTGAAATAGTAACACAATCCAGATGGGTTAACTGCAGTTGAGTTAAATTATCCTATTGCTCATGTGGGTTCTTTTTGCACACATAACGATTAAGATTTGTTTTAAAAAACCACTCCCAGGGTCATTTTTCTTTCATGTTCAGTCTCTAATTAATCTTTTTCATTATTGAAGCTATTGATTCCTGTCTTGTAGACTGCTTGAGTATTTTTGAAGGTTGAGAGGAAAAGAACCATTTTGCTAGAGCCTTCTTGGATTTGACTGGTATAGATTTACTTTATTAAAGGCAGACCTTTTGATGGCACCCTCTCTCCTTCTCTCTGTATATGTGTTTAGTCTTTTGTGCTATTAGTTACAGAGTTATTAGGGGAACCTGCAATTTGAAAGTGAGATTATATCTTTATTATTTGTATTAGTATAATTATGAAATGTCATGGGGGAAACAACTTAGCATACAAAAAAGCTAAATCCGCTTGTCTGACTGATTTAGATTTCACAGACTCCCTGTTCTCTTTCTTAATCCATTTTGTTATTAACACTCTGTGTAAGTTTATATTTATTAATATGCAGCCCATTCACTACAGAAGATATATAGCTGACTAGGGATGGGGTGATATACTGAGCCAACATTTTGTTGTAATTGTAAGACTATAGGTGGTTGCAACATTTTTGCACTGTTTTTGAAGAGAGAGAGGTGTGACATCTGACTCATTTCCACAAAGATTTTTGACTTCATGGACTCTCTGCCTCTCTGATTCTTAGGCTCAATATTGCACACTGATGTTCTGATGTTGTTTTGCAAGACTGCTGTTCCCACACATGCATCTATACCTGTAGGTCCCCATCTTCAAACAGTATAAATTCCAGGGTAGGAATATGCATAAGTGTTATGTACTTAAGCTGATGTAAAGCCCACTGTGTATCCATTAAGAAGTATATTGCTGATGGGAATTATGCATGTTATGATGTCAAATTTTGCCCTGGGAGTACTTTAGAAGGAATAATTCCTGGACTTTTTCCACTGCTGACAACCTTGTACACATCCAGTTCTCATTATCCACTACCATCTTCTTAGTTACATTCAATGTACTGATAATAGTCTAACTACCTTGCATCTGTCACCTATTGTAACACCTTTCTGTAAATGTGGACATATAGTTTTCAAACTAGAATAAAAAATGTGTATAATCTTGCTGTCCTCTTTCACCACCACCACCACCCCCCCCCCCCCCGCTGTGGCATCCCAAAGACATGATAGTTACTTTTGGAAGCATACTGGGGAGATCAAACCTTATATCCTTGCTAAGCCTCCTAACCTAACTCATGGGGGTGCTGTGAGAATAAAATGAGGAGGAGGCATGCCATTATAAATTAAGGCTATAAATGCAATAACCAAATAATTCATACAAATATTGATGAGTAGAAAAATTAAAATCATAATTCTAATAGAATTGTATTATGATCATATAATAGAATTATGATTATATGAAATAGAAGCAACCTATAATCTACTGTGTTGTTGTTTCTGACTTATGGCAACCCTGGGACAAAATGGGTTTTTCTTGGCAAGATTTGTTCAAAGAGGGGTTTCCTCTGTCTTCCTCTGAGGCTGAGAGAATATGACTTACCCAAGGCCACTCAGTGGATTTCTATGGCTGAGTGGGGATTCACACCTGGTCTCTGGAATCAAAGTCCAATGCTCAAAACACTACACCATGACACCATGCCATGTCTATTATAGATCATAGGTCTACTACATATTTCTAGAAGAAAGCTGGTAGTTGGTTAAAACTGTGCTTCTTTATCTGATTGAGAGAAAGAGAGAGAGAGAGAGAGAGAAAGGCACTACAAAGAAACAAAGATACGCTTGTGGTCTGCTAGCAGACTTACTCAAAGAAATACACTTTAGCTCCATTTATGTGTTACCATACTTTTATGGTTACTGTTGTTATACCAGTTCAGGGTATATGGCTCCCATAATGCTCTGATAATGTGTGAAAACATTAAGCTTTGTAATTCAGTCTTATTGCCTCTTTAAATTCATACCAGCACTATTGATTCCATTGGGAAGTGAGCCATTTTAGGATATTCTGAGACTGTGCACACAGTTTATGTAAAATCCAGTTCAGCCTGAGCCTTTTCTCTTAGGTACAGATTGTCCAATGTGAATTTGATCCTCATGCCCCATCAGCTCCAGATAGCTGGTCCAATTTTCATATACTATGGGAGCTCTGGCGCGCACACACACACACACACACACACACACACACAGAGTAGGGGCCAGATGTCAATTTAGCCATGGATCTGAAACTGCAAATATAATCTGCAATATGGTGTGCATTAATGGGGTATAAAAAGCCAAAATATATGGAACTGGAACTGGAGCTGATATGATTTGATCTTTATCGTCTATGCTAAATTGACAAACATCTTAAACATATATGCTCTCATTATATAAATAATGTTCCCAAATATTATCGTCTTTAATGAATAAGGATGTCTTGACAGGCTCAGACACTGTACTGAAAAGAATTACCAACTACTGTTAAGATTTTTCACCCCTGTGGAGCAAGGAAAAACAACAGTGCTTTTGGCTTTTTTGCGCAAAAGACTTGTATTTGGAAGTATTTTGCAAAAGCGTATTTTGCGGAGTGGAAATTTTTGTATTAAAAATAATTTTCACATACACGCATGCACACAAAATCCCCAAATTAGAAGAGACATTTTAAACCCCTTTTTAAAAGCCATTTTAAAACCTTACCAGCATGGGGAAAGCTTTTTCTTGTGTTTTTGATTTAATGTGTGAAACTGATCTAAGTAAAGATTTCCACTCCTGCAAAGGAGAGGGATAAGAAATATACAGGCCTTCAGATGTTATTGGTTGTCATCTCATAAGATGTCTCTCTTGTGGCTATGAAGGCCTTGGCTAATGAGAATTAGAAAATAGCAACATCTGAAGAGCTGTACATTCTCTACCAAGGCATAAACTAAAAGTCTGACTGGGCTTTATTCATGTGCAACCAGTCAGTTGTACATGTGGTTGTTTATTGTTTCAGCTTGTGTGAGGAGGTGTCTAAGGCCTCTTCATACAAGCATTCCTCAGTGTGCAACAACAGTCCATGGTTCTCCTAAAATGAGGTGTGCGCACAGCTGCACAACAGACTGGCTAAAAAGTGCAGAATTACACCAGCTAAGCATTGCCATATCTTAGTTCTCAATAGGATCTTGGCTAAAGAGTATTCAGAAATCATTCCTAAGAAGCCAGCATCTATAGTATTTTATTGTTTTGAATAAAAGACATGGATATCTCAGCAACAAGCTACAAAGCTGGAGATGGTGATGATTTGCTTGCTGAGATATGGGCTAGTTCCAGGAAAGAAGATGTGAGGGCACAAAACCTTCACTCTACTCTTAAAAGGCTTCCCCTCCCCTAAAATATAGTGATCTCATCATTTTCATTATGCTCATGCAAATATTGTAATTATAATATCACATGCATGCAGGTATCTGTGGTTCCATGCTTGCAAGAAACATAAAAAGATAAGAACAGAATTTGCATCTTACAGCAGAGAGGAAAGTATGCTAAACAAATAAATCTTACATTGCTTGATCCTGCTCCTATAAAGAATGGCATTCATTTCTCTCTTGGCCAGAAGCAGTAGTGTGATACAAATGGTCCTAGCTGTTGCCCATTTCCCAAATGCCCAGGAAGAAGAATATTTAAGAAAAGAAAATATTATTTGTGTAAAGTAGTTTCTTTTTTCTCTTCCTCTTGCAATGAATGTTGGCAGCAAATTGTGAAATGGATGCTTACTGCCAAGGCAATCTTTCCTTGGGCTGTTGGGAGAATAGAAATGTGCACTGCCTGTTCTTTCCACCATTTGTCTGGCCTTCACAGAGCAGACCAAATGTAAATTGCAGGCAGCTTCATGGTTTTCAATCAGATTTCCTGCATCACTAGGCCAGTGATTTCTCTGCCAAGCTCATATTGGTGTGTGGCAGATGTGAGGCATGTCTGAGATGTTTCTTTTTCCTCCTCCTTCTCATGTTAACGGAACAAGCCAAACTTTAGCAAGATGTATTATAGATTAACAAGTGTACATGTTGTGCCTTTAAAATCTTGTAATGATTATTGAAAGGCCTGTGGGCACAATTTGCTTCATTCATTTGAAGAAATTTGGCCATCTGTCGGGGATGCTTTGATTGTGATTTCCTGCATGGCAGGGGGTTGGACTGGATGGCCCCTGTGGTCTCTTCCAACTCTATGATTCTATGAAACTAGTCCAAGAAGCAGCACCAATGTAGGCCAGTATTGTCCTTGTATTTTCACCACACCCTCTGCTTTCTCTGCATGCTACATTACAACTAGAATATTAATTTGAAGCGAGAAGCCAATATACAGCTCATTGTGAAGCATTGAGCAGTCTGTTTCTCTCTCCCTCAACCTCAATTATCCAATGTTTAGACTACTTTTATTTATACTGTACATCTAAAGAGTAATCATAAATTTTCTCATCCATACCAAGACTGAGATATCTTGTCCGAAAACATTCTACCATCCTGAGTTATTTATTTATTTATTTATTGCATTTTGGCACTTTTCTGGGGGAATAATATTTTAAATGTAACAACATCTGGAGGCTCTGCATCTGCAGAGAATGACACATGAGCCAGAAACTGCCATTCCCACAAAAGGGAGAATTGTGGAACATCTTTCAAGCCATTAGCCATTAAACCAACAACAAAATTGAAAAACTTGAGGACCAGCCAATATTATTCACTATTCCAGGGCATGTCCATAGACTTAATAGAAGCCAAAAACCTATCTTCAAAAGAGGATTTTAACAAACAGCCCCAAAGCAAGGAGGGAGGCAGCCAAATGTGCCTTCCTTTCATATGCCACAAGAAATCCCTTCCAAATTTGGAAACACTACAGATCGCTTAGATTATCTGTTAACCTATTTATTTTTGTCATTTATATCCTGCCTCAAAATAGTTCACAGATAACATTAGAACGCACTACAGTAGTTAGAAATGTGATGTACCTGAAGACCACTAATAATCTTTGAACTATAACAAAAGCAGTAGCTAGGACTGTCCATGCAGCCTAGCAGTCTTTACAACCTTTGGGAAATATGAATTGGCTAATCTTTTAGAGATCAAAAGAGCAGCGCTTGAAAAGTTACTTTTTCCATTCTTGTTATTTGTTGCAGTTTTAGGAGCTCCAGTATATTGTCTTTCCTTATTGCCACATGGGAGGGAAGTTTTTTTCTCTGTGTGTGTCTTTATGTGTATGTGTTTAAAGAAAAGAAATGAGCATTGAGTAACTTGGTGTGCCACCCATTAATTTTCTACTGACTGATTCTCTGTTCTCTCTCTCTCTCCCCCCCCATTCCTCCCTTTGATTATATTCCATTCATGACATTCCATTCAAATGTCTTTAACTCTGCTTTAAAATTATAATTATTGTGTTGCTTTTCAAAAGCAATGTTGTTACACCTCCCACTAATTTCTTGATGATAATTTTATTACATGTAGTTTATACAACTCCCAAGTGATGCTGTTGGTTAACAGAGTAGTCTTAGGGCCTTACCACACAATGGTGCTATGGCAGCATAGTGATTCAGCAACACTGCCAGTGATCATGTTCTACCACATGACATTATTGGTATCCTGACATCATCCCATCATAGTGCCATCACAAATATGAATTTTTGCATGCTGGGAATAATCCATTAAAGACCACTTTCACACCACCAAAAAGTAGTGTGTTTAATTTTATTTTCTGCTCTGAACCTGCTTCCTTCAATGAGAATTCCATTACTGAGTGGGATGTGGGCAGGTTGAGGTGTGGCCTCTCCCCAGGAAATTTGTGCAGGGAATACACTGACTACTTCTGGTGCTTGGTCTGAGAAAATCACTCTTAGCTGCAGCACCCTAAAAGGTTAGCACCACAATATGAAGATGCTATGATGGCAGAGTGGCAAGGAAATGTCTAAAATGCTAATATACACACTATATACAAATTCAAATCAAAAGTTCAAAAGTAGGCAGTTTAATCTGGATGGGGCAAAATTGTGGGTGAGGTGTCACCACCCTCTTTTCTTGTTCAACTTTTGGTGAGAAAAGCTTTTGCCTAACAGGCATTAGTACAGTCTTTCCACTGTGGTGGGATAAAAACCAAGCAAAAGGACCAATTGTAAAAGGGGAGGAAGTTATGACATGGGTGTTACAGAAGATAAATCTGTGTGTGGAGCATGCAAATGGCCAGATTATTGCAGCAATGCAGCAATGTGCAGTACAATCCAGTACTCCTACTGCTAATGGCTGGAGTGGATTAATGTGGTATAAAGACGAAGTGTGGTAAAGCTTGAGTGGGACACCATAAGGAAGAGCAGGTAAAGGAAGGTTTTACAGCACAGTGTTGACTTCAAGAATGACAACGACTGGCTTTCAGCCCTGTGAAACCTAGCTCTTAGTTTTTAGTATGTCCTTATGACAGGTGCTCAGTGGGCTTTCCTGGTCCCATGTTATAGACAGGAAAAATCAAAGACAATAATACTGTCTTGCAGAGGTTTCTGGATTGTAATTCTGAAGATCCTTCATGACTTAGGTATACCATCTAAGGCTATTGGGAGTGAAAAACATGTGGAGAGTCTAAAGAGACAAACAATCTTATGGCCATCTTAGAGTGTCCATGATTTTTGTTGAGGACAAATGGACAGGTACCATCAGTCTGGTATGCCTTTTTTCTGAGCAGTTATAGGAACAGAGAGAGCAGACACAGAGACTGGGCTGAAATGGGCCATTTTATTTTAGCTATAAACCTATTTAATGTTTAACCCCTGAGATCTACAAAAGTGAGGGGAGCAACCAAAGTGAGAGCAGCTGAGGCAGGTGGTCAACCTGAAACCTCTTCCCCCTAGGTAGATGCAGAGAATCCAAAAGGTGGACAGCCAGAAGCTGGGTTACCCCAAGGAGAAACCAAAAGCTGGCTTGTTTCACAGCCAGCCTTCAGCTGTAAGGACAACCCCAAAACCTTCAAGTTGCATGACTGAAAGTGAGGGCTAAAGCCTCAAAGAAAGCCTCCTTCCAAACCTCTAATTGCATGACCCAAAGAGGCAGCTCCAGTGCCCTCCCCTTCACCAAATGCCATATGTGTTCACCAAATTCCTGCTTGTCTCTGCATGCCAAGTGACCACTTATTTAAGACCCACCACCACAAACCAATTGTCACAATTCCCAGTCAGCAGTATAATAGAGTAGGCAAAAAAAAAAAAAAGAAAAAAAAAGATGAAAGTATATGAAAAAGAAAAGAGAAAAGGAGAGGAAAATCCTTTCCAAGACCCAGATTGATCAGCAAAGCTTACACTGTGTTAGATGTGAGAGGGTGAGCTGATGATGTCAAAAAGGGTGAAGAGGGAGGATCAGAACCATACAATTCTGCCCCCTGAACTTTCTGTGCTTGTAGCACCATAACACAATTTACCCTGACCTCAAAGGCCTCTCCCTGCCTGCTACACTGTGCAGTGAGGTAGGAGAGATGGAGTACATGCCTCTTAGTTTGAAACCTGAGATTTAACAAATCTTAGCTGAAAAATCCCTCCCCAAAAAACTGAAACAAAATATTACATGAAGAAAAATATTAAATTGAATTCCCTTTGACATGGTAATAGCATTTAATTGATTTTAAATAGCTCTTTAAGAATCTTCGTGAACATGCTGTTAATGCAGATGAATGAAACACTTCCATTATGTTGGATCAACACTTTCTAAAGAAGTTATGTCAAAAGGGGAATTAAAATTTTAACATCTGGAAGGGAGGATAGTGTGGGCTGAAAGTGTGCAGGCTGAAAGCATAGTTTCTCTCTTCACAGGAGGGAAGTGTCACTCAGTGGAAGAGTGTGTGTTTTGCATGTAGAAAGGTCAGGTTTGATTCTTGTCATCCCTAGGTAGGGTTGATTAGATTCCTATTTGAAATTTTGGAAAGGCCCTGTCAGTTCAGTGTAGATAATGCCAGAGCATGGTAAAAATTTGTTCTTACACACACACACACACACACACACACTTACACATTTTAACCAGGGCATAGCATTTGTAATTTAATATTTTAACATAACATGTTCATAATAATACGAACAAGGTTTAATCTTATTACTGATTTGCTGTGCCCGCTGCCTAAGAGGCCTCAAGCAAGGCAGTCCCCCTTCATTGTGAATTCATTGTTAAAAGTTTATTTAACATGCTAATTCCTCTGATTTCTAATTCGAAGGGGTGGGACCTCAAACAAGGACTCAAAGAAAAAGTCAATCAAGAATCACATAGAAAAATTACCATGGTGGATTAAAGAGTTGTGGAGTTACGTTTAAATTCTGATGGATTGTGATTTTTGCCTTGGACATTATCTTGGTCCATCCTCCAGACTTTCAGGCTTGCAATTAATTCCAGAAACTTCTTTGTGAATGCCTTGCTGCCTTTTTTAAGTTCATTGACATATTTAGCAATACTTGTTTCATGCTTCATGAGCACTCCAAATGAATAACTTGAGTAATATTGATATTATAACCTTTCTTCCTCCTTATAACAAGATGAAAGGCTGCCATTTAATTAAAATCTTTTAAATATAATGCCTGTGTGTGTTTGTGGGGGCAGGGACCTAGCCAGGAATTTGGAAAGGGGGGGTCCAAACTAAGTGCCACCATTATAATGGGGCTTGGGTGTGGTGGTGCGACAGCACGCACCATTCATTATATCTAACGGAAGGGGAGGGTCTGGACTCCCGGACCCCCCCCCCCTTGGCTACATCCCTGGTGGGGGGAGGGATTACAAACACACATACATTAAATAATGAATTATTTTTGCAGGAAAACAATATAATACATGTCTTGCCCTGTCTATTTCTTTCATTAAAAAAATCTGTGAAGGTCCACCACATATATGTTAATACAGAAGAAAGTCCCATTGAGTGAAATGTGTCCTGGTCCCAAGGCATATGATTGTAACCTTCATTTCAGAAAGTTTCTTTCCCCCGTTTAAACCAGAAAGGATATTCTTAGATCTTTAAGGGGGATACAGACAGCCCAAAAGGGGCGGCTTAGAGCCAACCCTTTTAAGCTGGATCAGGGCCAGGGTAACCAGATGCCCAGTCCCTGTCCAGCCAGATTCCATCTGAAAAAGGAGCGGATAAGATCCACTCCTTTTTGGGACAAAAAAAAAGCTCTCCCTTCCCCTATAGAGTCGGCTTTTCCTGCACAAAAGCCGGCTCTGGGGAAAGTGGCATCTAAGCACCATGCCTGCAAGCAAGAGAGAAGCTGGGTGGCACATAATCACTGGTCTGGCTTCTATCTCACTTGGGACGTGGTGCATCTAAATGCCATACCTCCAAGCCAGCCCCAAGCAAGCTCAAATGGACTGTCTGTTCAGCCCCTAAGGCATCTGTTTCTTTGTCCAGCTACCCACCTTTTAGAAACAGTTGATGGCAGTGTTCATAGGGGGGAGATTATCAAAGGGTATGATAATAAAGATACTGTGGAATTCTGGCTTTGGAGTTTATCAGACAAGGGAAATTGGAAGTATAATCCAATGGCAATCTGAACGCAATTATGGGGTTTAACGTTATTGCATGATAACCCACTACATGTAAATTTGGGCAATGGGAAGTCAGTCTGAACGCAATCATGGGGTTTCACATTGCGTGATAGACTGCCACACGCAAATTTGGGCAATGGCATACTATTTTCGGGCAATGGGAAGCCAGTTCTAACGCAATGCACATTCACGTAATTGCACTAAACTAACGACTTTAAGTGAATGCTTTCTGGCCCCACTTTCTTTTCATTTGAATTTAAGAGAAATTCCTCCCATTTGATAAACTCCTTTGTTATCAAGATTCCTAATTCTTTAACTTGGAGATGCCAGGAATTGATCTTGAATACTTGTCATGGACCATGCATAGAAAACATGTGTCCTTGCAATGATCTATGCCCCACTTCTTAAGTGTAGAGGGCTACATTGGATTCAGTTATTTGGTAGTACAGAAAAACATTTTGCATATGACCGAAAGCACTGAAATATTTCTCACCAAGATTTACTCTACCCTTGTGGTTTGCCAACTGATCCTTGTAGCCATGTGTTAACACCATTTACATTTTACACTGGATCAGATTCCTCTAATTGGGATAATGTCCTTTGTTATTTACCTTTTCCAATATACACAAAGAATAGGCATTTGTAAGGTGAGTGAACAAGATATATATCAATGGGAATGGACAGAAGAGAAGATAGAAGCAGATCCACGGCCCGTCATTAATGGAAAAGAAAACGAAATTTTCTCTGAACACAAAGTTTCCATTCAGAGGAAATTTCCTCTCTTGGAATGATTCAGTGACACTAGAGGGAGGAAACGATTCCCTGACTATGAGGAAGTGCACCAGGCTTTCACACACATGCACTTCCTCACTGTTTTAGAGCTGATTGAGAGATAGTAAGGGCTGGTGTGATAATTTTTAAAGAAGCTGGTCAGGGGGAAGGAGGTTGCCTAAAGCCAAGGTAGGTAAAAACCATATGGCTGGTGGTGGGAGTGTGGGAATGTTGTGTTGAAATCAGAAAGGAGATGTTATGAATTAGCCAAGAGGGCCCTTAGCTATTACAGGACCCCTTGGTATACTGATTTTCCAGACTAACAACAGCTATGTATTTGAGATATAAATTAATTAAAGAAGTAGATGTGTCTGTGGACTTTTCTTCTTTTAATATGCTGGTGGGAAAGCATGCATGTTCAGTAAGACAATCTGGAGGCAGCTGATGTTTTCCTTACCTATTGTAGACAGGCACACATGGCTACCTTAGGATCAGATAGAGAGGAATCCCATCACACTCAGCTCACACTCTGCTTATTATATTATTTTCTGTAGTCATGGTAATCTGTGTTTCTCCAACCCTTCTCCATCATCTCAGTCCCAACTCTGCATTAAAACACACACTCAAACATAGAGAGAGAAAAATCTTCCAGCCTGAGAAGTTTGGGTGGGTGTTAAAAAAAACTCTTTGAAAGGAGCTTCACTGCCAAAAATTGAGGCACACCTGTATTATACAAAGAGTTTCATGCATCTGTTGCTCCACAGTGGCCCTGAGACAGAAGGTGATGGTTGGAAGTCCACTTGTTACTAAGCCAACAGCTAGAAACCTGAGCCTAAGAAGATTTGTTTAGAAGTCTTATGACTTTGACTTTACAGGTGTAAACTGGCCACCTCATTTCACTTCACTGACCTTCAACCCTGTCCTGTACATGTTCAATCAGCTGTCTTTGGGATACTATGTGTGTGGTTTTCTGTTTCTGAAGTGCTCTTTGGGCAAAGCCCTTCTTATCCTCTTGTGTTATTGTACTTTACTTGTCTGACCCTGGGGAATTCAGGCTTCTTTTCTTTCATATAAGTGCTATCATCCTGTTAGTTGCTCCACTGATTTAGCATAGTGTTGTCTGTGTGGCACATAGTGAATTGTGCCATGGATAAATATGAAATTATACTTTTGTAAAAATTGTAAGAGTTGTTTGCAAATTTATCTCTGCTTGTTCTTGAAACTCATGTTTGCAGATTGCATCTCCCACAACTGATAACACAGCTTAGATATGATTGCCCCATGCAGAGAAAAAATGTGCTGAGATGTAAGAAAATCAGAAGAAATCTCACAGCCAGTATAGTGCAAGGCAATTATGTTGCACAATGTATTGTGTTTCTAAGGTTTCCAAATGTCTTTGTTTAATTTTTCTCGTTTTGTTTGTGTGTATAGTAGATGGCCTGAGATTGCCTTTGGCAACCTAGAAGCAGTATAGAACATTAAAAAACCAATAAAATAAACCACTTTGCTCTTTTGTTGCAATATATAGGAAACCAACTCTATAGGTGAGTGTGTATGTTGGGGGGGGGGGGCACTGATTTTAATTTATTCTTGATGTCTGTTTTTCATGTACAACTTTTTGATTATATCTAATCATATTTTTTTCTCCTTGAGCATTAAGGTGAATCACTTTTATATCATACACACACACATGTAGTCCTGTCGATCCCCTTCAGCATGGTCACCAATACAGAATGGAAATAATATTTGGGGCAAAAATGAAAAATGGCATTTAAAAATGTGTTTCTTAAGTGTCAGCAAATCCTGATGAGGAAGATACTGGACTATGGAGAATATCCGCAGCTCACAATATATTCTGTCAATACTTGCATGTGGTATTTTGCACAACATTTTCTCCACCAGAAATTAGGATGTAATTCTTCACTAATTTTGTTTCAAAATTTTTAGCAATTTTCCTCCCACTGCAAAAAAGTCTTCAAAAAACACACAGCTGTACATAATTTGCATATAGATATTTTATGCAAAAACAACAATACAATAATACCTTTTTTCTATGCAAATCAATAATGTGCAAATTCTATGAAGGATAAATCATCATTTACAGCATTTTCTGCACTAGAATTAACTTTTTTGCATTGAAATGTTATTTTCCACACAGAGAATGCATTTTCCTGTGCAGAAAATACTTTTCTCTGCATAAAAGAACCAAACACAAATTTTGCACACAATGTCTCTAACTACGACAATTCTCTTAAGACTAGCATTTTTTTCATTAGAGTTTCATAACACTCACAAAACATGTTTTTGATTACTATTTTTTTAAAAAAAAATATCAAATATTCATTCCATCCCTAGCAAAACCTGTATTTTCTACAAATAAGGAATGCTATTTTTGTTTAAAAATGTCAAATGAAAGTTTTGGACACAAGTTTCCAACTATGGTATTCTCTACATAAGAAATAATATTTTTGGCAAATAATAATAATAATAATAATAATAATAATTTATGTTGTTGTTGTTGTTATGTGCCTTCAGGTCATTTCCGAGTTATGGCAACCCTAAGGCAAACCTATCATGGGGCTTTCTTGTCAAGTTTCTTCAGAGAGGGTTTTCTCATTGCCTTCCTCTGACGCTGGGAGAGTGTGACTTGCCCAAGGTCACCTAATGAATTTCTGTGGCTTATCAAGGATTTGAAGCCTTGTCTCCAGGATCTTAGTCTGAAACACAAACCACGATACTATGCTGGCTTTAGAAATATTATACCATTCCCAATTTCTGCTCAGAATATATTGCTGAAAGCAAATATTCTGTGAAAACTTTACAATTTTCAAATAAATCCTTAAAGTGGTAAGAAAATTGCAAAAAAAGTTCCTTTGAAGATAGATTTAGCAAAGAATTTTATCCCAAGCTGCCAAATTCCATTCATTCAGAGCACATTGAAAGAGAAAGCATGTATGTATGTAGAGCACTGACATGTAAGTGCTAGATTTCATTGACCCAGGTTTCTTTGTAATATGACAGAGTGCTAGGGCTCCAAGGTTGACTGAGCCTTCCATCCTTTTGGAGGTTGATAAAATGAGCTCCCAGCTTGTTGGGGGCAATTGGTTTACAGATTGTAAACTGTGCAGAGAGTTCACTATGAAGTGGTATAGAAAGGTAAATGCTATTGGTACTACAGATATATGTATGTTAGCAGGTGTGGTCACCCATGGTTTTGTGAGCCCCTGACTCATCATTTCAGTGTGTGGAAGGGTTCATGCAAAGCCCTGTTTTATAAAGACAATTAGAATATATATACATATCTTTGTATTTATTTTCATTTGCTTGTCTCATAATCTGAGAACATTTATGTGCAATTTTCCTTTATGAGTGCAATTTTGCAAGCATTTTCTTTCTAAATATAAAGTACTTTCACTGGCACATCCATTTTAGAACATACTTTTCCTTAATGTGTGTATATTGTTTTTGTTTTTTACTTGCAGTTTTTGTTTAACTATAAAAATTTATCATAAAAATTCAGAGAAGTGTGAATTTGGAAGGATCTTTACTTTGTCTGGTGGTCCAGGAAATGCAAACTAGTTAGGGATGCATTAAAATATGAACAGAGCAAATGTGTTTCTTGTCTTACTCCAGAGATTTGGGAGAAGAATAAGAGAAAGTTTGTGCTCAGGAGTAGTACTTACCTTGGACTTTGCACTGTAACACTACAACACCTCAGGTTACACATCAGCTTTGTGAACTAGAGATTTAGAAGGTTGCTCTCTAGGAACCAACTGCTATGATAGGGAGGAGAATTGAAAGAAGGGATAATGGGACTTGAGAGGGATACAATTAAAATTTGATTTCAATTATTGTCCTTCTGTGTGTCATTACATTCCTCACCTATGAATCCCTACCATACCATTACCTCATGCAGGCAACTCCACAAAATCAATATGCATACATTTGTGTGTGAGCTGGTGGATAGGAATGAAAATTCAGGTACAACCCCCTCCCCCCTCTATTTTCAATTAAAATCTAAGGCAAAGAAAGCTTGTAATGCTCCCCTTGGAACTTCAACCAAGGCTTTATCTTCATGGGCCAAAAAACCCCATCATCCTCTCATTTCCATGGTGATGAATCCTGATGACACAGGGCCTAATCCCAAGTTCTTGTGCTAGCTGTCCAGATGAAGTCCAGCCAGTTCAGCACCAAACCTCCTTTTTAAAAAGTTACCTTTTTTTGTGCTCCAGAGCAATGATGGGCAGTTGTTTGCATGTACGTCCCACTGTGCTACCCACTGAAGATTTCCATACCTGGCAAAATCACTGGTAAGTCATCCTTGAAATGTCTCTCAAATGTGGAGGAAGTGCACATGTCTGAATGCTGGCAGGCTTCCTCAATTGTCATGGAATTGTCTCTCCCTCTAGCGTCCCTGAATCATCTCAAGGGGAGTGGATTTTCTATGAACAGAAACTTTGCGTTCAGAGGAAGTCCAATTCCCTTGAGATGATTCAGGGATGCTAGAGGGAGCTACGATTCCATGACAATTGAGGAAGCATGTCAGGCTTTCAGACATGCACACTTCCTCCACATTTCAGGGATGTTTCAGGGATGAGTTACCAGTGATTCTACCAGGTATGGAAATCTTCACTGTCACCATGCATTGAGCCCTCTGATGTCAAAAGAAGGCATCCAGCCATGTGATCAAAGCTGAGCACCTCATTTTTTGACCTCAGAGGGAGTGACCTATGGCAGTGGCAGTAGCGTCAAGCAGTACAGTGGGATGTGCATCTCAGTAGCCACCTGCCATTTCAAAAGTTTACCCCAGGTAGTGGTGGGACACTGCGGCAGCTTCAGAGCCAGAATATTCCACGTTGTTCCCAGAGGGACTCAGCCATAGTAGTTTCACATACCATGGTTTCTATTCTGAATCTTGACTTCACATGCCTAGTGTGACCAGAATCACCAACTACTTTAATCAAGAAAAAAAAAAGACATAGTCATAAAGGTACTGTAGCAAAGAATTAAGGGATTGAGAGAACCAGAATCTTCATACTATAGCAATAGAATTAATATCGAAAAACAAAATACCAGCAACATCAGAATATTATGAATCCAGCTTTTCCCCTGCCATATTACTCCAGTTTAATACAGATTTGGGGGGAAATAGATTATCATGTTTTTTCCATATGATAAGTTTGTCGTCTGTGTTCATATAGTAAATTTCAAGGTAACAATAATGTTTCCTTTCTATGGTAAAGAATTTCTGCTCTTTCTCTTTGTCAAGTCAGCCCATTTTATCATATGATTTTATATAAGTAATACTTTGGGGAAAGGAAAAGTTAGTGGTGAAGCAAATAGGAAGTCTTCCATCTTGCAGAGTAACGTTGGCTTTTATTTATAATTGCATTGGCTAAGCTGTATGCCTTCCAGAAAGGTAAATAATACTTTGCAATATGGGGAAGTTATTTTTATTTATTGAGATGTTGGACCCAACAGTCTGAAGATGGCAAAACACACACATATACCACAATTAGTAGCAGTAGAAAAGAAACCCCCTTAGCTATTGGTCTCTGAAGGGACTAATTTAGTTATTTGCTTTGTCACATTAACTGTTGCACTAGGGTGATTTTTACAGCAAAGGGCTGTTTGGACATGGGTTGCCGAGATCTAATCATAAATTACAGAGCAGCCTTAACCACTTGAAAATGTCATAGCATGCTACACTGTAGAAGTAGTCACTATAGTAACCAGTGTGTGGAACAAAGGATGAATGTGTTTCTGAATGAGAATGTTTAGCATTTGGCCTTAAGCGCCAACAGCTCAAAACGATTGAGCTTTGTGACATATGCTGGCTTCATCTTTATAAAATTGGAGGCTATATAGAACATTAAATCACCACATAACAATTTTCAGAATACATGGACTTGTCAGTATCCTTTAGAATATGAACACAACCTCTTTGAAACCCCAAAACAGTGGTTTAGAGTGTTTCATGTGTGGCATAGTAGGTAAGGTAGATTTGTAGTATTCTTTGAAGGGAAAGAAAAGGTCTTATGGTACCCCTTTTATTTCAGGTTGAATAGCTTGATTAGCAGAAAACCACCTTGGAGAGTGAACTGCAGAGGTAGCTCTTTTCCTAATGCCAGCTTGAGTTAACAATTGCAAAAGTGGAAGGGAGTTCTATGTGTTTCTCTGTACCATTTGAAACAAAGAATGCTGCACCATCTGGACCTTAGAAGAAAGTTAGTGATGAAAAATCTGTAGGATCCCGATTTGCACATAGAATCATAGAGTTGGAAGAGACTGCAAGGGTCATCCATTCCAACCCCCTTCCATGCAGGAAATCTCTTAGGCATTTTATCAAGATCTCCATTCCTTTTCTTTGTGTGATTTATTTTGCAAATTATGGCCTGTTACAGACTGCCAAAATAAAGCTGCTTCGGGTCTCTTTGGAGGTATGCTGTTTAAATGATGCATGCATCCTAAGAATCCGGAAGCTGCACCAAAGCTGCATTCCGGTGCTTAGGAATGGAGTGTGGCTTTGGCGCGACCTCCGGACTCTTAGGACCCATGCATCGTTTAAATAGCATACCTCCAAAGAGACCCGAAGCAGCTTTATTTTGGCAGTCTGTAACAGGCCTATGAAAGAAACTGTAGAAACATCCTGGTTGCGTTCTTGATGGCTTAAGTCATGTGGGCTTCAAACAGCGAAGGGATAAGTGGCAAACTCCCTTGAAGTTAAAACAAAATGAGGCAGGATCATGGTGGTATGTAGAAGGAGCTGCTGCCATCCCAGTCCTATGGAGGGAGAGTGCTCCCACCCAATCCTGGCAGTTGTCCACCTTATTATATGTGGAGAGGGCCTATGTCTTTCAGTATAGTACCCACTTGTGTACAGTGGGGCCTTGATAATCTGCTGGTGTTTGGTTCCAGGAACCCCCATGGATACTCAAACCCCATTATATAATAAAATTGTGCCTATTATATAAAATGGCAAAATCAAGTTTTGCTTTTTGGATTTTCTTGAGGAGGGATGTATTATTATTATTATTGCCCACTCTTTCCCCAGAACCGGGACTATTTTAATGCTGTGTATTGTTGAATCCATGGATATGGAGGGAATCACTGTATTCTAGACATGATGAAGATGATAATGATTATTCTACTTGTTTATTCAGGGGATTTACATTGTATTACTTTTAACTCTTCTTTTAAATATATTATTTTAGCCTTTCTTAAAAAAACAAAACACATGCATCATTGGTTTCTATGTATTACTTTAAGACAGGGTAGGATAAATTACAATAGTCATTACATTCAGCAGGACTCTGATGCAGAAACCTTAGGTTCACCATAACTTGGAAGTTGCTTGAAGGCAGCAATTCTAGTTATTTCAGACACCAACTCCTCCAAACTCTAGCAAGCTTGACCAGTGGTTAGGGCTTCTTGGAACTGAAGCCTAAAGCACCAGGAGGACCAAAGAGTGAGAACCACTATTCTACCATGTTATTTTCAGCAATTGTCTGTGCTTTCTTACACAAATTGAGTGTCAGTTCGAAGGCTGACGTGCCTTTTGGAAATACAGTCGGCCCTCCACATTTGTGGTTTTGACTTTGAAGATTTTCACACCAGCGCTTGCCATGAGTAAAGCGCCAGTAAAGTGCCAGTAAAACTGAAGTATGAGGGTGTGAAAGCTGTTTGTGCTTCTGGAATGTCAGTGAAACATCCCCTTGCCTCTACCATCCTTGAATTGTTCACTGAGCAGCCATTTACTCTTAATGCAGAGTTCATGTTAATAGGACATGGCTGCTCTGTGAATGGTAAGCGCCAGTGTGAAAGTCTTCTTTTATTGGATAATCCATGATTATTCATGGATTTGATTAATATGTTATTTCTAGGAATTTCTAGGTCCCCCAGCATGACTCTATGGTCAATGCCCATCAGAAGTTGCGTTGGAAGATCTAGAGGTTCCTAGAGAAAAACACTTCTGGCAGATGTTGACCACAGACTTATGCTAGAAAAACTAGAGATTCCTAGAGAGGTATTCTCTCAGGTTGAAAACCCAGTATTTTGGTATTTGCCATTTCCCCACTTTTTTGGGGGTCCTATGCCCCCCGAATGTGGAGGGCCCACTGTATATGATTGCTGTTTCTGATTTATTTTTGCAAAGGAAAAAGAATTTCCAGGAATCTAAATCATTTTTAATTTTGTTCTTTTAGACAAGAGTGAATATTTATACAAATTTTCTCCCTGCTGCAAGACACTCCTGAAACACTGTCGTGTTTCTGAATACTATTCACAGCTGAGAATATTTTCTATGAATCAAAACATATGGATATTTTGCTTAGAAAATGACATTTTTCTATTCAGAAAAAAACTGATTTCCCCCCTGCAAATATGTGATTTTCTTCACACACAAATTGTTTTCCAAGCAGAAAAAATGTTTTCTGTACAGAAAATGCAAATTTCTAAGCAAAACAAAACAAAACAAAAACATAGTTGGATTTCAAATCTCACACAGAGAGTCAATGCAGCAACACTAAGAATGAGGGGGATGGAGAAAAGATGACATATGGTATGAAATGCAAGGACTCTTGCATTTTAATAGTAGATGTCCACATAATATGTTTTCTCTACTCTTCCAAGTTCATAGCTCTATTGTTTCTGCTCCTCATGGCAGGTTTAAAACTTAGCTTCCTATTCCGATTTTTTTAATTGATTCCTCTGTGAAACTCAAACTTGGAAAACACACTCACACTACTGAATTCTAAAATCTCTATGCAATGCCCTGACCTCACATCCAAAGACAAGAGTGAAGGAGTGGTATATGAACATATCCTTCTTCTTTTTTTGAGAAACATTAGTTTCCACTCCATTTTGTAAAAATGTAAACATTTGGATTTCATTGAATGTCTGGATGGGATTAAGGAAGCCACTGGGCTTCATCTATCTAAGGTCATATTGAGTGCTTTTTGGTATAATCGTTAATCCATCCTTGTCTGCCTTTTCAGTTTTACTCTCTTAGTAAATAATGTCTTTGGGGCTTGGTTAAATACAGAGGGAAGAGTTTTCTGGGAGAGAGTCCAAAGCAAACTAAGTTTCATTCCAGTGAAAAATGGCCTCTGGATGCCACTGTTGAGTTTCATTTCTTCAATGTAGGCTGAACTTCTGTGACAGTGCAGAATTTGTAGCCAGAAAGACATGTGCATGCAGTAGTTAGACAACAGAAATAAATTATTTCTGCAGTTTTTAAGGTTTAGGAAATAGATCTACAAACAACATTTTCTTTTCAGAGTTTCATGAGATGTTATCCTATATGGCACTACATCATAATGACAGGCCTAACATGTCTCTCTTCCCTATATCCTTGGCTTGGCAGAACAGAGCAGAGACAACGTGAAATGGGAAAGGGTTGAATACTCACTTGATTATTTCAAAGCTGTTTATCTTTCATTGCAGCCTTTTTTTTTTTTTTTCCTTTTTTTGCATGCCCTGGCAAGTCATCCTGCAAGCCATTCTAAAGTACAATGTTTGCACAGGACAATCACTTGTTAGGCTTATTCTTTGACACTGGATATGTCATGTTTGGACTGTCAGACCATTTGTACCGAGATACTGTATTACAAACACACATACCATACACTAAAAAGGTGTCTGCATTTGAAAGATAACTAGGGATGGAAAGATCCGTCTCTTCCTGGTCTTTGTTATTTTTACTTGTGTTATTTCATAAACCTATTTCTTCCTTTTTCTGTATTGATCAGCATAAAAATATATGGATAAAAAATCCAATTTGAATACATATTTTGGAGTGCATTTTCCTCACAAAATGCCCTTATATTAACAGATACTCATTTCTAAGAGTGTTTTATTCACAAATCTACATTTTCTGCTAGTGCTGAGAAATGTATTAAAAATTAAGGGAAAAAATGCAACACTGGAAGGATGCAAATGTTCCAATTTGTGTATTAATCTGCAATGGGCAGATGGGATACATCCATATCAGAGTGAACAAATAGTGAAAACATCAAGTACCTATAAAAAGGGAGACAACCTCCCCCCAACCATTCAAATCAGAGACTGTCAAACATACTTTTGCAAACTTTTTTAAAATAATCAAGATCCCCATTGGGGGTTGTAGGGAGAAATTTCTATAAAGTTAGGTCAAGAACAACACAATTTTCCCAGATCAGGCCTTCTCACTAACATGATACTGGGAAATTGTACTATGGTCTCATGGTTCTGGAGGATGACCAGATTCCTTGTTCATTCTTGGCATGCACATATCCAGGAAGGCCTATGGATGAGGACCAGAACAGTTTCACTTGAGTGAAACAGTTATGGTAACCAGTTTCCTAAGGTTCAAACATTGAGACTACCCTGAAAACTAGATGGTGGTAGGAAGTCAGGAGGTATATGTCAGGGAGACAGATAAATATGAGACAGGAAGAAACTGGGGAAACTCTCCATATAATTAGACAATATTCTGTTGCTTGAATTCTTTTCTCTTGCCCCCTAGAGATACCATCGATCTGCCAGTGACCCCCTAGTTACAGTGCCACATACAGTGCCAACTATCCCACAGCTATATGCAGGCACAGTGCAAGGTAGGCAAAAATCCTCCTGGAAAAGAATAAATATTTAATATCTGGCCCTGAAAGGTGGCCAGTAATTGCCTACACTTGCTTGGAAGACACGACAAGTTTCAGACAGAGCAGGTTTGTAAGTAGACAGGCTCTGACTCTTCTCCTCTGCCAGCACCCACCCCACCATACAAACAGTATTTCACCCACTGTAGTCTAATCTTCCTAGAAACAAGCAAATGCCCCCTTCCCTACGGCATTGCTGTATGGGGTTGAGGCCAGAAAGCATTGGGACCAGAACCAAAAGTACTCTAACTAATATGGGTCATGCTTTATTTCAGGATGTAATTATTTTCTTTTCTTTTCCCTCTTTTATTCTTTCCATTTTATTTAATAGAAAAGGCCATTGCATCAGATGTAATATATATATACACACACACACACACACACACACACAGAGAGAGAGAGAGAGAGAGAGAGCGCAGAAGAGATTAGCTAAATTAAGTGTTTTCCAACTGTTTTGGACTCACGATGTTCAAATAACACACACCTCCAAATTGGCCCAAAACCATGCTACAGCTGTTCTTTAGTCCTTCTGTAATACACTTTGGGAGTGGGCCATGTTGTCAGTATCGTCCTGTCCCACTTGCAGCTGGAGTGGACTCAAGCCACTCTTACCTGCCCATCTGCTCTGGCCTAGAGAGAGAGGAAGGGGGCAAGAGAACCAATATAAAGTACAACAATGATTTGCATGCCTACACTCTTTCATCCTCAAAAGATGGCAGTGGCAAACCCCCTCTGAACAAATTGTGCCAAGAAAACCCCATGATAGTTTCACCTTCACACAAGCTCTATGTGGCTGTTTAAGTCCCACAGGATCAGTTTTGCAGTGTATTTCTGTGTCTAAATCATTATGCAGTTTAATTTGCTGGCAAAGGTGAACACTATCTGTAATTCCACTTAAAGACTCAACTTTTGCCCTCTACAGCATAAAGAGCCAGCATGGGGGCAGAGTTGGAGTATGGTGACCACCCACCAGCCGCCCGGATTCCGCCCCCCCCCCTGCCGCCCCCATGACACCAGCCTGATCAGACAGTGTGTGGTGTCGTGCTGTGTCTTTAGCATAGCGTTTGCATGTGCTGCGCTGAAGAAGCGGTGAAAAGCTGCTGCCGCCATGGCTAGGGCACCCTTTTCATAGCACAAAAAGAAGCCACATTTTGCAGCTTCTTTTTGTGCTGTGGAAAGGACAGATCAACTACATGCCATGGCCCCAATCCGGAGAGGAAAGGGGTGGCTGCAGGTCGATCCAAAGGGGTGGTCTGTTGAGCCCCTATGATTAGCTCCATCCTTAGAGGATTGTTTCTTTTAATATGATTTACTCTGCTTAGGCGGGATACAGACGGGCTAAAAGGGGTGTATTCATGACGTCATGAAGGTAGAGCCTTCAGACGGGCCTTACCTGAATGCCGCCATGAACACACACCCCGCACTCCCCAAGCGGGAAGAAGCGGCATTAAAAAGGTGCTGCTTTTCTCCGCTTCTTTTCCGTTTGATGCGCAGCTGTGCAGCTCCGTCTGTAAGCTGCTGCACCGGTACGCCAGAATTGCTACGCCGCTAATTTAAGTTGCCCATTTAAAAGCTCCTTGTCTGCTGCGTCGCATAATGAGTTGGGGTCCTGGAACATGCGCAGTTTGCAGTCAGGCTTTAATTGCAGCGTCAGCTGCCATGCAGGTGTGGAAGCTGCAGCACAGCTGCAGCGCATTTTAAGACTCGTAACCCTAACCCTAACCCTACCCTAACCCTAGAGCAACATGTACGCATGCGCTGCTTGGACAGTTTGGACTTTAAAGTGAACCCCTACACACATTCCTGTGCCATTTTCACCTAACAATAAAAACCCCTAAAACTGTAAATATTTACATATGTACAAGGGAGGTGATGGAGGATGGCAGGGGGACAGCGGTGGCAGCGGCGACAGCTGTGGCTGTGCATTGCAGATTCAGCAGGAGCGCGGGGACCAAAGGAGAGGAGGCATCCATGATGCAAGCGGGCAAGGATGCCAACACCAGCTGATCACCAGCTGGCAGGAGACCACCATTGTTCTTGGGCAGAGCGGGGAAAAAAGGGCCTTGGGCACTTTAAATGTGCCCATTGGCTTTCTGCCGCCGCTGCTTAGCGCTGCAGCTGCGCAGCTGCGCATCCGCCAGCCGGCAAAGGGAAAAAAAAAGCCCCGTTTTTGGCCGCCAGTGAGGAAGCTGCCTCTCTCTTTGCAGAATACACCTCCAAGACGTCTTCCCCTGCCCGTTTGTATCCCGCCTTAGTTTGCCAACTCAGGCTTCAGATGTTTTACTGGCAAAATGGTTAGTTTTCTTTCTGCTTTCCTCCTTTTTGTCTTGCTTTATGACTGCCATTTATATTTTATCTTCTTCTTTTCAGTACTGAACATAGCAGACATTTTTCTTTTGCAGACAAATTAGAAAACTGCAGGGCAATTTTGAAAAAGGTTCATACCACTGGTGATGATGAAATTAATTGCTTTTTATGCTCACACACCCATTGTTTGTATTTCATTTTAGGACAGAAATGTCAAAGCCTGGTGATTTTGGTTAACCAGAAATGAGTTTCTGTTAAAAAAGCAACAAACCATGTATTTGCAGTCATAAAAATACAATTTTGTATGTTGTATTTTTATGAATTTTCAAGTTGTAAAAGAATGTCATTGCTCCAGTAATCCTTACAAAACAAACAAACAAACAAACTTGTAAGACAGATCATTCTTCTCCTGCCCCTTAGCCCTACATGGTTTGGGTCCAGCTTGTTTGAAAAGCCCTATATGAGCCTGCCCATGTTCTAAGATCTTCAGAAGAAGGTTTTCTCTCAGTCCTAACAACATCCCAGATTCACTTTGTAATGATACAAGAGAAAGTCTTTCTGTGGCTGCTTCTAGGCTGTGGAACTCTCTTCTCCAGGAGGTGTGGTGGGTCCTCACCCTGCTTGCTTTCTTTTGGCAAGTAAATGCTTAAAAAAAGAGAAACCATTAAGTTTTTAGTCTGTTGCAGCAGAGAGAGCTTTCATTGGTGTGTGTGATGGTGGGTGTTGTAGTGTTTTTATTCTGTTATGTTCTAAGTATCTTCTAATGCTGTGCTAACTTGATTTTTAAATTGTTTTAAAAATAGAAATTTGATTTCTATTTAATTGTGTTTTCACTTTTGTACTAAGTACATTTTATTTTTTGTATTAAATGTATTGGTTTTTTTAAATGTTGTATGCCACCTTAGATCTTATGCTTGGAGAAAGGCAAGATCTAAATAAAATAAAATAGATAAAATGAGTAACAGGTGTTGAGGTTAACAAATATTGTCTTATCCCAGGCGGGTGTGTAGTATAATGATAACATCAAGGTTAAGAGCTGTAAACTATGCTTAGATTTTGGCTCAGTGTGAGACCCAAAAAACAACATGTGAATAATTATTCAAATCTCCCTTACCAGGCTACAGTAAAAATGTTGAGTCCTTATACACAAAGGTGCTATATAAAGTGCACCTGTGTAAATTATTAAATGCATTTAAAATAATATGTAATAAAGCATATTATTCCCAATTCGTTCTTAAGAAATGAGCTTGCATTTTGACTCTTTCCGTTCCTTTTTCCCCAAGTTTTGATGACCCTAGATTGGTGGGAAAGGGGTAGGTATGGGGGGGGGGACTCCATGATCATGCCATGCCAATGTGTCACTGGGTGCACCAGTGTGCTGTATGGACAGCCGATCAATGTTAGATTAACTATAGTCAGAGCAAACTGTCTCAAGACTGTAACTGTCGCCAAATAATTTCACACACATACACACCTCCAAAGGTTTGTAGATGCAGCTTGCTAAGGTATCCTATAAAGCTTCCGAAAAGTTTTCTGCTTTTGTAGTGTGCTGACACACATTGATGTTGGCCACAGCCCAAATAAATTAATTCTAGCTATATAGATGTTTGAAAGTAATGCATTCAGAATTTTGCTTTCTACAATGGACAAATCCTAGAAGACCAAAAGACAAACTAAATATGACTGTTTGGATCATGCAAGCCCTGAAGCTTTAAACTAAAAAAGTAAGAGAAAGTCAAAGATATTGCTAACATTAAAGGCTTCCTTGTAATGTGGCAGGTCAAGGCATAACCAACAGAGCACCTAGGGTAGGTTTCATGCTTAATTCTCCTGAGCAAGATAATACCAAATACACCTCTCAACAACCAAAAGAGCAAAAAATCAAAACTGACAGTATCATGCCTTTAGCATTATTGATCTGGTAGATGTTAGACCTTTGCTTTTTGCCCACCTAAATGACACTATATTCAATGCAGCATTGTCTGTTTTTGTTCATTTGTTTTGTTTCTTTGAAAGGCAACAAGCCAAATCCACTGTTTGATACAACACAGTATAATGTATCACAGGGTGATTTTGTAAAGTGGGGTTGAAAAATACTACATCAAGTGGCAGTGCTGAATAATTTTGTGATGTACCCTATTATTCTTTTAGCACATATTTTGGTAAATTCATAGAATGAAAGAATTATAGAGTTTGAAGAGACCTCAAGGGCCATCAAGTCTAACCCCCGGCTCTGCAAAAAAACACAAGCACCTCCGACAGATGGTCATGCAGCCTCTGTCTGAAGACCTCCAAAGAAGGAGACTCCACCACACTCTAAGGGAGTGTATTCCACTGTGTATTCCAGAGCAGCAGAAAACAAGTTTGCTCCATCCCACAATATGATACTCTTTCAGATACTTAAAGACAGCTATCATATTACCTCTTAACTGTCTCTTCTCCAGGCTAAACATACCCAGCTCCCTAAGTCTCTCCTCATAGGGCTTTATGGTTTCCAGACCTTTCATCATTTTGGTCACCATCCTCTGGACACACTGCAGCTTTAGTTTTTTGTGGGTTTTTCGGGCTATGTGGCCATGTTCTAGAAGAGTTTCTTCCTGACATTCCACCAGCATCTGTGACAAAGATGCCAGCCACAGATGCTGGCGAAACATCAGGAAGAAAGTCTTCTAGAACATGGCCACATAGCCCAAAAAACCAACAAAAAACTATGGATGCCAGCCATGAAAGCCTTTGACTTCACACTCCAGCTTGTCAACATCCTGTTTGAATTGTGGTGCCCAGAACTGGACATGTTATTCCAGGTGAGGCCTTACCAAAGCAGAATAGAGTGGCAATATTACTTTCCTTGATCTAGACATTATACTCCTATTGATGCAAGCCAGAATCACATTGGCCTTTTAGTTGCTGCATCACAGTTGACTCATATTCAACTTGTGGTCTGCTAGGACTCCTAGATCTCTTTCACATGTACTGTTGTCAAGCCAGGTGTCCCACATCCTATATCTGTGCATTTCATTTTTTTCCTTCCTGAATGCAGTACATTACATTTTTCCCTGCTGAAATTCATTTCACTAGTTTTGGCCCAGCTTTCTAATCTACATTCAACTGCATTTTGTTTTGAGGCAGTATAAAGATTTTGTCCAGAAAACTGGCAGATATATTGACTCTCATTTTCCCTAGATCTTTATTTTCAAATGCTGCTTGATAACTATTTGTTCCATTTGTGACATTTTTTTAACCAGAAACTGAAACAAACTAATCCCAACCTAAACCTGAGGAGTGATGTCAGCCCAGGAGTTCTCAGAGTATCTTTGTTCCCACTTTCCTTGTTTCCCTGACACAGATATGGAGGCATTATCCATCCCATGATGCACCAAACACCATGGAGGTACATTGGCTGCTGAATATTTGCCTAAAGCAGACTTTAACATACATTTTGGGATTTCTTCCAAATTGAAACATATGGGAAATGTTGACTCTAGAAGAGTTTCAGTATCAATGATTTCATTTCAACTTCATGTGTGGATTTTATGAATCCCTTGAATGCCATGTTGATATGCAAATGCTTTATCAGGTAAAACAAATATAATTTGTGAAAGAGAGCAAAAGAGATTTAACAACACTAACTGCAATGAGAGTTTTATATTTCCTTCTTCACAGGGCTGTTGTTCCTGTTTTGCCTACAAAATATATACTGCACCAGTACAGTGATGTATTGAGAAGATTAGTATTGCAGGGATATTTTTAAAAATCCTAAAATTTCAACAATAAAAGTGTCAGACTATACCAAGACATGCTGGCCATGTCTGCACTGATGAGAAAATGTAGCTTACTATTATTATTATTATTATTATTATTATTATTATTATTTTTATTAACCTTTATTTATAAAGTGCTGTAAATTTACACACGCTGTACATACAATCTTTTTAAGTGGACGGTTCCCTGCCCTAAGGCTTATAATCTAAAAAGACACGACACAAAAGGAGAAGGGGAAGGGGATGAAGGCCAACAGTTCTTCTCTACCTCCAAGGCCTGGATCAGGGGAGATGGACTGGAGCGAGGATGTAGCAATACAGGAAAGGATTCAATAAAACAGGCAACAAAGGAACATCAAATAGCAAGTGACAATTATGCAATGCCTGGGAACGCTTCTTATCAGAAGCTTACCATCAGGGCTTCTGATCTGTTGGGAGGATAAGCTGTCAGCACAAACAGCACCCACAACAGGACAATGTCTTCACACTCCTCTGCTGGTCTTGACACCAGGCTTGTTAAAATGCAGTTTGTTCCAGGGGAACGACATGAATTAGTGACAGTGCTGTGGTGGGATTTGGAATTTCTGAGTGTGAAGAGGTCAGCCCAGGTTACCTTCTCCTGACTTCTTCTGCCCACCTGCCAATGCTCCTCTCTCCATCTGCATGTTCAGGGGATTCTCCTGATTTGGAGCAAATG